>OX638206.1:14499215-15155437 GCA_951805265.1 Schizotus pectinicornis
TCCGTTTCCCAGTGGGCCCGCACGCGTCTGCAGATAACTGTTTTGACGTTTGTCTGTAATCCGACAAATGTGGGTAATTGCGTGTGTTACGTAATTATGTCTTCTCAATTAGGATCTGTCTTTGAGGCGCGTTAGCTGGAACAGTGGCAGAGACTTGTGTGTTTGTGCAAACGCAAGAGGCTTGAAGAGAATTGGTACAGAAACAGAACATGTAATAGAAGTTAGAACTGATGGTCGGAACCGCGGTAATAATTTCACCGTTACCTCGTCATCATCATCGACAAAAAATAGTGGATATCGAACTCATGCTTTACCTTAAGCAGATTTGACCGGACGAGGTCTTGTAAGTTACGGAATCTCAATGTCGTGACTTCTAAACAAATATAATTCATTATGATCCACAACCATTAAATTAATTGCGTGAGCTCTTGCAATTATTTAGAAAATTCAGTGAACAGACAAGAATAATAATTGTTTCGCATTAGAAGAGGTTTCTAAAATTTATTCTTTACGTAGATATCGTGCATAATATAGTTAACTTGGCGAAATTAGTGATAAGTCTATTAACAATACATTTTTATGCAGACTTTCGGTCTTCAATGTTTATGATCGAAGAAGATATGGGAAATTTTGATGTAGGCACTAATCAGAAAGCAGTATCTTAAATCTAAAATCAAACAAGATAAAAAGTGACTGGAACTAATCTTACAATGAAAGTAATGCATTTAACATTAGGCTCTTTCAGGACCTCATCAAGGCTTGTTTGGGACTGTCACGTGAAACTCCGGAGACTAGCGGAGAACAAGGTTGTTATCTGCTGGATCCCAAGTCATCAGGGGCATGGGGGAAACAAAAAGGCTGACGCCCTGGCCAAGAAGGGGTCGGAAATGGGCCTGATTGGCCCGGAGCCGGCACTGGACATTCCTCCAAGCCAGCTAAAGCGCGCCCTCAAGAAGTCGGTGTCTGAAAGGCACCTCGACAGTCGAGGATCTTCATTTCAGGTCCCGATCAGTAAAGAACAGCTGAGTTGCTGAGACTCAGCAGAGAAGACCTAAGAAAGGCGGTTGGACTGCTCACGGCACACTGCCCCCTCAGAAGACACCTCTACATCGTGGGCTCTCTTGAGGATCCTATGTGCAAATGATGTGAAGAGGAGGAAGAAACACCTCTTCATGTTTTGTGTCACTGTCCGGGTCTTGCCGCACAGAATTCCAGGTACAACCTAGACTTTCCCTTCCTATAGAGGTGAGTGACATCAAGAGGGCTCCTATGAGCAGGCTACTGAGCTTGATCAGAAGCACAGTCTAAAGGGGTCTCAAGAAACCTGACAAGAGTGCACACAATAGGCATATTTGGGCTCGGTGTGTGACTCGGCAATCAGCTGGGCCCCCCAAGCTCATTAAAGAAAATGCATTTAACATACCAAAGAGGTTGATAATGTGAGTGGTCCCGCAGACAAAACTTTTTGAAATGTAGATTTTGTATATTGAGTATAAGAAGATCAGCTAAGTATTATTAAAAATTTAAATATAACAGCTTAAATGGTTTTGAAGATATTAAATACAAATAATCTTCAGGCGGTGATATTCATAGGACTGTAACTCCTCTAATAAAACACCAAACTTAGAAACAAAAGCTTTTGTTCTCGATTTACTTGCTTTAGCTGCTCCCTAATTTGAATACAGTAGAACTCCAATTATCCGAACTCCGACCATCCGAATCGCTGATTACCCGTATCGCTTTCAGAAAAAAAAATACGCCTATCACAAATTATTGGCCGATTAGTTCCGGTAATAACATAAACCAAGTTAATAGTGGGATGATGAGTCTATAATACATACATAATACATATGTAAATACATAACATGTAAAATTATTTTCGTTTCATTTAATTAATTAAAACGCATACAATACCGAAAATAAGCTGTTTTTCTTTAAAATGCACCCTTTTTTCCAGAAAAAATCCAATTATCCGAATTTTTGGTTATCCAAATGGGGTCCGGTACCAATTGATTCGGATAATTGGAGTTCTACTGTATTGTAGTTTTATTTCATATCGCCTATAACGTAGGTAATTCATTTTCAATTTTCTTTCTCTTCTTTAGCGTCTGTTCTGGTATTGGCGAAGAAACTATTTAGAGGAAACGTCATTTGTATGGGACAAGAACACTAAGAATTATTAAGCAATTGCGTCCATTGGGTAGAACAATTAACTACCTATCTAAATTAAAGATTTGTTAAAGCTAGAGAGAAACCAGCTTAGAGCGTTGTACGAAGCATTTTATCAAAGGGGATGAAATTTCAAAACATCTCGGAGTCGCTGTTTCAAGATACAAGATTCATAACTAACTTTTATGGCCTAACAAAGCAATAAGCTTAAGTGGACTTTTGGAGACCACAAACTTACTGACTTAACATTACAAGAGAATAAATAATAACTCAAGCAATATCTTATAATGATAGCAAACTACAGTAGACACTCGATACCGTGAACACCAGTGGCGGCCCGTGCCCCTCATAGTTGAGGCGGCCAATAATAATAATATCCCCATTTTCTCTCTAGTTTGTCAACTTGAATTTTCTATTCTGCAAAAAAATTCGGTCTTACTTTACCCACTCTTCAATTTTTAAAAAGTAATTACACCAACGCATTCCTCACTATGTATACATTACGAAAATCAATATCTTTTTTTGTGCAAATCACTTCTATTTTTACTCTTATTTTCCTTGCCCTAGCACATCTACATCTATAAATTTTATATAAAATTATTTATCGTTTGCACAACATTTTATTGCTTAAAATGGCATTATAATGATGTTTCACGATGGTTTCCAAAAAAAAGACCTCAAAAAGCCAATAGTGGGCATTGTAAACAATTACCAAAAATTCAAGTTGTCCAGCAAGAACCAACGGGGAGGTCTAGAGTTTTCTTGCCAGGATTGTCATTTCTCAATATCAATCAGGCATTGGTGAACTCAATGACCAATCGAATAAATGTCCAGAAGTTGCGGTAAGTTTAAATGTAAGACGCCGTGCCGGACCTAGCTGCTAAAATCGTTGATTCAGAAAATTCATTAATCCATTACTGTTAAAAAGTTCTGGAATTCTGGGATGTCCTTTTGAAATTCCCTTTGATGGAAACTTGATTTCGCGGTTACAACTGAAGATTTTGAGGACTTGATCATTTCCTTGTATACAAAAAATTGTAATCTAAAAAATAACGAGCTCAAAATCCGGCTAAAGTTTGAAATTTTGATTTTATGATTAATTAATCAACGTTGCCATTATTTTTTTCTATGCGGTTATATGTTAATAGCTAGATTTTAAAGCGCTATTAACAAAAGTTAAAGAAATTTTAAGAAAAGTTAATTAGTCTACTGTCTATCTTAATCGACAACCTACGGTCCTATGCTTGCCATGTTAAATTTAGTTCGGTGTAGAGCCACCACGTGGCGCTTCGAAGTTTGAGCTGTCACGGACCTGTCACCGTCGATCAGGGGTGCACTTGCGGTCAGTTTTATGATCCCTTATCTGTTACTTTGCTAATGTACCATAAATACACTGAAATGATGGGGAACGAAAGCAACCACGACAAACATAATAGTTTATTTTCGTTGTCCGGCGGTTACGGTGGTAATGAAGAAAACAAAATCGGCATGGAGATTCTTTGATAAATAGATTATTTTCCTCAAACTCATTGTACCCAATAAAATAACATTTCACTGCATTAGTGATCCTCAATTGCTCCTGAACTTGAAAGTAATAATTGTGTGTTGTTTTAAGGGTTAGTTGGTCACATTCCTAAGAAAGACAAAAACTACGTCTTTTTGAAACAACAGCTTTTCTCAGTGTTAGTTGGAGTTGGTCTGTACCAATAATGGAAACGTCTTTATTATTCAATAATGTTTCCGTCATCTAATATTCCTAAGAAACAATTGCAGCAACATTCAACCAATCCTTTCTTCTAAAGACTTGAACAGAAAATTAATAAAACTACGAAAATCAAAGTGAATGTAATGCGACTCTTTGTTGATTGTCTTACTCATAACTGACATTAAATGTCATCTAACCAGTATCAAAATCAAAATGAGGTATCTCAATGAGGTGGAAATCCATTCGGCAAGTTGCAAGAGATGTTGGTGTGAGCCCATCGGGCATCCAGCAATTGTGGAATCGCTATAGAACATAGGTCTCTATAAAGGACGCCGCGGACAAGGTTGTAAGAGACAGACGTTCCACGGAGCTCTTGCTCCTGAAACATGCGCATTATGGGTGATTGTTTACAATGTCCACTTCTTGGTTTTTGAGATGTAGATGTGCTAAGGCAAAGAAAATAAGAGTAAAAATAGAAGTGGTTTGCACAAAAAAGATATTGATTTCCGTAATATATAAATGTTAAGGAATGCTTTGCTGTAATTGGCTTTTTGAAAATCCAGAAGTGGGTAAAGTAAACAATGACCGCATTATGTAAAACGTAAAACATCTTTTAGTGGTAATTTCTAATCGTGCTTTTAAAAAAAAAATCACAGGGCCCAGAACTGACCTTGTACAAAACTTTTTCGCGTGCCTCTAAAAAAATGGAAAAAAATCCTTGTCCTGGGCCAAGAACCGAACCTACGACCTCGACCGTCCACTTTCAGCCACTATCCCATGCGGCTACCTTACCAGCAACCCTCGAGTGCTCTATCTTTGAAGTCTTTTGTCTCCATGCGCGAAGTACATAATGCGCATGTTTCAGGAGCAATAACTCGGTGAACGTCTGTCTGTAGACGTAAATTTCGAAAACCAACTCGCCGACAACCTCGTCACAGGCCTCGTGGCAGTTACCAGATGGCATGTATTGTGATAAGAGAACCTTTTCACGGAAGGTAGTCGACCAAAGTTTATTGCCGATTAGGACTCAGTAAATCTTCTTTTCCATGGGGTTGTGTCATAAATTATTTTGGGCCAAGAAACAGCGCCATCTGTAGAGTCAGAAACACAACTTGAGGGGTACATCGTCGCGTTAAAACAAATGGAAAACACGTGACCTAAGCCGGCACTCTCGGCTCTGGCCGACTCTGTGGAGTATTCTTCGACATACGTGCTGCTCAAACACACGGAGCTGGGTCAAAGACGTACGCGTGTTCTTGACGCTCAGCATCGGCCAAACATCGCCGCGCCGTAGCGTTTCCGAAAATGAAGCAAATTATTCCGAGCCGCCACGAATCCTGTATCTACATTCCGCGGCACGAGTTTTTCAAATTTTCAAATATGTATTACAATTTTAAAGTAAAAATTAAAAAGAAACAGTTTTTTTCTGTCTCTGAATTCTTTGGTACGGCAGGGCCGTACTTGCCTCCCCTGACCAGCCGCCACTGGTGAACACCGGGTAACGGAAACCTCTGGCTAACGTGAACAGCGTTGTTCATTGCATTAGCCACCGTATAACGTGAACATAAACGTATTCGCTAAAGTGAACTTTTTATTTACGTTAATTCTGAACTTTTATGGTTCTCAGAACTGCAACTCCAGACATAACATGCACCACGAGGGGACCAATTCATTTCGTGTTGCTTCAGTTGACTCCATTAGACCACATAGTGCGTACCGCTTGTTTAGTATTGGCAGTGCAATTATTTTCTTTTCAATGTCTCCAAAATTTCCAAAGTGCCTGACACTTCGCGAAAAAGCGCTTGTTATTGACGAGCTTAATAAAGGTTCAACAGTGACAGATTTATCTGAAAAATACGATGTGGCAAAGTCTACAATCTGTAAAATTAAAAAGAACAAGCAAATGATTTTAAATGCTGTGGTCGATACCTATGTTGGACCGGGGAAAAGAAGAACGTTAAAGAGATCTGAATTGCCAAAGATGGAAGAAAGGCTATACAGTGGTTCACGACTCAACGACAGAAAAATCTTGTAGTGTCTGGTGAAATGATAAAGGAAAAAGCCAAATTATTACATTCTGAAATAAAAGAAAATCCGAAGACATTTACTGCCAGTGAAGGATGGTTACAAAGATTTAAAAGGCGTTTTGGTATTAAATTTTTAAAGATTTCGGGAGAAAAACTTTCCTCGCAACCAGAACTTGTAAATCCTTTTAAACTTAAATTAAAAAACAGAATTCAAGAACTAGATCTCACATTGGACCAAGTTTACAATGCTGACGAGAGCGGTTTATACTGGAAACTTTTGCCAGATTCACCAGAGACAGCAATAAATGCTTTGAATACAACAATTCAATGGGCAGAATGTAGCGGGATAAGTATTACAGATGTTATGGTCTTCAAACAGTTGCGAGAACAAGCAGTCAAGCAGACAGTTGAACAGAAGAAGAAACAGAAAAAAATTGTTGACTTTTTTCAGAAACTACAATAATGTATTTTTTCATTTAGTATCTACAAATAAACTGTTTAATATTTCATGAATTATTATTGATTAAATAAATGCTTTTGAAACATTAAAAAATGCCTTTCGTTAACGTGAACAATTCGCTAACGTGAAAAGTGTCGGTTTTATTTTGTTCACGGTATCGAGTGTCTACTGTAATATAAATCTTGAGATGGCCTTTATCAACTGTTTGCCTTCATAACCTGTCGTTGTTTATTGATCGTTGGTACGGCAGGTCTAAGATGAAGTTCTAAAATAGTTTATTAATTAGTCAGATTGATTAATAAATACCTTATGGAAAAGACTGGCCGCCTCTTAACTGCCGGCAATAGGATGTTGGTCTCCATAAATTTATTGCTTATTTTTTAGATGTTATGGCATGTAACAGAGAAAATTGTCAAAAAGATCCGGCAACAGATAATAACCGGAATTGGGTCAAAAATTTGTAAACACATTTGAACAAACTCGACGCCCAGGAAAAGTTTAGAATAACTAATTACCTATTACGAAATTAACGATGTGTCCGAATTGATGATTTTAAAACTTTCCTGAAGAACGCCATGTATTTCTGAAACATTTCTCAAACACGGGAAAATTTTGAATGCTGTCTCCAAATCTTTATAATTATTGAGCGAGTGAAACTTGCCATTGTTATAAAAAGTCGACCGTTCCGCAAAGCTAAAATGCCTGCGTTAACCAAAAGATTAACTTTCGTCTGTGAACTAATTGTAGGTATCAAAGTTCCCCCAATTTTCTGATACTTTCTCAACATCCTTGCCCTCAGGAGTAAATCCCCCACTGCCAAACGCAATTGCGGTCGCTTCTGCCTGCAGAATAACTCTTCGTGTCTTGCGTTCATACCTCTCAAATCTCAAATCGCGCTACACGGCGCTTCTGTTCGTGATGTGACAAGTGCCTGAGGAAAGATCGCAACCATAACTTCTAATCGTTCACCACGCTGTGAGGTTGAATAAAAACAACAACTACGTCACTTTTTGGATTATATGGTGTTTTATTTGGGTTTTCTATCATCTGGGAATGAAGTGAGTATTTGGTTTGCTTGGTAGCTGGTAACTAGGGGAATGTGTTAATTACCAATCGACCAACAACAGTTTTATAACATCTATTGTAGTAAAGGATGTATGTAGTAGGTAGTATCTAAAGTGCGGTATTTATGTAAGATAAACTATTTTAATATTATTATTATTGTGGTTTATGGTTAAGTAGTACCGCCGTACACCGTAAACCCTGTCCTAGGACTAACACTAAACCGGGTCAAAATTTGCAAGTTTAGAGAAAATTGGGCAAGGTGACAATCTAAAGTTTATCCAACAGTTAACTCTGCTATTGTGGGCTATTTACTTACATACCATAAGAAAATGTTCAACGTGAGTAAAGTAAGTAGGTACACCCGGCCAATTAAGTAATACACAGGTGGTGCACAAATAATCTACGTTTACCACATTATCATCCAGTATAACGTCGAAAAAGTTGACAATTTGTGATTCCCTGTGCTTTTTTAACGTCTCCTACAAGTTTTTCTATGTTAAATTTGATGATAACATGAGAAAAGTAAGTTATTTGCGCCCCCCTGTGCATTACTTAATTGGCCGGGTGTACATCCATAGTTGGTCTGGGGAAGACAATCAGACAATTGGGCAGTAATGGACGTAGAGAAGAAATTTGCACATTTTTCACTACAAGAAAATTTGTCATAACTTTTTGGTTCTTATAAGCAAAAAACTAAAAGCAACCTTTGATGGATGCGTTATTAAATAAAAATTTAATTACTGGTTAGGAAAAAGGTTACCAACTGCGCACTAATTGTTGTGTTTTGTATGTATTTCTTCAGCAATTGAGAGTTGCATTTTCGACAGCTAACGGGAATTGATTATTGAATGTAAAATCAAATGACTGGCTTTTAATAAATTCGATTACAATTTCACGATGGAATAGATTGGAAACCTACTTAGCAACTTCCTAGTGAGAATAGAGAACAGGCTCAACTGCGAGAAAAGATAAAAAGATTTAGAAAAATTCAACTTCTTTTCAGCCTATTTTTTTCTCTCAAAATAACTTTACAAAATGTTCGATTTTTCCTCGCTTCTGTTTCAGTTCTTGACGAAATTAATATAAATTCTCCAAATGTAGCACTGCCACTTCTATTATTTCTAACTGTGCCACGCTCTGAATGTGGCAATTTGCCAAATTGTGCATCGAGCGCGTAATCCACTCTTTGCTTCTCCGTGAGTTTGTATTTTTCAAAAGAAATTTTATTAGAAAATTTCTATGTTTACGATTTTGTAGAGATGTTACGTAAGTTAACCGATTGCTGAAAGGCCTGACCTTGACTTTGATAGAACCTGAAAGAAAACTAGCGCGTTCGACAGGAAATATCGGTCATTTTACCGATCGCACTACTTCCCAATAACGCTTGAAAATTTAATTAATCAGTAACGTGAGGTTTACCACCAGTAACGTGTTCCACAAAATTATATACAAATATTTAATGAGCCACTGGTTTCGTTAAGTGAACGGTTTTTGATCAAATTAATAAGATCCTATCGGAGATCATAGACCCAGGCTAGCGGAGAAACGAAGAACGTGGCTAGAAGCATTATGATCACAATCACTGGATAAAGGATAAAGACACGATTTGTCTGCTATCTAGTGGCGTGTCTACAAGAGCACTAATTTGTTTAATTGAACTAGTTGTGTTTTGCTTCTTACAATTAATTTTAGTATTTCTTTTTAATCACTATCCGAGGCTTCTCGATTTAGATAACCAGTTATACAAGTGTACTCATTGTCGCTTGCGAGGAAATATCCAACATTCATGATTTATATCATAGAAATTAAGAAACTGTAATTACATAGTTTTGAAATTTAGTTTTAGAAAAGTCTTTGGTCATTGTTTACTTTACCCACTTCTGGATTTTCAAAAAGCCAATTACAGCAACGCATTCTTTAACATTTATACCGGATGTCCATTTTGAGAGGAAATGAGCATTTTCTGCTAAACTGTACACTTCATGTACAAAAAGTTTTTAATAAAGCTATTGCACAAAATACAGTCTTCTCAAATATGGTTTTCAACATTTTTATTCACTTGTCATTTAATCAGAAATGATATCAACTTTATTATTTCAAATGGCAATAAATTATTCTTTTACCAATTTCTAGTAGATAATTTAATTATGAATCCAACGATGTATTACAAAGGGGTTGTTGTATAAGAAAAAATTTGAGAAAAATGACTGAATGTGAAAAGTTTTCATACCGAGACACAGGTAAGAAATAAGATAGAGGGATCATGGAATTATTGTTGAATGCAAATAATGACATTAACATTGACAGTGACAAAAAAAAATGTTTCTGCTCGATTTTGATCAATAAGACCCCTCCTACACCAAATTTGTAGATATCGAATTATTTAATATTGGTTTGTCATCAAATTCTGCTGAGTTTTGGCAATAAGTGCAATAATATTAATTCGATATCTACAAATTCAATGTAGCAGGGATCTTATTGTTCAAAATCGAGCAAAAACATCATTTTTTTGGTCAATGTCAATGTCATTTACATTCAACAATAATTCCATAATCCCTCTATCTTATTTCTTACCTGTGTCTCGGGATGAAAACTTTTCACATTATCAAGTAATACATCGTTGGGTTCAGAATTAAATTATCTACCAAAAATTGGTAAAAAAATTATGTGTTGCCATTTGAAATAATAAAGTTGATATCATTTCTGATTAAATGACAAGTGAATAAAAATGTTGAAAAGTATATTTGAGAAGACTGTATTTTGTGCAATAGCTTCCATTAAAAACTTTTTACTCTTTTGGGTCCTTTATACAAATAAAGGGCACCCGTGGAAGACACTTTCTTCCCATCACAATTCGCAGAAATTTTTTTGAGAATACTTCTTGGAGTAAGAGACGCAATTCGTAGCTTTTTTTCTCTAAACGTACTACAGTAACAATTTGACAATGTCATGGATAAAATAAGAAAGGAATTTCTTGTCGCAAAATTTCATCCTCTGTGTACCTACTAATTTTTAATAAATACGTTTAAAAATAAAAAGAGCTATCTTGTACCAACTTATACTTAGGTACATAATATTAACGCTACCTCTTTGCAGAAAAGTATAGTTTTTTATGAACCGCTTAAATTATAATCTTGGATCGAATCAAAGACTTCTTACTTGACATAAACGGCCTGCATGACGCCTGCAATTCTTTCACCTATCACTTATCTACGTCATGATTTCAGGTGCCAGCCATGGGTACCGCTATGCCGAGAGCACCGGCCACTCAAGAGCTTTTGCCAGCAGTAGTGCTTCAGATGTTACAGTGCTTACAGTGTTTCAACCTTGACAAGTCTTACGCAAGACGTAAGTATCTTTCAGTTACCTCCCCAAATTTTTCCCAAACAAATGGTACTTTCTTTCCCAAACCTTGATTACGCCGCCTATTAAGAACACAGTGTCGTCCGCTTTTCTCCCATTGTATTTCAGTAACACTATTCGCATATAAAGTAATTTGCAAAAAAGTCAAAATGACCGGCAATTAACCCTTGAAAACCTGACCAAGACAATTAAGTTCTTAAGATAAACTAAAGTTAGCATTCAAAGCTGCTTCGTCCTTGACTTCCAAACAACCAATGTCGGGCTTTAGGTCTTAAACGTTTCCGATCTGAATCCGGGCTCCGGGCGTTGTTGAGAACACTCTGGTATGGTCAGGGAAAGTCGTTGACCGTAACGGTACTGATTTGCGTTCATTTCTGTCTTAACAATACCTGCTACATAGCACTATCGCATTCCTTAAGACGTACCTGGTGTTTGTTTTCGTTTATTAGTTTTTTCCTCGACTGATGCACAGCTAATGGGGCGAGATACGGTTCTTTTCAGACACTATTGACCCCTAGAATAAAATTATTAATTGTTTTGTTCGGTATTTTGACACATTTTCCCTGCTGACACATCGTACTGACGCTTCCTCTTAACGGTACTGAATTCCAAAGAGCTGTTGCAATAATTAATAAACGCATTTGTTGCTTAACTGTCACGCTGTGGCCCACATATGGAACTTAAGACGAGCGTTTATCAAGGGAACAAGGGAAGGGAGGAGTACGTAGTACTCTAGTCTAGAGTCTAGAAGTACTGTTGATGCCGGCATAATAGTTAGCAAACGAACAGTTAAAACTTATTAACGATTGAATGCAGATACACTATCTGTAAATAGAACGTGTAGAAGTAGGAATACTATTGAATACTAAGATTGTTTTTTTTTTTAATTCCAGACGAAGATGAAGTATTCAACAGCTATAGTGATAGTGTTGATAGTGATATCCGCACTATCTGGAGTCAATTCGAGACCGGAAACCACCACAGCCAGGTACACTTTCGGGGAATATTCTTACCAAAAAACGCACGTACCTCAAATTTCTGACTCGCCACAATGGTCTAAAAGCAGAGTTCCTCAAATGATAAAACTCGAAGACCAAAACCTCGAAAATGCTACAAAGTTAAAAATAAAACCTACGAGCGACAGCCTATTGCTCGGTGGTTTTGTTACAAACAACGTGAACGCCGTGAGAAGTTTCAACAAAACTTTAAAGATAACTGCCGTTACCGGGCTAAAAACGAAAGCGGTTTTCAAAAGTACCCAAACCACTTCTAAACCTAGAAGAATCACTAATAAACCGTCACGTATTCGTCCAGGTCAAGTAGCAATCAGTGTCAATAAAAGTGTTAAAGTTAACTCCACCAAACGACCTTATGGCGTCGCTCTAGTCAGTACTCCCAAATATAAGGTAGTTCCAGTTACGAAACCGCCATTTCGCATCAAATTGACTAAAATTACGCCACCTAGTGGCGTTGAAACAAAAATCTGGCCTAATTCTAGTATTAAAGACAAAAACGACTTGAATCGTTACAGAAACTACACTAATATTGACACTAGTACTACCAAAAAACCTAAACCAACTGTCCATCGGATAGTCACAAAATGGTCGGATAAACCGACAGAAATCAAACAGAACTGGTATGAGCAGGGAGTACCGTATCCCAACCCTAATCCCGAAGTCAGTTCGAGTTCCCCTCAATATTCAATTAGTGACGTTTTGCCAATTCCTGCAACCCTTGGAGATTCACCTCCAATATTAGAACCAACTGATGAATCTGCAGTGGGGGTTGATTCAGCAGATATAGGTAATGCAATCAGTACTTTTAACCTCGATATGTCGCCGGGTGCTACCGACGTAAAAGGGGTATCGTCTCCTTGTCCCACAGTTCATATTTCCAGTTCAGTTTTGAATCCTCAACAAAGACAAGACTGTTCAGATCTAAATTTAGTAATTAACTCCCATTTTCACCAAAATACGGCAACAGAACGTTTGCCAACTATAAGCACTTACGACGCAGCTCCAGGAGGTCAACCTTTAGCTGACGAACCATTGCCTGGGGTTTTAGCTGATGCCCCTGTGGGAGGCACAGGAGACGTGGGAAACGCGGGGCAAGGGGGAACGCCTCAAGCAGCGTCTGTTCCAGGGGCTCCTGGAGGTACCGGCGGTACCGGAGGCACTGGCGCCAATGGGGGAAATGGCGGTGATGGTTCGAATGGCGATGGTGGGTTGAAGCTTCCCGATTTGAAAGGACTCTTCCAGTTCATTATGTGGTTATGCGACAAGTTAGGACCTTTATTTAGTTTTTTAAGAAACCCTTACTTGTATTTAATCCCAATAGCTTTGTCGTTTCTATTAGGATTTATCAAAATTTTTGCTCTTTTTCCTTGGTGGATTCCGGCCCTCTTTTTATATTTGAGCACAAAAGGGACGCAAAAGTCCAATGTTTCTTACTATAAACACATTCATAAACCGATCCACCATCATGATGGGTGGTTTTGGGATCATCAGACAAAAACTTGGCAAAACGTGGCTCATTATCACCATAAAAGGGTTGAAAGGGAGGCGGTTATGGAAAGAATTCCAGAAAGTATTGCAAACTTTATGAGGAAGTACGGGAGTGAAAGGAGTCAATCGTGGAAGTGGAGGAGAAGAAACCGGTAGTTTTTGAAAGTTGTAAATAGCTGTGATGACTCGTCAGAAAATTGAGGTATCAATGCGTGACACATTAGTTAGTATTTACTTTAGTTAATTTATTTTTATTTATTGTTTATTTATTATTTCTTTTCGTAAACTATATTCTGTACTTATTAAAGTCGCCATAGTTTCTTTGATTGCATTGTAATTCTTCTGTATAGTAATAGAAATAAAATGTTGTAACAATGTTGTTGTGTTTTCTTCTTCTTTCAGCGGCTGTAATAGAAATTTCGATCATTCTTTATCTTATTTGTTGTTTTAGGAATGCGCCGCAGTTCGGGGAGACTATTAAGCATCTCACTAGCCAGCTGATGGAGATAAATGCGACTTCTCCTGACATCCTTACCTTAGACACGAGGACGCCTCCCAAAATCAAGCAACATACCAAAAGCAAAGTTACCGAAACTTTCGAAAATTCCCATGCCGGAGTGGCGATACCGATAGATGCAGACGAAATACAACTAGAAGATGACACAATGAAGAAGCTGAATTTTTACAAAGTTGATCGCCCTACTACCAACAGTGGTTTGTCCACTTGGATCTTGCTGAGTGGCCAAACCGCTTCTACTACGAAGAAACCGGAAGCTAAACCCCAAAACACAACCCTTATAGTTGAACCTAATAAGAATATAAAACCCATTTTTAAAAAGCGCGTTACCACTACAAGAAAACCATTTTCACCTAAAACCACAACTCAGGCGACCACAACACCGAAAGCAACAACGAAATTGAATAAAGTGAAGGCGTCAGTACTAAATAGTGCTGTCAGTAAGAAAACTAGAACAACTACGGATGCTAGTGTAAAAGTAAACGATGTTACCACAAAGGATGAAGTTACCACGGAAAGTGTTTCGATTAACAATGTTACGTTAACAAACTCTACTAGTTCTCTACCGGTTGAAGCTAAAGACGGCGAAACTGATTTAGTTGTTGAAGCTGATGATAAAAAGACAAAAAGACCCACAAATAAGAGGAAAAAGAACAAAAACCGGCGTCGACGTCCAGTTGAAAAAAGCGACAACAGCACGAAAATAGTAAAACATAACAAAAAAGAAAAACCCATAGGAACCCAACTCTACAACTATCTTTCGAGGGAGGTTATGCCAACTGTTGGAGTCGGTTTGGTTGGTTTGGTGGTAACTGCAGGTCTTGCTAGTTACTTCTTATACCCGTTTGGAATAGCCAAACGTTCTTATGAAGTCGACCGCCGCGACAAAGAGGGAAGTTACTACTACAATGACGAGTACTCAGGAGGTATCGCAGAAGAAGAAGCTATAGGGAAAGTAATCGCGGGAATGCCGGTCAATTCTCTTCACGGCAACAGCTACAAGACGCCGACTTCTCGGAATAGTTTTCCAACTGTCGGCAATCGTCAAGTTGACCGCGTTCCGCAAGAAAACATCCAGTATAACCCGTCCAATTATGATTATCATCCAGTCAGTTACGACAAAGACGTCATAGAAGGCAACAAAGAAAACAATGTAGAACAGAAGTTTGTGGTTGGTAGTGTGCCCCAAGAAGAAGTGACTCCTGTTGTGGTTCCCGAACATGGTCCCAGGAGTTTAAAGTTTAGGAAAAAACGTGAAGTTACAAACGAGTTAGATAACGAAATTGAGTCTAATTTTGAGGCGACAACTAATGAAGCGGCCGCGACTATAGAGGTGGCCTCAACGGTGGATCCGGTAACGTTCACGGAACCATCAACATCAACAACGGTTCGACCGGATAAATTCACGTCTTTCATGCACATGATGAAGGAGCTGCTGCATTTAAAAGTGAATTTAGGGTTGCAATTATTGCAAAACGCCACTCAAGCTGTATCGAAGTATGTATCAAATGTGCAAAGGCGATTAGATGAGCATTACAGTAATTACACAATGTCGAGGCACTAATTTATGGCGTTTAATGTACTCCCTTGCATACAAATTTTGATTTTGGTGATAAGACATATATGTAGTTATTGTGAAAGTACCGCATTAAGTTAACCTTAAAAGATGTAGCTTCTCTCTGTTGTTCACTGAGAAAAGTTTTGAAGACTTTAAAAACGGTTTATACTCTTTATACGAAAAAATTACGGATTTTCAATGTTTGTAGTAAGAAGAAATACCAATTATCGAAAAATAGACCGCTTTGAATTTTGATATGGAGTTACCTTAAATTTGTATTCTCGAGAGTACGTAGATTACGAATGGTGGAAATAGGCGTCGGGTTAAGAAAACACAAAAACCAAACGTTTACAGTTATAAATTAAAACTCAAACAATAAATTATCTAGATTCTAGACAATATTGTAAAATAAGACTGTATTATAAATAAACAAATAAACTAAGTTACAAGTTACGCGGTAACGTTATTTCGACGCTCGAAAACGGATTGCTGGTAACAAATTTGGTATCGCGTTTTCGGCGGCCGGCTCCCATGGCCATAGGCACCAACATCGCCATGGTGGCAGGAATCATCCCTGCACCAACAGCAGCCAAAACCGCCGAAGTGTCCGGTCCTGCTCTTCTAGTCGTCGTAACAGTAGGCGCCACTACTTGTCTTACGGGTTTGGTTTGTTTGATCTTTTTTATTCTCTGCTGCTTCAACTTTTGTTTTTTCACAAATTGATTTTTAGCTTGTTCCACCGTTTGAAATGTGGACTCAACTTGGAGCAACCCTCCATGGGATGTTGTCATGTTAACTTTAGAATTCTTCAGAGGTGGCAACACCGTTAACCGAACAGCTCGACGAGTTCCTAGTGAATCAGGTGTTATTTGCAGTGATCTTTGTCTTTGTTGAGGATACTTGTAGCCTTTGGTTGTTGATAACAAAACCCAATCACCTTCACCCGTAAATGGGTGAGTGTCATGATGAATTTCAGTGCCTCGCCTCCTATTAGCTTCAAAATTTTGAGGGAAATTGGAAGGTAACCCATCGGTTATAATATCTTTTTCCCCAGAATGATCACAATTTTCGTCATGATTCGCATACGAGTTAACATCTTGATTTTTGTGTGGGTTCTTAAATTTATTGGCGTAAATTTGCTCGAGGTCCTTGTAAGGATCAACCTCTTGGTTTTTATACTGATTGCTGAATTTGTTGGCGTAGTTAACGTGGACTTTCTGTCCAAAAAAGGCAGAGGGTCTTCCAAAAACGGGTGGAACGTCCGGTTTGGGTTCCGGGTAATAAACAGCAGGAGTATTGGATTCGTAAGGGCGGAGAGGTTTGGTGGCCCATACAGGTTTTCCGAAATTTTCCCCGAAATCTTGATCAGACCCGTAAGTCGGATCGAGAGGTTTTTGTTTTTGACTACTTTGCCACTTAGAAATTTTTGATATCGACCAAGGCACCGGTTCCATGCTCACCCAACCTTTCTTGTCGTCATACGGATGGTGGTGGTTTTGAAAATGAAGCAAATCCCAGCTTTTTGGTTTTTCAAAACTGAGTTCTTGATCCGCCAAGTGACGATTCATAGGTTCTTCGCTCGGTTTCGTAATTAATTCCACGTTTTCCATGTGCGTTTCTTGGTTGTTATTTGTGTCTTTGGCGTAACCATTGAGGAACTGCTGCAAGGAATCGGCAGAAAGATCTTCTTGAGAACTGTAAGCGTTGAAGGAGCGTTGTTGCAAATTTTTCGACCACAACGGCTCTCCTTCGACTATTCGAATAGGGTTCGAGCCAGGAACATCGATGTCGTAGGTTGCGGTGGTTGTTTCGGGATTGCCACCAACACTCGCGAACATGAAGAAGAGCGACACCAACAACATTTTAGCACTTTGCTATCGCAACCCTGACTGAATAATTTCTCGGTCGACACCTTGTAATATAAGTTTCCGCCACAATAACTTTAAATGTGGTACAGAGCACTCCCTACCAGCGTTTCGAAAAAATGACACGTTTTAACGCTATCTTTGTCCGGCGAGTAGAAAGTCAACGAGGATTTGTCGGCCGGAAAAAGACCGAGACAGGCTTTCTCTGTGTTAATGCAAAGTAAATCGTGCAGTTTTGTCCTTTGTTTATGCGACTATTGTAATAATTTTGCTTCTACTTCTACCGTTAACCACTTTATTATGGCGAGGATTGTAATCATCGGTTATTACAGACTCTGGACCGTTAGAATTGACCAGAAATTTACAAATCTCCACGAAGATCTTCTGATAATAACTATTACAGTGCAATATAAATGTTACCACAAGCACTAAACTGCACTCTTGTTGTTTTAAGACGACATAAATAATTATGGCGAAGCGACTGGACCGTGGATATAATATGGAGCAAAAATTAATCGCGCCAGTTGAAGATAACGAGATCACTTGGAAAAATAAAACTAGAGAAAGACTTATTCCTATTGCTTTTCGTGAACAAACTGTAACAAATCAAACAGTGTAACGTTTTGCACTTCTCCTGGCGCCTAATCTGGGTCATCTTTCTGCATAGGTGCCCCTGAAGTCGCCGGAACGGTGTTAAAATCGCGATAATAAACAGCGTTGTATCGCCAAATTTGTTGGCAAACAAAAGTGGCTACCGTCAAACAACTAGGGCGTTTTAGGGGACTGAAAAAAGTTCGATATTTTCCCCTCATTAGCCACGACTTGCCATAGAAACCTAACTTTTTTCTTGAGTCATGGGGGTGAACAAAGATAACAGTTTTTGATAAAATTTGCTTTTAAGCTTTTAGTTTAGGTAAGCACAAATTTAACATTAACTTAGCTTCATCCCATTTTATTGGGAGGGAGAGGATGTCCGGTTGACCCCTTTGACGGCACCGCTGCTAAATAAAAACGAAATTTGCGTAAACACCATTGTCGTCGTGACCGAAGAAAGCAGAACAATTTTAATGGTACAATTTCTAGCGCAATTAGCGACAATACCAGTCCAAAATTGTTTAGGTTTTTTGCCCGTCGACCAAGCGTGCAAAAGCCGGTCTAGGTTATTAAAAACTTTTGGTTTCCATGAGCGCACCGAATGGAACGCCCCCGATTTGAGCGGCAATCAAAATGCCGAATAATCGAATCTATATATTGAAAAGACATTTACAACCATAATAACAATATCTGATTCATAGTTAACATGGTTAACATACTTTAACTCAATGGTTATATAACAAAAAAATATATACTTATCAAAAATTATCTCAAAAAAAGTTGGAAGACTCAGTTATGAACAGGCATCGAAACTGAAGCTTTTGACGCAACCTGTCCTTTTCTCCACAACGACGTAATAGTCTTGGTTTGGGTATAGAAATTCAACCCTTGTTTGCCATAGAAGTGCAAATCGCCATGGTAACTCCCCCTAGATCCAGTAAAACTGAACATGGGAAGCGGTACCGGGATTGGGACATTAACCCCAACTTGCCCCACGTCAATTTCGTTAACAAACTGCCTCGCGTTGCTACCGTTACTGGTAAAAATTGCGGTACCATTACCATAAGGGTTCGCGTTAATAATCCCAATAGCCTCCTCTAAAGTATCGGCGAACATAACGCAGAGGACCGGGCCGAAAATTTCTTCTTTGTAACAATCATACGATGCCTTAACATCAGTTAACAACGTAGGTCCAACAAAATTACCCTTGGGATATTTATCCACCACCAAACCTCTACCATCGAGGGGACACTTAGCACCCTAAAACAACAACATTAACATTTTTAAATAATTTAAAAACGTAATCACTTGTTTGATTCCAGCTTCGACTAAATTCAAGATCCTTTGTTTTGCTTGGGGAGAAATCACGGGTCCCACGTCGGTTCCTGGTTCATTTCCCGCGCTCACTTTAAGTTTTTTGGCGCGCTCTACTATTTCTGGAATCCAATTTTTGGTTTCTCCAACTAGAATCGCTACACTTAATGCCATACAGCGTTGGCCCGCGGCCCCAAAAGCAGCTCCGATTAACTGGTCAATAGTGGCGTTTCTATCGCAGTCGGGAAGCACTACAGCGTGGTTTTTCGCCCCCATGTTCGACTGCACTCTTTTACCGTTAGCTGCACCGCGTTGGTAAATGTATTTACCAGCAATATCGGAACCCACGAAACTGATTGCTTTGATATCTTTATTGTCGCAAATAAAATTGACAGAATCGTGAGTTCCGTGAATTACCTGCAATAGTTATTTTTAATTAACCAAGTGAAGTTCGCAGTAAGTATAAAGAAATTACATTAACGACACCTGGAGGACATCCAATTTCTTGGAGGAGCTCCATTAAGAGCATGGTAGCACCTGGGTCACGTTCTGAAGGTTTAATCACCATAGTATTTCCAGCTATTAGTGAAAGGGGAAACATCCATAAAGGAATCATAGCTGGGAAATTGAAAGGACAAATCCCCGCTGTTACTCCTAGGGGTAGTTTATACGAAACAATATCCATGTCTTTGGAAATGTTTTGAAGCGATTCCCCTTGAAGAAGAGTACCAGCAGCGCAACTATGTTCGACTACCTCTACGATTTCGAAGAATTCATTAAATAAAATCACAAAATAACTAATTAAATCATTTACGTAAACCCCTGATAACATCTCCTTCGGCATCGGTTAGCGTTTTTCCTTGTTCTAGCGTAATGTTGGCGGCGATTTTCTTAATGTCCCTTCTAATAACGGCTTGAAGTTTCAACATAAGTTGTTGTCGGGTTAATACTGAGGTTTGTCGCCAGGATTCGTAAGCCTTTTTAGAGGATTCCACTGCCGCTTCCATTTCAGATTTGGTAGTTAAAGGAACGCGGGTTACCACGTCGTTGGTAGCGGGGTTGCAAAGATCCACCCAGTCGCTGGCCTGCGATTCTTGGAAGTTACCGTCGATGAACAACTTCGTGGTAGGAGCCACATTGGAGTAGTTCCTCTTGAGGAAGGCCAGTAAAGGCTGCTATAAACAATCATAGAGGCTTAAGTCAACTAACAGTGGAAATCCGAAAAAGGTCTCATTAACGAACCGACAGCACAGGTTGGCTCCATAAAAAAAGTAAGATCAAAGAATACCTAACTGAAAAGAAAATTATCTGTAGAAGTCGGGACCGACCTACCTACTCTAAGATAATTGAATTGCACAGATAAAAAAAATATTATTTGCATACCTTTTATACATATAGAATTGTTGGGCATATTTTATGGAGTACCTATAGGTAGCTACTGTGCCAATAAATTCAATACCTACGCTATGAACATGATTAACTGTCTATTTTTAAAAATAAGATACAGGGTGTAAGCAAAATAAGTGCATTAATTTTAACTGGTAATAGAACTCTTCAAGACAAAAAACTTTTCCTAACATATATTTTTTTTTAAACGTTTTAGTTTTTGTGTTAAAATTATTTTAAAATCTTACACAATTTTCTTACACGCCACTGGAAGCAACGTTACCTAGTCAACAAGATTACCTTATGAATTAATTGTATTATTGTTCTTTGTTGGAGCATTTCATAAAAGACTCGTCAATTTGTAGGGGAAAAAATGATTTTAAAAAATTTAATTTCGAAAAAACGGTACATAGAAAAAAAAACTGTCTAGATGAGTTCTACCACTAGTTAAAATTAATGTACTTATTTCGCTTACACCCTGTATTTTGAGTAAACATTTACTGAAAGGGTCTGAGAATAAGGTTTTTGATACAGTAATTATTATTATATTTAACAACTTTTATCTGAATAGCCCAAATAACTGGAAGATCAGTGTTTGATTACGCAATTTCCAAGGTCATTGTCATGGATTTCAATGCGTTTGCGCGTTATCATTTAAGGGGCTATCTAATATCAATAGAATGGAGAAATTAAAGCAGGCTCGGTCTCTGTTGGGTTCTGCAGCGGCTTCGGTCAGAGAATAGAGAAGAATTAAATATTACACGGAAACAAAGAGAATCTCTCGTGCCGTTCTTTATCTGGACTAGACACAAAAATGTGCGGTTGCATTGAACTTTCACAAATCTGAATATAAAGTAGATTCAAGGCCGTGTAATTCTAATATTATAAAGCGGACGACTTTTAGGTTACGATTCTTTGAAAACGTGGGTACTTACTTTTGATCGCGATAATGAAGACATTCTAGCGTCAGTCTTGTAACACCACAACAGCTGAATTGGCCTGATGCTTGATCAAGCACAATAACTATGTAAATTAGTGCCCCCACTGTACCTATTACAGCGCTACGAGTTATCGTAATTTACACAATTCTGATGGATTTATTTTTATCAACGCACGAACGAAAACATGTTTATCGAGATTTTAGAAACCGGCAGGCCCGGTGCCGGTTTTTCATTTCAGGCCTTGTCAGCTGATACCGATCCCTGCCATTTAAACTAGGGATCGATCTGGTCCGAATGATGCACTTGGTAAAAACTGACCAAGTTCATATTGACTGATTCGGTTGTGTTGAACATGATTAATTTAAGAGGATCAATATTAGTTAATAGATTTGGAACGTTTCAGCAATTTCAGATTTATTTTGAAAACGCGCAGTGTAAAAATCACTAATACAAATCCTACTTTATAAATTATTTACAAACGTCGTAATTCCTAGTTATCTATATACAGTATAAAATCCTTAATATAAGGTATTACAACTAAGTTTTGTACTTTGGCATTAACACGATTCTAACAAATTAGATCGTGAAATTGAATACTTCTGGCTTCTTCAAAAAACATTACCTATAGCTTAATTTAGCCCTGAAATCCGAAACTGGGAACCTTTGGCGCAGTCTTATAGCCTTACAATTACACTTTGGGCGAATGATTGACGATGTTCTTAAGAAACCCCACCGACATGTGGGTGCGACTCTGGGGCGATTGGGTATGTTGCGAGTCCATACTACTACTATAAGAACACCTCAATGTGTCTAAATAGGCCTGTCGATATTGCTTATTCATTGTAACATAAACTACTGGATTAACACAAGAAGAAATATAAATCAAAATATAACCCAGTACGTGAAGAGGGGCGTGTTTCACTTCAGGGTCGAAAACCTTAACAATCGTTATTGGTAAATAACAAACAACGAAACAAACAAAAATAACTAAAACCATTTTCGTAATTTTCATTTCGCTACGTTTATAGTCAGTTCCGGTGTTGTGTTGCTTAAGTCTCTTGTGTGATTTTCGAACCACGTAGAAAATCGTAGCGTAACACACCACGATGATGATGCAGGGCAGGGCAAAACCCACCACAAACAAAGCGGTTTTTGGACTGTTTCCGTTCTCGTCCTTTTTGATCGAGCATGTACCCAATTTTTCGTCGAAACCAAAAACGCCCCAAATTCCAAAAAACGTCGGAATTTGAAGCCCGTAACTGAATAACCATATAAAGCTAATGTAAAGCGCCACTTTGATTTTCGTATAGATATTGAGATAGAGATGAGGCCACGCTATGAGGATGTAACGGTTGATAGAGATGGTGGCGACGCTCAAGAGGGAGACGCCGACGCTGCCGTAACGCAATACCGGAATCATCGTGCAGAGGATGTCGCCGTGGATCCAAGTGCCGTGAAAGAACTGACTGGCGGCGAATGGCAGCACCAGAAGGCAGAACATAAGATCGGAAATGCAGAGGCTGGAAACAAATTGTTAATTAAAAATTTTTGATGTGGTAAAAAACGAACCTGGCGATGAAAGCGGCGGCGACCGTTCGAATTTTCGAGTTACGGAAAAGAGCAACCACGGTGAGGACGTTCCCCATGACGCCAACCACCATGATGATTAGAGTGAAAACGCCCGCTGCGGTCAGCATCGGACGCGAATACCTGAAAATAGATGATTTGTTAATGCAGCAAATTGAGGTTTAGTTTATTCATAACTAAACAATTTGTTGATTCCTGTTTTATTGAAAAAATTTTTGAGAGCGCCATTTTGGTTCAGGAGAAATATCTAACATATCCACAATAACCTTACTGATAAAGAAAAAAGCATTTGAGTAATAGTAAAAGAATGCGCCATTGGGCGGATTCTTACAAGCTAATTAGGGCAACATGCCATTTACCTATTGCATATCTGTATACAGATTGTAAATAAATTAAGGATTTTAAAAAATGAGTAATAAGTCTGTTTGCAACACAGGTATTAGCAACAGGGCTAATAATAAAGAAAGACAGTACAAACCTGCAAACCATAGAAAACAAGAAAGAAAGATGATACTAATAAAAAAGAGCAATGATATAACTAGGCCTTAGATCTTCAATCCAGAAAATAAAGTATGAAAAAAGAAAATTATCTAAAAAAATTAAAGTCGTTAGAAGAATTTATCGGAGGAATATATCAGCGAGAAACAAGCAGATCAATAATTGGAAAATATCTATTTCAGCATCTTCACCTCCAATTTGGTTGAAGGCCCAGATAACTCTAGGAACAGAATGTTTCTTCTTTCTTTTTGATAAGGACTATCTTTAGCAATGTACTTATCATAAATGTGTTAGAGACTTTAAGACTAGAATTTATAAAATGCCACGTTCTCTGCCGTTATTCGCGCGCGCTACGCATAGTCACAAAGATCCATTATCTCTTCATCGAGAGTTTTTATTTTATTTAAAAGATAATAATTATATTGTTAAGGACATTTGACAAATTTAAGATATTTTTTTTAAATAGGAAGATTTAGATTAAATTAAAATGTTTGTGCAAAATTTAAAGATTCTATTCAAATAACTGTGTTTTAGAAGTACTTGATCGATGGGCTAACCTAATGTCCAAAACTGATGTTTTTCTATTTTGGATCTACAGGGTGATTGGCATAAGAACCGCCACAGATCAGGAGCATGTAGGAAAACCTAAAATATGGTGATTTCACGCAACTTACCCTTATACTAAGTTGCAACCCTGAGAAGTTATAAACCTTCATAGGGGGGTTTAAAATTTAAAAAAAAAAAATTAATACCTCAGTAGTACTTCAACTTAGAAAAACCGAATTTGGTACACGTTCTGAGTGTACTAAGAGCAATAATCGATAGTGAGTAGAAATCAATTGAAGCATTTTAAAGGGTTGATTAGGGATGATGCACCCTTAAAATGTGACAGAACATTTTAACCTGTTGACGGATTTATAACATTATTATTTCGTTTTATGTCTAAAACTTTTTTTACTCTTCTTATTTTTCAAAAAACTTTCAAGAAAAACCCCAATAACTAAAGACATATATTTTATCAACATTACCTAAAATCATCAAAAATTCAACTCGCCGCTACGCGGCTTGTTTTATAAACTTGAACTCCGTGCCATAATTTGTGCCTCATGCCGCTCGTTCTTTAATATACTATTATAGATTCTAAATCAAATTTTAAATCAAAGAAATTCCAGAAAATGGTTTTAGTATTGGAAATTTGTAAAACGTAATCATGAATTGATGTTTCTATAGGGATCAAAGCATCTCCTGACCTTGGACAATTAAGTGAGTTAAGATCTGGAGTAATCTATAGCAATTTGAATCTAAATTCCTCTTAGTGAGTTTGAGTTTTTGGTGTTTAAGTTATATCATCAACAAGACAATGACACGTATATTTATTAATGTTGACAAATTTAAGTTGACTGAAGATTAAAAATTAGGTACATGTATGTATGTACCTACGTAAGCACTGCATAAGTACCTACATGGACTACATGGATACAAAAAATTGTTGTGTCATTTCTGTATCGGGCAAAAGGTGTCGCTGCTTTATTTGAATAACAAATTTTCGAACTTTGGCCACTTGATGGATTTCACTTAAGCATGCAACATTTGTTGTTGATACCGACTGGTAATTGAAAATCCAAACCAATTTGAATTGAAAAGCGGAGAAAGAGGAAGTGCTTAAAAAGGCACCCGCGAACCGCTTCGATTAATAAATTCCTCAGGAGCGTCCGTCACTGCCATAAACAAGTCACACTTACTATCAATTAAGGCCACAAATAAACAAATTGACCGTACAAGTCAAGTGAACCAAACACAACTAGATCGAATGGGAAACAGTGCATTTGTGCACATATGCACGACACATGTTGCGACTCAAAGAGTCGAGACCCCAAACGGAGCTTCTTCGGGTGATAAAAACAATGGATTGAAAAACGAAAAAAATAGTACATACCGGACTAGTTCGGAAAACTGGGACCGCGTCGCCTCTTCCATAATTCGCGGAGTGATCGTCGACACGAAACTGGCGATTAGGGACAGGCTCCCTACGCGTACAGGATGGTTAAAAATTAATTTTAATTGAGACTAATAAAAAGACTGCCACTAAACTGCACATAGTACGAGCGAAGAGTGGCCGAGCGACCAAAACCCGCATTTACCAGAGTTAGTCATTGTTAATCACTGGTTCCCCGGAATTGTCGCGGACGGGGATCCGTGCTGGATGCTTATGAGTAATGGAAAATAAATAATACGCCTTGCACCTTGTTATCAACCGACGAAAACCAGGTTACGTAAAGAACCTGACTGATAAAGTTTTTGCCCAACCCGTCAGGAAAGTCCTGTAACCTATTGACGACGAAAAAAAGTTTTCGCAAATTCTGACACATCTAATAAAAATACAACTAAAACAATGTGGGATTTACGGCTTAAATATTTACATCGGGGTGATGATGTAATTCAACAAAAACTATTGTATTGTAACTTGAGATAACATAATTATGACGCTAAATGCTCCTGTATCATTGAATGACCAAAACCTATTTTTTAAGCATCTTAAAGAAATAGTTAATAATATTCCTTTTAAGAGAGTTCCTTGAAATGTTTGGTATGTGATATATACCAACGCGATAAGAAGATACCACATCCCCGACGGAGTTCCTGTATTTATCTTGATAAGATGTCAACTGTCCAACGGTTGAGACTGCTCCTCTCCTCAGAGCATGAGAGACGCGCCATCGTCATTCGTGACTCGTCGCGGCCGATTTCCGGTCAAAATCCGCAACTTCCGGAACAGCCATCCGACCTACCTGACGTCAATGCGAATTTCCACAATTTTATAAAAATCAACATTTGACCTCTTTTCGTCCAATTAACAACACGTTCCCCAACCATGACGTTAACATCTTAGTCACAATGTGTCACTGTACCACAACCATCACCATCACCGCTTAATCACGCTTTTCTCCCTGCAAATTTCACCTTGAAATCCGCTACAACGGCAATCACGTCGCGCTATGACAACATCGATCAAACTTCACTAAAAAATGTCGCAAACTGACGAAGATTTACAAGATTTAAAACTCGATGAAGAAGTCAAAGAAGAAGACGATGAGGAGGAAATTGTTTACGATTCCGATACCTTCGTTTCCGGACCTTATCAAAGCGAGAACTGTACAATTCCTGAAGACATCCTCGAGTTCCAGTATCCTTTTATTAGCAACGCAATTTTTTATTATCACAAATCCCTTACCTTTGTTAGTTTTTCCTTCGGATATGACTGCAAGAGGTATTTCAATTTAACTGTGGCGGACGCGGACACTTTGGTTTTCGCGTCAGGAAATTTAATCAACTTCTTTGACGTGAACACCAAAACGATTTCCTTCCGGCGGAGCGCTCTGGGTGGGGGCATTGGACATATCAAGGTAACGTAACATAAACACCCCAGAAATCTAATAAAATAATTGTAGACAAACCCTAATCCGGAATATCCTCATATTGCAATTGCGGAAAATGGAGACAAGCCGTTAATTATAGTGTACGAGTGGCCTAGTTTGGAGATCAATTGCGTTCTTAAGGAGGGTTCCTCAAAATTGTATAGTCATCTGGATTACAGGTTGGGTAGTAACTTGGAGATTTCGGTAATAAAAAGAAATTGTAGCCCAGACGGCGAGCTTTTAGTATCTCAAGGAGGTGAGCCAGATTACTTGATCACCGTCTGGACCTGGCGTAAACACACGATCCTCTTGCGACTGAAATCCTACGTCAATGACGTGTATAGGGTGAAATTCTCTCCGTACGTTCCGGGCCAACTCACCACTTGCGGTAATTTGCTTCTCTTATTATGAAGAGAAAGTGACCAGAATTTTCCCCTAATTGAAAAGTTCAATACCTATCTGAGATAAGACCTAACTTAAGAAAATCATATACTTACATAATTCTGAAATATGAATCTTCAGGAATCTCCCACATAAAGTTCTGGAAAATGGCGAACACCTTCACCGGCTTGAAGATGGAAGGAGAGCTGGGACGTTTTGGCAAAACTGAATTTTCCGACATTCTGGGAGTGTTGCCGATGCCTGATGAGAAGGTCGTTTCTGGCTGCAACTGGGGCAACATCCTCGTCTGGGATGCCGGTTTGATCAAACTGGAAGTGTTCCGAACCCTTCGCAGAAAGTGCCACGAAGCCCCGATTGTCCAGTTGCATTATTTTGAAGGTGAACTATGGACGGTTTCCATGGATGGTCACGTGAGAGTTTGGTGGTACGAGAAAATCGACCAAGCTGATCCCCCCGACGATGATAGGGTCATTCAAATCGAACCCACTTACGATTTTTACACGTCAGGACTAATGCTGATGTGTTTGAGAAAACGCTATCCTGAACCATCCGATTATCAATATTTTGGACAAGTAAGTGTTATTTTTAGTATTAAAATGCAATCAAAAATTTTGGCAACAGGATGGTAATGGGGGGATTTGGGTCATCGATTTGAACACGGAAGACACCCCAAAGCCGTCGATGCAAATTTATAGATGTCACGCAGGGCCAGTTGTAGATCTGGCGGCGTGTCCTTGGGGACAATACTTGGTCAGTTTCGGGAAAGATGGCAGACTTCATCTTTACGACTATTTAGAAAAAACATTGATTTACTACTACCAGTTTCCGGGCCAAGGTAGTTGCATGGTATGGTTCCCGCATCAGGTTTCTAAATTTTGCGACGAATTAATCTTGGGATTCGATGATGGGACTTTACGAGCATGCGTTTTGATGATTGACAAGGAAAATAAACTATCCATAACACAAGTAAACTTTCAATTAAGTAGGTACTGGAAATTTACTAATTAGTGCTGAACATCAGGTAATTAAACCACACACGAAACCTGTGGCACAAATCTCCTTGAATTCCACCGGAAAGATTCTGGTTAGCGGAAGCGTAGATGCTACAATTTTTATTTTTAAAGTCATTCATGAGGAAGTTGTTACTTTAATTCCCATTGGTTTCATCGCGGTTCCTAACGTTGTTACTTGTTTGACTTGGCGAGGGGTGAGTGTAAAGTTAGCAAGTTAAAGTCTCTGGAAAAAGTGGTTTTAGGTTAATGAAATCTTAGTAGGTTGCCTCCATGGTGAAATCGTTCAAGCGGAGGTTCCGAGTGAACCCCAGAACTACACCAAAGTGTCATATCTTTTAAATATAACACCTCGACAGAAGAAATTTGCGACTTACAAAGCGCAAATTAGACGAGACATCAAAATTAGGGAAATCGAGGCGAGGAAGGCGGCTAAAGTTGATAGAAAAAGACTGGAAATGGAAAAATTAAAAGCCGAAAATCCGGGATTGGACATTGATGAGGAAGCTTTCCTTGGTGAGTTATTAATTAGTGCTGTTTCCGATACAACATAATTTTATAAATAGCCGATTCTGACACGGAAGAGGAATTGGAACCCTTGTATATACCAGAAGTTCCCAACAGAATCATCTGGATGCAGATCACTGACGAGGACACCATTTGGTTGTCAATGGGAGGATACGATGCTGGATACATTTACGAATACAAGATCGACCAGGCAGAACAGGTGCCTTATCGATTCAAAATGATCGATGACGCTGACGACATTGAAATCAGCAGTTACACTTACAAGTAAGCTGGTTGATTGAATCGCCATACGTTATTGTATAACAAGTTGCTGAAGAAACTAAACTTATTCAATTTTAGTCATGACAAACGATATCTAATCTTTGCCATGCAACATGGCGAAATTCGAGTGAATAGGGTAAAGAATGACTTCCGAGACCTCTCAGACTATTGGAGTTTGGCCATGCACGACAATCTTAACGGTTTTGTGCCAAAAATGTGCTTCAGCTACGACGAAAAATACTTTTTTAGTTGTGGACACGACGGCAACGTCTTCTCATATATTTTTCGTCCTGAAGACGATAATTATTTACCACCAAGCGCGACTCCAATAGTGGAACAACGCAAAACCCTTCCTCATTCGATACAGGATGAAGAAAGTTACGATAAATTAAGTCTCGAACAAACTAGCTTAAAAATAGAAGAAGAACGCATAGCTAAAGTTGCCATTGCTAACAAGAACATTTTGCGGGAGAAATTGAAGAAACTGAAGAATAAATTTTTTAATGTTTTGATGAAAAACACAAATTTGCTCGAAAGTCAGCAGTACAGAATGCAGGATTTAGAAATGGATCCAAGAATTACAGAATATTTGAATGAGAAACTTGATAATAAGTTAAAATTAGTCAAGAGAAAACTGATGTTTGAAGTAGAGAAATCTGAAGTTAAGTTGCAGAAGCTGAAAAGGTTTCTCGTAGACCCTTTGGATTTTTTTCCCATAACTGTCAAAGGTCTCAACAAAGATATTCAAGTAACGATGATGAGGCAAAAGACAATCGCGCCTGTACATGAAGGCATGTTGAAAGAGATTGAGCAAAAAATTTTGGATGCTGACATCAAAGGCAGGTCAATAAATTTCAATATGTATTTCTAACTAGTCTAATTTTTTTCTTCATGCTTACCCTAAACAGTAGGAAACCTTACGGTAAAACTTGAGTACGTATTGATTTTTGTTGCTTTTCTTAATTCAGATCAAAAGTTGAATAATATGTGCAAATATTTCAGGCCTCCGGAGCGCCCACAGCTCCCCCAAAAAACTGTAGCCACCAAAGAAATGAAAGAAAAGCGTCTGGAGTATTTTCTTCTAAGTTTGTCACCTTCAATAATTGAAACACGTCTAGGCCCTAAACTCACTCGATTACTCAACACATACCGTAAACGAAAAGAAAAATGGGAAAAAAGACAAGACGAGGTAACTAATACAAAAATTTATTTCAAAAATCACATAAACATGTCATCATAACCGGGAGGCAGCATTTCGTCGTTATCTGGTCGGTTTCCCCTCCTGGGCATTCTGTCAACGTCTGGGGGTCTAAAGGGGTCGAATCTGGCCCCAGGCGGAATGGCGCCTGGCGGCAATCCAAAACTAGGTCCATGAGGATATTGTGGTCCTCTTGGCGGCTCAAATAGCATCCCTCCGCCTGACATAGGAGGCGCTATTCCTAGCGGATTCCGGCCTGCAAAAGGATCCAAATCAAACTCGCCTACATTGGGACGTCGGAGAGGCACCCCCAGAGGGTCGATGGGACGAAACACTGGGGGTAGATGCCCCGGTTCTGGTTGATTGGATGCTGTTGGGGTCGTAGTTGTTGCTTCGGTTTGGCTGGAAACCTCGCGATTTTTCTTTGAAACTACTACTTTGTCAATAAGTTGCGCTTTCACTAAATTTATCAGTTCTGAATGTTTTGGCAACATCTGATCTAAAGACCCTGTTCTGCTCGCTACAGAGTTACTGTTGAGTTGAACTAGAGAAGTGGTTCTTTCGTCGATTCGAAGCAGGTTGATCATGATTCCGTCATCAAGTTTGGTACATTTTAAAATGTACAAACGGCCTTGGAATACGTAACGAAGGGCGGTGGCGGTGGTCCAACCTCCCGGCAGCGTTTCGGTCTTGGTTTCTGTGCCATCAATGTTCTTCGATTCGCCTAAACCGATGCACTTAAAGCCATTCGAAATCAACACCAAATGAGTGAAGCACAGGAGAATATCATCGTTTGATTTTATTTCCGCTTCTACGCTTTTTATTAACAAGTCCCAGCCGAACAAGCTCGACGCCATTATTTATCGCTATTTGAGGTTTTTTGATTTAGATGTTAACAAAATATATTCTAAAACATGACATTACACATCACAGAATTAATAAAATGACAACTGTTTGTGAGGTTATGTCATGTACGTTAAACACAGGACACAAGTCGCGGTCAAAATAGGCCCAAAATTTTGGGTAAAATGCCAATCAGAAGTAATCGCAACGCAATTAAATGAAAATAATGTAAAATTTTTATTTAATAAAATTATATTGCGATAATTTCCATTTTATATGTAAGTAAAGGTTAATGGAGGACGCGATCTAATATGTAAAGATCTGGGCGGGAATTTTAAAAACAACGAATCCTTTACCGTGACGCCTTCAACAAAATTCTCTAGAGACTTTATTTGTTGGGTCAAAAGGGGGCCAAGAATCTACCACTACTATAGCTTTACCTTGTGACTAGTGAACAATAAGCGAATGGACTGTATGCGGTATGTGGCGGAGCTGGGTGACTATTTCTGGCGAGAATAGGGAGATTAATTTTGGGTTCACCCCAAGGTAGTGCCAGAAAATAAAAAACAATGGTCTGGGTGTGAGTGTTAAGGGAGAGAATGATGTAGGCCAAGCTGTGGCGGGGCACCATACTCCACGGGGAAACAACAGTGATAGTTCCATAAAAACATTTGAGTTCCGAGAAGGAGTTTCCTGATTTGCTCAGGAGTTATTTTACTGCTAACATTTTTTTACAGTGGGAGGCATTCATGGAGAAGAAACCGGCAGCGGGGGCAAATCACCCCGAAGACGAAAACGCTCTGGCCGAAGCCAAAGTCACTATCGGCGACTACAAACTCAAAAGCGCCAAAGACTACAAGGTCCTAAAAGAACAACGTGAGACCACCTTAAAAAAATACAAACAACTACTGCTGACAAGAATGGAGGTAAAAAGTTCTGTTAGAGAGAGGCAATCACTTAACTAATTTGTCTAAATCTAAAGCAATTTAACATAAGGCACGTGTTCAACCAAAAAATTTTCGACTTGCGGGCAAGGAAAGTGGAGGTAAGAGAAGAACTAAAACAGCTGGGCAAAAACTTGGAGAAAGTCCATGAGGAAATACCCAAGGAGACCAGAAAAGACGGACCGTCAATAGAAGATGCCGATCTTGAATTTGAATTTCCGGAAAGAAATTTGCAAATTCAAGTCATATTACAAAGTGGCGATGAGAACGTTGAAGAGGAGCAAGTGTTAATTTTGACCCCTCCTGATCAAGATTTTTTAGAAAAACTAGTGCTACCATCCACTCACGTTAGTAATGATCCTCCCAAAGCGGACGCTAGAGCAGTTTCTGAAAAAGATTTTGATTGGTTATTGGCAGAAGCAAGGGGAGAAAACGAAACTGTTTGGGATAGCGAAATTAGGCAGAGGAGACTCTACAAGTATTTAACAAAAGTTTTCAAGTTCTCAGTCAATTATTTGTTTTGGTTCTAGAAAACTCTTCGAGCAGCAAAAAATAATCTATGATATGAACAAAAAAATCGAGAGATTCAACAATAAAGTTCAAAAATTAGCAAATGAAAGTTACAACGTGCACGTTGACGCAGTCTTCATGGACCTTTACATACTAACTCTGCATCAAGAGTTGGTAGTTTTAAAAGATTTCGAATCAGTGGAGGACAACTTACAAGAAACCGTCAACCAAAGAACAACCGAAGTTTTGGACATGTACGACCTGATCAGGGCTCTAACTGACAACATTTCCGACCACAATAAGGCAATCGAGCAGCTCAATGACAAAGGAAAACATATTCAAGACAGTTTTACGAGCACCATGCAAGACAACAAGTTTTATGATTTTTTGCGGAAAGTGTTCAAGAAAAAATACAAACCGCTTAAGGTTCAAAAGGATGGAGGTAATACTTTTATCAGTTTAGGTCACGACTTAAAATTTGGTCTTTAAGGAGCCAATGGTTCAACAAATGTTCTCGTTAAATACAAATTTACTAGAGAGCAATGTTGCACGATTTGGTTTCTCTAATAATCTCTAGGCCAGTGTGGCTCTACATATTTCGCATTAAGTAGAAGTTTTAGTTAATTATCACTAATAATAACTGAACAGATTCTAGCTCCGAATCTTCTTCGTCCTCATCATCATCATCTTCGGATGACGCCGGCGACGGTGGTAGCATTGACTCGAGGGATTTTGGGATAATCAAGCAGAACTTAAACGAATGTCCAAAAGGGTGTGACCAAGCCATTTACAATCTAACAGTGTCCATGCGATCAGAAAGGTAAAATTTGCTGCAGTTCACCACCGTCATTCAATCACACAATTCCAGGCACCAAATTGAACTGAAGATAAAAGAAGAGGTTAAAACCACAGAAATAGTGAAAAAAGATTTGGAAATCCAAAACAAGAAAGTGAAAGTAGCTGAAAAAAAATTGGTTGCCAGTCAAGAAGAATTGGAAACGTTCCAGAGGGAGAAACAGCAGAGACTGAACCAAGTTCGTTGTGCTGTTGTTTTGAAACTCGATCAATTTCAGCATTTGGACGAAGAAAACACCGCTAGTCAAATTATGGACACTCTGGTTTTCTCCAAAACTCACCTGTCTAAATTGTACAAAAGAGTTGACCAACTCCAGCTCGAAACCCAGCAACAAACTGAGAAACATCTGTGAGTTCATATTTCAAAATTGATTTAAATGCTTAGCAAACATTTAAGGACCAATGTAAAACACTTAAATCGCATGACAACCGATTGTAAATTCATGAAGACTAAAATAGCGCAACTGAAATTGGAAATCGCGAATGAAATGCGGATAAAATTCGGACGGGTTATCGACGTTGACGAGATCGAAGATGCCATGTTGAAGAAAGCTTTCAGAAAAGACGAACTCAACGATTTGGAGGAAGTCCTGATGAGGAAACTCGTCCACAACTTGCGGATGTCTTTAGTTGACATCAGAGGAATGTACAAAGACGAATTGTTGCTATGGAAGGTAACATGTTGTTACCTTTAAGTTCTTCAAACTTCTGATAAAATATCTTTCTTAGTAGACGTCCTCAAACACCAATAATATGTGATGTGTTTAGGGTTCTTAAAACGACACTAAAGCAAAAAAAAGTTCACCTTAATCGAAAGTATAAAACTTTCTAAGAATTCTTAGGTGAAAACCACTTTGTGTTGACGGTAACTTTCTAGTAATGGGAGACCGCAGAATATACCTAAAATTTCATGTTTTTTTTTTCTGTATGCTGAATGTGTTTAGCGACAAATGTGCACTTAGTTTTCGTTGGTTTTTAAAAACAATAATTGAGACGGATATATCAAAATTTATCGATATATCAAGAAGTCAATATATCTTTAAATAGAAACATTGAAACAATTAATGTTGCTATACCTATAGGCACCCAAATTTACTTGGTGGGAAATGCTAAATGGTATATAATCCGGTTATTAAAAAATATTTTGACACACATTAATTGAAAATAAAGATTACATGTTATCAAAATATCGATATCAGTAGCTTTCCATATAGCTATTCGATATATCGACATCAACTTCGATATGTATATCGAAAAAAATCGCAGGCCTAGATTTGAGTGGTGTGACAGAAATAATTATTGGCAGAGCGGTCGCAAGTTGTTATAAGTTGTCGTGCGCCTGCCGATGACGTCACTGGGTTATAAAATTGAGCAAAGACATTATAAAACGGTCTCTATTTTCATTGTCATAGAACACTGCGGCTTTCACCACTAAACTTAGAAAAAAAATAATTTTTTTCTTTAGTACTCTTTTAAAGGTTTCCCACGAGTTTCACAACTATGCTTTAATGATCTGTTAAAATTTTGATAATTCTAATTACTATAAATGGTTGCTAGCCTCTGTTGAGAGCAGTTTTACTCAAACTCAATTCACTTTTAAACAGAAAAACGTGGAGATAACTCAAGAAGAACTTAAAAAAGCATTACGTGAAAACACCGATCGTCAAGAGCTTTTTACCTTGATGAACAGAGAGAAATCCGAATTGACCAAGACTTTACAAAGACAAAGTAAAAGAAGAGAGCATTTGGAATTAGTCGAGGAGACAGCTAATCAAACTTGTAAGCAGGAAATTGAAAAGTGGAAAAAGCTAATAACCGACCAAAACCAACAAATACAAGTAAATTTGACAATTTTTATTTCCAATTTAAATCAAAATGTATTCAACAGGAACTCAACGACGAGATTAAGACCTTGAAGACAAAAGGGATGCCACCAAAGCCGTCAAGAAAAGAAGTAGCTGAAGAGAAGATGAAAGAATGGGAAAAATTCGAAGAGTTTGTCGAGCAAGAGGAAGAATTAGGGGAAGAAGAAGAACCTTTCACGAAATCAATCATGATTCCGACTTAGTAAGTGCTATTTCTTCTCATACCATTTTTTTACCAACTTTACTAATTATATATTCATAATAATTATTATAAAAACAGTTTATCGGAAAATTACTTAACGAGTCAGAAGGTAACAGAATGAATCTGATATTTGTTATAGCTTACCCGAGGGTTCCGAAGATTTGGTTGTAACCTTGATCCAAGAAATGCTGGAAGCCCTAAACGTAACGTTGTCAAAGAAATCGACGGACAACTTCATCCGCGACACCTTAAATATGTTAATGCACCGAGTTAGCGTTCTTCAAATCGTGGAAAACATGATCAGTAACTTACCGATTGCACCTGATGATAGCCAAAGGGGTATTCTAGAGATCACCGCTGAACAACTGTATACTGTACACGAACCTGAGGTAGTTTCTGAACTAGATCCCTGTCAAAATCCCAAACAAACTAGAGTCAAAGTCCCAGAGAGACCCTTAAACTAGCGCCGTTTTCGAGAATAAGAACAGCTCCTAATCTCTAAACGGAGCCGTGTTATTAAATAAACTAAACAATAAGGTTCTAATCTCAAAATAAATTTCATAAATAAAAATAGCAGTTAATGTCCAAATTAGGTGAATAAGTAAAAACACATTGAGAATAGAATCCCTACTCATTTCATCTGTGATTAATTTCAGGTGACTGACGAAGATGTCGCGGCCTGCGCTTTCGAAATAGTGGACGAACTACTTGACGAAGTGTTATTGATGACAGAAGGCCCAAACGAAGTAATGGCGGCTTTCATTAACAAACTAGCCGACCACTTACCCATTGATTGGCTGCATCAAAAACCTAGCATAGAAAGAATAGTTGAAAAACTCATTAACTCTTCGCTGAACATGGAACTGGACAAAAAGGAATTGATGGAAATGATGCAACGACAAGAGGCTCAAATAGTTTTGGATAAAATCCTTGAGACAGTTTATGCTTGCGGACTCGATTATTTATATGTCATAAATAATTAGTTATAAAAATAAATTTCGTATAATAAACTCGTTCCGAAATTTAACTTTCGAGGAGGGCTAAGTACTGGTTCAGGAAGATTTCTTCTTGAGCGAGAGTCAAGTCTAAGTGGTCGTCGTCCACGATAGAAATGTCTTCAGATAAACGCTTGAAGGCCTCTTCCTTTTCTTTGTTCTTTAACTGGATATTTTCTAGGCTTTTGTCACTCACTAATAGAAAGATTAGTCAAAAACCGATTCAAGAGAAGAACTTACTATCTAGAAATGAGACATCTCCATCGATAATCCCTTTGTTAGCCAGCAATTCTTCAGCTGCCTTCATAATATCGCCATGGTGCTTGTGTAGGGCCAGTTTCGCCATTTTTGGGTCAAATCCGGCCTCCTGCAACTGTAACCGCCCACTTATTAGTAACTTCGAGAATCAGACAATAGACTCACCTCAGGTACTAAATCGTTGATCAGGGAAATGAATTCGTGGCTCTTACTATTACTCGGACCCGGCTGTGGGTGCTCTTGGATGTACTGGACACTGTCAGTGATTATGTTGTTGGTATGTTGTAGGGCGACTCGCGCAGCTTCCTTATTGTAGCCCATATTGACCAAAATTGTAACAAAATCTGGGTTAACATACTGCATGCCGTCGACGCATTTACCCAATTTTATTTGCTTTCTGTAAATAAAAAGCTAGCATTGAAAAAAGGCACATAAAATTATTACTTTTTTAAGATTTCTTCGGTCCAGGCTTTCTTTCTGCTCTCCATTCTCTTCTCCCGGTTCTCCCTGATGTAGTTGGCGGCGGAGTTCACATCGCCGTGGTTAGCCCGTAATCCTATCCGAGCTTCAGCTAACGAATACCCTACAAATTATTGACTTGAATTTTTTCCAATAGAAAAATTAGTTGCCGACCTAATTCGACGAGTAGTAGAACACTGTTTTCGTCAACTTTCAACATCGACAACTCTTGTTGAGCTTTTTTCAACAACTCTAGCGCCTCCTCGCGACGATTTTTATGGTACAGCACTATGGCTTGGAGCAGGTGAAGTCGCATTAAAAGCGCAGCTTCGTTTCCTAAAATAATTATAAACGGTAAAAGACGGCAACGAAACAATATTACAGACCTGTAACCCCTTTAACTGCCATTACCCTCTCGAGGTTTTGGCCGTAACTTTTGTGAAAACGCTCTTCACACCTTTTCAGTCTTTCATAAGCTTCCGGTAAATGAGAAACGCTCTGCAAATTGAGGTAGCACCAAGCAATATCAAGATCGAGCAGAGCGTAATTATCAACGGAATCCAATAATTGGGAGTTGCAACGTCTGCAATTTAAAATTAAAATTGTTTATTAAAAAGAAAAAACGAAACCTGAATTCATCGTCAGCTTCGAGAAATAAGACGACGGCTTTGGAGAATTCCTCGCGTTTAAGAAAAGCACGTCCCCTCTCGTGCAGAGTCATGGCCACAACAAGCGCTTTCTTTTCATCTTTTGGAATCTTCACAACGTTACCGAATTGATCTTCAAGCTTTTAGAAAGTGAGTGAATTGCAAGGTTGCGGGGAGTAGTTACCTGCATATACTGATTATCAAGCGCTAGCAGGCGAGAATCAGTTTTGATATTCTCCATGTCTTTGACGTGGCTTTCAGCTGTTTTGGCTTCAGTTGGTGTTTCTACTAGAGTTATTGCAAGCATCTGTTGGCCGTTTTTGACCCCTTGACTGCTCAAGTTCTCTGAATCAAGCAAAACCTTACCCGAGTTGATCAGCTTCAACCTGCAAGTAAAAGATTACAAAAAAAATTGTTGACAGCCTTGTGATAGAAAAATTTAATAAAAACTGTATGTAGATTTGTACGAAAATACGAGACATGAAGAAAAAATAAAAAAGTTGAAAATCAGCTTTTCTTTTCTGCGCTTTCATACTTATACGCCTTCATTATGAAAAACATTAATAAACGTGTGTTAACGTAAATACCGCAAAATCTGTGAGTAAAACGAGAAGTTTCTATTTAACCAGGATTTCTTAATAAAATACCTACTTTAAACAGTATTTATACAGACAGCAACTGATGACGGCAACGCAACTGTTGACTAGAAAGTAGCTAGTTTTTCGTTACAAGGTTAATTTTTAATTGCCATCCCAAGAGGACGTTATCATCTATGCAATGGGGTACTTGCCTCATGTTTGGGAAATATAATATTTAGAAAATGTAGGCGATTTCATTAAACCCGTATTTTTTTATTTGGTTCTAGGGTCAATATTACGCCGAGAATTAATTTTTTAATTTTTGGAGTGGGAGATTTGTGACGTAGCCGTCCCCTGCACGGCGTAGTTCTAAAAGAAATTGTATGATGGCGCTTTACTCAGATTGCTTGCGTTCTATTTATAAATCGAATGCCAATCCGCTGTACACATGTCGTGCACTCTGGTAGCAGCGCAGCATAGTAGCCAAAAACAAGAGTCCATTTAATATAGGTGAGTCTTGGACACGGAGGACCAATGCGTCATCAAAAACAAAAATTGCAAATATTTACGAAAATTTGAAATAAAAAAATGTGAAAAAAATATTTAAGCCTCTTTTAGTTATTTGCATGCATCTAGAGAATAAAAAGTGCAATATTTTTTTAGGCAAGTACCCCATTCTTCTGCTGTATGTGTGTTGCTATCGACAACTCCAGTTGCAGTTGCATTTCGGTCATCAGTTGCTCTCTGTATAAGTTTGGTTTTAAAGTCGCGAGTTACAAACTGGTAAACAATAAAATATTATATGCCTAGAAGTGAAGTAAGATAAATTGATATTATGTAGTTAAATAATTTAATTACACATAGGCAATTTTTTTTGACAATCCCCGTTTGTAGGAGCTAGGAAGATTGAACACACCTTTCTGACGGCACGTTGACTTCATTGGAAATCATGTTCTTAAGATCAATCACACCCAGTGACAGCAGAAGCTCTTTGGTGATAATCCTCGGAGGACTGTTTTGATGTAAAATTTTGATCTTGATTGTGGCTAACCCTGATTCCTTATAGAGTGTGTTTTGTTTCAGATTTTCGAGAGAGCTCTGTTGAAGCTCACAAACAGTCTCGTAGCATTGTTCTTCTGCTATTTTGAGAGTTGTACTATAGTCTTGTGCGAGATTCTGAAGAAGAAAAAGAATGACTATTTCAGTAAATTTACCTAAGGAGTCAGCCTCAAATCTTACCCTTAAATCCTTGGAGGAAGGACCTGTTTGTTGATTATAATAGGGTGGCAGCCATAATTTAACTGAATCCTTTCGTAACTTGTCTCGAACTTGGATGAGAATATCTTCTTTTTGTAAGTGAGAACTGGGATCCATTGCAATAGCTAAATATTTAATTTATGAAAGTCATCAGCTGTAGGACTGGAAATCAAAACAAACAATGACGACAAAAGTAAAATAACAATGACCTTCTCACCTCTCTGCAGGACGTGATCGTAGATTCTTTGATCGTAGTTTGTAGCACAAGTCACCACCCACTACACTAAAATTCAAAAATTGCGGCAAAATTAAATTTTTAAAAAAATGAGTCAACTTTTTTTCCAGTTAAAAATAAGTTTGGTTGATTTACGAAGTTGGCCAATGAGTCCGGCGGCATTTTCAAAATTGCAGAAACAGAAAATTATTGCTCTTATCTTCCCAGTTTTGGAAAATTTTCACATGATAGTTTATACTATAATTCCATGGAAAAAACTTATACTTTAAGCTATTCTTATAATGCAAACTATCACCTGATCATTTTTAAAAACTGCCAAAATAAGGAAAATAACTTTTTTAAAATAATTTTTAGTTGTTGACCTCCTAGACACATTTGGTATGTTTACAGATCAGACAAACTATTTTTTTTTACTTAACTTTAGTAAACCCCTTGCTACTAAAACCAACCATTTTCCTCAGTGGAAAAAAAAAGTGGAGCACATTTGTATCTTCTGAGGCATTTTCCGTCAGTACCAAAAAACTTCACTGCCTCCTGCACTAAAACAATTTTGTTGATAATTTTAATTGGTGCTGTAGTCATGTGTGACCTGAACTAACAACAGCTTTAGAGACACCATTACAATTTATAAATTAAATTCAGTAATTCTAATAGTTATTGATTTATTAACAATCCTTAATTTATATTCACAGGCAGATAATAAGGTGCGTTCTCTCTGGTAACGTGGGCGCATGGTTTAAAAAATGGTGTGAAAATGTAAAAAAACTTTGCATAAGTTAATCCATTAATTAAATTTTTTTCCCATTATGTATATCTTTGCAACGGTGTGGTTGATTATTTCGCATACAGAATATTTTTCGTGTTGTACGTACTTACATTATGTTCTTGCCTTCAATCCCGTTTTTTTTTTTAAATAAAAAAAATCTGAATTTTCTTGATAAGGAGAACTCAACTTTACGTAAAACCTCTCACGGTATAGCAATTTTAACAAGTCAAGTAGTGTTTTTAGAAAATTAATTAGCATTTTTCCTTCATTATTCGCTGAATTGCTTGTCTTTGCGTTTTAATCGTCTTATGGCAACTTTCAGCTCAGCAGAAGATGTTTTGCAAAATCTGAGAAACTTTAATCTAATGAAAAAACTGGAAAAATTCCACCAACAAAATGTTATAGAGCTACATAAAAGTAATATACTTTGTTAATAGAACCTTTAATGCTTGAACATTAACAGTAGAAATATAGTACATATCTGCTCAACACTAAAAAACACAGACAATATCATTTACTAACAAATGGTTTTACAGTAAGAATTAGATATTAAACATTTAAATGCGATTGTACATACAGTGAAACCAATTGCTAGATATAAGTGGTAAAAAAATATGAATGATATAAATAAAAATCGCAAGCGGATGAAAATGTAGAGTATAAGTTAGTATAAATATAAAAAAAATACTCCAAACAAGTTGTAATTACTACAATACTAGTAGAACTAATAATACTGATCCGCTTCCACGAATTCGGGGTTATCCCATACTTTCTGCCACATTTTGAGTCTCTCCTCCCAATACTCGGGACCCTTTAGTTCAACTTCGCTACCCATGGAAATCGTTTCAACTACTTTTTGTTCTACTTTCTCTAAAATCAAAATGAAAATTTGTATCCAAATTAAACAATCCTTTACCTATTGTTGATTGCTTGGACTTCCTAGATTCTTTAATTTCGCGTAGCCCTTTTTCGATGTAATCTTGAAAAAATTTCGACGATTTCTTCAAAAACGGATCAATATCTGCCTCCGGATGTTGCTGCATAAAGTCGTACAACAAATTAAGTCCTTCCTTAGTTTCGTCTTTGCTACCAATCTTTTGGAAAATATCAGTAAGCATATTGTGTGTGGCTCTAGACAATGGCAGACGTTGCGTTTCAGGTTTAAGCGGAACTTGTTTAACTTCTTCGATTTTCAAACTCTACATTTAGTTCGGTTAGTGGAGTTTTTTTTATTTGTAAACATATTACCTTGAGTAATTTAAGAATGTAGGACTCGACCTCTGACTCACTGGTGTTAGAAATTTTACCTAAATGAAGCATAATTGAGCCTCCTTTGATTTTGACGCTGGAATGCAGGATAGTTTTTATGGTCCTAATGGTAGTGTCAGTTGGTTTAGTTTTCCACCAACATGATGGGAACTCTTTAAGAAAATTATGAACGTAAAGCAAAACCATATCGTAGTCAACACTATCGACTGCCCAATCCGGCATTGATTTAATCACGCGCCACAAACATTTCATAACTAAATCAGTTTGGCGACTTGACAGGTCTGACCGGACGCACTCCTGCATCAGTTGGACTAAAGCACTAAAAAATATACAAAATCAATCAATTTTTACCTCAGCGCCACCGAAAACTTACCATAAAATTCGCGTGTGATCAGACTTTTCGATCACTTTAGCACACTCCAAGTTGATTGCTCGGATGTAACAGTCGCCAGTCGGAGCATTCTCAAGTTTGCGACCCACCAACAGCGCGATTAGTTCGTTCATGAAATCCTTTAGTACGTCAATTGATGCATGATGACCCATATCTTTATGGAAAAACTGCGAGAAATATGCAAGATAATGATTATAAAGTTTTGTTCCTCTGACTTATGAGTTATAAGAAACTTACTGCATCTATTAGAGTCAATAAACTTCGGTAAATCGTTGCCGCCTTCTCGTCAGTGGTTGGATCAGAGTTGCGCAATTTTTTTAACTGCGTCGTAATAGCACTGATGATATCGTCTTCGTGACCAACAATGTCGCTTCGTGAAGATTTAAGATACCTCGTAAGATCAGTTACACCCTATTATAAAAAGAGTTTAAATACTTCTAATGGTTTAAAATTAAAGCATTACTTGCAACACTGTATCGGAATGACTAGACGTGATCTGTCCAATGCTTTTTGTTGGAATGTGGGAATGAGACCTTGCAGCCGTAGGCATGTGCATGTTGAGATTCAACCTCGAAATTGATACGTTCGGATCAAGAGGTTTCGGTGGCGATAACGGCATCACCCTACAACCAAACAATCTAAAATTATGAAAAAAAATTAAACCAACTACCAAATACCTCGCCTTAAATTCAGTTTCTGAAAACGAAGGCATTTTAACTTCCGTTTTGAGAAATTCTAAATCAAACTCTTGCACTGGCGGCAATAACGAAACTTCTCTCTCAAACGCTGTATCCAGCTCTTTAATTAATTCAGGATCTAAACGGTAGGGTCCTGTGACTTCATTTACTGGTTGGACAATTGTCGGAGGCATTCTGTGAATTAAATAAAAATTCAATAAAGTATTGAATCAAATCGCAATAATTACAATACTGGCGGAAGTTCTTCTTCCTCCTCCTCGTTGGAATCTTCACGGTTCTCGTTGGGTACGTCGCCATCACCATTGATGACGGGAAGTTCGGGATGTTTCTTTGAGGTACTAGGTGGTGAAGGAACAGCCACTGGTTTCGGAACCACGACTTTTTTGCATCGCTTTATACGTTCCTCTAAAAGCGAGAGATCCTTGTCTGATATCTGCAATAATTGGATTTTGTAAAAGAAAAAAAAAACGAAAGGTGGCAACTTACGTTTCCAACCATTTTGTAAATTTTTTCGCCGACATTGTAATACGCTTCGACAATGCAATTGAGAGCAGCGTTTCTGACCGAGTTATCTCGGTCCGAAATCTGTTTGGCAATTTCCTTGAGGCAAATCGCGGGAGAAGGGGAAAACACCGTCATCCCTATTAACAAAAATTAGTATAAGCAAAAACATTGATGTATGAATATTCTTTTTCTCTAAAACCTTTTTGGCGGGAACACAAGGTCAAGGTTGAAAATCGTTTTCGATCGCTCTTACACTAGCGTTTTGTAAGCAGACCAAAAAAAAACAACACATGATTAAATGAGTTGTCGCACATTGAGCGGGTGCCGCTTGCAGAGCGAAAGTCAATGGAATGGACGGTTGATGTTCTATCTCATGTTTTCTAATAGGAGATATCATAATGACGGATTGAAGCGGGCAAAAACCACAAATATTCGGTATTTCCTTCTTAAAATAGCATAGACCATAATCATTGCTACTTCATTCATTTTGCAGCGCATTTAATTTCTAGCTAGAAACGTCAAGGAGTGAGCTTTCCATTGTCGTCTATTCAATGTGCGCTACCTCATTTAAAATAATGTTTTTTTGCTCTGCGCTAGTGTGAGGTCAACCTCAACGTAAACTTTAAAGGCTTACTTTTTTTACAATTATTAAAATCTACGCAAGCTCAAGTGGTCACCAATATTGGGTAGAAAGATATATTAGTGAACTGATATTGGCAAAATGTTTTCAATCTACAATAAAAACGGGAAATAAAATCCAACACAGCAATTACCGATTTCCTCTATGAGTATTCCCATTAGCTCCAGACACTCGGCTCTTTGTCGGGCGTTCTTGGATTTGACTCCTTCCATTATGTAGGTAAACATCCGACTAACGCTGTATACATACAAGATCTGCTTAAAGAGTGAGCGAACTCCATTTCGAACTGAATCCTTTGGATCTCCAATCTATAATCAAAATAACTAATAACAAGTTGATACGGGGAGTTAGTGAGCACAACCTTTAGGACCAGATACGGTAAGAAAGACGAAGCCTCACTTTCTAGCATGTGATATTTGGCATCTTTCAACATCGAAAAGACGGACTGGAGGTAGTCAAGACCCTTCAATAGCACAGAAGGGTTGGTGTCAAAGAAGCGAAGCGTTAACCATTTTAATATTAAATCTAGATTTGACATTAATGCTTTTTCGTTATCCGGCAAGTCCTCCATTAACGATTCAATAGCCTTAATATGATACCTGAAATAACATAGATATTTGGAAAATATTCGTTAGAGAAACTTATTACAATTTCTTTTTAATTTACATAACTTATGACTAGAGATAGACAAATTATCTGATTAATCGATTATCGATAAATATTTTAAGATAATTCACTAATCAATTATTTGATTACCGTTAATTGTAGAAATTGATTATTTTCGACAATCAGTTGTGAAATAATAATCGCCCACCCCTATTCACTACTGCTGGTTGGTATAGACAAGAAAAACAGAAGATAAAAGTAAATTTTTTATTAAATGATGGAAAATTGCCAATCAATGAAAGGTGGTAAAAAGATCTAGTCACAAAAACAACTTTTCACCATATGGAGACAACAAGATTTTTTATTGTTTTTATGGTGCGTAGCATTTGTTTTTAATTTTATTACAGCAAATATATTTTGTTGTCCCCGTACCCTTCAAATATGTTTTATTTATTAATTGACTGTCTGATTAATCCATTGTCCGATTAAGCAATTATTAATTATCAACTCTAGTGAATTATCAGATTACAAAAAAATCTCGTCTTTTCTTGATTTTAAACACAGCGCGTGTACTATGTATGCATATTGTTCACATTTTCCTTCATTACTTTTTTTTAACCTTCACGTTCACAATAATAACTCTTAGATACTCGCACCTGTGATTAAGATCTACGCTATAACCGCTTTTGTTGCACTATAATTATTGTCGATTGCTTCGCATATATACAGGGCATTTCAACGAGAACCGCCGGTGCCTAAATGCGTATTTCCAATAGAGTTAAAAATTTGAAATTTGGCAGAAATAAACTTTAATTGCTTTTTCAGAAATTTTCAATATATTCTTATTATTATTATGTTCGTAATACCGCCAGGTATACGTTCCTGTTGTTAAAAATTTGAAATTTGTAGTGGAAGTATCGCTAATTGTGTTTTTAAGAAGTTCGCGGGATTTTGACGAATTTCTGACACGACTGCTTTATTGAAGCAGTCAAATTTCACGGCAATGACGCTTAAACGGTTCGGTTATTTATGACTTATTAGCGGTACCTACTCAAGCATCTTTGCAGTATAGGGATCATCATAAAATCTAATATGGTTAGCCGCAAATAAACTAGGTAAACGGCCACAAAGCTGTCAAACAAATCTCACTTCAGCGCTGAAATTTAAAAATCCATGTAATTCAATAAAGGTTTAATACAAAAAAAATTTCAATTAGTCGTTATCAATCTTGGAGGTCGTGATCATGAGCTTGAAGAAAATCAAAGAGATGAAGTGAATATTTCGATATAAAATCGCGATCGAAAGTGAAAACTCACACCATTTAAAAAAAGAGAAAACGATAATGTCATCTTGTAGTGCATTAATTATAGTTTATTTCTGGCAAATTTAAAATTTTTTATTAATTAATTTCCATTGGAAATACGCAATTAGGCACCGGCGGTTCTCGTTGAAATACCCTGTATTCAAATTCAACTTAATATCAAATTGTCGAATTGTCCTAACTCTGATGGCCTTTACATAAACCATCGAGAAAAAAATAAAACACTCCATCAAACATACCTGAAATCAGTATGAAACATATTAAATATCAATGTTTTGTTAACGTTAGCCGCAGTCATTTGGTCCTTCAGCAATTCAACAAACTCTTCCCTTGGAGTGGTAAAATTCCATTTTAAAACCTTCAATTTTGATTCGTCGATTGTTCTTTGATGTTTCATGTTATTCACGACAAGAAGTGGTGAAGTGTCAACGTCTTCTTCTTTTTTGCGTCCACTAACTGGTGCCCCCTTGCCCGAACCAGCGGAACCCTGTAACCGAAAATTAAAAATTCCGGAATAATTTTTTTAGGTACCTACTTTAGGCTTAACCGCGTTCTTCGATGTGGTCACAGGTTTCGTCCCCTTAATCACCTTCTCCTCCTTTTCAGGCGCCGCTTGCTTCTTAGGCAAGGGTTTAGCCGGTAAATTTGGCCGAACTTTTTCCAAAGCAGCAGAAATAACGTTCTTGGAGCCATGCTGCAACAAAATTTTACCAACAAGAACTAAAATGGCGTAATTCAAGAGACCTTCAGTTTTTCGGTTTGTTTAGCCATGCTCTCGTAACCCACGTGGATCATTATGCCCAAAATCGCTTCTTGTGCGTTTTTCCTGACGTCAGCATTCCGATCTTCCAAGTTACTATAGAGGTGTGGAATGCAAATTGTAATCTCTTCTTTAGGAATCGACTTGAGAGGAACTGAAATTGATAAGATTGATAATTACTGCTGCCTAGATTAAAAAAAAAAGAAAATAGTGCGTCTAAAATAGTTACAGCCAGTCCTCGAGTTACACCGTTTCAACTTAAGTCGTTTCGAGTTACGTCACGGGCTAATTCACTTGTCGCGCGGTCGTCGAGATTGCGCGATGAGCTTACACTGAAAAAACTACCAGAAGTCATTGCAAATTTATAGAATGCGATGAATATTTTTGAGAAAAATTTTAATAGTCTTGATGTTAACAACAAAATTATTGCTGCCTATCAGTGTTATCAAACCATACATATATAAATGCAAGACCAAATGCAAAAACTCGAATTAATACTTTTTCCAAACCAAAAGTTTAGTGATTTTCATTCCGTTTCTTGCTATTTTTCATTTGTACAATAATTATCAAATCCATAATAGAATGTCTTATTAAAAAAGCATTATTGTTTAATATGAAAATGCATTTCATTACATCATAACCCGTTATAGAACGTAACTCATTCATTTTATATGGAAAAGTATGAAAAAAGATGTTTCGACTTACGTCGCATATTTCAGCAACCCAACATGCTGTAAGTGCGAGGACTGCCTGTACTGAATAAACTTCGCACAGAAACAGTCTTGAAGAAACATAAGTGAAGCTAAGCTATAGTAAAACTAACTTTTTGGTAATTTCTCAGCCAGCCAACCCCATAATTCGATGCGTAAAGTTGGTGATCCAGTCTTGAGGGCGTCCCCAATCATTTCGTTTTCGAAAAATTCTTTACAGCCGCACTGGTCAGCAAAGGCGTTGATGGTGTCCAGAGCTGTGGTTCTCATCCAGCTCTTGCTGTCGCCTAAACTTTGTAAAAATCCGGGAAATAAAACTTTGATATACTGTTTGCAAGGAGGTCCCATAGCTTTGACGATGGCTTCACAAATATTTAAAGTAAATTGCGCGATTTTCGTATTACTGTCGGTGAGTCGATGAGCTAGTGCTTGAGGCAAGTCGCCTATATTGGGTTTAATGTGTTTCGCTTCTTCTAGAATGGCATTGACTTTAGTCAAACCCTCATTGCGAACTTTCCAGTTCTTATCTTCAATTTCGTTGATCAAAGCTTCAGTGATTTGTGAACTAATGTCTATTCTGGGCATCAAATCTTGTAAGTTTGGCGGGGATTCACGTTCGCCAGCAGATTCCTCATCAAAAGCATCCAAAATGTTGTTGGAACTTGCGGATTTTACAACGCCTAAAGAGTCTTTTAGAAGACAAAAATTACAATTTTATTATGTTACCTTTTGTGGGTAATGGCGGTTTCTGGCCTTCATACTTGTTAAACTCGACAGTAATTAATTCTCTCAGGGCCGGTTTTTCCGTTTCGAAAAACGCGTGAATATTAGGCCCCATGTACAAAAATAAAATTCCGCTTAAACTGATTGCGGCCTGTCGAACCCCAGGATTCGTGGATGCTAATGCTTTCTTTATGTTTTCAATAATCAAATTGATATTGAGATTTCTGCAACATAAGACACTTAAACTGGCTTTAAAACTTTTGGCGTGTACTTACGCCAATCCAAAATCCTTAATAGAATTCGAAAGCCACAAAAGAACTTCTTGTGCGACTTTTGGACTTTTCTGTACCAAAGCGAATTCAATCAGTGTTGCAGAAATGTAGGGTAAACCGGTTGCTTCAGCTATAGCTGTCATTGTTTCACTAACTTGACTCCCGTTCTTCGCATCGCCGAATTTTTCGGCGATATCTGTCACACAACAATTCGCTGTGGTTGTTGAGAACTTCGCATTTTCCGCCATAAATTTTACTACGTCCAACTTCACCTTCAGGACTTGAAAATTAGTGTCCTTCAATCCGGGTTTTTTAGTTAAAGTTCTAACAAGAGCCTGAGCTGGAATGTCCTTGGATTCCAGGCTCTGAACTCGACTCAAAAATTGTTCAGCCGCTGCCAAGCTATAAAAAATGTGATGATTTACTCATTTCAATCAGTGACTACTCTTCACAAAATTAACCAACTGGTGTTGATTCCAATCAATAGGCTTTAGCACTTTTGTCTTTTGCGACGCAAATATTTAAAGATCACACCCACGGTCCCGCCACATAGATTTTGCACATGATCCTAATCTATCCAAATAGAACTGTCCATATGAACGCTTTTTTTGGTGGTCCATCTATCACCTAAACTTTAGATAATGGATTGACCAGTAGACTGTGGCTTGATTAACCATTTCAAATATCACCAGCAAAATGCAGACTCCCATAAATAGAACAGAGACGAAAAGTCATGATAATAAATGGTCAAACATGAACGTGGTTGTGTAAAATCACATACCAAAGACATAGCGGCTGTTGCCTATTACTTTTCCATTTGCACAAGTTATGCACCAAAACCTTAGAACAATTTTTATAATACTAGTATTTTTAACATACGAGGTGTCCCGAAAAAAGTGTGCAATACTTTGCTGGCGGCTTCTACAATTAAAAAAATGAAGAAAGTTGTCTATAAACATACAACAAAAAATTCTTCCTAAGGAAACTAGAGCTCTCTAAAAGTAAACCTCTGTTAGTGATTTGCAGTGAATATCTTCAAAACCAGTCAAGTTAAAATAATAAAATTTTGCACAACCATTACTATTTTTGTATGTAACTAGTAGAAATAAAAATAATTCAAAAAAAAGTATACAGGGATGTCTCAAGCGCAGAGCCTGCTAAGTGCCAAGGCCCTTACTTTTCTTTATGTACCATTTTCAACTTTTAACCCTGAGATTTTAGATATCTAGAGTTTTCTACATAAGAAAGGTACTCTTGTTAAATACCGATAGGATAACCGTTTCTTAGCCAAATCGATTTAAAGATTTTGTTACACGGCAGGTATTGCGAATGAAATGACATTTATTATTGTTACATACAAAAATAGTAATGATTGGGCAAAATTTCATTATTTTCATTATTCATCATTATTACCTTATCTTTATCATTATTTTACCCTGATTGGCTTTGAAGATATTCACTGCAAGCTACTAACAGATGTTTACCTTTAGAGGACTCTAGTTCCCTTCGGAAGAATTTTTAGCCCTATGTTTATAGACAACTTTTTTTATGCTTCTTATTGTAGAAGCCGTCGGTAAAATATTGCACACTTTTTTCGGGACATTCAGTATACAGGGTTGGGCAAATGTGAAGGAACATCTGATTTCTGACTAAACTAAAAGTTTGATTAAAAATGCCCTTAAGAAAAGTTTTTGTAATATTTTTATTCTATTCAGTGACTTACTTTGATTTCCAACAGATACCTTATTTTTCGAGATATGACGTCATCGATGTTTTTTTTAATATGAATGATCCTGTATATTTTTAGATAGACCATTTTCTGTCTATTATAACGATGTAGGCTTTGGTGGGTGTGCGACTTGTGGTTTTTTAAATACATATTAAAAAATTAATAATAAATATTAACCCGAGATCCGTCGCGCTATGGTCGATTCGACTGCAGATTTTAAATAGATGTTGTAACTTTTTAATGTGGCTCCTCCGAGTGCTGTCCTTTTAAGTATTCTCCTAAAATGCATACTTGCATCCTCTGGTTAGGTTTTTTTAATCTGAAAAAAATTGTTTTTTTTTTTATTGGTGCCGGTTGGTGGTTTTTGCATTTTTAGGAACAGGTGTTATGTTTTGAGATGTTTAATTACTAATTTTCAATAAATTACCAACAAAAGGTTATAATTTTTATAGATATTATTATTAGACATTTATTATACTTGTTGCGGTCGAATCGTACCGCAAGGAGATGCGACGGACTCGGGTTAAATAGCATTAAATAATTATTAGTTTATGGAAATCAAATTTGTTATTCAACTTTAATATTAAGAAAATATTCATAATAAATGTTCAAACTTAAAATTGAACAGCCATCCTAATTTGATCTTCACTCATCTGATTGAGATTTGGTCTTATAGACAACAAAGAAAATAGTCTAAAGGACTTAAATCTGACGATCGCGGTGGCCATTCAATACGTCCTCTTCGTCAATTAAGAAGTAAAATCTTTGTTTTATTAATTTACATATTTAATATTTTTATATACCACAAGTCGCACACTCACCAAATCCTACATTATTAAAATAGACGGAAAAGTGTATCTAAAAATGTAAAAATATACAGGTTCATCCATATAATAAAAACCAGAGATGACGTCCTATCTCGAAAAACAGGGTAGCTTTTGAATATCAGAACACGTTACTAAATAGAATAAAAATACTCCAAAAACTTTTGATGAAGATATTTTTTAATCAAACCTACAAATCAGGAGTTCACACAGATTTGCCAACCATGTATACTTCGTTGTTTACTAGAAGAGTCCAGCTTTAGCGATACCAAAATGTAACGAAAACATTTTAACGAAAGTACAGTATACGCATACTTCAAAATCTTACCGTGTTTTCCAATTCGAATCGGACAGTTCTCCAATTAACGTGATATTCAGAATGTCGGCTACCATTTCGTCGACTTCTTCGTCATTCAGCTCCTTTTCGATTGGTTTCACAGCTTTGACGGTTTTACTCTTGCCTCTGACGACAGTGGCGGAACCGGAAGATATTTCAGGTTTCTTCTTTGCGGCAGCACCAGGTTTGCTAGGGGCGGACTTAGGCACGGACGCAGATGATTTTGATTTAACAACCGCTGCTTTGACTGGCGCGGTTGTTGGTCTAACTTTTTTAACGCCGACCGGTTTCACAGTAATAACGGCTTTTTCACAACACTCCTTAATTTTCGCCATTTTCAGATTGTCTTTTTCTAATTCAACTAAAAACGGACCGATCGCCTTCTCCCCCACCAGCTTCATCAGCGTTCCAACAGCTTCGGCGGAACAGTCCCGCACTGTTGGATCTACGGCGAAGAAACAAACATTAAACGGAGTTTTGCGTTTTACAAACCTAGATTTTCGCCGAGTTTTGGAAAAGCATAGAGAAAGATGGGGACAATAAGTTTGTGTTGCCTATCCCCCTAACCTTTCCCTATGCTTTTCCTTGCACTGAGACATTTATACAAAAAGTATTTCTGCATCTCGATTTTTACATAATCTGCTAAAATAAGCACTTTTTCATTTTTTCAATCAAACTTGTGCTTTAACATTAGATAAATATTAGAACCTGCGAGAGCAGCAGCACCTGCAACACCAAACTGATAACATTTATGGCAATACAACAAGTGTAGCGCACAGTTCGAATAATTCACATTGTCCACATAAAACAAGCTTCTTTTGTACACTCGGATTATTTGAAAATGAAACACTTGAATTGCTAGTTTGACTAAATTGGCAACATTGTAGACTTCATAGGTCATTTAGTGCCAGCGTTCGGGTCGGTTCGGTAAAGCTCGGTGCCTTCGATCTTACCAGATCTTGCTATGCAGTCTACAATGTTGCCAAATCAGTCAAACCAGCAATTCAAGTGTTTTATTTTCAAATAATCCGGAGGTACTACGCGTTCGGTTTGTGTCGGGCGTTGTGTGTGCTTAAGACCCACTTTTAGACCGAGAGTGGAGCCTTCCACTTTTTGTTACACATGCTTTTACATTATTACATACCGCGATTGAAAATTAAAAGGAGGTGTTTTGTCAACCTTGTAAGAAAGTTACCATTTAAGATGCCATATAGTTGAACAAAAAAGTTTATTTTCAACTTAGATTAATGTTGAAATACGTATTATTATTTTTTAACCACTACAAAGTGTATTGATAACACACTTGAAAATTTAAGTTAATCTCTAACATTTTAATTATTTTCTTAAATAAATATTACACCAAAAGCAACTTTTTAGAATCATCGGATTCAAAAAAAAATTTGTCTAACAAAGCAACGTCTAAATTGATTATTAAAATCGGATAATAAATAACTTGAAGCGTTTTTAGGAAACATGAAACATTCTGTGTGTTAGGTAACTCAAAAAAAACCGTAAGTAAAACTCAAGTAAAAAGTGTCTTTTTCTTCAAGGAGGCTCGACAACACCTGCAGGTAAAAAAGGCCTCATTTTCTTCCCTTGTTGCACAAATAGTTATTTTTTTTGATCAGACACTCACGTAATTACAACAAGCTAACGTACCTGGTTCGTTGACGTTTTTTAATAGCGGAGCGGTGATAGCTTTCAGCGTCTTCTTGTTAACAGCTGCTGGATTGGTTTTCGTGAATGCCCTGGTCAGAAACATCGCAGTTTCCGCTTTTACAGAAGGATTCTTATTACCTAAAGCTTCAATAACATCATCCAAAACAGCTTCAATATTAGTCTGCAAATTCAAATTCTAAAAACTAATTCTATTTCGACAGTCAATTTACCGTTAAATAAACGTTATCAATGGCGTCCTTGATGGCACTAACAACATTTTGTTTTTTTTCCTTAAACTTCTCAAGGAGCGCCGAAACGCAAGCCCCAGAGTACGTTTGAAACCTCTTCTTCAACCCTGCCGCCAATGCTGCTATGCATCTCCCTGCTAACGCAACCACTACCACGTTGCTGTCTTTTTGTACGACCTTTTTCAATGCCCTAACCAGATCCCCATAATCTCCGTTTTCTAATTTTGGTGCTTTCAGTAAGTTCTCCACATTTTCCAGAGCTTCCTTGCGGTCTTGCCACTTTTTAGCTTCAATCTTCTCATAGAAGTCTTTGGGCAATTTGGAAAGAATGTCGACGGGAACGGCTAATTCATAAGGATCGATTGGTGGAGCTTCGCCTTCGTCCTCTCCTTCATCTGACGCACCTAACAAGTTAATTCAGTAAGACGCGAATTTCACGGTTGATGGTGCGTTAAAAAATTGAACTTACCAGCATCGACTTCCTCTGCTGCGGCATCTATAATGACTTGCTTTTTCTGCTGTGACCGGACATATCGAAGCGGCACGACTTTTTGACCATTGATTTTCGCAAATTCAGCCTCTAGTTCCGTTACCTGGACGGGCTGCAGGCCACCAAGCTGCGGCCTGTTGACACAGACATAGAATGAACCAACAATATCCACAAAAAGACTTTAAATTAAAAAAAGTCTGCCAAAGTTGAGAATGTGCCAGTAATTTAAGATCTCTATGTAATTATTTAAAAAATCATCTACAAATAATTAAAAAAAGTAATTTTTATAGGTATAAACAGAGTTTTATTAATAATTGTACATAAGATAACTAGAGAATCCTTGGAAGATGAATGATGATGAAGATTTTTTACCTAAAACACCTAGATAAAATGTGCCTCCTGACCGAGATACAAGATGTTCTGTAAATTTTAAATTGTTACCTAACGTTATTCCTGATTTCATATTAAACTTTGAAAAGTTAACTGTAGAGCTTATTTTACGTAACTAATGCAATTTTAGTATCTCAAATTAGAGACCGTATGTACAGCGTCTACCGGTCGAATTGTGAAAAAACTGGGAAGCCTAAGCTATACAAGTCTTTAATATGACGATGTATCGGAAAAAAAAGGATTTTTATAACTTTATTTGTGCACTTTTTTTGTTGCGGCAATTTTGCTGCGGCGGACACGCCGGATAGTTTCAAAAAAATCCTTGAGGTGCCGGAAACGGACTTGATCAATCTAATAATGACATATCTACTTTAAAAATTGCAGACACACTGTATCAACAAACGTACTTCATCTAGTTGTAAAGATCGTGTCCATAAATAAATTTTCGTCAAGAAATAATAATTATTGTCTTCATTAATTTGTTTAATATGAATATTATTGTAGGTTATTTAAATCAGACATTTATGTGTTCGTCTGTTATAAAGTGAGGATTTTAAAACATCAATCTGAACTCTTTCCGTGAAAAACCTTGATCAAAAGATCATAAGCATATTTTTATAAAAGTAAGCAGCTATGTATGTACAACATACAGTACTCAATCACATATAGGGTATTTCAACGAGAACCGCCGGAACCTAATTGCGTATTTCCAATGGAGTTTAAAATTTGAAATTTGGCAGAAATAAACTTTAATTAACGCGCTACAATGCGGCGTCATTGTTTGGTCCATAATTAATTCCACGCGCCGTCAGGACGCCATAAAGCGCTTTTTCAAAAATTATCAATATATTTTTTTATTATTATTATGTTCGTAATACCCCCAGGTATACGTTCCTGTTGTTAAAAATTTGAAATTTGTAGTTGAAGTATCGCTAATTGTGTTTTTAAGAAGTACGCATGATTTTAACAAATTTATGACACGACTGCTTTATTGAAGTTCGGTTATTTATGACTTAATAGCGGTACCTACTCAACGATCTTTGCAGTACAGGGACCATCATAAAATCTAATGTGGTAAACCGTAAATGGACTAGGTAAACGCCCAAAAAGCTGTCAATCAAAAATCCCTTCAACGCTGAAATCCATGTAATTCAATAACGGTTTGTTATAAAAATATTTCAATTACTCGTTATCAATCTTGCAGGTCGTGATCATGAGGTTGAAGAAAATCAAAGTGATGAAGTGAATATTTCGATATGAGAAGTCACACCATTTAAAAAAAGAAAAAACGATAATGTCATCTTGTAGTGCATTAATTATAGTTTATTTCTGCCAAATTTCAAATTTTTAATTAATTAATTTCCATTGGAAATACGCAATTAGTCACCGGCGGTTCTCGTTGAAATACCCTGTATCATTGGTTAGTCAATTGTCTGTATCTTGTGACCGACTTTTTTGTGTATAGATACTACATAGAGTATAAAATAAAACCCATTTCTGATTAAATGAGTTAATAATTAATTGACTCTTAGCAAATTAAAAACAGTTTTCAGAAAATAAAATAATTCAACAAACACAGCCTACTATGCAAAAAATTTTAATATCCTGCTTTTAGTTTAGAGACATACAAATAACTGTTCTTTATTTTTTTACTGATAAACACTTCAAGATACAAAAAATATTCAAGAGATCCTTTTTATTACAAAATGAAGCAGCATCAGCATTATTAAAATAATTTTTGTTTATGAAAAAAATTGTGACGTTAATTTTTTTTCATTCAAAATAATCAAGATGACACAAAAGATTAGTCTCTACACCTAGTTTTTCGCCCTGTAGTATTATAGACATTTTTAAAAGACTGGAAACTTATCTAAATTATAAAAAATCCATTTAGGAAAATTTAAATCTATGTAATTCTTCATCTTGCTGATAAAGAAAATTACATGTTATACTGCTAAGAAGAAAATAATCATCTAATTATTTATATGTAGCACACGGACCATTATAGACTTACTAAGTATTAATAGAACCCTGATATAATTTTGTATTATTTTTGAGTAACATCGCCTTGTAGCTTGTAGTGTATTCCCGCTACATAGTATCGGATTGGAGCATTGGCCTGTAACGTATACCGGCATTCCAATCTGTGAGAGACAATTGTTTTTTAAATTTTTGTATCAATCACCGAAAGAAATAATTACCACATTTCATTTATTTTTCTTAATGCAGAAATATAATTATCATAGGCTGCTGGTTTTTAGAAATTTAAAAGATTGCAATGTTAATGTATATCGAACACCTTACGAATTGCAGCAATGAATTATGCCCAATCAAAGTAGTAAAAAAATTAGAAAAAAGTTAATCAACCGTTAATAAACCATTAGCTAATGTGCGTTTGTGAAACCGAGCATAAATATCTATTAAGGTCTTAAACTGGGACATTTATAGACAATAGGTTGATGTAGAAATAAAATTCTCTTCTCTTTTAATTTCTGTTTGGTTAAGGAGTAACAATTCTAGCAACAATAGGCCCCAAATTTTAAAAGAAATTACTTAATATCTACTATTAATAATTAATGGTGTGGACCTTAGAATAAGTAACGTTATTATTTTCATGATGTGTCATGCAGATATGCATATAGTAAAAACTATTGAATCAGACAGGGCCATGAGATATACTTTTGATAAAAACCATAGTAGATACAAAAGAAATGAGCAACAACATTCTGATGGTAAATTAAGTCAGCTTCAATTTGGTACTTACATAACCACTTTTTGGCTAGAACTAATCATTTTTGAAGTATAAGCAAAAAACCCAAAACCAGTATCTTCTGCACCTTCCTCAACTCCTAGGTTTCAGGACTTTTAGTATGTTTACCTCCTAAACTAGTCCAAACACAACCCTGCAGTCAAAAATTGTACTTTCGACATTTCCCTCTAGAACCCCTTTATTCACCGGACTATATTGATTAACTAACATTCTTAAAAACTCCCTCCCAGTTAAAAACTATAAATATTGGATCTATTTGTAATTGTACATGATTTAATTAATGGATTTGTTCAAAGTTAATGGAGCAAAATAATCTTAGGATCAGTATTAACAATCTTGTGTCTCTACATTGTTACTTCAACTAACCATTGTTTCTCAAACCAATGAACAGAAACAGCTAGTAATGAATCATCAAAACTTACCGCAAAGCTGCTCCAACCCACCGATACATTTCCACAACCATCATTCGAGCTTCATCTCTTACACCTTTATCTCGATCTGCAAATAACGGTCCAATTTTCTTCATTAGGGGCTTGACGTTGACGATTTTAGATCCAAACTCTCTAAGAGCAGTCGTGCAGGCGTTGATGCACGCTATCACGATTTTTGGGTTTTTCTGATCCATCCCTTTGATCAATTCTTCGAGTGTCGCGTCTTGTTTCTCAATTTCAAAATACATTAGTGTTACTTGCAACGCCAATTCTTTGGTTCTGGTTTTTGGAGCTGCCATGCATTTCAATACGATTCCAGACATGACTTCTTGTACAGTTTTGCCGGCATTAGCATAGTTCTCGATGTACGCCAAAGTAGCTTCCAGACCTTTCTCTTGGCCCATGGCGTTGCTGTCAGTTACGAATTTTTTTACCAAACCCAAATATTTGGAGAATTCTGGAGATTTCTCGTCGTCGATTTGCCGAAAGAGTTTGGTTAGTTCTTCGTAGCCGTCGACACGAGCTTTCCATAGTTTGTGGACGCAACGGTCTTCGGCTGGTAATTTCTTGTACTCGTCGTCCTCCATTTTCGTTTATTGTTAACCTGAGAAATAAAGGAAAATGGGTTGATTTAGGACTTCCAGTTATGATTCACTGTCCACAAAAGGAATACTAGATAACTAGTTTACAGTTTGCCCAGGTGGGATTTGACACTCAAAGATTTTAACTCACCAGATGCAAGTTTTAAGGGTCTTAGCGTGTGCCTTCTTATTACTTGGGTTCACTTTCGATTGTGGCAAATATTGTCAGTAATGAAAATTACTATTAAAAACCAGTAACAACAGAAATCGACTAGCAAGCAGCAAAATGTCGGTTTCAAACTTATTATCAGTTGTCACCCCCACCACCGGTCTTTTAGTTTAGGTCACTTTTTATTTTTTGACACAACTGACACGACAGGAAGACACGGCGAAATGCAGTCGAAAACCGAGACGCTTCTTTATATCGCAAGAACATAATTGAACAACCATTAGAACCAATTAAACCGCTGTTACCCGCACAAATGAAACCGTTTACATATGACACTCTGCCTATGACCTCAAAAACAATTGATTTCAACGTTAGTCAATGCTGTGAGCCAATACCCAATAAAAACACTCAGATTCTGGGTTAAAGCAATCCATTGGCTAAGACTGAGCAGTGTTGCCAAAACAAGCGCAAAAACTATGCGCCAAACTCAAAAGCATTTTAGGTAAGAACTGAAGGTATGTAAACTAGGAACACTTTGAGAACTACACATACGTCATCGTGCGCGCAGAACTCAATCCCGTCCGACCCGTTCAATACGGTCAAATATTGCAGTTACCGACAGAGAATGGAAGCCCACCAGTGGTTGAAATAATTGCCTCGCGCAGCTCGCCGATGACGTATGTGTAGTTCTCAATGTAACTTTGCTTTACTACGTTGTACAGTTAGTTTTAAAAGTAATGTCCATCTCACACTTAAAAAACTTAAATTTCTTCTAAACGTTTACGTTTTTTCTTAATACGTATTCTGGAATGCGAATTGACTTAATTCCATAGCATAAACAGTTTTAATGCGCATTTGAAATTTCAATAAATATTTACTCAATGCGGTTTAAGCAGCTGACTTTGGAGTTCAGTTCTGGATGCGTAAACGCTTAATTCGCAAATAATGCAAATTAGAACAGGTTGTCCAACTTGACAGATCACCCCTTTCATTTATTTTTGACGTTTGACTGAAGTTAGATTAAGACGTCAGAGTGGGTTGGGTTGGCTAAACTGAAAGCCGTATTAAAACAATGCGCATTTGCACGTTCTTAATGCGCATTCAGCAAATTCAGGAGTTACTTGAATGCGAATTGACAAATGCGAATTGGAATGCGTAAACCGTAAATGCAGTATATGTCCCATCCTGGCAAGAAATTCTTCCAGACCTTATTATAAATTAAAACTGACCAACTTAACAGAAATAAATAGATTTTCTTTTAACAACAAAAACACTTTTCTCACCGTATTATCTATTACTCAAGTTTTTCCAGTCCAAAGACTAACATGACAATCACTTAATCACTAGCTGGTACAAACTAATCAACAAATAAAATCTAACAAAATCCATAGGGTGAAAGACCTATACTCTGATACAAAAATGACTCATTAGCATTATTTGGAGCGTTGCGGGGGAATGCTAAATAGTAAGGACGTTGTGTTATGATGCGGCAAATTGGTTGTGCATATAACTCGACGTTCAAGATGCTACAGCTTCTTAGAGATTGTAAACATACATTAATGAGTCACTTTTTAAATTTCCGTACTATAGTATAGTCATTAGTAGGTAACCTCTATAACATGATAATCAGTGCGATTCTGTTTCGAAATTAGTTAACAACCTTTGTAGCTATAGTCCGGTCGCCGAACAGATGGAGTAATAAAAAAATCAAATAGATATTAGTTCCAAAATATTTATTTGCATTTTAATTTTGAAAAATGACGAAAAACTGGAAATTTTTAATAATTTTTTACAATTAAAATCCAAATTTTTTGAAACTTGTATGTATTTTTAAAAATTAATTTTTTTATTACTCTATTTGTTCAGCGGCCGGACTATAGTAATATCCTATGGCAACCTGCTGGGCACCCTGGTAATATGTAATAAGTTATTACTCTTGGCTTTATTCTAACGCTGACGTTATTGAAGTCTAATCATTGATAAAGTGCAAAGCCGTAAAGCTTTAATAAAATATATTTGAATTGCGTTGATGAGAGATAAAGCAGTTGAGAAAGCATATACTTATGCAACGCGTTGCAAGACAGGGAAAAAGTAAGTAAAAATTTTTATATTTGATATACCTACATATAGGTATCTTTTTATTTGTTACGCCGATTTGAGGAAACAATAAATATTAACAAGAGTATTTACACATCATAGAAACTATTCTAGTCGTTGATACCTACATACAAATTTGTAATAATATAGCAGTCACAGATACTTAATTAAGATAAAACAATAATTACAACTATAATACAAAATAATATTACAATAGGGTCTGGTAGGCCTAGCCAAATATAACCCGTAAGCCACTCTAACCTCATTCTTGAATGTCATTAGTTTGGTATCGAAGACGTCTTCCTCAGGCCTGTAGATGTTGAGCGAATTCGAGATGTCAGTCGTTTAACGACGATCAAAAGTTTTGCGCGGGATTGCGGGGTGTGTTTCCATGATATGATCTGAGGCCAATGAGGATGAGGTAAAAGATCCTTATGTTGAAAGTGAAATATTCTCCTAAAAAAGATAGTTTTAGTAACAAAAACCATTTAAGTGACAAAACCACCAAGTACTTACTGCTTGCAGAAAACAATTTGGTTTCAGCGTTTCGATCCAACGGCAATTTTTCGAATAACAACAAATACTTAAAAATGTAGGTCTCGTTAGGATTGGATTTTTGGTTCACAGTCACCAGATTTAACATTGCCCATGTGTAGAATAGGATGTCGTCATATATCAGATATTTGGAGAATTTGTTAATCAATTGGGTTTGATTGCGTTTGCAAGATAACAATTTCTTCAGTATATTCTGTAGACGAGTCAAGGGAAGGTGAGTGGGAAGAGACCCCTTGATTTTTATTGGACAAGTGCCTTCCTGCCACAAGAAACTCATTGCCATCGAAAAACCTAAAAAACATTTACATTGTGATAATAAATAATTGGCCAATTATACTGTTAAGCAAATTTTTTATTTTTTTTTTGTTTCTGGGTACCTAGTAAGTATTAATAAAAAAAAGATACTCACTTTGCATCTGAATCTCGGGCGAACTGTTCTCTATTGACTCGAGGACGATGTTCTGCAAGTAGTTCTCATACCGATTTCTCAATCACTTCTTGTAACGGTTTTCTGTGGTGTTCTTGGCAGACTTGAAAGGTACGCCTTCGATGAACATTCCCTTCTCACTGAGGATAGTGGTAAAAATCCACTCCAGAACATGTAAACACTCCGACAAGTCCGCCCCCGATTTGAAATGTTTGGCTATTTCAACTAAGTTTGCCGCATTTTTGGGGCTAGGTGGGTAAGTGAGAAAGGTGCGGACCTTGGCCAACAACAGTTCGGACATTTCCAAAAGTTGAAGGTCAGACATTGTAAAACAAAGAATAAGGTGCGAAATCAGAGATACAACACAACACGTGGGATACGATACGGCACGGCACGACGCAACACAGCTATAGTACAGTATCTAACGCAGGAGCACAAGAGCACAGACAGATCAGTGCTTGACTAAAATATGGTGGTGAATGGTGGTTCGGCGCTGCCGCTGCGTGTTTTATGGGGAGATTTACGTCTCCCACTCAATTTCCCCCAATTCCCCCAATTAAGTGTGGGGGAAAATTCCAATATAGATGGGGTTGCAACGCAAATAACGGGTTCTTTGCAAAAATAAGAAAAGAAATAAATTTCGATTATTTCCATTTTAAACGTTAAATAAAATCAAAATTACTTTAGAAATAAGTCTACACAAAGTCTACGAAGAATAGTAAAAAATCTTTCTCATTGCAAAATAAAGCACAATTAATAAAATAATTTTTGTTTTTGGAAAAATCAGTGAGGTATCATTTCTTCATTCAAAATAATCAGGGTGACATTAAATGGGTTAAAACTGAAAATTCGTTTTTGCGCAAAAGATGTGCCTATATCTACCTAATTTACATCCACCAAGATTAATAAAAATATTTATGTAGTTTCAGAGTTTAAAAGAAAAAAAAATTATCGCCCCGTATATCAAACATAACGCAAAAACGGGCTTATGTTTATAAAAACTTACTGTAGAAGATACCTAACCGTGACCATTATTGTCATATTTTTTTAACGCTTAGCTTTAGCGCTTCCATTTTTTTAATAATCAGGATACGTTAATTTGACACGTTTGCCTCTTGTAAAATTTTAATATCCTCAATGATTTCGGCGGGAAAAAATTAATTCGAACTGAAACGTGATGCGCCCCAAGCGCCGCGCCGTAAACGCTTCAGTATTATCAAGATCACCAAAATTTAGATCAAGATGTGTCTTTTGTATGTTTATACTTCTGTATTAAATATCAGTAGAATGGGTTGAGTCGATTTTAAATTATAAAACATAAACATTTTTTTTTGAACCTTGATACTGTCTTAAGGAGTTATTTTCGGATATAAGTAAATTATGTCCAATCGACTTATTTTGATCTAAGGAACCTGTGTTCGGACCTTTCAGAGACATCCTGTATAATTGATGGTTGATGTGGTTATAAAATATTTTTATGTTTTTTATTTACTATTTGTAAATACTATCACTGATCTTGGCAAATTAAGAATGACGCACAATAGTAACAGATCTTTAGGATTAAACATTTTTTATTTTGGCAATATTCTCGAAATTTTTAAAAAACCAAGACACAAAACTTATAAATCAACAATAGTTTCAACTATAACCTTAAACAGTATTAAATAAAATGGTATTCTTACAGACTCTCACTGTAACTAACGAATAAAAAACAAAATAATGTGTAGTGTTGATATTAACGTCCAGATTCGTAGCCAGGGAACAAAAGCTTCAAAGCTGAAGCTAAACTGTTATTGGTTTGCACCACGTAGTCTTTCCCCAAATCGCACCTGCAGCAGGGACACACGTATATTTCTGAACCAAAAGATCTCTTCAGACAACCCTATAAAGTACCAATTAGAGATACAAATAAAAAAATAAGTGAATTTACCTTGCACACGTTATGTTTACATTTGAGTGTGATTGGTTCATAAACAACCTCTAGACAACATACGCATGTAAACAACTCTTGGACTTTATCGAGAAACTTCTGTATTCCCTCGACAACAACTTCCTTAGATTCGTTCCACAATTTCACGTTATCAACGTCGTCACTGATCAACTTCTGAATTTTAGGACTGATTTCAAATTTCTCATTTTTAGGTTTTTTCGTAATTTCTAGGTGGCTTTTGATTGAACTTTGAGAGGAATCTCTCAGTTTTCTTTTGCTAGTAGAATTGGTCTTTGGTGATTCTTCATTCTCTGCAATCCTACTGGCGTCCAAGTAACCAGGTGGAAACTGAATTTAAAACATATTTGAATTAGAAAAAAATAAATTAAAATATTGGTGATCACAACAAATTTAATTAAATTAATGAAGATAGACATTATATTTCCTCGTAATTAATCTTACATGATTTATAAAAAACATCTTGTTCATTTGTTTTTGTTTTTATTATTACCTTGATATTAGTTTTATCCACGTGACTTTATCTTATTATGAATCAATTTCAACTCCAGTTGCGCGGGGAGTAAAATATTGGTGTAAAATTTACGCTACTCCGATCAGTTGTGCCGGCTTTGCTCAGTTCCTTTACTTTTAATTTTAACTCCTTATTTCACTGAGCCGCCCAATTTACATCGAAATAAGTTAAAGAGGACCAATGCCGACGTAACTTGACGTTTTCGTCAAATGTCAATTTCGTTTCAATTTCGTAAATATCGGCGTTAAATTTAATCCGTGCCAACTTGCATTTAGCAGCTGAAATTGAGCGCAAGCGATTTGCTCTGCTCCGCATACTATGCCAGGCATAAATCGAGTTGAAGTTAATGCATTAGACAACACATTTTAATTCTAATTATTGCTTTTAATTTACTTACAATCATTTTGAACTCCTGGCCGCCCTCTTCCCATGGTGCTGGTGTTGGATCATCTCTTCTCAACAAATAACGCCATACAATGAAACCAGATTTACCTCTTTCTGGGTAATACTTGACGACCTTATAGATGCCGTCATAACGGTTGCCAGATGTAGGGGCGTATTTAGAGTGTTTCCTCAAGTTGAAATTCCTTACCACTCGAACTGGTTTGCCGCCCTTCCAATTTCGGGCTTCACCACCTTTCCTATCATTGAATTTCACATTACAGCTCAACGCCAAAGATCTAGAAAAACACAAAATTAGGTTTAATAATCTAGATTTCTATGCTAGGCTATTACTTATTCATTCTGGTTAATTCTTGGTCGCTACTCTGTCCGTTGACTCGCTTGTTTCCAGATAAGTCTCGGCCACCAGAGCCCGTGTAGAAGAACTCATTCCCATTGTCAATGTCATCTTCATAGCCTCCACTTAATACGAGGCTGTACGCGGCATCAGTTCCCCTCCCGTGGATACCGGCGACGGCGGGGCGATGAACTCCTGCCTCTGATACCTTTAAAAACATCAAATTTAGAAGAAAAAAGAAAACAAAAGAATATATTTTTTTTTAATATTCAACTGAACTAGCAAGTAAGACTAAAGAATATTTAAATAATATTTTTAGAAACTGTAAACAAATTGAAGATATAGCGCAAAACACATTTAGTTCTAATAGCCCAGATGCTCGCTTATTTTTCCAAAACATTTCCTTTCTATAGAAAATCAGCAAATGTGAACCCTGTAGAACAGTCTGAAATAAAAGACAAAAATGCGGCTTTCAAAATTGCATCTCTAATTGGAGAATTGAGTTCAAGATGCATCTTCTCTTTAAATTTAGACTAGCATAATAACGCTTATATTAATAATTGTTAATTGACCTGCATTCTAAATTTCCAGCAAGTTCCCACTGCAACTCCAGGTATTGGTCCATAGTGAGTTTTCGGGACAATAGTGCATTCCTTTGTGCGCCCTACACATGCCATCCCTTGGCCCCAATCTCTGCCTGCGCTTTCCTTCTTAATTTTCTTCTTGCTAATCTTCAATTTTTCACCTGCTTTCACAATTTCGTTTTCATCAGTTTTACAATTTGGACAATACCTAAAAATAAAAACCATTAAGAAAAATATATAAAACGAATTATATTTATAACCATTCAGGCTCTGGAGGGTTCTCAGTTAAAGGCGGGTTTAAGCAGAAAAAGTGATAACCTCGGTCGCACTCATCACATAAAATTAGTTGACTCGGTTGTGTTTTGAGTGAGCAAATAAAGCAACCACACTCCTTACATTTCCGTTCAGGTCTGTCTTTGCATACGTTGCAATAGAAAGGCATTTTTCCTATAAAAGACGCAGGATAAACATTGCAATTGACAAGTATCAAAATAATTACTTAAAGGTATTATAGTGTTTGTTTTAACCTCTGTTCTCTCCCGCACAAGAGTTGGTTGCTCAATTTTCATAACTTCCTCATGAAATTTTATTACGCAACCTTCCAAGTTTGTTCGGCCTCTCCCTATTAAAAGGGTTCCTTTCAACGCAGTCCTCTTAACTGTAGATATTTTAAAATCATACCTAAAAATTGCTCAAAAATTATCAAGATACCTAAGGGTCGCTAAAATTTACCAGTAACCCCGAGATAATGGGTCTTCTGTGTTGTAATTTGCCAAAACTATCATTTCAGGTTGAAGCTCAGATTTAGCATAGGTATAGTGAGCTCTCGGTCGGATGTCCGCAAATGTAACATTTAGCGGTGCGGTTTCTTCATTCCTGTAACTACACCAGAAGTTAATAAATTTGTATTAATAATTATTAACAACCAACTTTTCAGCTTGAATTTTGAAAACTAAATCGTTTTCTGAATCATTGCTGATGTGACCTTTTGTGAGAATTTCTAGAATTGTCGCTTCAAACCACGCACCATAATCGTTATCAATAACATCCACCTTATCTCCGATCCTATAATACTGACTTTCAGTTTGTACTAGTATTTCATCAGTTTTTATGGTAGGTTCGTTTTTTGTCGGCAATACAGTAGTATGGGGCAGGCTTTCATTTTGTACCACTAATTGGATAACATCGTTTAACTGTATTTTGTAATCCAGTACTCGATGGTCGTCAATGAGCTAAAATTTTCACTTCAGTTTATGAGAACTTCAATTACTATATGTGTGATAAATACCTGTTTGCCTTTATAATATAGGACTTGCTTTTCGATGTTTAATTTGTCGAATATCATTTTTCTTAGATCTTGTATCAAACTTTTTTTAGATATGTTCAATGTAAGATCCGAAGTTTTGTTTTTTGAGGTTACATTTCTAATTCTTATGTACATTGTCTCGCGCTGATTGAATTACTTATTCAATAAACCAACAAACCGCACAAAATAAGTTAATACCAACAATAAACAATGTTGAATGGTTGAACCCGGTTGAAGCGCACAGAAACTTTCTTAGAAATGGCGGGAACACGAAAAACGGTTAGACAAATGCGGTTAGCCAGCCTATCTACGTGCTTGCCGTTACAGTTTAATGGCGCCAATTTCAAAAAAATTATACTGGGAATCCAACTCAAAATGTAACAACCAATAAAAACAATCTATTTATTTTTTGAGCCAATTAGGATCTGATTACACTGGCAATTTTTCCATATTAAATGATCTGTGGTGACGTTACTGCCCCTCTTTTGTAGCATCTTCTTAAACAATCTCGAAATGAACATAAAACGGTATACATATTGAATTGAATATATTTTTATAAGCAATACCAACCTCACGGGACAATGATTAGGATTCTTTTTATTGGAATCTAGCCATTTTACTGTCACAAAGACGATGTGAATGTGATCCGCCTTGGCAAGTCTTTGAGAAAATGAGGTTGTACTCATAACGCCCAGTCAATTTTCCAGTGCAATCTTTTCCTTCTTGAATGCATTTGATCAAACATTTAGCCGGTTCTCCTCCTCTCCAAACAAGCTCTCTTGCTGTAATTTGATAGAATTTTTTCTTGAGCCCTGAAGGAGTATCTTCGCTCCAGACGTCAATCATTTTTTCGCAGTTATCATGTCATCTACTATAGATACTAAACTCAGTTTCTCTTTTCTGCAATCGATTGCAGCTGCTTTCGCTTTCCGTTTCTTGCGTACTTTTAAACTCAATATCTGGGAACGAATTCATGTTCACATTAAAAAAATTAAAATATAATTCCTGCACCATTTTGGCAGTAGTATTCCACATTGTTTTTAACGTGGAATCTTTGTAATCCTCTCCATCGCCTTTTTTCATATTAAATGCATAATCTTCCAATATACTGCTTACTCTTTTGGCGTCACAAAACTTTTTAAACTGCTCACACACAGAATTACGACTACGCTTTGTATTCTGTGGAATAGCCATCACTACTTTTGCCCGTATTTTTTTTAAACTTGTTTTTACCATATCGCAACTCTGCCATTTCGCCAAAACTGGTAAAATTTTCTTACTATTTACACAGCTTTTGTTATGTTGTCGTGGTGACATTTCATAAACTACTGCATTTCGAAACCTACAATTTCCGTCATTTTCTTTGAATTGTCTTGCCGAATACAACACGTGGTAAGAATCTTTTGGTAATTTTGGTTAGTCAGTACGTACCATTCATTTTTTTTCCTGGGAGGCCCGGCTGAACGCCGAGCCGCACACTCAGGCCAGATAGGCCCATTGTGTGCACCCCTGTGTGGTTTCTAGATAGCCCTTTAGAGCATGCCTGTGCTTCTGATGAAGCTCAGTAGCCTGTTCATAGGAACCCTCCTGATTTTACTTTTCTCTAAGAAGGGAAAGTCTAGATACCTGGATCTCTGTGCAGCTAGAGCCGGACAGTGACACAGTACATGAAGAGGCGTTTCTTCCTCCTCTTCACACCTTCTGCACATAGGGTCCTCAAGAGAGCCCACAATGTAGAGGTGTCTTCTGAGGAGGCAGTGTCCCGTGAACAGTTCAACCGCCTTCCTCAGATCCTCCCTGCTGAGTCTCAACAACTCAGCGGTTCTTTGCTGATCGGGACCTAAAATGAAGATCCTCGACTGTCGAGGTGCGTTCGCCTCCCATTCCCTAGAATGCCTTGCAGACACCCAGTTCCTGAGGGCACGTTTTAACTGACTTGGAGGGATGCCCAGTGCCGGCTCCGGGCCAATCAGGCTCATCTCTGAACCCTTTTTGGCCAGGGCGTCAGCCCTTTCGTTTCCCCCATGCCCCTGATGACTAGGGATCCAGCAGATAACAACCTTGTTGTGCTCCGCCAGTCTCCAGAGTTTCACGTGACAGTCCCAGACAAGCCTTGATGAAACCCTGAAAGAGCCTAATGCCCGTAGGGCAGCCTGACTGTCCGAGAAGATGCAGATAGGTACGCGTATTCGCATAAGCCCTCTCCAAATTCTCCGCCGCGCTTGCTGTAATCGCGAAAATTTCGGTTTGAAAAACTGTAGCCAGCCTGCCAAGTGCGAAGCTACGCTCCACTTTTGGAGACCCGCCAACGATTCCTGCTCCGGACTCCTTGTCGGACACCGACCCGTCCGTATACCAGACGAGGCCACCCCGACGCAGTTGATCCCGATATTGGTTATCCCATTCTTCCCTGGAGCGGAGTAGAATGGTGTAGTTCTTTTCTATTATGAGGTGCGGGACTATGGCATCGCCGCCCATCTGAAAGATGGGGGACTCGGCCAGCAGCCTGCTGGCCGCGACCACATGTCCTATTGTGCGCCCCCGATCTTGCCACTGTCCAGCGGCCCGCAGCCTTAGGAAAGCCGCCCCGGCCCTTTCCGTCACCGTAAGGTGAAGGGGTGGGAGCCCGACCAGCATTTCAAGAGCCGCGGTGGGAGTTGTTGTAAACGCCCCTGTAACCGCTAAACAGGCCAGCCTTTGCAAGTGGTTTAGCTGTGACCGACCCCACTGTCGTTCAGTGCAGGTCCACCACACCACTGCACAGTATAAGAGCATTGGCCTTATCACGCATGTGTAAAGTCAAGGCATAATGTTGGGTGTCAAGCCCCACGTAGTTCCAAAGACCCTTCTGCAAGCCCAGAGGACGGCAGAGGACCTTCTTAACTTTTTCCTCTACATGTTTCCTCCACGTCAATCTGCCATCCAAGAAGACGCCCAGATATTTGACATTGGCGGAAACCTGCAGAGCATGTCCGAAAAATCTGGGCCCACTGTAGTCGGCCCCAACTCTTCTTTTTGTAAAAACAACATACCCCGTCTTCCTAGGGTTGACAGTGAGCATATTGTCCTTACACCATTCCATGACGAGCCCCAGAGCCCATTGGTTGAGCTCATGAGCCACGCCTGGGAATTTACTTGTCACTAGGATTGCCACGTCATCGGCATATCCCTGTGCGAAAACTCCAGACCTGTTTAGCCTGCGTAAAAGACTGTCCACCACCAGGTTCCAGAGAAGAGGAGACAGGACTCCTCCCTGCGGACACCCTTGGGTGACTGATACCCTCATGCTATCAGTGCCTACACTGGCATGAATTATTCTTTAAGAAAGCATGGCTCGAGTCCACCGGATTAGCGGTTTCTCTACGCCGTGCCGTCTCGCTGCTAAACACATAGATTCGAAGGATGCATTGTCAAAAACCCTCTCGATATCCAAGAAAGTTCCCAAGACATACTCTCCCGAGCCCATCCCTGCCTCAATCCTTCTCACCAGCTGATGGAGGGCCGACTCGGTGGACTTGCCAACTTGGTAAGCATGCTGGTTCGGGTGCATTGGGTGTTGCCCCAGCGCCCCTTCTCTGATTTGTCTATTCACCAGCCTTTCCAAGGTTTTCAAAAGAAACGATGTAAGACTGAGGGGTCTGAAGCTCTTAGGATCGGCGTGATCATCCCGGCCGGTCTTAGGTATAAAAACGACCCTGACGTCTCTCCAGGACCTTGGGATGTAGCCCTGTGCCACGCAGGCTCGAAATATATGTATCAAGGGTCGGACAAGCCCCTCCAGTCCCTCCTGTAGGAGAGCCGGAAAGATGCCGTCCATCCCTGCCGATTTGAATGGAGCAAAAGAAGCAATCGCCCATCTGATGTTTGATTCGGTGACGATGCGGGAGGCCAGCGCCCAGTCCTCGGGCTCGCCGCGAAGATAGGGTACCCCGACCCACCCGTCCCCTTCTACCTCTACAGAGTTCGGAAAGTGAGTCCGCAGAAGGAGCTCCAGGGTCCCCCGACGAGAGACCGTGAAGTCCCCAGCCGGCAGCCTCAGAGCCCATTCATAGTTGTTCATACTTGTTGTCTTTAGAAAATCGCCACTCGTGCTAAAGCACTCGTGTTGATTTTCGTCACAACGACTATTCGTGATCTGACTGACAATTATTACCGGCCAGATTCCTACCACTTGTTGTATTATACAGGGTGTAAGCGAAATAAGTACATTAATTTTAACCAGTGGTAGCCCTCATCAAAAAAATTGTTTTTTCTATGTACCAATTTTTTTAAATCAAATTTTTTAAAATAATTTTTTTCCCTACAAATTGGCGAGCCTTTTATGAAATGCTCCAACAAAGAACAATAATAATCCAATTAATATTATTTTTATGAAAATGATTGGAAACGGGCGCTTTCAAATTTTATGTTTATTGATTTATTGTTTAAAATTGACAATAATAGTCGTAACCAATGGTAACTTTGCCTCCAGTGGCGTGTAAGAAAATTGTGTAAGATTTTAAAATAATTTTAACACAAAAACTTAAACGTTTTAAAAATAAATATATTAGAAAAAGTTTTTGGTCTTGAGGAGTTCCATTACCAGTTAAAATTAATGCACTTATTTCGCTTACACCCTGTATACGAAAATCGCACAACACTAAAAAATAGCCAATAGAAAAACAGAATTCGGTGTTGTTTTCATGACAATATAGAGATTTCCAGGAAATTTTTTGCACCTATCTAACCCAATATGAAATTAATAAGTGTGAATTTTTTCAGACAATCAAAATCATTTATTTATTAACCATCTCAAATTACAAAATTAATATTAACTTCAACAATAATTAATTAAAAGAGTTACTGTTAAAATTGAACACACAATTGTTGTAAGTAATCATATTTACATTTAAATTATCTGACAGTGATCAAGTTTCATTACAAGAACTGCTTCCAAATGGTTTTGTTAGCTGCCTCATTGAATTAATGAAGGTTTGGTGATGCTCCATGTCCATTTGTAAGTATAGACGGATAGAATGTGCGCTGCTATGTCCAGTAATTTTAATAAGCTGCTGTTCTCCGACTCCTTGCGTGGCTCTAATACGTTAATCAACAATCTGAAAACAAGAAGGGGTTGTTTAAAATGTATGGCAAATTGCAAGATTGTAGTTACCGAACTGGACAAATATCTGTATTATCTTTATTCTCCACCAACCATTTAAGGACTGTCCGCTAGCGTCTTCGAACCACCTTGGCTTGTTTTGCTGAATACGGGATTATATTCAACACGTCCTGACGTTCTGTTCTTGTACCATTTTTTGTCTTTTTCTCCTATAAAGTGTTGAATACAACAAGTAAGTACTTGTTTCGCCTCCTCGCCAAGCGATGTCGTATCCTGCAATGTGAAATAGTTTTTGTTGTAGTCCGTTTGGCGCATTTTCATTCCATATTTCTATCATTTTTGACAATTCTTCAGTAGTTGAAGATGCAGAACTGTGTTTTCTTTTTGTGAGGTTTGTCTGTAAATCTCGTCTTTTTGCGTCACTTGCAACTCTGAAGCTGCTGAATTCACTGCCAATAATGGATCAAATTTCATATTAAACTTCTTATAGTACATTTCTTGTAATTGTTTGGCAGTGGAGTTCCACATGATCTTTACCACTGACTTCTTATATTCATTTCCAATCTTCTTCCTCATGATAATTGCGAACTCTTCTTTTGATACGCAATTTTCAAAGTTATACCTTTTTTCTTTACAAAAACTTACAAAAATACAATACCTGAACGCAAGCAACATCACACATGGACAAAAAATCTCATAGTCGTAGATTAAAGACCCAATATTAACGTCAATATTTTATTAATAAAACAGACTAAAATTGTTTCAATTTCGTACGTGTAAGATCACGTTAAGGACTCACCCTGTATATTTGGATGCTTGTTCCAAAATATTCAAAACTCAAACAACCAACCATCCCAAGAGATTTGAGGTCGTTTGGCTTTTTACCCTTTCCGAACTGCAACTAATAAGCTCTTTTGTTCAAACCCTGCCTCGAATTATTGTCCCATAAGCATAAACTTTTTGCAAAGTTTACAATGTCTCTGAAATACCTTTTCTTCAATAAAATAGGTGTTATCAAAACCACTATCTGAGTCTATAAATAGTTCGGGAGCTATTTCTTTTTTCATCCCTACTTTATCCACTTTTTTCACCAGATAGTGTAAGGCGTCTACTGAGGATTAGCCTACTTGGTAAACAAATTCTATCCTGTGAAGCGGTGCACACCTTCCAAGAGTAAAACCCCTTTTTGCAGCAGTGCAGGGAATATTCCATCACTACCCGGTGATTTATAGAGCTTGAAACTAGTAACAGCTCATCTAATTTTATTGAGGGTAAAAATTTTACCCTCTAAGCCAGAGAGAATAGCCTTCTTCTGTCCCTTGTAGATCGGCAAATCCATAAAACTAAACTTTTTTGTTTGCTTTGGTGTGAACAAAACATTTCAAAATTTCAGCAATCAACTCCAAAAGATTTTTCTCCTATTTGTAAAGGTTATTAACATTGTTTATCCATGAATCTCATTAGAAATTACCTTACACATTATAATTTAAATTCTCGGACATTATCGATTTGGTCCGACTTTCCTTGGATGAAATTAATGCGTGACCAGTTTTAGTTTCCGTTCCTAATTGTTGTTTGTTGACATACCCTTCGTCATCACCCCCCTGCTCCACTCCCTTGCTAATTAATGAAAAAGGCGAAATTCTAACCTAGCGCCCAAATATCAACACAATGCCGCATGCACGCACAAGACCCGCATTGTTCCCCATGAGTAATCTAGGAATATTCAGCACGTAAATTATTGACCAAAGCCACGAAGAGTTCGTAGTGGGAGTGGTGAACGCGGCCGCAAAAGAAAATAACATACTATTCAGGTGTGCGGCAGCGTGAACAAAACAACGTGACGAAGAAAAGAATCTTGTTAAAACCCATTCATAAAGGGGTGAGTAGAGATTTTGATTATTTTTATCGGTTGAGAAAAGCATGATTAACGATTCAGATTTCGAGAACAAGTGTTATCGCCGTTTGGTGACGGTACAGTGGCGTTCTGGCGTTTTAACACTTGTATGCGCGTTTTCAACATTTCCATGCCAAGGATGTTTGCGGGCTTAAGTGGAACGGCGCAGTGAAAGTGCTCGAGGCACGTTTTTGGTCAATTGTTGCGTCAATAATTGCGATGTTTTGCAGTTTGGGCTATGGCGTTCGGCCGGCACATGGATGGCTGTGGCAACTTCATGAAATACAGCTTGTTCACGGTCAATTTCTTAATACTAGTAGGGTATCAACACTACAAAAATGTACCTACATTCAAGGTCTTGCTTTTTAGCTCGGATCTATTATAGTGGCTGGTCTAGGATTATGGACTGTAATCGACAGATCCTTCGCAAATGAACTCCTCGGAACCAACCTCTATGCGGGATCTGCATATGTCTTGGTAATAACAGGAATCTTGCTTTTCGCCATATCCTGCTTCGGATGTTTTGGTGCCATCAAGGAAGTTCGGTGTATGCTAGTAACGGTTCGTATATCACTCGTTAATGCCGAAACCAAAATTGTTCTCCTCCAGTATTTCATCGCGTTGTTTCTAATCTTCGTCACGATGTTGGTCGGGGGAATCCTTGGTTACGTTTTTCGGGAAAAGGTCGAAACTACCCTAGGTAACACGATGCTGGGCTCCATAAGGTCTTACGGAAATTACAGGCCCGTAACTCAGGCTTGGGATGAAACGCAAACTAGATTACGCTGTTGTGGGGTGCACGATTACAAGGACTGGCGGGATAACATCCCGGATTCATGTTGTAAACTGGTCTTGGGGCGGCCGCAGCGTTGCCAAGCCGTTGAATTCCAGAGCTCCTTCACCATTCATCAGAGGGGTTGTTACCAGGTCACCAAAGAGTACGTGAAGGATCATGCCGTTATTATAGGAACGGCTGGAATCGTTGTTGCCTGTCTTATGGTGAGTATTGCAAACAAGTGAATTTGGTTTAATCCTAACGCTTTTACAGATATTAGGAATAATCTTCTCATGCGCTTTATTCAAGATATTAGAATAGAATAGTGAATAGTTTAAAGTTATGAATCTAATTGTAAATATATTGTACTAAGCTCCATTTCTTGTATGTATTCTACATATTTAAAATTTTAAATATTTGTTGGTACTTCATTCTTGTGTTCGTTTATCTCCCTCATATCTCTTTTCTGCCTAACCAGAGGAAAACTATTGAAATGCATCAATTCGTGCACTCTAAAGGTACGTTTAGACCTGATACTTGTACTCCGACATAATTATATCGGCTGTCGAACATTGAATCGCTTGGATTGTTTACTATGATAAAAATTGCTTGCGCTTTATTTAATGGATGGTCAGATCAGAAGTTCGACTTTCGGTTCAGCGATAATGTATGAACCGTTTATATACAGACTGTTTCACCAAAAACGGACGGATTTCTAGCCGAGTTATTTGAAGACGTAGAGAAAGAAATTTTAATTCTTCTTGAATTGAAGAAGAATCCCTATGATCTATGTGTAAGAAACTAATTCTGGCACTTCTGGCTTGGACCGGAAGTGGACCAACTTTTGATTTTTAAATACAAACATACCATTTTTATTGCCCTATCTGATAGAAGGAGTTTAATTGATTACAAAAATGTATTAACCTTATCAATTTTTTGGTCAAAATTAGTTCAGGTCTTCATTTTTACGGCAACTGTTTCACCAAAACGGACGGATTTCTAGCCGAGTTATTTGAAGACGTAGAGAAGAAATTCTAAATTCTTCTTTAATTGAGAAAGCATCTCTATGATCGACGGGTAAGAAATTATTTTGGGCACTTTCGGTTTGGACCGGAAGTAGACCAACTTTTGATTTTTAAATACAAACATATCTTTTTTATTGCCTTATCTGATAGAAGAGGTTCACCTGATTACAAAAATGTATTACACTTATCACTTTTGTGCTCAAAATTGGTTCAGGCCTTGATTTCTAATGCAACTGCTTCTCCAAAACTTACGGATTTCTGCCCGAGTTATTTGAAAACGTAGAGAAAAAACTCTAAATACTTCTTGAATTGAGGAAGAATCTTTATGCCAGAATTAGTTTCTTACATGTCGATCATAGAGATTTTTCCTCAATTCAAGAAGCATTTGGAGTTTTTTCCCTACGTCTTCAAATAACTCGGCCAGAAATCCGTCCGTTTTGGTGAAACAGTTGCATTAGAAATGAAGACCTGAACTAATTTTGACCAGAAAATCGATAAGGTCAATACATTTTTGTAATCAGAAGAACTCCTTTTATCAGATAGGGCAATAAAAAAGATATGTTTGTATTTAAAAATCAAAAGTTTGTCTACTTCCGGTCCAAACCGGAAGTGCCAAAAATAATTTCTTACCCGTCGATCATAGAGATTCTTCCTCACTTCAAGAAGAATTTAAAATTTCTTCTCTACGTCTTCAAATAACTCTGCTAGAAATCCGTCCGTTTTGGTGAAACAGTTGCTGTAAAAATGAAGACCTGAACTAATTTTGACCAGAAAATCGATAAGGTTAATACATTTTTGTAATCAGGTGAACCTCTTCTATCAGATAAGGCAATAAAAAAGATATGTTTGTATTTAAAAATCAAAAGTTGGTCTACTTCCGGTCCAAACCGGAAGTGCCAGAATTAGTTTTTTACACGTCGGTCATAGAGATTCTTCCTCAATTCAATAGGGATTCAGAATTTCTTCTCTACGTCTTCAAATAACTCGGCTAGAAATCCGTCCGTTTTGGTGAAACAGTTGCATTGAAAATGAAGACCTGAACCAATTCTTAGCAGAAAAGTGATAAGTGTAATACATTTTTATAATCAGGTAAACTCCTTCTATCAGATAGAGCAATAACAAAGATATGTTTGCATTTAAAAATCAAAAGTTGGTCTACTTCCGGTCCAAACCGGAAGTGCCAAAATTAGTTTCTTACACGCCGATCATAGAGAGTTTTCATCAATTCAAGAAGCATTTGGATTTTTTTTCTACGTCTTCAAATAACTCGGCTAGAAATCCATCCGTTTATGGTGAAACAGTCTGTATAGACATAGAGATATAAACATATCACATACATAATGATCCATTATGACTGACCATTAGAATTAAAAGTATCTCGAGAAAAGAATAAGGTACTGACCTGAAAATTTAGCCATAGTCTTAGCGAGATATTATTCTTTTTAGAGAACAAACTTGTTAAACAATGTGGAATTATTACTTGGGGTCGTTTTCAGTGGGACAGCCTGTATATATACCTATAACATTCAGGTTCAAAACTACATAAGTATATGTATAAATAGCTTCCTCTTTACACCGTACTTTCTGGGACTTGGCCTAATCTTCATATCAATTTGGTTAGTGGTTTCTAAACTCTATTACACCTATTACACCAACCTTGTCGACTGTTCAGTAGAACTTGCTTACTTAATTCTACCAGCTACATTAATGAGTTTTCCTTCCTTCTTCCGTGCAAATCGATGAAGAAACCCACAGATTTGGTTTGGTTCAATCACATAATTCTTAAATCATTCTTACAGAACAGAATTCCAGTTGATAATGCTCTTGAGTTTTTCCGTTACAATGAGGGTCACTTACTCGGGTTTTATCCATCGTTAGCGACAACCAATAACTGAAAGCATGAGAAAGAAATTCGGAAACAGGATGCGAAACTTTAACGTTGTATCAAAACGACAGCAACATAAAGAACTCATGGGATCGTATTCAGAGTAAAGGAAAGTGTTGCGGAGTCAAGGAATCTACCGATTAGATCAAGCAGATTAAGACGCTTCCCGCTTCCTGCTGCAATAATGTCGGTTTTGACAATGTTTCTCTAGTCATGCACTTGTAGATAATAACCACTATATGTGACAAACTATGTTCGTAAATTTGACAAAAATTTCTACTTCTCTTGCCCTTGATTATCGTACAAAAACCATATTCAATATTCAGTTTGTTGGTGATTTAGAGTTATGATTAATTTGCATCTATTTTTAATAGTATTCACAAGTTTAAATAGTACCTACATAGTAGAGATCGTACAGTGTAAGAAAAGCATGTTGAGTCATCAGGAGATGCGCGCCGGAACCGCAGCAGTGGCGTAGCTTTGAAAGCGAACACGAACAACCGAGCGGAGATTTGGTAACGAGAACCGCCGGTGCCTAATTACGTATTTCCAATGGGGTTAAAAATTTGAAATTTGACAGAAATAAACTTTAATGAATGCGATACAATGTGGCGTAATTGTTTGGTTAATAATTAGTTCCATGCGCCGTCGGGACGCCGTAAAGTGCTTTTGCAGAAATTTCCAATATATTTTTTTATTATTATTATGTTCGTAATACCGCCAGGTATACGTTCCTGTTGTTAAAAATTTGAAATTCGTAGTTGAAGTATCGCTAATTGTGTTTTTAAGAAGTTCGCGGGATTTTGACGAATTTATGACACGACTGCTTTATTGAAGCAGTCAAATTTCATGACAATGGCGCTTAAACGGTTCGATGTGGTTAGCCGCAAATGTACTAGGTAAACGGTCACAAAGCTGTCAATCAAAAATCCCTTCAGCGCTAAAATTTAAAAATCCATGTAATTCAATAACGGTTTGATATAAAAATATTTCAATTACGCGTTATGAATTTTGGAGGTCGTGATCATGAACTTGAAGAAAATCAAAGAGATGAAGTGAATATTTCGACAAGAAATCGCGATCGAAAGTAAAAACTCACACCATTTAAAAAAAAAAAAACAACGATAATGTCATCTTGTAGTGCATTAATTACAGTTTACTTCTGCCAATGTTCAAATTTTTTGGAAATACGCAATTAGGCACCGGCGGTTCTCGTTAAAATACCCTGCTGTAGAAAAATACACATACGCCATCAGAAAGTAACGCAAATAATTTCAGTGGCGTAAAATGTAACATCGGCAATGTAAGAATGGATGATTTGCTGAACGTACGACACTGGCTTGTTGTTATGAGCACAAACCTCTCCCAGTTCTAATATTTGAGTGGTTCGGACTGATTTTCTTCAAGAGCGCAGTATGACGTATGTGTATTTCTCTAAATAGGATCGCTATACATACCTTGAGTGGAAAGGAAATTTAAACCCTTCATCCGTAAGTGTAAACGTTTACTTTCCGCCCTTGATACGTAAATAACCATTATGGTTAACACTGAGCTTGTATGTATTATTAAATAAGATATAAAGTTTGCTTCATACCATCCATTACAAAGTATTTTTATTGCCAGTAACGCAAGACTTGGCCTGGGTAGCGGCCATCCCTACAGGCCTCAGCTGCGTGAGATTGTGTGTGCAAGTACCATTCCCTCCATACAGGTTCATCAGTTCTTGACAATCATTTTTTAGTTATGCAGCTTAATTTTGGTGACCGCTATCTATTTCATGGATAAGCGAAGGGGTCGGTAAAAAATAAGAATATCTCTGAAATTCAATGGTATATTTACAATATATGTATAAAAGGTGGTACAGCACCGCTTACGACAAAAGTAAATGCAATAACAAAAGTGACGCTACTTCTCTTCATCGACAGTTAAAGTTATTTAGGTAAAATATCAAAATAAAAAACATTGGAAGTATCACAATATGAGACAGATCGAAAGTATATTTTAACTTATTATTAATATGTATACGTATACAGTATCAAAAAAACAGTCGCGTTGTTTCATAAAAAATTGGAATTAAATGCGATAATAAAAAAAAAACAATGAAGCTTAGAAGCAGTCTTTCAGTGCAACATGTCATTTAGATATTTGGTATTTCTCCAATAGAAGCTGACAATGTCAAAACGACCAAAAATTTGTACATGCTTTTGTTTCTTTTTGAATCAGTATTAGTAACAATAATAGCGATAAAAATATTGTTACGTAACCAAAATCTGATAATCATAGAACTAAATCAACATTCACCTAACAAAATCAGATCTTAATAACAATTTAAGTATATATCACAGACAGTTAATTAAACATGGCAACTCCAAAAATCCAGCAGTGTTAAGCTCAAAACGAACTCGTCCGTAACTCGTCGTCTCTTTGATCAGTATGGAACACGACTGTAGCTATGCTGATTGTACACAAACAAATCGTTATAGTGCCCAATAGAATATAGACTGACGTTATGAGCCAGAAAGCGAACAGGTACAGGTTTTTGTTGCAGTATTTGCCGTGAGTAGGATCATAATTCGGTTCATACTCTTTGTAAACCCACACGGAGCCTAAATAATACTATTAACCGAGTGACCATTAAGGCGGATTGCCACTTACCAATTATGAACCAGCCAAGCATGAAGCAGTTTAGTAGCGTTTGCGTAGGGGATTGTCTCAGATTCTCCTCCTGTCTCTCCTCTTCAGTCTGGCGCACTCTCGCCGACAAATGTAAAAGTTGCTTCAGTATTCCGAAGATTCCTAACAAAGAGTTGGTAACCAAAATATTGAAACTACAAATAGGAATTACCTCCAACCAACAAATAAACTGGAATGTATTCCCCTTGCGGACAATCGTGAAGGTAAACGGACCCCATCACAATCATGCAAATCGGAATTACTATGGTAACACCCAGGATCACGGTACAGCCAACTGTAACAGACAACATTTAGAGCAACCAACTACTGAAATCTGCCAGAAGATGTGGTTGATCAATTTGTTAGGGGAATATACTACTTAATTGAATGATTAGCTGTTTAAGCACAAATAAGTAAAAACAAGTAGACTTAATACTAGTCATAACTAGAAAGATGCAACTCATGGTACTTAAGGTTCTTTCTATCTCTGCGTGTCTCCCTCACATACATGCAAGAAATTTTTTTCTACAGAAAATCCAATTAGAGAAAATGTACCAAAATATTTATTGGAGTCTGGAAAAGCTTGATTCATACAGCAGTTAATTAAATATCCACACAACCACCCAAAAACAACAGTACTGAGTTTACCAAAGTAGTACATAAACTTCACTGCTAGCCGCACTTTAGAAAGAGCATGTCCACTCCAGTTACAGATCTCTTAAATTATAAAGAATTAGTGAAAACAACACTTCTGGACCAGGCGAGTCCTACTTTAACCTTTCAAAGAAAGTTTGAATTTACCAGAGACGCAGCTTTTTAAATTAAATAGTATTGTTAGTTTCTTCTAGTCTAGCGCGATCACTAACCCTCAAATACTATGTATTTTGATATTTTAGTTGTATTAGTAGTATTCATTTTTCGATATCCACTAGAAATAAAGAAAGTATTTTTTCTCTATTTTATTTGCAGAGATAGAATCAACGTACTTCTCAATATTCTTTCTTAAGTATAGTTTTGAATTTACTAGTAAATGTTGATAAAGAATACAGTTGTACGTATGGTGTCTATTCAATACTCTTTATTAATACCATGTCTCCAACAAGATCTTGAAACCATTGACACAATTCAAATGGTAACACAAAAAGCACCTGTATTCCGATGCAGTGGCAAATTTGCATACAATTGCCGTAATATTGCATTTGCTGATGGAATCAAGGCCACACATGTGTGAAAGTTTTAACTTACGCGTTCCTAGCACTATAATGATGATATTCTTGACAAAGTCCACCACGCCTTTGCTCGTTTTCTGAGCTTCTCGCACTCTGCCAAACAGTGAATCATAGGAAGGAGGTGGTGCTGAAACATAGGGTAAAATCAGATAAAACGGTGACTAAATTACAAAAAGACACTCACCGTTGGGGTTGATAGCTTCCTCATAGGTAGGAGGAGCGGGCGATTCTTGAGAGCAGCACGCCAGAATTGCGGCCCCATGGTGCTCACGATAAAGGGGGGGAGCGTTGGTCATCTGGCTCATTCCACCTGTCATTACGACTTCCAATTGGACTTAACTATTCGCATCACTTTTGCGCCAATAATCAACTTTTACTTTTGAAAATTACCATCTGATTTTAACAAAATGAGTGATACACTAATCTGACATTAAGACACGGCCATCTTTCAATTATTTAATTGACAATTGACAACGGGAGACGGAACTGACGGAACGGGGGAAGCGGTGTTGCCAAGAGCTCTAAAGCCTTCTAGTTCTATTTATTTATACAGGATGGTGCAATAATGCGTCCGACTTTGGTAGCTCGAGTTCTATGATAGCGCTAGAAATTTTATTTAAGAACACAAATAAAGTAAAAAAAAATCTATATATATATTATATATAATATTATTACGTAATGTATATATAATATATAATATAAGTATAGGGACTTATTAACAAAATAATGTTCAAATTGTTTATAGAATCCAGAAAAAAATAAAAAATTGGGGTATTCAATTTGAAATAACAAAGTTGATGTTAACTTCCGGTATAAGCGGAAGTGCCACCATTTTGAAAATGTTTTTAACGAATAGATTCTACCTCGCTAGGACTATGACCACACTTTCAGGTCACTAACTTTTTCCCTTTTCAAGATACTTCTAATGGACCACCGACTCACTATGAATCATCCTGTATAGATAGTATCGTTGATTGAGATATAGACAGTATGGAGCTTTTCATTTAAAAAAACTGTCAAGGGATAATGACATTTGTTTTGGGCCATGTTAATGTTTGTTGACAGAGTTTTTCTGGAAATACCAATTTAGAACGGGAAAATGAGTGGTGAAATAATATTTGCCGGTTCAGAGTCTATAAAAGTTTAACAACGATAGTAATTATGAACCCTATGAGTTGTGACGTCATGTCATTATATTTGTATCTGTCATTATTGTCAAAATGTCAGTTAACAACGGCAACACTGCTAAAGTCCAGAGAAAATATTTATCTGGGGCACGGCGCTTACTTTCAAATTTCAAACTCTAGAGCGGTTAATAGAGTTAAAGTAGGCTATTATACTTACATAGACATACAAGTAGTGTAGTCCGTTTCGAAACCTTAGTCTGTGTCTCATGTACGTGACAGAAAACAAGTATAAGTATGCATACTCAGAACACACACAGAAATCCTTACTCAGAACTACTCAGAGCAACTCAGAGTTTGGCAGAACTAGAGCAACAGTATAGATCACCTCACGCGTTAGCCAATGAAATCCTAGCAGTTACAGATTTCTACAATTCAACCTGTAATTCCAGCTGTTGTTTTGGTTGTAGTTGTTCGGTTGTTGTGTTCTGTGTTGGGACTGTTGGGTTGGCAGGCCTGCGTGTGTAATGGTGGAGTTTACTTGCTGCTCAGGAAAATGATTTCGATTTTCTCAAATGATTAAATCGCAGCGATAAACACGGTGTAAAGTACATGGTGTACCGCAATTTGACTCCGCCGCAAACTAGTGCAATATCGTTTTGAATTCGAACTGCGTTACTCGTGCCAGTCCCACAAAGGAAAGACCAAAGGATCCTAAACTGCGTCCTGCCGAATCCCGATAAGTTTTCTGAACTTTACCCTCGTTTAATTGTCGTTGTTAAAGTGGCATTTAATCGGTCAAACTGGAGCGTTTACCAGAATACCTCCGCGACACCGTGGACTGGTTCATGGGGTGAGTATCTAACCAGCTAAATCCAGAAATTGTCAAACAAATTACGTATCTATTGCTTTATCCTGATTTCATAGAACTGACTTCAATTAAGACCGTTTTGTTTTCGCCGTAACAATGTCGGTTTTTATGGGGCTTCGATTTTATGACACTTAAATGCCTTAATTAATCAGGTTAAAATTGAACTTGGAACACAGTTACTCTTTGAACCCCTCAGTATGTGGCTGGGCAGGGTCGTGGGGAAAACTAAGGCGGTAAACTCCGTTAGAGTTCTGCCCCTAGATCCTGAACACACTATTACTTGTTTCTGCAGGTAGCCCTGGTCCTTTCCTCATTCACAAACGTAATTTATAAATTTCAGGAAAGCCAGACGTAAAGAAAAGGAAGGCAATGATTCTTCAACATCCACCGACTCAAAACTCTACCTAGAAGCCACAGTGCTTGAACGCAAACTCCCAGAAATGGACATACGACTTCTAGTAGATTTACCCGCAGGGTTAGACTATAATGAATGGCTCGCTTCACACAGTAAGTATTTTTTCACGGTAATAGTGCAGTTTCTGTAAGTGGTGAATTGAGGAGATCACGTCACTTTACGACTTTACTGGTACAACTGTATGTAAATTTGTATTCTTTTAAGCAGATACTATTGATTTATTGAATGACGCATCAGCTGTTTCATGAGCCTGAAGCGATTTGAACTGACGTCAAACGTTCTCAAGGCTTCAATTTCCGCACTTGTTGCCAAAAAATCGATTTCTAAAGTAAACAAGTAAATAGTTATCGCGGCGAAGTGACCCGCTTCAAGATAATGACATCAATGTAACCGTGGAAAGGCGAAACTATTACAAAAAAACAGAATCAAATCATGGAAATTTTTTTGCGTATCATTTAACGACTATGTCACAGCCTTTACGATATGCCGTTTTGACGTAGTTCTTGGGAAACGATGATGTAGCTTTAAGGAAGATTAAAGTAGTTTAAGTCAAAGTATAGTATCATAAAGAAATGGTTAATTAGACCCGGTTTTACAAACATGGAATATTCCAGGTATAACGCTATTCGGGAATAACTCGAACTATGGGCTTTTACGAATAGGATAAACGCAGGTATAAACTGTGGACCGAGGATATGTAAACCACCCCTTATCACAAGTTATTCCCGAATAGCGTTGTACCTGGAATAACGTCCTTTTGTAAAACCGGCACTTGGACCACCCGTAGTTGTAACGCATATTTTACTAACATTATCAACAATTGTTTTCTGAAGAAGAAAACCAGATACAATGAAGTGAGACGTGACGTCAAGAATCGAAAATTATTACGAATTGCTTGTGAGCGCCATTTAAAGGCCTCATAACTAAGCCCGACGACACACTCGCGGCACTGCCACTATTGGTGTAACACATGTATTTTTATGGAAGGTGCCAAACTTACGGCGAAACCGCTAATGTGGCACCCTTCATGAGAATACGTGTGTTACATCCGCGGCGGCAACACAACCAGCCTTAAGTTACCAGTTGTATTGTATAGTTATGACTGACTATAATTAATAGACTACAAGCCGTTAAAACTAAATTTTGCAGCTATGGCCCTATTCGACCACGTGAATCTAGTATATGGAACAGTTAGTGAATTTTGCACACAGTCTGGTTGCCCCGATATGACAGGTCCAGGTCAAAGGTATCCCTAACTTGATTTGTTTATCACTCGTCTTATCAATTGCTTATTTCTAGGACTTACTTGTGGTTCGACGAGAAAGGGAAGAAAACTAAAGTGGCCGCTCCCCAATACATAGATTATGTAATGACGTTTATCCAGAAAACTATAACGGACGAGAATATTTTTCCTACAAAATACGGTAGGGTGTTGTAAACTACATATTTACTATTACTTTATGATATACCGGATGTTCATTTTGAGAAAAAACGGGGATTTTCTGCTAAACTATACACTTCATGTAAAAAGTTTTTAATGGAAGCTATTGCACAAAATACAGTCTTCTCAAATATGCTTTTCAACATTTTTAATCACTTGTCATATAATCAGAAGCAGAAGTGATATCAACTTTATTATTTCAAATAGCAACACATTATTTTTTTACCAATTTCTGGTAGATAATTTAATTCTGAATCCAACTATGTATTACAAAGGGGTTGTTGTATATTGCGTATCTAAGATGTTGGGCATAACATTAGGCGTGCCCTCAAGTTGATGTTATGTTTACGAAATCGACATTCAGCCCCATTGCGTATTCAAGATGTTGGGCATAACATGGGGCGTGCCCTGAAGTTGATGTTATGTTTACGAAATCGGTATTGCGTATCACCGTTAGCCGGTTCGCTGTTCATGTTCATGTCTGAAATTTGGACGGGACCTCTGAACATGCCGTTGAGATTACGGCGTGAACGTTGGCAGTTTCGCGCATGCTCCGCAACGGCTGACTTGTCATGCCGCATCCGGGTGCGTTTTCTCTTTTTAACCACTGCCATTTGGCACAGTTTATCTCACATGCTCTGTGTGCTTGCATGCCCGCTTAATGCCCGCCGCTCGTCGGGTGGTTCCTAATAGGGCCCGTCAACAGAAAGCGATACGCAAAGCCAAGTTTTACATCAAGCGTTCAGAACGATGTTCATCTCAACACGCTAACATCACTATTGAGTTTGAACATCGTTGATATGCAATACGGCTGCAATCAGCCGTATCGAGCAAAAACATTTTTTTTGTCACTGTCAATGTCATTTGTATTCAACAATAATTCCATAATCCCTCTATCTTATTTCTTACCTGTGTCTCGGCATGAGAACCTTTCACATTACATATCAAGTAAGGCTGTGCCACGGAATGTGATTTCATGTTCGGTCATTTTTCTCAGAATTTTTCTTATACAACAACCCCTTTGTAATACATCGTTGGATTCAGAATTAAATTATCTACCAGAAATTGTTGTTGAACATGAAGCTATTGTTCACAATTTAGTGACAATAAATTGATTTGAATTTGAAATTGGTAAAAAAATAATGTGTTGCCATTTGAAATAATAAAATTGATATAATTTCTGATTAAATGACAAGTGAAAAAAAAGGTTGAAAAGCATATTTGAGAAGACTGTATTTTGTGCAAAAAAACTTTTTACATGAAGAGTATAGTTTAGCAGAAAATGCACGTTTCTTCTTAAAATAAACATCCAATACTTTTAGATTGTAATTTTGCTTGTGCCAAAATTTACTAATTCATTCAGAGTTTAATGTCGCAACTTTTAATTGAGGAAAAGCTAAGATTATCCTTATTTAGTTGTTTTGTTTGGCTGCATGCAACTGCACATTGCTTGGAGATTTACCTATTTTTTAATTGCAGCTAACGAATTTCCCTCGTCGTTTGAGTCAATAGTGAGAAAAATAGTGCGCTTGTTGTTTCACGTGGTGGCCCACTTATATTCGGCACATTTCAAAGAAGTTGTGATGTTGGGTTTGCACGCCCATCTTAATTTGACGTTCGCGCACCTGACAGCGCTTCAACACCGGTTTTCGCTAATTGAGGCTAAAGAGACGGAAGTGTTGAAAGATCTGGAGGTGGCGTTGCGGTTGACTGAAGACGGCAACCAAGAGACAGCCAACAATAATGACAGGGGCGGCAATGAAGCTTCCGAGACCGAAGTCAAGACGCACTTAGACGATTCAGCAAGTAAGTGCGGTTTCTTATAGCCAATGGATAGGTGAACAATTGATGGTTTTAGGTGGGGACAATAAGTCGTAGTTTGCCGTGGCGGTGCGTAGATTGAGCTTTTGAAATATGTGATGAGATGTGAAATGATGCCCCAATGATACTTTGAACCACTTAGCTCATGTGATTATGACACAATAGTGACTTGTTTGTTTTTAGTGCGCATTTTATTTATTTGTTTTTATCTCTTTATTTATATTGACAAGTTCACCCGACGTATATACTGGCCGCTTAGGTTCGTTTAGTATCAACCGGCACTTGCTGTATTGTTGAAAGTTAGAAATTATATTCGTAAAATACGCAAAAAAAACCGTTTCGTCTTCTAGTACCAGAAATAATTATCGAGATTTACGAAGAATAGGCTGTACTTAAGAGAGCAAATTTTTTTTTTAAATTTTTGCTATTATCGACTTTTGAGATCATTGGTACTTATATTGTACCCAAATTATATATGCACACTTCTTATAATTACAAGTAAATTCTTTAGAATGTGATTCTATCAAGAAGCATTTCAATTTATTTTCTGTACAGTGTTGAATTGTTCCTGAAGCTGATTGTATATAATATATTAAATGATTTTAGTTTGTTATTTATTAGATTCTGTAATGGCTATAGGAAATAGCATTTGTTGAAAATGATAAATAATAAATCACCTAATGTTACAAACCTTTTGTTTCATTATTCCACTTCTGTTTTGAGACGCTTCCCGCTCCAGGTTTCAGGTCAACAAGAGAAACTTAGTTTACTAATGCGTCATAGTAGAGTTGATTTATAGTGAAGCATTTTCTATTATTGACACTTCATGTGCCTACCAATAAAGTTAGTCGCACCGAAATTTGTTATTTGACTGACGGGTGAATTTCAACTAAACTTGCGCCGGGAGTAAAATATCGATGTAAAATTTAAGCTGCGCCGTTGCTTTTGTTGCAGAATTTCAACCGCAGTTGAAATTGAGCGCAAGCGATTTGCGCTACTCCGCTCATTTACGCCATTTCCCGGTTTTACCTATCTAGAAAGTTTGACAGGGTTTCTCTTATAAAATTCTTGTATATATTCTAAACTAATATAATATTTCATATAATAATAGTCTTAATACGTATTATTCGTCGCATATACACTTTTTGGTGGATTGGCAAGTAGCGCAGTCAGTCCTTTTGTAATTGATCAACCGAATAGCTTTCAGCACCACACCGACTTCTCTACAAAAGTATCCGAAAGCTTCTGCTATAGGGTCGCACAGGTCCCGCAAAGATGTTGCAATATTGTAAAAGAATATTAGAATAGGTTGTATGATCCCGTTAAAAAGAGTTGTTAGACAGGGTTTAAAAAAATAATCGGACCCGAGTTGCATCAGGCCTATGGTAAGAGGTCGAATTATGCTCGACAGAGTGAATCGGAACAACTGTAAAATAAATGACATGACAAACGAAACTGCCACATTTATAGACGCGAAAATTTCCGCCCAAAATCTCGTTGTATAATCGTTAGTTTTTTCAGCCAAAACGTCACAATATAGAATTGGAGGAGTGTCAGTTGTGTGAAAATACCTGAAAATGACTTTGTAATTTAGAATAACTGAAAGATCAGTATTTACTGAGCGTTTCCGTGGTCGAAATAATAAAAATCTACCCGAGTGTTCCCGTTGCTGTCATAGAACATCGTTTCTTGAGCTGCTGTGTTGAGGTTGTTGCGCTTCCGTTTTTGATTCTCTTGATTACTAAAGTTTTTCATTTGCTTTAATCGATTCGATTGCAAATTCGTCAAAGACTGTTTGTAAGCCAACTCTTCCAGATTGTTTTTGAACTTTGTGTTTGTTGCTACGTTCGACATTTCGGGTTTTGGAATACCGTCCACCAATTCAAATACTAATCGCTGTTGAGAAAATGTATTTTTTCTTGTTCTAAAATTGTTGGAATTTACCCGTGGGGGACTTTCCTCGTTCTCGGGTTTACTTATATCGATTTTGTACAATTTGCAAGGTTGCGTTCTATTAGATAATTTTTCCAAAGACCAATTCTTAATCCAATTCATAATTCCTCTTCTTTTACAATCGACTGTTGAAACCTTGCGACCTAAAAATTAAGCTGTATAATATATTGATGCTAAATGGTAGTAACACTTCATTTATGGATTATAACAAACAACAACTATAGTTTTGTGTCTTACAATCTACTAGAATTGTCAGGTCTAAAATATGAAATAGCAGGAGGCTTAGAAAAATGGACCACGGATTTTTTTTAAACTTTTCAAGATCAAACGCTGCTGATTAAAAGTTAAGTCTACTAGTAATTGTAAATAATAGACCTACTAGGCAGTATCGTGTAGTATGTAACATGGTTTATTCTACATAGGTCAATTCGTCATTGTTAAAAGACGGATATTTGGATGAAACGGGAGGTAGTATGAAAAAAAACAAGTTTTCCGTCTAATTAAAAGGCTTTGCAACGCTATCAAGAACGTATGTTTTCCATATGGACCCATATGACTGTAGTTCTCGGTCTTTCCATACTACTGATCAATTGTGTACCTAATACAGCTCTTGTGGCGGTGCACTAGTCACTAGTATGGGCGCGTGGCGGGGCTGGTTTTGATAGCTTAGCGGTCAGAGTAATCAACCGGCAATTGGGAGACCCAGGTTCGAATCCTGGTTGGGGAATAACACTTTTATCTTCGCTACGCCACATTCCATACCTGCACACGAGCCTTTCACTCTTACTTTTTCCGTGTTTTGAACAATAAGAATTCGTTCATAAGAAGATTAGCAACGCCAGATATAATTTGGACAGCCTGGATAGTGAGAGTACTCGCTTACTATACTCATGAAGATTAGAACAAAAACTAATTCAAAAGCTGCAAAATCAGGACAGCAAAACTAGAGCGGAGTACAGAGCAGTAAATAGGCAGATTAAAAGTTAGGTAACACAAACGAAAAACGATTTTAGGAGGAAAAATGCCGATACATAGACAACCAAATAGCAGGTGCTAGGAGCTCTGAAGCTTAAAAGACGACAAAATCAATAAGAACAACGGAAAAAACTGACAATATATTAAATAATATAGAAGACACACAATGGATTCGGCACTTTAAAGGTCTATTAACAGAAACAAGAGTAAACTTTATGACACAAGGCGAGCTCGTGGAAGCCGAAGAGAATATTGATCTAGCGCTGGACCAAGTGAAAGGAACAACATTGAAGAAGTCTCCAGGCCCGGGAGGAATACAGCCCGAGTTACTTAAGTATGTCCCACCGAAAGTTTTGAAAATGATTCGAAAGCTTTTTGTAAGATGTTTGAATGAAGAAAGCATTCCCGAGAAATGGGGACAGTCTTACATCTTTTCTATACATAAGAAAGGTCTAAGAACAGATCCGAGAAACTATAGACCCATTACGGTAATACCAACTATAGGTGGAATATATTCCAGAATACTAAGAAATCTAATGGAAGAAGAAATCAAAGATCAACCAGAGGAACAGGCAGGCTTCCGGGCCGCACCATCGACTGTTGATAATGCCTTCACCTTTAAAATAGTCCTAGAAAAGAGAGTGCAACGTAATAGAGAGACCCTCGTTGCTTTAACAGATCTGGAAGCTTACGATAACGTGTCGATCTCAAGACTATGGAAGGAAATGGAGAACTTAAAAATTAATTCAACTTTGATTCATGCTACTCAGAGATACTATCAGCAAAACTCTGCGAGAATCAAGGTGGGCAACAGGGTTACTACCTCATTTGAAACAACAAAAGGAATGCGACAAGACTGTTGCTTATCTCCCTTTTTAAAATCTATTTGGATAGAGCTTTGGTGACATGAGTAAGAAAATGCAAAAAAACATGGGGCTAAGAGTGGGGGATGATACAACATTGTTTACATTGTTCTTCACAGACGATCAGATCGTTATTGCTGAGGATGAAGACGACCTCAGTTACATGATTAGAAAACTCAAAGCAGAATACGAAGGGGCCGGTCTCCAAATGAATTTACTTAATAGTGGGAAACGACCAAGTAAACGACCTCATTTTAGATACTGCCAAAATAAAAGGGGTTGAGTAAAGTAAATATCTCGGTATACTCTTTAAAAAGAAAGGAAACAGTGAAAACAAAATACAGACAAGAATTAACAAGGGAAAAGGAGTCACCAGAACACTGAATTTTCTTCTATGGAATAAGAACATTAAGAAAGCCGCAAAGAAACACATATACAAAAGTCTGGTTCAAAGTGTTACGCTCTATGAATCGGAAGTGTGGAACGTTACTAAAACCAAAAGGAGTAACTAATGGCAATGGAAATGAAATTCTTAAAAAGAAGCTGCCGACGATTGAAATTGGAAAAGGTTTGAAATAACGAAATCCGAGCGGAGATGAAAATGAAAATCCACATACAGGCAGTTAACTTCGTTTGGACATATTAAGAGGATGAGTGAAAAGAGACGGCCCAGAAAGGTACTGGAGTAGATACCGCCGGAGCGTAGACGAAGGGGACGGCCGCGAAGAAGTTGTAGGGATGACGTAAATGAAGCGATGGAAGAAGACGAGGTGTTCGACTGGACAATATGAAAATTGGGGACGGAGAGACGGCGACAGCTGTAAAACATCCCTTGATATAGGTAGGTATATAGAACTCATACTCTAAGGATCGGGCTTATAATATCTGGTTGAGCTTCGGTTGTGTTTCAACCAGACATTATAAAACCCGCCCTAAGTCGTCTATACCTATAGTATGTCTAGTATGTCTCAGACATGTTTAATCAGATTCGGGACCGGACAACATTCTAACAATTTCTCTTTCAATTTCACACATAGCCACGTGCGGGTGGCGGGTGGTTAAATAATAAAAGAAATCTCAATTTTTTTTATCTGTTTTCTTAAATAAGCTTTCACCTTTGGAAGTGACTGACGGTGCTATTGGACTTGTAAACGACGTTTGCACGGCTACGGCAGAACAAACGCACTGACAAGGCGGAATTTCGGAAATTTGAATCTTCTCCACAAATGGAGCAGTTGGTTGTTCAAGAGTAGTCAAACCTGATACGCTGTACCCCGCGTAACCACTTCTAAGTTCAGTCTGGAATTCACCAAAGTTACTAAATAATACGATACAGTTGGTTCCTTACTTCTTCAGAAGTTATTGCAATTGACGAAAAAGCGGATTCTTCATTATCGGCGTCGCTACTGGTATTGTAGCTAAATTGTGGAGTATGGGGTCCCATAACATTGATAACATTTTGAAGTTCATCCCGTACTTTCGTTAAAGATTTGGAAGATACTTCCTTGGTGGAAATTGTGGTACTTTCGGTGTCTGCAAGAGAAGCTGCAGTCACGACACTAAAGTCAATTACCTACCTGATAAGTCGTTGAGATTGAAAAATTGATCAAAACTTGTGTTCACTCCAACATTAACAGCAACCTGTTTATCACCGCTTTGTGCCCTATTCTTAACCATACCAAAATAGCAGAGCAGATATATTAATAAAATAATACGGTATATGAACACGATAGGAACGTCAATAAAATGGCGTTTAAATCGTCAAAGCGTTTTGGTTGCTAGATTTGAGCCGTTACAATTTATGTCATAATCCTATAATAAGACATAGTGTACTCGAATACTTGACTCAAGCATTCAGAGTGAGTCAAAGCACATGATCACACACCTTTATAATGTAAATATCGATTTCTATAATATACCTTGCGTAATTGTAGGGTAAAACAAATTTTATTGTTTTACTAACACAATTTATTACATATAAAAAGAAAATGATAAAAGTAATCAGTACAATTCATAACACATAACTATACATGACAAAATATGGTACAAAATGTGATGCACTTACAAGCTGGAAGCTCATACAAATACAGCAGGCAAGCACCAAGCACATTAGTGATCAAAATGAATTACTCTCTAAGAACAGGTTTTCAAATGCTCAGTTTGAGCACTACTGAAGCCAAGTCTTTTACTTCATCAACTCGTGTTAATTAACATAACAGAATTCTCATGGTATGTTCAGTGTAGCTAATGTTGTCACAAATAAAACGATTTACATTTATCTGTATGTGTATCGGACAAAAATGAAATGAATTTTACATTAATTTATGAAAGATTTATTAAATTCCCATTAAGTAGTGTTGCCATTTTGACACGTTCAGTTAAAGTGAACACACCTTGACTATGATTTGAATAAATTTTTGGGCGAGGATTTGTGTAAGCTAACACGTTAACAATCAAAAATTTGTTCTTAATTAAAATATTATTTGTAAACAGCAGATTAACGATGTACTTTAAATTGCTTCTGTTACTTATTACTAACTTTAACATTTGATTTTATCCACAACCATCATCTATCTTATTTACATTGATGTAAGTTAGACATGCAGATACAACTGCGAATTATACTAAACCTACGGCTAGAGTGAAATATTTAATAAATTGCTTTAAAATTGGTTATGAATAAAATTACAGTTTGAGGTGTTACACTGCAGTGCATGATATCTCCAACTAAGTACTTACAGTATAGGATTTATTGACTAGAATTAAGAATTACACTTATCAGATAACACTTCACGCTTGATATGTTAAACTAAAAACTGTTTAACGATTGTACTTGTTCCTCGGTCTTGATGGACCGCTAAATGATCCACCGAAACGTGCAGTAGGAACTTGCTTGAAGCCACTTTTAACGTGGATAGGAAACCCAATCAATGGAGCATGTACGTACAAGTAGATGACACTTGAGTGAAATTAACGTTGCATCAATGGTAAAATTTGCATCACAAATACAGAAGGCCTTTGAGTGGTGCCTGTGATATTGCAGCGCCCCTCAATCAATTTATGAAGTTGAACTATTGCTCACGATCTATTGTAATCAATAGGCCTAAGTCGAAAAAGGTAAGTAGTAACATGAGGGTACTTAGCTTCATGAAACAAATTTTTACATTTCATGTAAAGTAAATTTCCCTTCAAGGATTTGAACAAATTATTAAAGTAATATTTTCTGCAGCTATTGAAGAAGATTTTAATTGGAGCTTGAGGGAGGTACTATCGCGGAAAGTATTAATCCACAGGGGGGTTTGGGTGACCCTTTAAAGAAGGCAACACTCGTTGCACGGTTTGGCGGCCGAAGGTTTGGTACCTCATCGACGACTCGCTAAGCCAAGAAGGGCCGAGCCGCAGCCTAGGTAATATTGTAAATTCCGTAAAAGGAAACGGCAAATTCACACACCACGGTCGCAGATATTTTATCTCCACTGTGTTTTGGCATTTGTCAGGACAAAAAATATAATTATTATACAAAGATATGGGGATAGGGAAACGAAAAGGCTGACGGCCTGGTCAAGAAGGGATCAGAAATGGGCCTGATTGGCCCGGAGCCGGCACTGGGCATTCCTCCAAGCTAGCTAAAGCGCGCCCTCAAGAACTGGGTGTCTGAAAGGCACTCTAGGGAATGGGAGGCGAGCGCACCTCGACAGTCGAGAATCTTCATTTCAGGTCCCGATCAGCAAAGAACAGCTGAGTTGCTGAGACTCAGCAGAGAAGACCTAAGGAAGGCGGTTGGACTGTCCACTGGACACTGCCCCCTCAGAAGACACATCTACATCGTGGGCTCTCTTGAGAACCCTATGTGCAGAAGGTGTGAAGAGGAGGAAGAAACATCTCTTCATGTACTGTGTCACTGTCCGACTCTTGCTGCACATAGATCCAGGTACCTAGATTTTCCCTTCCTAGAGGTGAGTGAAATCAGGAGGGCTCCTCTGAGCAGGCTACTGGGCTTCATCAGGAGCACAGGCATGCTCTAAAGGGGTCTCTAGAAATTTAACAGGGGTGCACACAATGGACCAATTTGGCCTCAGTGTGCGGCTCGGCGACCAGCCGGGCCCCCCTTGCTCGAAACAAAAAAAATACACATCATAAAAATAATTAATAATTACTTTTAAAATGAAATTCATAAAAAAAAACATAAGTTCCAAAATATTTGCATTTTAATTGTGAAAAATAACTAAAACTGGACATTTTTAGTAATTTTTTACAATTGAAATACTGCATAAAAAAATAAGTGAAAGTGAAGAGGCTGAAAAGAACCACGCCCTCAGATCTTGTGCATGATTAAATCTAATTAGTGCAAGCCGTATGTTGTAGTCGACTCTGACAAGTTCCTGTATAAATGTAACTTGTTATTTATTATGTGGATGGATTCAATGGAATCCATCTACTCGTGTCATTGTATATCATCAAAGCAATAGCTTTATTACCTTACAGGCAATGCTCCATTCCGATATTATGTAGCGAGAACACGCTACAGGGCGATGTTAATTAAAAATAATACAAAATTATATCAAGGTCCTATTAATACTTAGTAGTACTTAGTACTTGATGGATGTTAACTAGGTGTAGAGACACATTTTTTGTAAAAAAACAAATTTTCAGTTTTAACCAGTAGCGTCCCAATTAATGTCACCTTGATTATTTTGAATAAAAAAAATGATACACCACTGCTTTTCCATAAACAAAAATTATTTTATTAATGGTGCTTAATTTTGTAATAGATCTTTTGAAGGTTTTTCGTATCTTGAAGTGTTTATCAGTAAAAAAATAAAGAACAGTTATTTGCATGCCTCTAAATTAAAAGCAGAATATTGAAATTCTCTACATCGTAAGCTCTGGTTGTCTGGTTGTTGAATTATTTTGTTTCACAAATTTGTTATTAGTTTGCTAAGAGTCAATTAATTATTAACTAATTTAATCATAAATGGTTTTTATAGTTAATCGCCATGTATATCAAAAATTAAGCAAAAACGGAAGTATGTTTATTAAGGGGTTTATTCACCTCTTTGTAACTATAACGTCCACGTAAGTTCCAAGGCAACTATTGTTAAGACAATTGTCTCCTAGGTAATTATCATGCCCGCAAAGTTACCAAGAGGTGCATAAACCCAATCTAGACTTTTTATCTTTAAAATCATACGCGGATTAACCCCCTTCAATATTGACTTTCAATTACGAAAGACCCTGTATACATATAGTTATTTAACAAACAAGTGTGTTAATAAGAGCGATCAATAATTGAGACATTTAACGCGCGAGCGTAAGCAAGCGCGTTAGGTATTTATGGTCAAATTTTAAAAGAAATTAGTTAATGTCTACTGTTAATAATTAATGTTGTCGACCTTTGAATAAGTAACCTAATTATTTTTATGATGTGTTAAAATCTTTGTATTTTTTTCCTGACAAATGTCGAAACACATTGGAAATAAAATTTCTGCGAGCATGGTGTGCGATTTTGCCAAAGTTCCTTTTAAGGTATTTACAACGCTACCTGAGCTACCGCCGACCTTCAGGACGCCATGGTGCCAAACATTGGGAGCGTTAGGAACATGGCAGTAAAGTTGCCTACAGGACAAGGACCTGTGCATTAATTCTTTCGGCGATAGTACCTTAATGAATTCGTTGGATTGATTTCCCACAATATTATTTACTATCAAAATATGTACAATGTATCAAAGCTAGATTTGTTCATTAAATAAGGAATGTTTGATGACGTCCAGAGAGCTAAATAATTTAGAATCACATGCGCTATTATGAAGACTCAGTCGATTCTTTGGATTAGCAACCACCATTCTCGCTTTATACATATTGAAAGTTATCTTTGTGCCTCAAGAGTGGTTGTTGTTCTATGTATTTGTCCAAATCGAAACTGGTCAACCAATCCTTGTAGTCGGGTTTGAACGCCCCAAAACATGTGCACTCAAAGAACTCTACAAAATTCTTGACCGGACCTTTGGTAAACGGACTTTTACCCGCGTTACTGATGAAATGGCTGTAACGGCCTCTATTCATCCTCTCGTTAGTTGTCATCCCCAAACATGAGATCTAAATAAAAACAATCAAGTGTTACTGTATAGAAAATGAAACTACAAACCTGGTAAAGCTGACAAATTAACAACATGAAGACCCAAATCGAGTGGAAGAGGGCATTAGCGGCGACCCAAGCCACCCAGGTATCGCAATGTCCAATGTTAATTAGAAATTTCCAGTATCCCTCTGAAGAAGTGACATTGCAATTGGGTTGGTTTCTCCAGAATAGTACAGAACCATACAGCAATTGGCAACACATCATCACCAAACTTGCCAAGAAACCGATGAAGTACTTATGATTCTTTGCTCCTAATTACAGTATACACAGTATATACATATATATTTTGTTTAATGAAGAATTTGAGGATTTACCTATGCAATTTGCAACCCAAGGGCAATGGTGATCAAACCTCGCCACACAATTGTTGCAAACTGAACAATGCTTGGATCTCAAAGGCCTACGAACGAGACAAGCAGAACAAAAGTTTGAAGGCTCGAAACCCGCTGGTCCTTGCTCTGCCAATTCGATGATTGTCTGAAAGATCAAACTAGAATTTGCGATCAAAAATTACTTTTTGAACTCACTCGAAACCTCAGTTGTTGCGATGTAGAGATGACGCCTGCGTCACCCATCCACGATTTGAAGAAACAATACCACAGCAGTCCTGAACTGGAGAGGAAGACGCATGTAGTTACGGCGCTCACAATTGGCATTATGTAAATAAACCAAGTGAAGTACATCCACAATTTTGTAGATAAGTAAATGCTGAGAGGCAGTAGTGCCATTAGCCTGTCATCATATAAGATTTGACCAGCATAATGTAAAACTATGTATAAACATACTAAAAGAAACAGTTTAATTGGTATTAATAAATTCGCGCCTAAGGTCGCACCAGCGATGTAAAATGCCATAAATGGAGTGCCTACCATGCACCACCATTTCAGCCGCTGAAAAAAAACAACAACTATTAACTAATTTTGAAACAAGAGTGGTCTTTCTTAAGCCTGAACAGGGTGTCCAATTTATTAGGACAATAACTACTTTTTCAGGCAATAAAAAACTTATACAAAAATTACACTTACTTTATCTTTAACTATTTTCCTGAACATATTTCTTGTATTTGAAGAAGATGCATTTTCTTTGATACGTTCTGCCACTTTTGCTCCAACCCAAATAGATCCCAGTTCAGATTGCAACATGGAGAGAGGTGTGTAGCCCCTATGATTAGGCACATTTAAACTTGCTTGCCCCTAAAATCACACAACATTGAATTGTAATTTGTCAATTTACTTCCTTCAAACCAAAAATACGTAGTGTCTTAACCAAACCATTACCTGAAGTATTAACGTCGATATGGCGGAAGTATTTCGGGCCAGTATCGCCCAATGAAGTGCGGTATTGCCTTGTTGGTCAGTCAAATTTGGAGAAGCTCCTAAAGTTAGGAGCAACCTCGTTGGGTCCAAACTGCAAATCTTCCAACATGCCCACATCAGAGGCGTCATTCCTGCCCTATCGACAAGATCTGGAGAAATACCCCGGGCAATAAAATAAGCGACTAGAGCAGTATGACCAAATTGCGCCCCTAAATGTATACAAGAACAGCCTTCGGCATCTCGTAACGTTGGATCTCCACCTGAACTCATCAAAATAACCACGGCGTCTAAGTGTCCTTGTCGCGTCGCCCAATGCAACGGCGTCGCACTCAATTCTCCGCCTACAGCATCCACTTCCGCACCTTTATCAATGAAATATTTAATAATGTCTTTGCGGTTGTTAATTGCAGCCCAGTGTAGCAATGTTACGGTTTCAGTGTCGCGCTGGTTGACATTGTAGCCGGCGTCGACGAGTTCTTTGACGCGAGAAAAGGCTCCGTACTAGAAAATAAGGCTGAATTATAGTTGGAAGAGAGCGTTTTGGAAAGGTACCTGTGTGGCTTTGACGATGTCAAAGCCGCCGTAGTCTTGTTCAGCCGCGGGGGCTGCTGGTTCTTTTGAAATTAAACCGTGACAGTCACGTTCCGTTTCCACACAGCCCCCTGCGCTTGCAGCGGCCGCCCCGCAAGCGTTTTGGTACATTTTCCAGGAATTTTGCCAATGGAGATTTGACAGCTGAATGACATATGACAGCAAAATCAAAATATTGGAGGTTAGTTTGAGTGACCTTGGCCAAGGTAAAGTTGACAATTTTATTCCGAAATGTCTCAATTTTGAAAAAGTAATTTTAGAACAAAGGGCCAATATCTAGTTTAGATGATTTCTACCATTTTCAAGAAATTTTTGGTTGAAATGGTAGGAAAAGGCTTATATTAGCATATTCTGTAGAAATCAAGATGCGGAAAAACTTTTTTTACAAATATCTTGAGCAAGGAAAATCAATGGAAAACATACTGATATTAATAAATGATAAGTGAGGAGGATAAGCAACACAAAATTCAATAATTTTCTAACCTCTTTACTTTTTCTCAGTACTACGCCATCTAGCGGTGTTCGTCCATTTCAACAACCTGGCTATTCGTCTAGTGGTTAGTCGTAGTCGATGTTACCTACCTGCGTGTGATGGCGCCACGACGCAATAACCACGAGCGAACAGCTTCGGATTGTTACGATGGCTGACGAAAAGCGCCGACGGGTCCGCAACAAGTTGGTACAGCGGGTGGAGATCGGGAATCGGGATTCGGGATTCGAACTGAGTCTGACTTGCGAACAGCCACCTTTGTTTCTAGTTTGGTTATAGTCCAGGAGGCAGTAAAGTTTTTTTGAACTAATTTTTCCAGTCAGCAAACATCGATAGAGTTGTTCAGTTTGCATTACAAAAGTCGGATAAGTAGGTATTGGAATAACTATTCCGGACTAAGGGCCGGTTTACATCCCCTTGGTTCACAGTTTGTTTATACCTAGATTTCCTATTTGACTTTCGTAAAAGCGCATTTATCTCGAGTTATGCCAGAATAGCGTTATTGTACCTACCTGGTATAGGTATTATTCCCCTTTCGTAAAACCGGTCCTTAGTATTTCTAAGCAATATTTTTTATATTTATATTTATATTCCGATGGGTTGAGGCGGAAAATGCCTCAGAAGATACAAATGCGCTCCGCTTATTTTTCCATTGATGAAAATGATTTTAGTAGCAAGGGGTTTACTAAAGTTAAGTAAAAAAAACGATCTGTCTGATCTACATGTGTCTGGCAGGTAAAAAACTGAAAATTATAAAAAAAATAATTTTCCTTATTTTGGCAGTTCTGAAACTTTGTCAGATGATGGTTTGCATTATAACAGTAGCTTAAAATACAATCTGGCTACTATGGAAGACCCCCAAAGCCTTGCCAGACTTATCTAATGCTCGCCAGGCGCGTTCAGTTCGGTACGTTCGAATACAAGAACATCAGAATAAACAAAAAAAAAAAAAAACAGAAACAATAATTGCAGGCAGAAATTAAAGATAGAATTAAAAGAAACCAATGTGGAACAAGTAAATAGTTTCAAATACACGCGATTTTATCACAGAATGGAAAACTAAATAGGAGAACAAATAAGATCAGTGGATAAGTAGTCAATACAATTAAAACCTTATTTTTAGCAAAAGAGAGAAATTCCCAAAAAAGCAAACACTGAAATTTTAAAAAAAGTGCCCGTACTAATCAAAATGTACGGTCCCGAGACATGGACTTTATCACAAAGACACAAAAGTAAGATACGTAAAACAAGAATACACAAAAGTAGATACAACACCTTCAGAAAAATACTGAGAACGAATTCATTAGAACACATTATAGAACAGGGACAAGATGGTACAAATACTTAACGAAGACGAACCAAGATGAAATAACAAAAAAAGTGTTCGAAGCAAAGACTGATAAAAAGAAAAAAGAAGGAGGGATCAAGAAAGACATCCACAAAAAATGTAAAAGCTCAGCAGAAAAAGGGAAAATAAAATGGCGTGAAGTGAAAGAGAAGACCCAAGACAGAAACGCGTTTGTGCTTATTTAACTCAGTAGGTACTCTTGACTCTCAATATGGCTAAAAAAATTGAAAGAGAGACGAAAGAAATGCAACAAGCAATAAAGGCGACGTCATAAAGTTCTTGTAGCAGTAAAGTTTGCTTTGCCCGCTATGCCACTTTAATTGTCCCATAAAGAGTATGTGCCTGGCGCTTACAGAAGCACAATTCGGGAATTGATGCGTTTTAGTTGCGAATTCGCCTTGTCTCAATCAATTACTTCCGAGTACATGGTAATTCAGCGCCTGCAAGCAGAGATTAATCATTGATATTCATATCTTTGGAAGCTGCGAAGTTGGAGATGATAAAACACGTCTGCAAGTTAACATTTAGAGTTGCTGCACAAGTTTCTTCCGACTTAATTAATGACGTCTCCAGAGCCATAGCCTTATGAGACCTGATGCAAACTATTTATTGTGATTAAGGATTGGTGAAGTAAATAATGACTTTAAAGAGATGCATCGGACGAATCTAGGGTAGCGACGAGATCGGAATGTCGAGCGTCGAGCAAAATGTAGAGGGTTGTCAGGAATCCGGTCGATCATAAAAGAATTTGATTTAATGACATTCTAGAATTGGGGCTTTGTGCCAAATTGCGTTGTTATGTTGTGATACAATTACCGGTTGAACTGTTTAATTAAACGCGATTGTCTATGCGATTCAATGTCGAGGATTTGTGTTTTTGCTGAAACAAAAAATTCTTTCGCTATTTTGGTTTAATTGTCTCAATTTCAGAAAATAAGAGCCTATTACTCCGATATTTTTTTGACAGCTCAACTTATTTTTAAAACATTTACTATGAAATTGGAACAATAATTGCTGACTTGCTGACAGAAATTAAAGGAAACATCAGATAAAATTGGAAGAAACCAATATAGAACAAGTAAATAGTTTCAAAGAACTAGACGCAATTTTATCACAGAATGAAAAACTAAACCAAAAAATAGGGCAACAAACAAGATCAGTGGAAAAACTATTCAATATGTATCTTATTTTTAGCAAAAGAAAAAAAAAGTAGATACAACACCTTCAGAGAAATACTGAGAACGAATTCATTATAGAACAGGGAAAAGATGGTATAAACACTTAACGAAGATGGACCAAAATAAAATGACAAAAAAGTGTTTAAAGCAAGGACTGATAAAAAGGAAAAGAAAGAGGGATCAAGAAAGACATTTGCAGAAGATGAGTTTAACAATAATGCCATAATCCCTCTATCTTATTTCTTACCTGTGTCTCGGTTTGAGAACTTTTCACATTATCAAGTAAAGCTGTGCCGTCGAATGTGATTTCACATTCAGTCATTTTTCTCAAAATTTTAGTCACACAGCAACCCCTTTGTATACATTGTTTTTTACATGAAGTGTATAGTTTAACAGAAAATGTCCGTTTCCTCTCAAAATGAACATCCGGTATACTTTTTCCATCAGGTTCCAAACTGCTTCCAAAGCAGCTTCTTTAATAGCATGTGTTCGAGGTCTTCCTCCGATTTTAATCCCGAGAATGTAAGTAATGCACGAGGCGAAGCCGAGGGCATTTTCATTCGAGGGATTAACGATGTTTATTCCAGAGATGCATACAAAACTTTCTTCCCAACCGTTTAAGTTAATAATAATAATAAATTAAAGAAAAAATTGTTAAAAATTGACAGATACCTAAATGAAGTTGGCTGACGGTTATTATGGAAACGAGTTTCTTTATGTTAGGATCGGTATTTTTTTTACTTTATTTACTCATTATGAGGGAATAAGGTACCACTTTATTCCCGGGTGGGAAGAATAGTTATTTATGTATCAAGGGAATAAACACCGATTTTAATCCCGAGAATGTAAGTAATGCACGAGGCGCAGCCGAGGACATTTTCATTCGAGGGATTAACGATGTTTATTCCAGAGATGCATACAAAACTTTCTTCCCAACCGTTTAAGTTAATAATAATAATAAATTAGAGAAGAAATAATTGTTATAATTGACAGATACCAAAATAAAGTTGGCTGACGGTTTTTTTACTTTATTCGCGGGTGGGAAGAAACATTTGTGTTTTGTTTATATTAACGTGCATGTTAACTTTCTTCAAAGCATATAGCGCTGGAGTATCTATCGTTACATATCAGATCTTGTACGGAACTTTCTTGGAAATGCGAAACGCATTTTCTCTCTTTTCAATACGTGTCCCTGCTAATACAAACAATCACGTCAATGCATTTTGCTGACGTTCTACAATCACAAATGATACAGCGGAGACGTTCCTCTTAAGATAAATAATCGTTCAAAAAATAGAGATTTATTAGTTGCAATCTTTTACTTACGCTTTGATGCGTTTAACGTATAATCGAGAAAAAGGTTGATTGTGATTTTTACAGTAAATCCCTAGGCCGCCATTGTCCAGTTCGTACTTGCTGTCGTGTTTTCAGCAACGATTTACAAGGTTGATTACATCTGAATGTCACCGCTTGTTCTGCACAGCTGTACGCGTCATTGTTCCTAACTAATGCCAATTAAACATCGAGACGGATATCCCGTACGCCGAACGCTAATAAAACCGCACCTGTCATTCGAAGCCGGTCTAATTACCTTTCTCTCTGAATGTGCAGTTAATGGCGTTTCTCCAATGTGAAACGATATACCTATAGGTACATTGATGTCATATCTATAGGCTGGTTTCGTGTAACTCTGCAATTAATTGAAGAGTGTCCCGAAAACAATTTGGCGAATTACATTCGAGCCGGTGCCTCGACGGAGCAGTGACGTGCTTAATCTGCTCCTGTGACTCCCGTGATCTTGGAGGAGACCCAAGGGAGGCCTTTCGTTATGTACCTACAACTAACACCAAAGTGTAATTTAATATTGATTCGTCGCACACGAAGCGGCGAAGGAAACGGAAGAGACGAAAAGCCATTAAAATAAAACACGCCGAATTCGTTACGGTCTTCGGTGAATTACGCCAAAACAAGTAAATTCGTTTAATCCGCAAGGGGCGAATTCGATTGAGAGGTTTTGATCGTAAAAAAATTTCGATTACATCTCCTATTAACGGCATGTTGGAGGTTGCGTGCGTAATCGAACGTCTTGCCACTAGCAAAGATACGATGAAGAAAGTTTTCGAACCCCATCCATCTCATTATCGGACCTATTGAAGTTCATCGGAGATAGCGATTTCAGCAATATCACATAGCAATTTATGCACCCCCGAGGTAGATCCTTCTCGCCACAATGAAAGGTGATATTTGACAATAAAACGCTTTCAGAGCTTGTAAGTAAACATATACATATAAAAATATATTCTCTCAAATGCACTTTGGAACTCAGCTGTCACTCTTATACGATGCGTCTGAACGTAAACGTGAGCAGTTGTTTTGATTGGTCAATAACCGCAAATGCTGTTAGTAGTTTGTAACCTACAACAGTGAAACGACTATTTCAACGACTATTTGGTTATTTTGCCAATGAAAATTGATATTTCTAAAAGTTTACACATGCGATTTACAATAACCACTTGATTTGTTGTTTTATACCATTTTCCTGTAAAAGGTTTACATGGATTGCTCTAAAACTTATGGCCACAAGATTGCAAATATCTCTTGTTATAATGGGCTCATTTGTTTACAAAGAGACACCATATCGCCATCCTCCAGACCCAGATGAAGAAGAGAAAAACGTTGCAAACTACCACGTTGTAATTTCTTTTCTTTTGGTTTCTTATAACACAATGTAACTGCAACTTCTTTCATATTGTAACAACTTGCGTTATATTATTGTAGCAGATATTTTATTTCTTATTGCATTTTTTGAGTATTTTGCTGTTTATTGGTATTTCTTTAAGGATTCGATATCCAGTTTTGTATTTTTTGCTTTTTTGTAGAGTGTTTTGCTTTAAATTATATATATTTTTAATTTTGTAAGTCATATAGGTACATCCTGTCTCATAAAACTACCACAAGGAATAACTCAAAAATTATTCTCTTTAGAGAAAAAAATTAAGATTGGATATTAAAAAATTCTTCTTCTTTTGGTTATTTTTTCTATTTTCTATCGTTTCCGGTTTACGTGAAAATAACACTAGCTTTTGTTTTTCTTACGTTTTATCGCAACTGAGGCAAAACTATTCGGTAATACACAAATTTGTTATTGAAGCCATTGTTCTCTCGCAAAATCTAAAGAAAATTGTATATTACAATGGCGTCATTCCGCATCTTAATCATCTTGAGGCCGCTCCGTTTCTGGTTCATAATCCGATGAGTCCTGTAGGTTATGTCGTCAGGTCCTGTATCAGATAATATTTTTTCTTCTTGTTTAGGTTCTTTGTATTTTGGCCTTTTCCTTCGTTTTTTTTGTTGGATTTTGCATGCCGCTTCTTCTGTTTGCTGCTAATATTTTGGAGAAACATTTTTTCTTCACCATTCTAACCTTCTTTAGGTCACGTAGAATTGCAACTTCTCTGATCTTTTCTAATTCCGGCGTATCGATGAAAATCGTAGTAATTAATTTATATTAATAACAATCTTGACATTTTTAAAGTTCTACGGTAATAAGTATTATGTGTTTTTGTATTTGCGTTTAATAAATAGATATTTTAATTTATTTTTCCATTTGAAAAATAAAGAATTTTTAAAAAGATACTTTGGAAATTTTGTAGAGGAGGCTCAGCTTTTTTCAGAGGAGACCACGGAGTATAATATAAGTTAGGAGGATGCACTCCCTATGTTCCGTCCGTAGCGACCAAGCTTGTAAACAAGAATCGCCCGGCGCCTCCGCCAAATGTACACTCCCAGCGAAATCTCGTATTATGACTTATAAGTAAGGCAGGGACGGAGCCAAGTGTGGCCAGGGGAGGCTCAGTCTCCTCGAGTGTCGCTACTCGCTATTGCCATCGACACGAAGCCAGGAAAGGGACAATTTTGTTTGTTCGCCGTCGCCCTGATAGCCGCCACTGACAACGAAGTGGATTAATTTAAATTCTTTCAGTGGCAATACTTATCGCTGGGGCAAACAAGACGAACCATTTACAAACAAATGTAGTATAATTTCAGAGCTTACACTCCGCATAAAACTTTGAAGAGTATAAAGAAAACGTCATGGAAAAACTCGAAGGGTGTATGGTGGTGATGCCACGTTCGTCGAATGCAAAACTCGTACGTGTGCCAGCCGAAAACGTGACGTGCACAACCACGACCTAATCAACAAACCCTCAAGACTAAGGGTCACCTGATTTTACATAATTTAGGTGGGCTGACAGGGAAAAGAAAAACGAAACAAAGCTATTATACCGAGCTTGGAATAGATTTGTCCGGGCACACGCCAGGGCGTTTCCATTGTCAAAGCGCTTTTTCGTGCTGACAACATATTAAAGGGAGGAAAAACGTATTGTGCGGTGTCAGACGTCGATAACATTCTCCACTGAGGAAATCTGGCACCGAATTGAACATTGTTGCTGGCGGCGGGACGTTAACAAAGCCATCGCCGGCGACTATTGCTGCAGGGAGAAGGAGCTAGACGCGTGATTCCGCTCGCCTACAACAGACTTTCGCTAACGACCTGCGTTTGTGGAGTGAAAACTGACTGCGAAGATAGTCCTCTTTCCAACATCGATTGGATCCCGCTTAATTGGATCCGCCAACTACTATTGCCAGAGACGGGATCTGGACGAACTCGCCCCTCTAATTAAGGCGAATTGACGTCGGTGTCTCGTACGTTTTATTTAGCGATTCGGCTATTTACACCAGTAATGATTTTGGCTCTAAATCACGTGATCAAGTACCTAACTTGACAAAGAACCGGGAAACTTATAAGTATGCCCTGTATAGCCTACCTACTACCTATACTCGTACATGGATATGGTTTCAAAAAATAGAAACATAAACAAGCAGTCGATTTCTAATAAGGGCGAGTTATGTCGAGTCTAAAGTAGACTGTTCGAATACAAACAAGAGTAGAGGAAGTAAAGCTAATGTTCTCCGAAGAATAGAGCGAAAAGCGTTCGGAGATTATGCTAGAAATTAACTTGAAAACAAAAGACATTAATAACCCCAACTGACCTTTTCTCAAAATGATGAAGTCACTTCAGTGACCAAACTTAAATGAAAAGCCTATTTCACCCGTAAACTTTCTGGTAAACCGTCCGGAAAGCTCCAAGGGCCCCCCGAAGTTATGTACAACTGAAAACACGTAGGTACGGTCAACTTTTCAACGTTTAACGGGCCTCGTCTCGTCAATTCCCCAAGTTTCGTTGCTTCTCCGTTAAAATATTTATTTCGCTCAATCCTGCACCCTGAAAGAAATGATTTAATTATGACGGGGATGAATTCGGGCGAGGCGACGCCGTGGACGCGTGAAAAGATGCAGAAATAATTATTGCGCTTGAATAATTTAAGGGCAATGTAACAAAAGACGTGAAGTTCTTGATGTTGCACCCTAAAAATTGTCGAATCTTTGTTTGTTACTTTAGAAGAATTCGTTGTGGTGGTTCCCGTTTGGTTTAATTTGGAAGTTGATACGTGTGCCAAAACGCTTCCAGCAGAATTTCAAACAGTTCCTTTATCACTTAGAGCGTATATAGCGCGAGTCTGTGAAGAACATCAATCATTGCTGGCACAGTGCATCCGTCAAAATCTTTATTTCCGTCCCGTTGGTTTCTGTGCACGGGCCACAACAACAGCCGCCTCCGTCACCGCCACATCGATTGTAACAATTTTTCCGTTTCCAGCATGCTTCATTTAATTGAGTACGAATACGGCTTCTCTTGTATAAAGCAGCGGGAATCATCTAAAATGTCGTTTTTTGATGGCATTCCGCAAGAAGTGCGGTGGCGTTCTGATAGCCCTGCTGTTCATACTCAAAGTGCTAGTTATGGGTCATTGCCGCAAGTTCCTGTGCGATGATGAAAGCCCCTCGACCAAAGTTGGCGAGATGCGTATCGTGGATGAAGAGGAAATTGTAGAGGAAGGTGCGCCTTGTCACGTGAAATACCAAGTAATTAGAGGTTTATCGTCGACTAAACTCTATAGCTATATAGGACTCTTGCAGGTCATGAAGAGGGTCGTGGGGACGTGCATTAAGTTGAGCAAGAGCTCGAGGAGATGTGTCGCCGGTAACTACTTGCATCCGTTGCATCCCGAATGCATGTAACTGAATTCAGAACAGAAATAAACACTCGACACGATCTGGGCGTAAAATATATAAACATTTGCGCGGCTTCGTTTTAATTACAGTCACCTTACCTAATACCGGAGTTTTTCTTAGAAATCTAATGTGACAGGGACAATACTTAATATCTACTCTAAAGGGTTAGCATAAGGTGTGGAACCAAGCTTCTCTTGCTTAAACTATTGAACTTAAGGAAGAAATAAAAACTATTGATCAAATGACTAATTTGAGGGCATATTAAAGCATATTTTTTTACGAAAGGTTGCTAGCCAGTTTTGTCTGCGCCAACTTAGTTTTTCTTTTAAATAGCAACGTAGTATTATTTCTATTTAGTCCGACATGGAGAATTATTGTTTACCCGAGCGTCAAACTATTTTTTTTCTACATCAAGCCATTTATTTTTAAAATAAATAAATAAAATTGTCGTTGTAGGTAACTATATGACATTTTGGTCTTAAGTTCCAGTTCACCCACCCTCTTGGAATTAAGGCCTACCGGAGTATACCGGAGATTCTAATGAGTTTTTGCTACAGGTACTTACCTCCATTCAATTGTATTGTGTAGGTAGGTACTTGTTATACAGTATTGAATTTCTCATCTAGTGGCTGTTCTGGAAAAAACGAGTAATGTTTGAGCGTTTGCCGGAGTTTTTCCTTCACTTTTCCCCTTCTCGATATTAACAATACGCAATATTTGAGGTAATTTAATTTTAAAAAACTGCTGTTTTTGTTTTCGGCGCTTTGCATATTTATTATTCATTTACAAAAAACAAAAATTAATAAAGATATTGTTTACTGATCAGCAAAGAACTTTTACGATTCTAATCACAAAATATCAGTTGGGTCGGGATCTCACTTACGAGGTATATTTATAAAAACAATTCTAAAAAAGTTCACCAGATAGGTAGGTATAATACTACGAAGGTGCTAAAGGCCATAGGTAAAACGAAAATAAGAAACTATCTTGTAGTGCCAGTTGGTAACTTGTAGTGCAAATTATTCCGGTGCAATGCAGGTTACTATCTCATTGTATACAGGGTGTTTTATTAATAATTGTACATAAGCTATCAGGAGAATTTTTAGAACAAGGAGCAAGATATCCTCCTTTCTGTTCTGAGATAGTTCTGAGATATCCGATCAATGTGGATGTGTTTTGCGCGTGTTGCAAATTGTGTGCCTGCAAGGCAGTATTTTGGCCTCTAAATTTGCCAAATCTGATACCAAACTGAAGTGTTTTAAACCGTCTGTCGATTGATACTACTTGCGTGGAGTTGTGATCCGCGGTTTGCGAGAAATTTGTAATTTTTTGCGATTGTTTACCTCCATCGCTTCTTATCGCGCTGATAAGTTTTTGTGCTGGATTCGCCCGGCGCATCCGCCATAAGTGAGTTTTTGGCGTCGCTTAAACCTGACTGTAATCTTCCTTTAGGGAAGTCATACTTGTTCCCGTAATGCCCCCGCCGGTCTGTAATTTTTGTGACCGACCCATTTCCTCATTTATGCCGGGTCTATTTTGTGGAGGTCCCTGCAAGAAGCCTGCTCATTTTGCCTGCGCTTCTTTACCCGCGGAACTGGCGAAATTACTGAAGACCGTACCGGGCCTTTTTTGGAAGTGTGCGGAGTGTCAGAATTCCAGCTTTTCTGCAAGCTATGATAGCTTTAAGCAAATCTTTGGAAGTAAGTTAGAGAAGATTGTTAGTGCTTTAAATGAGAACTTTGAGAAATTTAAGACAAATTTTATTGCGGAGACCTTGGATAAATTAAAAGTGGAAAATTTTTCTTCTGCTCCTGCTCTCGGTCCGACAACTTATGCTGAAATGTTGAAGGATAGATCAAAGCCAGCTATTGTTGTGATGTCCAAACATCAAGGGCAATCTATTTCTAAGATCAAAACTGATCTATTTCGTAGTGTTAACCCGTTGGACACTGACATTCACATATCAAAGATAAGTAAAACCAAGGATGATGGTGTACTAATATGTTGCAAAAACGGTGGTGAAATTGAACGTTTCAAAGCTGTTGTTAAGAAAAAGCTTGGTGATTCATATTAAGTAAAAGAGGTGAGAGGTGCTGTTCCGAGAGTGCAAGTTGTTGGCATTTTTCATGAATTTGATGATATGCAAGATCTTAGGAGGCACATCGTAGAGGCGAATGGAGATATTTTTCAAACTGGATCGACTTGTAATGTTTTGAAGTTTTGGACGACGAGAAAAAATGCGGAGTATCTTTTAAGCAGTGATGGAAGTGGATTGAGCTACATATGATTCCCTCATAAAATCTAAATGTCTGTTTATTGGTTACGATAGTTGCTCTGTATTTGAAGCTCTTGAGGTGCGGCACGTCGGAGTTATTGAACGCTGCCGTCTTTTTGCCGGGATACAGACTATTTCGGAAAGATAGACTGATGAGGGGAGGAGGGGTGGCGTTATATGTAAAAGATTATCTTAATGTTTTGTTGATTGATATGGGTGATAATAATTTAGGATTAGAATTTTTGTGGGTAGCTGTTAGATTTCGAAAACAGAGGGTTGCTATTGGTGTACTTTACAGACCTCCCAGTATGTCGATGAGTTGCTTTAAAGAACTTAGCGATTGCTTTGACCGCGTTAGCGTGGAAGTGGGCCCTGTTATATTAATGGGAGAACTCAACATTAATCTGCTTGAACATGATAGCACTGAATCTAAATATTTCAATTCCTTACTTTTGCAGTACAGTATGAGGCAGCACATTGCTTTGCCAATGCGCGTCACTTCTAATACGGCTAAACTCTTAGATGTAATTTGTGCTTCTGTTGACTTACAGGTTAAAGAACCCAATGTTCTAGATGTGGAAGCTATAAGCGATCACTGTTTAGTGGAGGGAGTCTTGATGGTGGATGCGGTGAGCCCTAAAGCCCAATCTAAATTTTATAGAAGTTTTAAAAATTTTGATCAAAAAGCTTTCAATGCGGATGCTCAAAATATAGACTGGTTATCGCTTTTTGATATCTCGGAGATTGACTTTAAGGCTGATCTTACGGCTGAGCGTGTTGGAGGTATGTAAGGGTTTCGTAGAAAATTAACTGCGGATTTGATTTTCAATATTTTAAGATAAAACGTTTTTTAGCATATTGATAAGATGTGAAAGGATGATTGCATAGGATTACTTTTTCTAAATTGCCGGCACAATGTAAAATCTTATTTAGTTTAAATCGTGATATTATATCATAATTTGGGTCATGTATACGAACAAATGAAATTAATTGTGAAAAATCTAGGTATATAGAAGCATGGTTTCATCTTTGCTTTTCACGAATCAGAAATAAAAAAATTAAAATTGTCAATGGTATCCGAGTAAACACTTTTCTTCGTTACCCTTACATTAGGTGATTTTATCATTAGGAAGTGGCGCCCTCCGTAGCGCTCTCGTAAATAACTTTCGTACGTATTGAAAATTTTTGATGGGGCCACAAGAAAACTATTTGCAAAGAAATCGCTTTCTAGTGCGTCAAATTCATGACATAAATAAAACATTATGTCCCTACAATCGAGGCCAATACAAAAAACAACGATTAAACTCGTTGAGAATTTTAATTTAATAATGTAAGCAAATATGTAATTTTTTTACTCCCATACGTTAATTATTAACTTATTAGGCGTGCATGACATGTACTTACTTACATACATACGGATTTTTCGATACAAATAAAATATAAATAATGTGATAATCTAACGAAAAATACGGACATTCTCGACAAGTACCGTTCTCTTTTGGATGACCGCGATTTTAAATCCCAATATAGTGAATCTATTATTTTTCTTTTACTTCTTATAGCCTCTTCAACATATGCTGGATCTTTTATGGGCATATTTCTTATTCTTCTCGAGTCAACAAGTTCGGGCAAGAGGCAATCCATGTAAAACGAGACCAGACGAGTTTCCATCTTATCTTTCCAAAAGACATCATCCCGAAATATTGTGTCAGTTTTAATCCCATGTGGAGTCCATGTAGCAAATAAACAGTAAGATCTTTTTGTAATTCGAAGTTGCCCTTGCACTTGATAATACCATTTATGGTTGGTGTTGATGTTAGTTGCAATCCAAAATGTACTCAGTTTCCGTTCTATGGCTTTTTCTGGAGTTAGGTCTCTCGCCGACCAAGGACACTTAATTTCTACGATTTCTTTATCCTCAATTAGTCCATCTGGAGAGGCGCCGAGGAACGGAAATTCTGTATCAATATACAACCCACACGTTTGCACCTTTTTGCCAATAACTTTTTCCACTTTATCTCTTGCTACTGTTTCTTTTTCTCTTCCGTATTCACATGCCGCGCTGAAAAACGCCTTGGGATAAATCATTGCCTCAACCAGAACTTTACAACTAGTTGTGGCTCTCTTTTTACAGACTTCACCAAACCTTAAATGCAAATATTATTGGTTTGTTTGATCACCATGCTCCCTATCGACTGCTGAGTCCTCGGCGCTTAAAACTCTATACCTATCAGAGCCGTATAACACGATACTGATTTAAGTACTGATTTCAGTACTGAATCTGCGCGCGCAGCTTTTCGGCAGTTTCAGTTCCGAATTTAGAACAAGTTTGGGAATTTTAACAAAAACAAAATGCATCACTAAGCGCCAATTAAAGTCAACTTGCATACAAGAAAATAGAACAGGTTCAAATTTGTTGGATGTAGTAGCACTAAATTTTCAGTACTGAAATCAGTACTAAAATAAGTATCGTGTCATACGGCTCTTAGAGAGATGATTAAACTGAAAAATAAGGCTTTTGATCGCTATAAAAAATCGTTACTACCGGCACACAAAGCCTATTACATAGAAATCAAGAACTACACAAATGGTGCAATAAGGCGGGAGAAGTCAATTTTTATGCAGACACAATTACGAAAATGTAAGAAGGGTACATACAGCGGAAATGTGGCGCACTTTAAGATCCTGGGACGTGGTTAGAGGGACGGGTGGCTTATCTCGTGCCCTCCCTAATGGACTGTCCAACCCAAACTCATTGAATGACTTTTTTACAAGTGTTGCACAAAGTTCGGGCCTTAAAGCAGACGCAATTGGAAAGTATAAGACTGATGGGTGCCTAGTTGATTACTTTAAATTTTCAGAGGTCACGGAGCGCTACATTGTAACTGCTGCTAAAAATATTAAGACCGCTGCATTTGGGGTAGATAATATTAATAATAAAATACTGCATTTGGTTATGTCTTTCATCGGTCATATACTGACTTCAATCATAAATATGTCGCTCTCCGCTGGCTTAGTCCCGTCTTTGTGGAAGAGGACACTGGTTCTTCCCATCCCCAAAAGTTCTAGGCCAGAAGTGTTTGGAGATCTTAGGCCTATTAGCATCCTACCTGCGCTCTCTAAGATGTTGGAGCGGGTGGTGGTGATCCAATTGCTAAAGTATATTGATGATAACGCCATATTGCCGCAATTTCAATCGGGATTTAGGAGGAACCACAGCACAAGTACTGCGCTCTTGAAGGTGGTGGATGACATGTGCATGGAAATGGATGCTTTTAAATTGACGTTTCTTGTCCTTCTTGATCAAAGTAAAGCTTTCGACATGGTAGATTTTTCTCTCATATTAGCTAAAATGAAATATTTAGGAATACAAAACACGGAGTTGCGCTGGTGTAATAGCTATCTTACTGATCGTAGGCAGGCGGTAAAAGTAAACGACACATTATCGAATTTTTTGGAAATTAAAAGTGGGGTTCCGCAGGGCAGTATACTTGGACATGTATTGTTTATGATCTATTAATATTATCTTCACAAAAACATAAAGTATTGTCGCTACCACATGGACGCTGATGATTTGCACCTGTATATATCTTTTAAACCTACTGATGTAGATATTACTGTAAATAGGTTAAATGATGATCTGGATAGTATTAGTGTTTGGTGTAAGGAGCACGGCTTGCGCTTGAATCCTACTAAATGTGTCTCAATTTGTGTGGGGACTGACAGGTTGCGGGACTCGGTCGATCTGAAAACACTTGAAATCAATTTAAATGGAGAAGCGCTGAGTATTGTAGAGGGAGCTAGAAACCTGGGAGACTACTTTGATGCAAATCTAAGTTTTGGTCAGCATGTAAATCAAGTGTTTGGATCGGCAATGTGTACCTTAAAAATGATGTACAAGTTCAAGCAGTTTCTTGATGAGGAAACAAAATTGCTTTTGGTAAAGTCGTTAATATATCCCAAAATAGACTACTGCGCTAACGTTTATTACAGGCAACTTAACCAAAGCGACAAACTGAAAATTCAAAGAGTGCAGAATGCAGCTATCCGCTACATTTCAAATGTAAAATATAGGGAGCATGTAACTCCTTATATACGTAGGCTTAAGGAACTTAAAATAGAGAAAAGGATGATATATTTGTATAGCTGTTTTTTGCACCGTTTGAAAAATTAAAGAAGTCCGAGATATTTGTTCGATTTGTTGAATAGAAGAACTGATTTCAACCAACTCAATTTAAGACACAACAGATATGTAATACCTGCTTGCCGCACAACTGGGTCTGATGGTGGTTTTTCATGTAGTGCACCTCGAATCTTAAATGAGTTTGAAGAACTATTTGATGTAAGTCAGCATAGCTTCGGACTTAAACTTCGGACATTGTTGAGTGAGGAGTAGGTTATAGTTTGATTGATGTAGAGTTAATTTTAAGTTAAGAAATTGTATATGTTTATTTCAAATTGGTGATAATTGGGACGGATGAAAACCAGCAATGCTGATCCGTCACCATTTGCATTGTACTAAGTTGTACTAAGTTATAATGCAATAAATCTATCTATCTATCTATTTATCATCTATCTTTAACCTAAAACAGCTAGATAAAATGTGCCTTCTTACTAAGAGACGTACAATGATGTCTAAAAAGTTGACTTTGGTATAATATTTATTGGAAGAAATAATTAAAATATTTATCGAGAAGGCTAGATTTCTGTTAAAATTTTCAAGTGTGCCGTGGAAAACAAAGAATAAAATGTCAGTAATTCGCCAGGGTCTTCGTTTACATCGCATTATAATCATTTTTGACGTTTTAAGTTACCTTTTGGTAAAAATATAAATAAATTATGAATGACAATTAACTGACCAACATGTTGTAAGTGCATTTAAAAAGTCAAAAGTGATTATAATGCGATCTAAATGGCGACACTCACAAATTACTGACATTTTATCGTTTCTGTTTTTCACGACACAATAAAAAATTTAAAAAAAAATCTAACATGTTTGATAAATATTTTAATTATTTCTTCCAATGAATATTATACCAAATACCAAAGTCAACTTTTTAAACATTATTGTATTCAAAAAAAGATTGTCTATCAAATAAAATCATAAGAAAAATACGTTTCTATTTGAAAATAAAAAGTTGAGCATTGTTTGACACTGAAGTTACTAACTAAAAAAATCATTACCAGGGCACTTTGTAGAGGTTAAATAGTATGTTGCTAAAGTTTTTTGTTTATTCAAATCGGATAATAAATAACGGAGTTACAGCTTAGGGCAATTTTTTAGGAAACACCCTGTATATGTAGAGATTAAAAATAGTAATATTTTTAGGCAAGTACCCCAAGTTGTTAGTTGTATGTACCCGCGCAAACTTTTCAAACATAACCATTTCTATGTTAGGAATTACTGTCAACTGGTTTTATTTATCATTTCCTGAATAATTTCCATAAAAATTAAGAACTTAGGACTCATACTTATTAAAAAATTCTTTGGCAGTGTTTAGTTAAAATAGTTAACCTGAAGCAAAAAAAATTGAATAAAATGAGAGAACTTCTCATAAAAACGACCAAATTATTGAAAGTTTAAACCGGCGCTGTTCGAAGTTTGACCATAGGGCTCCCAGGGATCACAATCTGAGTACCTAATTTGTTCACCGAACAAGTAATCTATCTAAAATTGAAAATAGTAAAAAAATAGTACCTTAAAGAACGACTGACATAAAGCACATTTTATGGCACGAGATCAAGTTTAGAAAACAAGCTGCGTAGAGGCCAGTTTTAATGGACGACTGCTATAATAGGTTTTACGGTAGTTTTTATTTTCACTATTTGAGTGCGAAAATATAGTTAGATATGTAAAAAATATAAATGCTTGAGTAAGGGTAGATTTAAAAACATTTCTAGTTGCAAAACAAAAAGAATAAATTAGTAAAAATATCATAGCAAATTTAAACAACTGATATATTGGCGGTTCAAAGTCGCTGTTTAATTGGTGTGACGTATAAACCCCTGTCACCAATCAGCGTTGTTGCCCGATGGGTGTAACTATTGTTTGTTTCTGCAATGCGAAACGAGAAAACGCGACATCGTTGAAACCGTCGTTTCGTGACACGACGTAGTACGACGACAGCAGCTCAGCTGTTAACGGCGCGACGCGGGACGCTGTCATCGAGTAATCTCAGCTGTTCATTGGTTGTTGGGTGTCTGACGTCATGTAGCGCGGGATTTGACTGTATTGCATTTTTGTTCAATTCTGTGATTTTTTAAAAAATAGATAATGGCTGAAACATTGTAGGAAAAAAATACGGGTTACTTTATTTTTGCTAAATAACCAAATTAGAGCAAAAAAAAATTTACTGTAAATGCCTATTGCTTTATAAACGAGTTTTTTATACACTATTTTTTCTACTTTAGACTAATTTTAAATAAAAATTCGTGATTTTAAAATTTGCGAAATTTGGTTGGCGGTGGTTGGTACAGTAGCCAGAGGGACAATATTTTTAGAACTTTGACTATGAAAAACGGCAGCACGTGCGGTCTCTTAACAATTATGGTTCGTTCAGCACCTGCTCATCTACCCTTCAAGTCTCTGAGTCAGGGCTAATAACAAGATTCATTGCCTATCCTTCGCTAACTACTAAACGTTTACATCCACAAAAATTCTCATCTTTGGCTTGAGGAGTCGTCCCTAGAAATTCTCTGGCTAATGGACTACTAAGATAAGATTAGATAAATGTCAGATTGAAATTTACTCGTAAATCGTTTTATAAAGAACTAAAAAAAATAATATTTACAGCGTACAGGTAATGACACCTGTTAAAACGCCAAATGCGCAGAATAGTTTTCTCGACTTAACAAAGATATACAAAGATATAATAATGCGAAACAGGAAATGCTTATTTACTGAAAACCCGTGTTAAATTTCTGTGGTCCGGTGTGCCGTAATCACCCTGTATATTTCGGTTTCGGTCATCTTATGAATGTTGGGTTGCCTATCCTCACCACACACCACAGTCAAACAAAACAACAAACAATAACAAACCTGTGAGCGGAGTCAAAGTATTAAATCAAACATATTGATGCCAATACACAGTGCGTAAAATTGTTCGTTATAATACTTCGTCACTTGTAGATCATCTATTTATGCAAGTGCACAAGTGTGTTTAAGTCTTTATCCAACTTATTCGTTGCAAACTTAACCTAACTTTTTTTGTTGTGTATGTTTACCGCGCTTTGCTCCCATGGAACAAGAGCCTAAAGGGTTGTCTTTGCGGTAAAGCAGCGCTCTAATTTTGTGAATACTTTACCTTAATTTGAATTTTCAGAGATATAAGGTTTCCAGATATTGACGAATATTTTTTGTCTATAGCCTTATTGGCTGCGAAACGTAGTAAGGATCCTTGTACCCAAGTGGGGGCTTGCGTGGTAAATAGACAAAACGTGTATTTGGGGAGCGGCTACAATGGTATGCCTCGCGGCTGTAATGATGATGAAACGCCATGGTCCAAAACCTCCAATGATCCTCTTGAAAACAAATTTTATTTTGGTAAGCCAACCTAAATAAATTGTACAGTCATGACTTTCTTATATTACAGTGTGCCATGCTGAACTAAACGCTATTGCCAACGCCAAACGCAATTTGGAAGACTGCAAAATTTACGTGACTTTGTTTCCCTGCAATGAATGCGCCAAAATGATTATACAGCATGGGATTACTGAGGTCGTGTACTTGTCAGACGAGAACAAACACAAAAGCAGTACAATAGCGGCGAAAATGATGTTGGATCGGGCCAGCGTCAAGCACAGGTGGAAAGTTTTAATGGCTGGAAAACTGGTATTAAAATAAAATGTATTTGCAGGCAATGCCAGTCAAATAGAAAATTTGTGATTGAGCTTCCAAATATCAACAAACAAAGAGAGAGTGTGGAACAGTTAATTCAGGCTGTGGAAAAGTTGGACGTTTGACCCTCCCAAGTCGAAGCCAAAAATGACAATAGTTTTTTTAAAGTAAATGATACTTTATCTAAACGATTTTCACTAGTACAATGATTCAGTAAGGTGACATAATTAAGAGCGATATTCTGACATAAATATTCAACTTTAGTGACTTTACTTTTCATTCAGAGGTTTTTGTTTCAATGCAACAAGAGTGATGAATATTTAGATTTTTAACAATTTTACTATACAGGGTTGGGCACATATAAAAGTTTTTGTAGTGTTTTGATTCTATTCACTGATGTACTTTGATTTCTAAAAGCTATCCTATTTTTTGAGACATGACGCCATTGGTGTTTTTCTATACGGATGAGCCTGTATATTTTTAGATAGACACTTTTCTGTCTATTATGATGATATAGGATTAGGATTTGGTGCGACTTGTGGTTTTTTAAATATTAAATAAAAGTTGGTTGTTTACCTACATCATAATGGGGTACTTGCCTAAAAAAAATATTTCACTTTTTATTCTCTAGATGCATGCAAATAACTAAAAGAGGCTTAAATATTTTTTTCCCTTTTTTTATTTCATATTTTTGTAAATATTTGCAATTTTTGTTTTTGATGACGTATTGGATCCCCGTATTTAAGACTCACACCTATATTGAATAGACTCTTGTTTTTGGGTACTATGCTGCGCTGCTAACAGAGGGCGCGACGTGTGTAGAGCGGATTGGCATTCGATATATAAATAGAACGCAAGGAAATTGAGTAAAGCGCCTTCATACGATTTTTTTTAGAATTACGCCGTGCAGGGGCCGGCTACGTCACAAATCTCCCACTCCAAAAATTAAAAAAATTATTCTGGGCGTAATATTGACCCTAGAACCAAATAAAAAAATACGGGTTTAATGAAATCGCCTACATTTTCCAAATAATATATTTTCCAAACATGAGGCAAGTACCCCATTGCTGAAGAGAACGTATTGAATGGCCACCGTGATCACCAGATTTAAGCCCTTACACTACTTTCTATGGGGTCATTTAAAAAAACAATCATTTTCAGGTTGCTGAAGGGTTCTAATTTGAACATTTGTTATGAATATTTTCTTTCTTCTTGATATTAAAATGCCCGATATTTTATAATAACAAATTTGATTTTCCAAAACTAATAATTATACAGGATGTTTCGTATAAGAACCGATATAGAGCAGAAGTTATAGGCCTTCAAAGTGGAGTTTCAAACTTCGAAAAAATCAATATCTCAGTAATACTTTAACTTAGAAAAATCAATCTGAGTGTACCAAGAGGTCGATCAAGTTTGCACCCCCCCTTTTGAATATCCTATGTATCTATATGTCAAAATTTTGCACACATTTTGCACAATTTTGCACACCCGGTACCAAATTTTGCACAAGTCACCCTTGGAACTGACAGGGATAAATGTGTGGGGGTGCAAACTTGACGCTTGCCTCCCCACTTGTTGTGATAAAACTTATTTTACCCTCATTAAAATCATCAAATTTTGCACAAATCTGCACGGCACATTCCAAATTTTGCACACCACCAGAATAGTGACTATCCTTTTCTGAAAAATGATCTTCCGCCCCCCAAATCGCAAAAAAACGATTATTTTCACAACTTTACAACCGTGGAATTTTGCACAATTTTGCACACTTAATCTCATATTTTGCACACTGTCAAATAAGACCTGAGAACAGTTTGTACCTAGCCCCCCCCCATTCGTTAAATTTAAAAAAAAAAATGCGCCATTAGAATCAATGAGTTTTGCACACTTGATATGACATTTTGCACACCTTCAGAATAGCTAAATGCTGCTTAACACTTTCGTACTCAACAGTGAACTGAACCATGTGGAAGATAGAATTTTTGAGAAATTATGAACATTCAACATTATTGTAGTTGACCTATTGAATGACAGATGGCGCCACGAGCATTCAGAAGAAACTCGGCACGGATTCATGCGCATAAAATTCTGTCTAACAATTTCTCAGAAAGCTATTCTAGCTATTCTGAAGGTGTGGAAAATGTCATATCAAGTGTGCAAAATTGTGCAAAACTCATTGATTTTAATGGCGCATTTTTTTTTAAAACTTAACGAATGGAGGGGGGGGGGGGCTAGGTACAAACTGTTATCAGGCCTTATTTGACAGTGTGCAAAATATGAGATTAAGTGTGCAAAATTGTGCAAAATTCCACGGTTGTAAAGTTGTGAAAATAATCGGTTTTTTCTTGCAATTTGGGGGGGCGGAGGATCATTTTTCAGAAAAGGATAGTCACTATTCTGGTGGTGTGCAAAATTTGGAATTTGGCGTGCAGATTTGTGCAAAATTTGATGATTTTAATGAGGGTAAAATAAGTTTTATCACAACAAGTGGGGGGGGGCAAGCGTAAAGTTTGCACCCCCCACACATTTATCCCTGTCAGTTCCAAGAGTGACTTGTGCAAAATTTGGTGCAGGGTGTGCAAAATTGGGCAAAATGTGTGCAAAATTTTGACATATAGATACATAGGATATTCAAAAGTGGGGGTGCAAACTTGATCGACCTTGTACCAAAAGCATTAATAGAGATCAATTGAAGCATTTTAAAGAGTTGATTAGGGATGATGCACCCTTAAAATGTGACAGAATTTTGCGTGTCGACACAACTTATTTGTTTTCTACATTGAGCCGTTTAAATAAATACATTTACTTTGGGTTGTAGGTAAGTAAATGTGACACTTTGGTCCTTCGCTTCACCGAGCTCCACCCATCCCCAAGTTACCTGTAGCACTGGGAGTGGGTGGAGCTTAGGACCAAAGTGTGAACTTTACTTACGTACACCCGGCCAATTAAGTAATGCACAGAGGGTGCGCAAATAATTTACTTTCCTCACGTTATCATCAAGTGTAACATAGAAAAACTTGTAGGAGACATTAGAAAAGCACGGGATCACAAATTGTCAACTTTTTCTACGTTATACTGGATGATAATGTGGTAAACGTAGATTATTTGTGCACCGCCTGTCCAATAGTTAAGGGGGAACCAAAGCGACTGAAAATGTGAGGCTTGTAGAGGTCTACGTTCTAAGAAACTGAGAAGTAGGATCAAATCATATCGACTTCAACTTTTTTTTTAATACTCTGCTAACATGTGGCTACGCAGTGTATTTATTATTTTGTGAAATTTTTTTGAACTGACTTTGCAATTATTAATTGAAAATTACGTATATTTAGGACATAACTGCGAGAATACTGGAGCTCGTATGAAAAAAATGGCTTCATAGACGTGTCTAACCATCATTCAACATGAGCTGTATATAGGATTTTTTTCGAAAAAAACAGTTTCAAACCCGGGAAACATTAGAACCCTTGCAGCGGTGAATTTGTTGAATTTCTGCAGTCTCCACTTGGAGCACATTATTTTTCCTCAACGTAGAGGCCAATGAAACTCAGCTCTCTCTTACATGAGGCTCGCCGTATCGCTCTATCCTTTTGTCAGTCGACCAGTACTACAAGCTGTTTGTAACTCGCCGCTCTTCGACTTCATTCACCAAGACGGTCAGATATAAATAGGCGGAGCGAGCAAAACGTGCTCGTGGCTCCCCAAAATCCACGGCCAAAACCATTTAATTTTGTATTTTTGTTACTATACCTACTGTTTTAGTTTTATTTCTTTTTTCCGAACTTTATTTACATTGTTGTTAGTAAATTACGCTAATGGTACATTTTTATTTTTGGCTCACGTTTACTTGATCAGTAATAATACCTAACATTATTCAATTGACAAGTTAAAAAATGCAAAATATTTCATACCTACAAAGAATTAATTATATTATCAATTATTTTAGCTGGACTATACATTTTTAGGGTGACGACAACTCACTAATTATTTCCTCTATATCTAACCTGACTGCGATATCATTTTCAATGGAAATAATGGCTAACACCGACAATCTTTCCTGTTACATTGTTGAACGCAAATAGTTTTTTATTACTTTTGGTTTCAAAAGCCTACGTTCTCTACTTGCAACCGTTACAGGTAAAGTTAATAATATTTGTACAGTAATAAACAGATTTGGGCATAAATCAAATTGTTGTTGTAAATCAACTCTAAAATTCTTGGGGGAAATTGTTGCGTTTGGTAACACGACGGGACGCGAGTAATTTTATTTCGTTGAAAAGACGGAATTTCCAGCTGTTCATGTCGGCACGATCTAGCAAAGAGAACTAAATTAGGGGTTATAAAAATTCAAAAGCGTTTACAGACAAACGTTCCACGGAGCACTTCCTCCTGAAACATGAGCATTAAGTACTTCGCACATGGAGACAAAAGACTTCAAAGATAGAGCACACAACGTTTACGACTAATGGTGGCCGGGTGGGGTAGTGGCTGGAAAGAGACAGTTGAGATCGTAGGCTCGGTTCTTGCCCAAGACCATTTTTTTTCCTCTTTTTAGAACCACGTGAACAAGTTTTGTACAAGATCAGTTGAGGTCCCTGTAATTTTTTTTTTAAACACGATTGGAAATTGCCACTAAAAGAAGTTTTACGTTTTACATAATGCGCATTTTTCAGGAGCAAGAGCTTCGTGGTCAAAAATTCTATTTGAAGAGCGGCGGAGAGACAATTCACTAGCAAAGCAATTAACTCATTACATATTGAAGTTAACTCCTTAATTCTTTTTCTAAAAACTTTTCTAATATGCTGACTACATTTGGCTCGATATATGTGTATAGTTATTTTCAATAATTCAAATAGCTCATTGCATAGTGAAGTTTCCAGTGTGCATTTCTTATGATCTCGCACAAACCTTTTTTTTCTAAAAAAAATATCAACATTTTCAAAATTTCCAACACACCATTGGCAGCGCTCAGGTTTTTAGAATATCTATGCAAAAAATAGCATAGCTTGTATGGTTGATTTAATAGACAGATGGATGTAAAGAGAAAAGATGAAAAAAAAGTCCTCTACAAGTTGTCATAGGTTTCCTCGGCTCGGAATCACCTACCCTCCGAAATAAGCAACTTGGCGAAACGATTTAACGCGGCGATGTACCCCTCAAGTTGTGTTTCTGACTCTACAGATGGCGCTGTTTCTTGGCCCAAAATAATTTATGACACAACCCCATGGAAAAGAAGATTTACTGGGCCTAATCGGCAATAAACTTTGGTCGACTACCTTCCGTGAAAAGGTTCTCTTATCACAATACATGCCATCTGGTAACTGCCACGAGGCCTGTGACGAGGTTGTCGGCGAGTTGGTTTTCGAAATTTACGTCTACAGACAGACGTTCACCGAGTTATTGCTCCTGAAAGATGCGCATTATGTACTTCGCGCATGGAGACAAAAGACTTCAAAGATAGAGCACAAGAGGGTTGCTGGTAAGGTAGCCGCATGGGATAGTGGCTGAAAGTGGACGGTCGAGGTCGTAGGTTTGGTTCTTGGCCCAGGACAAGGATTTTTTTCCATTTTTTTTAGAGGCACGCGAAAAAGTTTTGTACAAGGTTAGTTCTGGGCCCTGTAATTTTTTTTTAAAAGCACGATTAGAAATTACCACTAAAAGAAGTTTTACGTTTTACATAATGCTGTCATTGTTTACTTTACCCACTTCTGGATTTTCAAAAAGCCAATTACAGCAAAGCATTCCTTAACATTTATATATTACGGAAATCAATATCTATTTTTGTGCAAACCACTTCTATTTTTACTCTTATTTTCTTTGCCTTAGCACATCTACATCTCAAAAACCAAGAAGTGGACATTGTAAACAATCACCCATAATGCGCATGTTTCAGGAGCAAGAGCTCCGTGGAACGTCTGTCTCTTACAACCTTGTCCGCGGCGTCCTTTATAGAGACCTATGTCCTATAGCGATTCCACAATCGCTGGATGCCCGATGGGCTCACACCAACATCTCTTGCAACTTGCCGAATGGAAGTTCCATTTTCAATTAGAGCAACACCGCGTGCAATTTCCACCTCATTGAGATACCTCATTTTGATTTTAATACTGGTTAGATGACATTTAATGTCAGTTTTGAGTAAGACAATCAACAAAGAGTCGCATTACATTCACTTTGATTTTCGTAGTTTTATTAATTTTCTGTTCAAGTCTTTAGAAGAAAGGATTGGTTGAATGTTGCTGCAATTATTGTTTATTAGGAATATTAGATGACGGAAACATTATTGAATAATAAAGACGTTTCCATTATTGGTACAGACCCAATTCCAACTAACCATGAGAAAAGCTGTTGTTTCAAAAAGACGTAGTTTTTGTCTTTCTTAGGAATGTGACCAACTAACCCTTAAAAAAACACACAATTATTACTTTCAAGTTCAGGGGCAATTGAGGATCACTAATGCAGTGAAATGTTATTTTATTGGGTACAATGAGTTTGAGGAAAATAATCTATTTATCAAAGAATCTCAATGCCGATTTTGTTTTCTTCATTACCACCGTAACCGCCGGACAACGAAAATAAACTATTATGTTTGTCGTGGTTGCTTTCGTTCCCCATCATTTCAGTTTATTTATGGTACAATTGCAAAGTAACAGATAAGGGATCATAAAACTGACCGCAAGTGCACCCCTGATCGACGGTGACAGGTCCGTGACAGCTCAAACTTTAAAGCGCCACGTGGTGGCTCTACACCGAACTAAATTTAACATGGCAAGCATAGGACCGTAGGTTGTCGATTAAGATAGACAGTAGACTAATTAACTTTTCTTAAAATTTCTTTAACTTTTGTTAATAGCGCTTTAAAATCTAGCTATTAACATATAACCGCATAGAAAAAAATAATGGCAACGTTGATTAATTAATCATAAAATCAAAATTTCAAACTTTAGCCAGATTTTGAGGTCGTTATTTTTTAGATTACAATTTTTTGTATACAAGAAAATGATCAAGTCCTCAAAATCTTCGGTTGTAACCGCGATATAACGATCAAAAGATTGCTGCAGACGTATTCTAAATTAACTATTATCACTTTGTTAATTGAGGTGCATACTTCAATTTTACGGTAGTATGTAACTGAAAGATTCCTTTATAATATTTAATATAATGTATTTTTCTAACGCCATAAGTTTTCATACTACAGTGGTATAAAGTCGAGCAAAATTTGGCAAAATGTCTCCTTCGCCACCTTAACGACGCAGTAGACCGTGTGGCTAATCATTATGCCAACTCCTGTTTATCTGTAAAACATTAGTGGTCTACTGGGCTCGAGCTGGGCTTCTTCGACACAGTGAGAGCTTTGTGCTACCCAGTGCGTTAGACAAAGATGGGAAAAAAGTGTAACGCCCCCAAGCTGATGTGTTTAAAATCTTGCAGTGCAACATTTAAACTCGCACTGAAAGATTTCAACCCTCAAATTTAGCAACATTTTTCATCCAATAACAAGAAAGGTAAGTACGTGCGTTAAATATTGGTATCAACATCTGCCAATAACATAAAACTTTTTTTTTAAGTTTTTTAAATTAATAAAAATCTGTATAATTTAATGAATTTATTTTGTTTATAAAGATATTAATATTTCTGTAAACATTTAAGGGCAAAGACTTCGCTATCATATGTGGTTTTTTCTCACTGTATGCATTCTGAGGCGCAGAGATTAGTTCTCTCATTTTAGATCACTGCATAAAAGGAAATGGAATGAATCAAGTGCAAGTAAATAACCCAGTTAATTTAATGGAATGACGTTGCGCGCATGCATTGAGTAGGTACGCAGCTGGTCTACAGTGATACGCTCCGCTTTAATCCAGTGTTGGATTGACACCAAGTTGCTATTTCACACGTTGTTACTTTATACTGAATAAACGTATTAATACAGGTCTGGTTTACGCGCGCCGGTATAATGGCTCAAGGCAATATTTATAATGTTTGACGCGAGTTCATTTTCAGTATTCTGCAGAGTGATTGCACTACATTATTTTGCGCAGCCGTAAAGTGAGGCAGATGATGAGTGTCGAACATTCGTATTTTCAAATTTGCAAAAGCAATACGCATATTTTTAGTAATATAATTAACCTTTTGTTTAGAATATTTAATAGCAAATGGGGATGATGAGGTTTACAGCAAACTGAAGTCAAATTGTGCTATTTATTTAATGTTAAAGTAAACATTTGTATTTTGTTGATATTAATGTGCATGTTAACTTTCTTCAAAGCATCATCCCCTGGAGTCTCTATCGTTACGTATCAGATCTTAAAAACAAAAGTCAGATATTTTTTACCTGTACGGAGCTATTTTGGAAATACGAAATGCATTTTTTCTCTTTTTAATACGTGCCCCTGCTAATACAAAAACTCACGTCAAAGCATTTTGCTGACGTTCTACAATCACAGATGATAAAGCGGAGACGTTCCTCTTAAAGTAATAAAGATTCTATCAAATAATATAAAATACTGGAGGAACTCTAAATTAAGCATAACAAAATATTTCAGGCCATTACGCAATAAGTATAACGAAAATTTCGTTTAGAAGATCAGAAGAAACTGACTGTTAGCTGGACTGTGGAGCACTGTGCTCTTGTTATTGAATAAAAAATGTTGCTAAATTTGAGGATTAAAATTAAAATTTTGCAGTGCAAGTTTAAATGTTGCACTGCAAGATTTTAACTCGCATTGTGACTTTTAAACTCGCAGTGCGACTTTTAAACTTGCAGTGCGACTTTTAAACTCGCAGTGCGACTTTTAAACTTGCAGTGCGACTTTTAAACTCACAGTGCGACTTTTAAGCTCACCGTGCGACTTTTAATCTCGCAGTGCAACTTTTAAACTCGCAGTGCGGCTTTTGAACTCGCAGTGCAACTTTTAAACTCGCACTGCGAGTTTAAATGTCGCAGTCAAAAAAAGTAGTGATCATGGCCCTTCAGAGCCATCGTATTAATTGGCCGGGTGTACAACGCAATACAAATTTTATTTATTTATTTAAAAATAAACTGCTTGATAAAAAAAAAAAATAACTTTACGTTTATGTGGAGAATAATCCTTTACGTCGGACTAAATAGAAATATTACTACGTTGCCATTAAAAAAAAGTTGTTGGAGGCAATAGTAAAAAAATATGCTCTAATATGCCCTGAAATTACAAGTCATTTGACCAATAGATTCCATTTTTTCTCTAAGGTCTAATAGATTAGGCAGGAAAAGCTTGGTTTCACACTTTTGGCTAATCCTGTAAATTAGTGAACCACACACAATCATGATGTCTAATATGTATGTACTACATTATAGTTCCAGACAATTAGGCTTGGAGACGCACTGTAAATTAAGTGTCCATTTGACGAAGTAAGTATTGCCCACGTAAGGTAAAGTCACCATTTATAAGTTCAAACCTATCCAATAGATGAATGGATATAGTAACAATAACAGACCTACAAAAACCGTTCCAAGACCATAATAAAGGCGGCGGAATGTTTAAGTCCTGGCTGAAACAACATTGGGTCTTCTTCCGTTCGAATCCTGAAATCCGTAAATCAGCGCCCATAAACCTCCGTATTTATTCTGCCCGATTGATTTAGGCGTTCGGAATTCGTCCACCAAAGCAATCCTTTAATACCGTGCTTTTGGGGGAATGAAACGACACCTTTAAAATATCGTTTATTGTTTTACACAAAAGTTTTGTACAAATTTATCATTAATTAGACAAAAATATATAAATTTTCACATTTCAGTTAATTTAAGATTACTCCAACAAACTTTGAACTGAATTAAGTAACAACGGTTTGGTGTTAGAGTTACATTCAGCAACTATGTACGTCAAACCAGCAACATTGTTTCGGTTTATTATTAACGGAACTTTATTGTCGAGAAGCAACGTTAAAATCGTTATTTACACAATTATGACAACAAAACAAACTTGTTGTTAGTGTCATCAGCGCAAAATTTGATTTGTTCACACGACTTGATATAAGTAGGACTTAATAAAATATTCTTATGATATAGTTGGCACCACGATACTTACAAAATTTTATACAATTAGGTATCTACATGATGAAAGTCCTTCGGTAAGTGTATTTCATTGGCGTTCACCCACAAAACTAGCTGGCTTGCTGCTGAGTCTAATTAAGTCTGCACCTTTGATGTAGGTGTGGCAGAATTTCGCTTGTTTCGGCAAAATTCAGATTTAAGCCCCAACTCGGCGAGGCTGGGTAAGAAATAATCGATGAGATTACCCGTGAAGGGTATTAATTAATTTTACACCTCTCCATGATTAAGCTCACCGATCCAATGCATCCACATCTGAGATGCTAAAGCCAAAATTCCAAAAATAGCACAACTAGTACCGGAAACAATTTCAGGGTTAGGTAGAAGCCTTAAAATCGTTACGGTATTTGGTTGCTCTGTGTTGGTTTTTTTAACCCCTGGCGCTTCTGATATGTCAGACGGCTTCGCCTTCTCCAGAGAGGGTCCTGGACGAGGACGACGACACCCCTACTAATAGCGAACAGTCGCTGTCTGAATCGTACTCGTATCCGTCGTTAGCTTCCTCGTTTATCAAAAAAGAATCTCGAGATCATAGTTCGATGACTTCTGGACCTTTCCAAGTAATGCCAACTCTTAGCAGATTGCAGAAGCGCATCACCCCGCCAATCGCCGCCACCTACATCCAAACAATAACGCAACTGGCAACATTTTGATGCATACTCACGTTAATCAGAGTCCTCGAAATGAAAAAAGCCACTTCGGCCTTGCATAAAGCATCGAACTGCTGCAAAAACGAAAATACGTTAGTCGTGATTATCTACGTTATAGAGTCAAGAAGCTTTAATTAATTTGGCGTCAGTGGAAGTTTAAGGACGGTTCAGGAGTTTTCGCGGTTTCTCCAAAAATTTTATCAATTCGAATGTTGTTACGGTCACAACTTCAGCTGGCTTATCATTTCCTTAATCGAGTTGAAAACTCGTCTCAGTCGTTAAAAGCTCCGTCCTTCGCATCGGTAAAACTGGTGAAACACTGAAATTGAACACGTTCATTTGGCGGGGCCGTAAAACGAGATATATAATTGAGACGGACGCGCAAATCCTCTTTGACGGTCCGATAATAAAAGAAATTTTACTCCAAATGCAATAAAAGCGACTCACCCTGTTTACGTGGTCTCTGAGCACGTTGGAATAGACCATGGACACGGCTTCCAGCGCCATGAAGGTGATGATGCCGATGATCCAGGGTATTACAAACGATATGTTCTCCTGCAACAAGAAAGGGTTTTTAATTTAATAGAATCAGTTAATTGCGTTCATTTACAGGATGAACAAAAGCTGAAACGAAACATTTAAATTAAATTCAACTGAACCTTTCCACGTAGCGTGTTTTGTGCGGAATTGAATTTCGACGTGGTGACCGAACTGATAGTGTTGCTTAAAGAATCAAATTAGGGAAGCGCTGCCGGGAGGCGACCCAATCAACCCTCACGCCACTAAGAAACAAAGGAAGATTCACTAAAACCACCGAAAATCGCGAGGGTCGCATTATCTGACGTCATTTTCTGTTCAATAAAATCAATTTTCAAAATAATCGTTAAAGCGTTTATTCGTTTCATGTACCGTAAGGTCGTGGGTTACTAACAGTACTTTGGTAGAGTAAACTCCCCTAGGCGTATGTAATTACGTAAGTAGGTACTTCATACTTCATTCAGCCCTTTTATGATAATACAAGTCAAGAATTCAGGATGACGTTGATTAGACCTCTTGTATTTAACGAAATATGTAATAATAAATCATCAGTAAACTGTGAATGCAGGTGTTAGTAGATATTCATTAATGTCTGTAGTAATTAATTCTTATTCGAATCCCATGCTTCTTATCATCATCCATCATATTTATGAGTAGATGTTCGAGTAAATACAAGATAAGACATAAGAGCTTGTTGTTTGTTTTTGTTACAAGTAACTACCTATACATACACGTATACATTTTTAACCATACTTTGCCAAAAACGAAAAAGATAAAGATACCTATAGAGTAAGATTCTACGAAAAGACTGAAGATTAAGTACTTAATATAAAACGCTTCTTATAATTTGTAATAACGTTTATTCTTAAATTGAGTATAATTACTACAATTTACCTACTTAAGAGCGATGAATAAATAAAGCAATTACTTTTAAAATATTAAAGTATATAGGCAGACCCAGCTTTAAATTTGCTCAAATATATAAATGCCTCAACAAAATATACTATATCCCAAAAATTTCAAATGCTGAGGAGGAAATGTATTTAAATAGCAAGCTCGTCCAATTTTATTTAAGTTGATTTCATCAAAAGTTCAATAAACTTCATGGTCAAATGTTGAAAAAGATATACTTTCCATGGACAAAAATAATCGTAGCTTTGTTTTAAAAAGCGATTCAAAAAAACTCGATAGTTCCATAAAGCTCTTGAATATCTTTCAAAGAAAATACTATCTAACACGTTATTTCACATTTTTTCTAAAATCGACAATCAATTTTAGGAAGTAGGTACCTACATACTTTATATTTCTACAATTTTTCAATATATTCAAATTGAAACTATAGCAATTTTATTATTATCGTAAAGTGATTAAGAGCAACGACTTCGCTATCACATGCGTTTTTTTCTTACTGTATGCAATTTGACGTGCAGAGATTAGTTCTCTCATTTTAGATCACTGCATAAAAGGAAATGGAATGAGTCAAGTGCAAGTAAATAACCCAGTTAATTTAATAGAATGACGCCGCGCGCATGCACTGAGTACGCAGCTGGTCCACATTGGTACGCTCCGTCTTAATCCAGTGTCGTTATTCACCAGGGAGGCTATCCTACACTTTCGTCTTTTCCGTGCGCATTCGGATTCGTTTTGAAAACGATTCGTATTCGAAAGCGAAGATTCTCTTTGGGACGTATCCTACACTTGCGCTTTGGCTCGGTCGGTTTCGAAACCGACCGAGCCAAAGCGCAAGTGTAGGATACGTCCCAAAGAGAATCTTCGCTTTCGAATACGAATCGTTTTCAAAACGAATCCGAATGCGCACGGAAAAGACGAAAGTGTAGGATAGCCTCCCAGGTCACTGTTTCACACGTTGTTCTGAGATCTTTCAGGATCCTTGTGTGATCTTCTAGTATTACGTAAATAGTCGATCTTTCTTGAATACTGTAGATTTGAAACCTACTTTGGTGCAGTATTATTTCCTTCTTCTGGCGCAAGTTCTACGAAAGCAATATAATAAAATTTGAGCTGACGTCCTAAATAATTTTTCTCATCTTGTAAGTTTAGGTACAGCTTGGAGAATATGTTTTGTCGTATCGGGCGTCATTGCGGGCCGCACGACTAGATTGGGCGACTGTCCGGATTGTCCTGTTCGCTTATTTTGAACCCTCGGAGAGAGGCTAGCTCAAAATTATTTGCTTGAGTCTGCACAAGAAGATTCCCGGCTAGCCTCTCTCGAAGAGTTCAATATAAACAACACGACAGTCGCCCAGTCTAGTCGTACGGCCCGCAATGACGCCCGATACGACAAAACATATTCTCCAAGCTGTACAATTGGTTGGATGTTCACCATTCATTGGTGCTGTAGAACTGAGTTTTCTTTTACTGGAGTCACTTTAGCCTGTAGGTATAGTTTACGATTAGTACTTATTGCATCTCTGCTCTATTTAAATTCAATTATTGATAATTGTTAAAAAGATCAATTACCTACCTACCTTATTGTATTTAGAACCTATCTACCTACCTACACTGTAAATCTTGAATTGTCTTAATGACGCTAGTGGCTTTTACGCATTCTTTGTAGTTGTCTCCATTAACCTTCCGCATGTTCCGGAAAGTTATTTTACGGTCGCTGCTTTGAGTAATTTATATTTTCTCAATTTACCATTTTTCGTAAATTGAAAGCAGATCGATCCTTATTCTCAAGAATATTTATGGACTAACTAAAGGTACGTGCGTATTAAAACAAATTTAATTTTTTCCAAAATATTTTAAATGGAATTTCGTTAAACCGACGCGAAGTATCAGTGAAAATAATTAAATTCAAGTGCGCATGAACCTTCAAGTGCTTGATAATAATTGCAACCTCTAAATAAACAGTTTCTTACAGTCAAATAAATACTAATTGCTTGAAGCATGCAAGAAAGCTAGAAATTGCTTAACTTTTAGTAATCACTAAAATGTAAAAATTACTTCTACTATTAGTTCAGCAAATCCTAAAATAGTAGGTGGGCTGTTTAATTTGCAATTCATCAGAATAATTCATTTTGGAAAATTCCAGCGGTTCGCTTATTTTCTCAGTACCTGTGCGTATATCGAAATTGGTGGATGGCGCGGATTGGAGCTGCAATGTTTATCCTTGGAGGGATCCTCTCGCAAACTCGTACATCACACCCGCAGTAAAAACGATGAAAAATGGCTCTACTCGCGTTTATTGTTGATAACTATGAGAAACTGCGGAGTGCCTCCCGCTGCTAGTGCTCCCGACGTTTTCGGAATATGGCTGGGTAGTTCGCGTAAAAAATACTGGATCCGTGCTGAAACCCGCCTCTAATACATTAATTAAATTCCATGAACTTTGCTAATCTCAATTTGGGCTCGTAAGAAAACTCAATTTGTAAAGTTTTATAATGTGACATCTTTTGAATAGAAATCGTACTCGAAATTCCGTCTTTTAAAGCAACGTCTATAACGAATTTCCGATAGTCGGATGTGTCGGGCGCGAGTTTGGAGTACAGTTTAATTGTACTGTCAATTAATTATCAGATGATGCAAACTTTCTGAATGAGAACCGCCGAGTACGCTGAATAAGAGAAAGATTAACTACCAGATTTGACATTGATTTATGAGTTTTGTTTAGCACACCTTGAGAGTTTTTCACGTCCGCGGCCATAGTTGACGATTCTCCAAAGTATCCCCTTCAATTCCTCCAGTCTCGAGCTAACCGCCGCCACTTCTAAAAACTATTCAAACTCAATAATAAAGACACCAATTGTCTAATCTTGCTGGAAACTTTTTTGCATGATTAAGGTGGCAGTTGACTGAAATGCTCAATTTCAATCAATTTTGGGGTAATTTCCTTCATACAAATTGATATGAAATGGAGAAAATGTAAAAATACTATAAGAATGAGAAAAGATGGGAAAAGTGCCTGAACTACTTTGCTTCAATATTATCTTTTCTAGTTACTGCATAAAAAATTCTTAAAAATGGCCACGTTTTTGTGTTACATTCTTATATTATGTGTTATTTTCTTCATTTAATTTTTTTTATCCGAAAGCTCAAGCACTCGGTTATCATGTTTAGGTAAAATGTACGTTCAAAATAATTTTGATTTCAATTCCTCTTTACAAACTCTAGTAAGAACAGTAGATTTAATTTCATGTAGAAATGACGGCATGTCTGTTAAAGTTAATACGTTTAAAAAAAAAATTAAATTTGCATTAGAGAGTAAACGGACGGCCCATTATCAACGAACTTTAATGACTTTAGTCGAATTCACACAGACGGGCGCTAGCTTGACCCAATTAACAGACAACTGCTTTCTACAATAGTCAGTTTTGTAATCTGAGCCGCAATTGTCTCCATAAGGATTATCGCTATCAGCAAAATTGCAAGTTTGCAAACAAAAATTGACACAAATTTGATCTTCCAAGGAAATATTAAACAGACAATTCCAAAGACTGGGTTATCTTTAGTATTAATTTTGTCGAGCGAGGCTTATGATTATGAGAAACAGCCCTTCCGAACAGTATTAAACATTTATATAAGAGGTGAAAACCACCATGTCTACTTTATCAAGTTCTTTTCCATGCTAGCGCTAGGTTACTAAGTTTTATAGTAATAGCAGATTACACACCGAGGTGAAAAATGTTTCATTTCTGTCGAGAGCTAAGATAGCTTACCGTGAGCTAATGCTCAAGACAGAAAAGAATTTCCTCAGAGGTTTGTATACTATTTTATTCGCAATCATTCATTTTTGGAAAATAAACCAAAATTAGTTTTGTGAAGTTTCACTTTGCTGCCATCTACCGAGCTATCTTCGTACTCACAGCAGGTTACGAATGAGCCCATTCCTAACCTAGAGAAGGAAAGTAAGGTCAGGAATGGATTGTGAGGAATGATTAACTTCTCCACTTCTTAAAAGGTTAGGCGAATGGATATATTACCTATGTGATTACGAGTAAAATTATTATCGTTACTTTTCAAATTTTTACTCATGTAGGTTTATACACTATATCGTCGAGTTAACTGCTTTAAGATTTGTCAACTTTCACTTTGTAATATACAGGGTGGGCCAATAGTGCGACCAAATTCAATAGCTCGAGTTCTATAACAGCTAAAAATTTGATTTAAGAACACAATTAACTAGAAAAAAAAAATGTATAACCAAAAATTATTTTTGAACATACAGAGTGAGCCAAGATGATTATACAGGGGCAAGTTACATTTTTTTTAAATAGAATTTTGAATAAAATGTTGTGTGTAAAAAAGATTTTTGAGGGTCTTTTCTTAGACTCCTTTCACTCCAATATTATTACTGTCTATTTCCAAACTACTTGGATGTAGCGATTTTTTTTGTTCAAATAATGGCATCTGCATATGCATGTTAGGATAGTGAATTGAAAAAAGCTTCGACCTATTATAGCAGGAAACATGTCTCCGTTTTATTATTATGTAAAATTCAGATAGGTACCGCTAATTCCACCTCAGTCTTGTCAAGAACTGCTGATCAATCAATCTCACTAAAATAGTTATAAAGTACAATAGCGTAGAAGGGACATTACTCAAAAAAAATTAAGTTGAAATTTCAACTTACGAAAAGGTGAAATTTCACCATATAGGATGTCCCTGAAAAGTCCGGACACAGAATAACCACAGATTTAGATTGCTTGTGAAAAAGTGCTTTCACAATGGCTTAAAAGCGTCTAGCTTCAATAATTTTTGTTTAAAAACATAAAAACGAAAATCAAAATTATCAATTTTTTGGCAATAATTCTAAAACTAAAAGTGACAGGTCAAATTTTCATTCAGATTAATATTTAGTATAAAAATGGGCAACTTTGCCCTAATTGAACCGACTTTGTATCTCTGAAGATAAGCAAGATCCCCATGCTGGCACTCGAAAAACTGACACCCTAACATGTTGAAGTGTCAAAATTTTAATGGCATGTAAATCAGGTCATTCCATAATCCCTCTATCTTATTTCTTACCTGTGTCGCGGCATGAGAACTTTTTACATTAAAGTAAGGCTGTGTAGCGGAATGTGAGTTCACATTCATTTTTCTTAGATTTTTTTCTTATGCAACAACTTTTTTGTAAAACATCGTTGAATTCAGAATTAAATTATCTAACAGAAATTGGTAAAAAATAATGTGTTGCCATTTGAAATAATAAAGTTATATCATTTCTGATTAAGGGCCAGTTTTACGAAAGTCGGATAAGCATTGGAATAACTATTCCGGACTAAGGGCCGGTTTACATACCCTCGGTCCACAATTTATACCTGAATTTATCCTATTCTACTTTCGTAAAAGCGCATTTATCTCGAGTTATTCGTTATACTTGGTATATTCCCCTTTCGTAAAACCGGCCCTAAATGAATAAAAATGTTGAAAAGTTTGAGAAAACTGTATTTTGTACAATAGTTTGCATTAAATTTTTTATACATGAAGTGTATAGTTTAGCAGAAAATAAAATGCCCGTTTCCTCTCAAAATGAACATCTGGTATGTTGAAATTTAATATTAATATTAAATTTAAAAAAATAAAATAAAAAAAATATTAATTTTGTTTTCGAGTATGTCCTTTCCCCGCCTTCGTAATAAAGTGCTGGAGAATTCGCTCTCATGAAGTTAAAAAATGCAAAGTTATTATTAATATTCAAGCTAGGCTCAGAAGAGACAAAATGTAATTACAAAAAAGTCTTATTTCAGTCTATTTTTTTAATGTAGTCAGTAGCAGATAAATTCGTAGAAGTACACATCCACACAAATCTTTAACTGTTGCAAACCACTTTTATTTTTACTCTTATTTTCCTTGCCCTAGCACATCTATATCTATAAATTTTGTATAAAATTATTTATCGTTTGCACAACATTTTATTGCTTAAAATGGCATTATAATGATGTTTCACGATGGTTTCCAAAGAAAACACCGCAAAAATTGAAAAGTGGGCATTGTAAACAATTACCAAATTGGGTTTACAGGTTGCGTAATCAATTATCTTTCATACATAAACAAGGCATCTATTCAGAAGTTGAAAAGTTTGCCATTGTCTATTAACGGCACGTGCACAAAGTCAAGTTTTATAGGGGCTCTTATCATCACCTTTTTATTATTTACGATGCCGTCATAAACCGGAATTGGTGGCGAGCAATTAGGGGTAATAGTCTAATTCTGTGGAACCCCAAAGATGTTTTAATTGACCGCGTGGGCTTACTCAATTGCGATTTTTCACGTTACACTTTTATCAAAAATTTTGCACGTCAATAAAAGCACGTTAACGACCTGTGTCAACCGCTCACGCCGGTATAAAATTAATAACGGATAATGATGACGGTGATGTTATTTTTGTCTGCATTCAGTTTAATGTTATCATTCGTCCATCCGTTTCAATTCAACCATTATGAAATCCGCGATTAAAAATAAACGAGGACGCCATCGACAAGATTTGAAGCAAATTTGGATTATTTTTTACCGCTTTAGTTTTGTGCGAATATTTACTAAGAAGCGTCGTTTTGTCTGAAGTAGGTACTCATATAGCCGTGGCAAAACTCCCGCCGTCGTGTCAATATCACCCGTTTTTTTCTTCGGGCGTCATCATCTGATATTCAGTCCGGTCCAGTTTGTTTTTATTATTATTTGTGCGATTCTGTGACAGCACGAAACGTGACTGAGTTGTTTATTACAGAAAAGCCGCGTGGGCTGAAGGGGTCAGGATGACAGAGGGACAGCAAAGGAAAAGCGAAAAGTCGTTTTCTTGCCAGCTTAGTAGCACTTCATCAGAAGCCCCTAACCTAAAGGGTCGCGGTAACCTCGGAACCTGACAATGACCGATTATGGAAGATAATAAAAAACGTCGCTCAGTGGCCAGTGGTTTTAATAATACTCCCATTATCGGATATTAAATGTATAGTACGAAAATTCGGTCATTCAGTTAATACGAGATAAAATAAATACAGTAATAGAACAAGTTAGAATTCTCCCGAATTCCAAAGACAAATGATAAAAACTAAACAGCAGTTGTGGTTTTTATAAGTTGTCGGGTGCGTAGAAAATAGTTTTTCGGTTTCGATTCCTAACAAAGTGGAGGCGATTACCTGTTATTTATTATCGGTTAGTCTGTGAGCATTAAGAATGCCTTTAACAAATTTGTTTACGATTTGTTAATAGTGCCAAGTACCCGTTCTCGAATCAATAAATGTAGGTATTCAGAATCCCTTGAAAAATTCTTAATTTAAAGTTGCAAACCTGTTTTATTTAATTCAAATGAGGCGCCTGGATGTATAACGGCGTGGTTTTGCCTCATCTTGAGAGAGACCACTGTCTAGTAAAGTGTACAGTAAGAGGTGACCGATGAATTCCGAATTATAAAGGTTATAAGATATACGAAGAAGTTGATGTTTTGTCTAGAATGGGCTTATATCTGGGAATTCATTTTCCGCTCAGTTGATAGTAAATTGAGATGAATTGTTAATCCGCAGTTTTTTATCGCAAACCTTAAGGTATACCCAAGTTTACAATTACACTTTTATTAAAAATTTTAAATATATTAATACAAAAAGGAAAAAAAAATGTATACAAAATTACTTACTTACATTTTGCACCTTGTAGATATCTAAATCTAGAATCATCATTATGATTATTATTTCTGGAATGTTAAATTTGTAGGCGACCTCTATTAATTGTCATTGTCAAATTAAACCTTTTAGATTTCTTTGCAAATTCATTAATACATTTGGCAACAAAATATACGATTTGACTTTGAAGTTTTTCTTTATAGACGCTTAACATTTTTACTCCATCTAAACGATCTTGTCCTATTGTTGAACGTAACTAGGTTTTCGCACGACGTAGAGTACTAAAAGATCTTTGAAACAGAACAGATATACATTCTTATAATCAGTTGAAAACGGGATTCAAAAGATTGTGATTGCAAAACTTCATATAAATACTTGATTTGCATTATCTTGTTGTATATCTTGTTTGAAATTATATATCAAAATTTGAATATGATGGTGTGAATCAATCAAATTAACACATATTCCTTATAAGATGTTTGTGGTTGGTTTTAGCTGAGTAGAATATTTTGTCATAAGTTTTTAGATATACCTACAATAAACGTTGTCCTGATTGACGACATAAGTAGATCCCAAGATTTCCAAGGGAGGCAACGGCTCCCTCTGGTCCTTACCTGCAGGAGCAGAACCCTTCCCTTCATGTGCTGTTATCTTTCGAGTGCATACATAAACGTTGGTCAGTGATCACCGTCGCCAATAATTGATAGCCATTGCTCTGCAAAACCGCGGCTGTATTGTCTGTATAACAAGATTGAGGAAAAGGAAAGTACTTGGGTTTATATTTAACAAAAAACATTACAGTTGTTCAAGAAACTATTATAAAATTTAATAATCTAGTAAACAAATGATTCTAAAGCAATCTGTATAAAAATATAAATAAAATGGATCAATTTCAACTGGAGTTGCGCCGGGAATAAAATATTGGTGTAAAATTTACGCTGCTCCGATCAGTTGCGCCGGCTTTGCTCCGATCTTTTACTCTTAGGTCGAGTTGTATAAAAATGTAATCCTGTGTTGAACTCCAAAATAGGATGAAATACCATGGAAATGATTGTTGCTGACAATTGTTTCTATAGTATTTTATCCTGGAATATTTCAATCCACGTATACAATTAGGCCTTAAGGGTTGGATTTAAAAGACAAGGATAAAGATAGCGCTTTCTTGTCGGTCCCAATGGGCGATATAGGGATGTTTCTCCATGATTGCGTTAAGTCAGGCTCGATTTTTAGAATCTGTAAACATCGAACAAAATCCTGAAAATTTGTTTTCCTTTTTGAGCCTGACTTAAAGCAATCATGGATTAGCATCTCTATATCGCCCATTGGGAGCGACAATGAAGCGCTATCTTCATCCTTATTTCTTAAATCCAAGCCTTAAGAGCAACGTCTATGCTATCACATGCGTTTTTTTCTCACTGTATGCTTTTTGACGTGGAGAGAATACAAGCCCGTTCACAACCACTTAGAATACGTAACGTAACATTAAAACATAACGTAAGAAAAGTTAAAATGCACCGTTTTAGATGTATTCATTCACAATAACATAAAACATGGCAGACATAACATAACGTACGGAAAAGTTGAGCCAACTTCAACTTTCCATGTCTCCTGTGCTATGTCTTCTATGTTTGGACAATGAAATGCGGTCTTGAGTGCGATTTCGTGCAATGTCGTGTCTAGCCGCCTGGGTTCCGATAGTCATGTCGTGTCTTTGTCTATAGTGTCAGGTGAATAATAGCAAAACGTTCTTCTCTATGCATATTTCACAAAATGTTTCTTTGATCCCAATGATAAACTTTTAATTTTAACCTCAATCCAGGCTCACACTGACAGCTACTGTCACTGTGCTGTCACACATCTGTCATATCTGAGATTAATTCACACTATACGCATGTGCACATAATACTACTAACTATAAACGTAACTTGGTTGGCGCAACTGGGAATGGACTTTTAGTTACTGGATCATCCACTGGAGCCAGGCAGCGCTCGAATCTAACGATTCGAGCGGGTTTTTCGGTCTAGTAGTCTGCATTTTAAAATTTTACTTTTGTCAACCACTTGTCAACAAACTTTTTGCATGCTGTTTTTCGATAATATTCCCGCATTATTCCAATTTTTTGCTTGTGTTCTCTGTCTGTTCTCTGTGCAACAATATCTAACCCTTATGGATGTATTAATGGAATCTGGTGCTAAAACTAAAAAGTGTTGTGTGCCTAATTGCGAAGATCGTTTGTCAAAGACTTGAGTATTTTTCGGAGCCTTTTCTTTCCTAGACTCTTTTCATTCTAATATTATTGCTGACTTTTTCCAAACCACTTGGATAAAGCGATTTTTTTTGTTCAAATGATGGCATCTGCAGATGCATGTTAAAAAAATCACTACGGTCACAATTACGAGTTCTAAGAAAAAATTATGTAAGTACTAGTTAAGAAACATCCGTAGGATGTCCTTAAATCGTTTTTACTTTTGAAAAATTATACAGGCTGGCTAAACTTAATTTATCGAAGTTGGACGCACTATTGCTCCATCTTGTATATTATATTTGTTGTAGTCACCACAAAAATCATTAAATTAAAGTTGTATGTTGTTTGAATCAATAAAATGTTAATTAATATTGTGCCACTCTTGTTCATTTTAGAATTAGTTGACTGAATCAAATCCTAAATGAAGGTCCAAATGAAATATTAAATTGAGATTAAAATATTCCCGATATTGCAGTTAACTGTAATAATTCCGGATCATCCGCTGCATGGCGCTGACTTCATTCTCAGCTTTACCACACGAGATACTTTTCTAGAGGGGGATATTCTGTGCGCATGTGCAAGTCTTATGTTTCTCATGTCTTCTACGTCGTTGTGAATTTAAAATAACTTTGTATGTTCTTTACGTTATGTTTTAATTTGACGTAACGTATGCTAAGTGGTTGTGAACGGGCTTTACTTCTCTCATTTTAGATCACTGAATCAAAGGAAATGGAATGAGTCAAGTGCAAGTAAATAACCCAGTTAATGTAATGGAATAACGTCGCGCGCATGCATTAAGTACGCAGCTGGTCCACAGTGGTACGCAGCGACTTAATTCAGTATCGTATTCACCAGGCTACTGCTTCACACGTTGTTACTTCATACTGAATAAAACGTGCTAATACAGGCCTGGTTTTCGCGCGCCAGTATGATAACTCAAGACAATATTCATAATGTTTGCCGCGAGATCATTTCTAGTATTCTGCAAAGTAATTGCACTACATCATCTCGAGCAGCCGTAAAGTGAGGCAGATGGATATAACCCATTTCTGTCGAACAGAGAACGACCATAAGCACCAAATTTGTATTTTCAAATTTACAAAAAAGGTCGCATATTTTTAGTAATATAATTACTTTTGTAACTTTTTTGTAACTCTTGTTTAAAATATTTGATAACGAATGACGCATGATGAGGTTTACAGCAAACTGAATTCAAATTGGGCTATTTATTTAATGTTAAAGTAAACATTTGTATTTTGCTAATATTACCGTGCATGTTAACTTTTTTCAAAGCATCCAGCGCTGGAGTTTCTATTGTTACGGATCAGTTCTTAAAAACAAAAGTCAGATATTCTTTAATGGCACGGATTTTTCTTGGAAATACGAAATGCATTTTCTCTCTTTTCAATACGCGCCCCTGCTAATACAAACAATCACGTCAATGCATTTTGCTGACGTTTTACAATCACAAATAATACAGCAGAGACGTTCCTCTTAATTTTAACTCCTTATTTTACTGCGCCGCCCGATTTACATCGAATTAAGTCAAAGAGGGTAGATGCTGACGTAACTTGAAGTTTTTGTCAAATGTCAAATTCGTTTCAATTTGTAAATATCGGCGCTAATGTTTATCCTTGGCAACATTTTGGAGCTGAAATTAAGCGCAACCGATTGGCGCCGCTCCGCCCACTTTACCAGGCGTAAATCGAGTTGAAATTGATGCATTACTATTAGAATCTTATTTACACAACGAGAAAAAATATTGCAAATGTTGTATTAATCCTATATAAAAGTAAGTTTTGTATTGGATTAATACAAATTTTTATGCTATGTGAACAATGCTTAAATCAGTTTTACTTATTCTATTGAAATGAAACAAGAGGGAACTATTTCTGAATCCTAGATTGTTTTAAACTTTCTTTCTTATAAGTATAACTATTGCATGTTAATTTACGAATATTGCGTATAGATAGGTTGATCTTTGACGCTAGGAAGAAGATTCCATATTATACAGTTATTGGTCTCATGGCGTGAAAAGCACGTTTTCTTGTTGCCAAAACGAGATAATGAGATGTTATTGGTTTGTAATCTGAATGCTACTAGCTTTTTCGTTGCCCTTTGTTACGTCGTCAATTTTCGTGACTTATTTCCGCTCTAAGGCGCCCGTTCCTGGATATCTCTTCTCTTGCAAACCTGCCAAATTCTCCCGAAAGGATCAAAGAAATTATATTTACTCGCTATAAAGCTGGCATAGATGGCTTCTCCAAATAAAGCACTCTTATCGATTCGTTGGAGCGTTTACATCGGCCGTCTGCCAAGCTGCCGGACTCTACAAGCATCAGGTATATAACACACCCTCCGGGAAACAGGGAGAAATTTCGATAATGCACGGGGGATAAGAAACACATCATTCCTTTTTGGGTCGCCTTTGATTGAGGATCTCTCACCGGAACAAACCTTGAATAAAAAACAGTCAACCTGCCGAAAATGAGAGTTGTAATTTTTCCAAATCATTCATATTATTCAGATTATTGCGACAACCCAGTAGCTAACAACGAAGTAAATATGCAATGTTTTTGAGCTGACAAAATGTAATCGCAGGATTACAGAATTTATTTCAAATTCATACTAGGCGCTCAGGTTACGATATGTTGTATTCGCAGTTCGCTAATAGACGCTCGCAATTGTCCAACGCAGCCTCATCCGAAAGGATAAACTTACAGGTAGCTTCGCTTGTTACTAGAATTAACCACAATGTTTAAAGAATTGGCCTGAATGCGGCCCTGCTCTGTCTTAGTCAGCCGATCCCCACCGCGCTGCGACCATTCCGCTTCTTTGTGCGCTAGAGTTAACACATGATCGCAGTGTGCAGCTACAGACCACGTGTTATTAGTTATTAAACGTAAGTAATCTTCAATTTACATTAGACTGTACCGTTTCCGTTCTTAGCACTTTAGACTAGATGCCATGGGGCACAACAGTCGAAAAAGGAGACGATCGCGATCACCATCATCAGATTCTGGGGAAGCGAGCGATGGAAATATGCTGCAATTACAAAAGCGCATTCAGGCACTAGAGCGTCGCTTAAAACACAAAAAGCGACGACACACGTACCGGCATCGCTCAAGGTCTCATACGCAGGCCTCGGGCGGCGGCCCAAACAGACGCCGTACTAGCCGTTCAAGGTCTCATACGCAGACATCACAGACCGATAACAGGTCGCCAAGACGTAACGGTCGCGGTGTGTATTACTCGACACCCGACCGCAGTTCCCCATATACACCGCCACCTCAAAATAATGGCACTTTCGAATCCAATGTCGAAATTGATAGGGGGATTGGTCCGCCTAACCAAGACTCGCCACCCACCCCGCCTCAGCCTCAAACTGACCTCCGTCAAGAAGACCAGTTAATCTGCACGGACGTCGAACTGGAAAAGGAAATCTTGGACATGCTAGGGTCTGACCCCTCTACAGAAACTGAAAATATATTTAGTTTTCACACAGCTCTAGCCTCGCGGTGGACACACGTTATCACCAAGGGGTTAGACTTGCAGGAAAAAACGGAATTACTGGAAAAACAAAGAATTCCGTCAAATTGTCCGAGGTTAGTTGCACCTGCAGTGAATCCTGAGATTCTTCCTGCATTAGGTGAGGTACTGATTACCAGGGACAAATACCAACAGTTTTCACAGTCACAGTTAGGAAAGGGGCTAGTTCCCCTTGGGAAAGCCATCAATCAGCTTCTAACGACTAACGCAGACTTGCGGGATAATCATCTCTTGCAGTTGCTCTTAGAAACGGGAAAAATCTTAACTGACCTATTTTTCCACACGACAAAATCGAGACGTCATAACATCTTTCCAATACTCAATAAATCGGTGAGAGAGGTTATCAAATCTGACGTTCCTGGCGAGCTTCTCTTTGGCCAGGACCTGGGAGAGAGAATAAAGACGGCTAAAACGTTACAACGCTCAAGCGTCGAACTGAAGGCACAGACGGCACCGTCTACAAGCCAATACCAAAAATTAAAAGGAAAACAAAAAGGGGGGGGGCGACAATGGCAAGGCTAATTACCCCACTCCATCAGGGTCAAGGCGTTTAAACCGAGCAAGCCCGTTTCGCTACCCGAGAGAGCAGAGACGCAAAGGGCAACCGTCTCGGTCCAATTATCAACGTCCACCCTTCAGGGGGAGACGCGATATATCCTACCGGAAGAAATATTAGAGGTGAGTGACTCTGCTGGCAGACTTTCTAAATTTCTTCCTCAATGGAAGAAATTAACCAATAATCAAAAAATATTAGAATGGATTAAGGGATATCAGATCCCTTTCAGTAAACAACCATCGCAAAGCACACCACCTGCGGCACCCAATCACCCAGGAGACGAAAAGAAGGACATGGCTTTAAGCATAAACGACCTAATAAAACAGGGTGCGATAAAACCATGTCAATCGTGTGAAGGCCAATTTATATCAACATATTTCTTGGTAAAAAAGCCAGATGGAAAATCCAGGTTTATTCTAAACTTGAAACATCTTAACACATGTTTAGAACCACCACATTTTAAAATGGAGGATATTAGAACAGCCTCAAAATTAATTAAGAGAGACTGGTGGATGTCAACGATTGATTTGAAGAACGCATACTTCCTCATATCAATCGATGCACGATTTAGAAAATACTTAAGGTTCAAATTTAGTAATAAACTGGTCGAGTTCACTTGCATGCCATTTGGACTCTCAGTGGCCCCGTATACCTTCACAAAAATCTTAAAACCCATTATAAAACGGTTGCGCAAAGAAGGAATTCTTTGTGTCAACTACTTGGACGACTTCTTACTGATCTCCAAAACACGAGATGAGACTATCAAAATATCAAACTACACCACAAAATTATTAGAATCTCTTGGTTTTATAATAAATAAGGAAAAAAGTAAGTTGCGTCCTGAGCGAACTTGCTTGTTTTTAGGTTTTAAACTCAATACAGAGTCACTAACCATTGCATTGCCAGGGGAAAAAAGACAGCGAATTCTAGACTATATTTTGGAAGTGAAATCGGCGGATAAGATTAAAATAAGAAAGGTTGCGCAACTTCTGGGCACCTTGTGTTCAGCTTGTCCGGCCGTAAAATACGATTGGCTGTATACCAAGCAACTCGAGCGGGACAAATTTCTAGCTTTAAAAAGAGTAAAAAGGAAATTACAATGCCAATATGAAGTTATCAGAACTATCGATAACTGACCTCAATTGGTGGGAGGCCAACATCCCCCACACAGTACATAGTATACGTCCTGATAGCTTTCATTTAGAAATATTTACAGATAGTTGCTTAACCGGCTGGGGAGCCCATTGCAAGGGAAAAAGCACAAACGGCTGGTGGCCAACTCAATTACAATTAGAACACATAAATTTTTTGGAATTGCTGGCCATCTATTATGGCTTAAAGTGTTTTGCAGAAGATTGCTCTTCAGTAAATCTTTTAATTAGGACAGATAATACCACAGCCCTCTCTTATATTAATCGGATGGGTAGTGTTCAATACCCAAAACTATGCAACTTGACCAGGGAAATCTGGCAATGGTGCGAGGAGAGAGGACTATGGATTTACGCTGCCTATATTAGCTCAAAAGATAATCCCAAAGCAGACATAGAGTCTAGAAAACTGCCTACAGAAACAGAATGGGCTCTATCATCCAGGGCTTATCAGAAAATTGTTTTAAACTTTGGCCTACCACAAATTGACTTATTCGCCTCGTGCAACAATACTAAATGCCACAAATATGTGTCGTGGAAAAAAGATCCGGGGGCCATTGCAGCGGATGCGTTTACAATTTCATGGCGCGAACATTTCTTTTACGCATTTCCTCCTTTTACCATGATCTTGAGAACCATTAACAAAATAATTAACGAAAAGTCCGAGGGGATTTTAGTGGTGCCGCAGTGGACTACACAGCCTTGGTATCCACTGTTTACTGAATTAATAGTAGGAAAACCATTGGTCTTCAGCCCAAACTCATCTTTGTTAATCTCTCCTTACAGCCACGAACGCCACCCTCTCCGAATTTCCCTGGTGGCCGCCAAGTTATCAGGCAAGCTCTTCTACTAAAAAATGTCCCAGAAGAATCCATCCCAACAATGTTGAGATCTTTAGCAGACGCAACCCTTAAACAATACGATTCTACGTATCAAACTTGGTGGACTTTCTGTCAAGGGCAGAAACTTTGCCCATACTCCTCAGGCGCAACCGAAGTACTGAAGTTCCTCCAACACGTATACAATTCAAAAATGGTTAATTACGGAACATTTAACTCTCATCGGTCCGCCCTTGCTTTAATCCTGCCGGGAGATATTGGGAACGACCCTCAGATTAAACGGTTCCTAAAAGGAATTTCACGCCTTCGTCCGTCGGCCCCAAAATACGAACTGACATGGGACCCAGCCGTTGTCTTGGACCACCTCAAGAAACTTTCGCCAAATGACTCTATCACCTTAAAGTGTTTGACCTTTAAGTTAACAACATTACTAGCCCTAACAACGGGACATCGAATACAAACAATATCCTGTATTAAGACTCCTAACATCAGGGAAGAAAACGGAGCGGTCCAAGTTATAATAACTGATGAAATTAAGACATCATTAAAAAACAACACACAACCATGCTTACATCTACCGTTCTTTACGAGCAATCCGGATCTATGCGTGGCGTCAACTCTCTTGGAATATCTAAAACGCACGGCTCCCCTTAGAAATAATAAAGAGCAGTTGTTGCTAACGATAAAACCACCACATAGACCAGCGAACAAACAAACAATCAGCAACTGGGTCAAAAAGACGTTGGGGGCAGCTGGAGTGAATACAAATATTTTCAAGCCACACTCTACTAGGCACGCCTCATCATCAGCGGCGTTTCGAAAGGGGGTGTCACTGGAGGTAATCCAAAAAACAGCAGGCTGGTCCAGAGGATCTTCAACCTTTGCTCGTTTTTATAACAGGCCTATAAAAGAAGCTGCAGCATTCGCAAATGCTGTAATATCTGCTTAAAACATTTTAAGGTTTTTTAAGGCATAAATATGTCTTTGTTATGTTACACAAGACAGGTATTTAATAATATTAAACAGCCTTCTCTAAAGATCGCAACTCTCTTTAAACATCTACCTGTAAGTTTATCCTTTCGGATGAGGCTGCGTTGGACAATTTAACAGTCAAACGAGTACTTACCGAAGTTCGACTATAATTGTCCTAGCAGCCTCATCCGAAAGGATAACTCCCTCCCCGACCCGAGGTGTCAACAGACATCCCAAATACAGGTTGCGATCTTAACTTTAAACCGTTGATTGAGATATTTACTGGAAGATGCCCAGCCTTACCGCCAGAATTGTGCCTAAAAATGATGCTGGCGGATAGGGGTCCAGAATCGGTCCATCTGTCCCCCAGCATCATTATTAAATGCAGTTTAGTCGGGTTCAGAAATTACAGATAGCTGTAATATTACGACAACAAGATGAAGCGATGTTGCCACGTAGTATAGTTTATTTCAGCCGTTTTCTCGATCTCTTTTCAATTCATGACACTAACAGAGATGGAACAAACGAGCAGGAGGCGAGCTTATTGTACGCGATAGACAAAAAGTGGTGCGGGTAAATATCTTTTGCACCACGGCTTCAGTGTCCAAATGCTGTAAACAAAATATGAAAGAATTTTTTTTTATTTGTTAAGAAATTTGTTAACCACAGAAAATGTGCTTAACTTTTCTCATTAAATAATTATACATATTTCGATAATGTGTAGTAAAAAGTAGAAAACATTTTGCAAAAAATTAAAGATAAATATCAAAGCACACAGAACCGTAAAGGTTGTGGTGCAAATGTACGGTTTCTTTGGCCATCACGGTTGGCACACGGCAGGTCCGAGCTCATTTGTGCGGTCTGGGCTTTTACGATTTAGAGGACTAAACGGCTGAAATGAACAGTACCTTGCCGAACACTGTAACATGGTGCCAATCAATAATGATGGTGCTACACTTACGTCAGGGGCGGATGGAATGAATGATAAAACCGATTAGACGTTCCGGCCAGAGAAATTTAATTTGCTGACTTTCTCAAATTTACACTCGAAGACGAACTACATACTTAGCTATTGATATAAAGCTTGTGTTATTTCGATTTTAATTTAAGTGTTTATTAAGAGGAACGTCTCCGCTTTATTATCTGTGATTGTAGAACGTCAGCAAAATGCATTAACGTGATTTTTGTATTAGCAAGGACACGTATTAAAATGTTGTTTTACACACAACATTTCATTTAAAAAAATGTTATTAGCCTCTGTATAAATTGTTTTGGCTCATCTTGTATGTTCAGAAATAATTTCCGGTTATAGACTTTGTGTTTTTAAAGCAAATTTCTAGCTGTCATAGAACTCAAGCTATCAAAGTCGGACGCACTATTGCCTCACCCTGTATAATAATTCTTGAATTTTTTTTATTTAATTAAAATTTTGTTTACATTGATTTGGTTTATGTGATTAAATCTTGAAAAACAAACGAACAACTGTCAAACCACACAGGAAAATAAAAATTTTGTCCTAAATTAGTTTTGTATAGATAGGCGTAAGGATCTTTTTTTGTATAATTTTTGAACTTTTTGTAAATTGTTTTTTTATTTAATTAAAACTTTGTTTACTTTGATTTGGTTTATAAAAATATAATATTGCCTGAAAGGCGACTTTAATCATCGAGACGTGCGACCTAAACCATGAAACGCAGACCGAACGGAATAAATACACCGCAAACATATCTCGTCCCGTCCCGTGCAGCTATGGTCCCGTGGTCCTGTGCCCACATTCCACACCATAGACAATTTGGCAATGTCGCACACGTACAAATGCGTAAAGTGAGCCTTCTGGAGCCGGTACCTGATTCATAAAACCGAAAACCAACGTTGGCCGTCTGTGGCGCCACCGTACAGTGCAGACAATGTGGGTGAGGGGACGCAGGGCAAAGAAGGGAAACTCGGTCGACTATTAGCACGGGGTTGGGTATCTTCCAGTAAATATCTCAATCAACGTTTAAACCAAATGGTCGCAGCGCGGTGGGGATCGGCTGACTAAGACAGAGCAGGGCCGCATTCAGGCCAATTCTTTAAACATTGTGGTTAATTCTAGTAACAAGCGAAGCTACCTGTAAGTTTATCCTTTCGGATGAGGCTGCTAGGACAATTATAGTCGAACTTCGGTAAGTACTCGTTTGACTGTTAAATCAATCGTTTTGCGTAGCATTTTAAATTAACGCTCAGTTTAGTGAATAACGAGTAGGTACCTACTAGAAAAAAAAACGTACTTTTCCCCCTTATTATTGTACCTACAATATATTTTTAAGCAACTTACATTAAAAGTCATTAAATCCTTATATTTCCTGTACGAGCTTCTTTCAAAATTTGCGTTAGACTCTAAGCTAAAATTTAAAACTTTAAAAATTTTGGCTTTTCTCTGTTTTAGTTTGATTTATTTTAGAAAACTATTAGCAACGCATCACTATATTAAAATGCTGCGAGACAGCCTGACGCTGCAGTTAGACCCGCCCAGTCCTTATCAACGTTGGCACGGTTTTGATGGTCAATGTGAATCCCCCCTCTCCCTCTTACCAGCCCCTCCCCCATTAATTTTTTACGTTAAGTTACATGCGTTAAGGGTGGAAACGAATGTATAAAACATATGCTATGCAAACCCTTCGAATTACAGGACTTCAAGATAAACTATATCATATATTATGAGATAATACTTTGGAATCTTGTAAAGCAAACTATGAAGTATGCCTTTGGAGAAAAGTTTATAAAATTGACCCCAAAATTTTGTCATAGAGATACAATCTGTAACGTTAAAAAAAGTGTGCTAAAAGTAAATTTTTTATTCCAAAAGCACAAATGTACTCTTTTAGATCAAAGAAAGCTTTTAAACAAGACTAAAAGTCATTATTTTTATCTCAACCGGTCGACTTCATAACTCGACCGGTCGACTTCATAACTCGACCGGTTGACTCAAAAACTCGACCGGTCAACTTAAAAACTCGACCGGTCGACTTAATATCTTGACCGGTCGACATAATATCTCGACCGGTCGACATAATAACTCGACCGGTCTACTTAATAACTCAACCGGTCAACTTAACTCGACCGGTCGACATAATAACTCGACCGGTCGACTTAGTATCTCGACCGGTCAACTCTCGCACTTCAAAATACTAGCATCTGATTGGTCAGTTCTATTTCTTATCTTAATCTTTTCTCGTGACTGAACATCAAATTTTGTTATTCCTTTTTTCTTAGACGTTACACGCTATTCCCTACACTTGGTGTATGAACCGGGCATTCGCTTTCTACGTTTTTTAGTCTTCTAGTTTTCTATATGTTTGGCCAATCAAATGCGGTCTCCTTTCGTATCTAATATTCACATCTTGGTGGTTGATACCAATCTGAAATTCAAAGTGCAAACAAACCTTACCTTAAAATTTAAAATCCACGTGTCGATATTGCATATTTTACAGATTTTTTCTTTATGTTAATGACAAGTTTTTAACTTTAACCTCAAATTGAATTTTTCTAACACCAACACACTGACAACTACTGTCACTGTCATACCTATTTGAAGTTAATCCACACTATGCACGTCATATGTTTCCCATGTCTTAAACGTGGTTGTGCATTGAAAATTACGGTAATTGTTTACAATTTCCACTCTTCGCTTTTTGTGCTGTTTTTTTGGAAACCATCGTAAAACATCATTAGAATGCCATTTTGAGCAAATGATAAATAATTTTATGCAAAATTTATAGGAAAAAAAAAGATGTGCTAGGGCAAGGAAAATGAGTAAAAATAAAAGTAGTTTGCACCAGAAAAAATATTGATTTTCGTAATGTATACATGGTGACGATTGCGTTGGTGTAATTAGTTTTTTGAAAATCGAAGAGTGGGTAAAGTAAACAATGACCAAAATTACTTACTACATATATTTTTACATTATTTTTTAATGTTACGTTACGTACGCTAAGTGGTTGTGAACGGGCTTTAGTTGTAGCCATCGTATAAAGGTTTGCCAGCACGTTACAAGTTTCGATAGGGGCCAATTTCCTTACGAATCGCAGTCTTTAAGCTCCGGATTAGGAGGTGCACATAACTTAAGTGTGCTCTCGGAAACTGATGGGACTTTTTATTTGATTACGCTGGATTCGGGGCGGTCCCGATTGATTTTCAGTATGAAATTAATAACGGCCGTGTCTCGGCTTTTTCCAGGGATCTTGTTGAAAATTGGATCAGCGTTTCAGCGGCCGAATCGAATTATTCATCTAGTGGGCCTTAATCAAATACCGTCCACTTTTCGATGAAAGACGGTCGTTGCAAACTTTCTCATCCAAATGACTTGATAAATTTTTCTTCGATTAAAATATCGAGTTCAAAAGTAAGCTTGGTAAAAGACGAGGCGCGACGGGCTAAAACGGTAGATAGGTATACGAGACGACCACTTAAACTATGTTAATTGCATAATTTAAGCGAGTGAATTAAATTCAGGGTGGCGCATCCTTAAGCACAATGTGTTTCAATTATCGTTACTGTTCAGTGTTTAATTTCCAGAAACGAAATTGGTGTGAATGGCAGCAGTGCGGTTACGTCGAGAGTGCGTTAACATTAAATTTCACACCTTGCTGCATGAGCGGAGTCTTATATTACCCAGCCAGTAGTGAGAGACGTGGGAGCTGGCAGTTAAAATTTATGTTACATTAAATATGATTTCTGTAGCACATCTTTCTGAAAAAGTTATGTTCAATCGAAAATTGTTTTCTTTATGTTATTGCAAGAAAGAGTTCACATGTCTCTGGAAAACCTTGGCTAACTAATAATGAATTAAGTGGAGATTGAAGCAATAATACTGAAGACATCGTTACAAATTAATTGCTTGAATACGTCGAGAAAGTTTAAGTTCAAGCAGTAGATAGATCATTAAATAAAAGGCTTAAATACAGTTGAAGAGAACACGCGGATCTTCGTAACTTTATAAACAAAACCTTATTGGGGTTTCTGAATGGAGTTACATGGCATATTACCATTGTTAAAAAGGTCAAATATCCCCCAAGAGAATCCCAAATTTTGCGCTGCGCGGGTCAGGTAGCTCTCGTGTCCATTCCTGCCTACATTCAATTTAGCAGGAATTTGCTTAAGCGACGCTGGTGCTGATTCTCTCTGATATGTCGACAACTCGTTTCGCTTGAATGGACAACATATTTCGTGTTTTTCGCCCTCTAAAACCGGGTTTATTCCTCACACAATTCCCTTTGTGTCATGTGTCTTATAAAATGTATAAACACACATTATGCGCACACGGTGTTGTATATCCGCTCCTGCTGCAATAAGCGATTTCCGCTTGAATTGGTCTGAATGCCTGTTCGCGAGTAGACGTTACGTATTAAACGCCGACTGCGAGTCATTTTGATATTGCTACCCGGATAGGTACCTGGAACCTTTCCAATTATTTTCCACGGGCATTCAAGTTAATGAAACCATTATCACGGCCCGAACTCACACCATAAAAAATAACCGCCCCGCCATGCAGAGGGGCAAGATAACTGCGAGATTGCTCATCAGCGCCGAATAACTTTTAGCCGATGGGAGCTGGTAATGGAAAAATGTGTTTCGAAGCACTTTGACGAGGATCTATAGAATGATGTCCAGATAACATGCGAAGGCGCAGTAATTTTAAAAAAATGGCCATTATTTACACCATGTTTTCAAGAGTGCAGACTCTCGAAAGTTACTATTGGCCAAATAGTAGTGTTCTGTAACCAAGAATTTCTACTTGGCGACCTTCCGCCGCTCATTTTCCGCTGTTACAATAAAGAAAACAAACCCATTCTTTGTTTTCCTGTTATCTATGATTACATATCTGCATGTAGTGTAGCATAACTCGTACTCACAAGCACAACGTTGAAAGCACATAGAACCAAAAAATCGGCAACCTTACTCTCCAACTTCGCTTCTTGCTCCAACCCGGCTAAGTGTCAGTGCATAAATTTGTGGTCACCAACAGACGTGCAAATGCACGTCTGTTGGTGCAACAAAATTGGGATTAGTGTGTTATCAGACTTGTAAATTATGCTTTCGTCGCGTTCTTCATCATCATCCTACAACCATTCGGAGGAAAAAAGAGCCCGTTTAAGCAGGAAGAAGAAACACGAGGGTTACGGAAAACTGAAGAAGAAGCTTGCAAGAACCAAAAGTCGTTTAAATAAGCACCGTTATCGTCGATCTCGCTCAGGCTCAAGTGGAAGTGAAGTGAGTTCTTATTCTTCTGGTCCTGGTTATTGAAGACAAAATAGTTACGTAACTTATTTATCGTCTCTAGTGAAAAACTTGCATAATTGGCCACCTGGCTTGTTTAGTAAAGCACGCTTCTTTTGCCTGCACAGGTGGGTCTTCGTACAGGTTCGTCTGAGGCGGACTGCATAACGTGGCCGATCCTCTTGGGTTGCTCGAAAATCTCCTGAACTGCCTGTCATGAATGGGGAAGTTTTGTCGGCTTTGGGAGAGACCCCTGGACGCTTATTCTCGAAATCATAGGAAGGGAACGATCATACCTGTGAGTAGGAATGATCACATCACATGAAATTTCTTTCACGAGGTTTGAGCTATATTCTCGGCAAGTTAGGAAGTGATAATTCCCCACAATTTTAGGAGAACGATTTTGCAATGCTGCCAGGTTTACGTTCAAAGAGATATCCAATCAGAAGTAGAGATTTACATCCCGCAAAAAAATCAAAACACCATAGTGTAGAAGGAATGCTATTACCGTCATCTTTTATGCCAAACCAATATTAATAACAATTTTTGTAAATAAAGTGTTAGTTAGGCTACAAGCACCTAAAATACAAGCAATATTTAATTATGTTTTGAATAAATTCTAAATTATTTGCCTTATGCGTTATATTGAGGGCTGACTGCCTCGTTGGTTCCTCCATAAAAGGTGTAATCATTTCAGTTACTTATGTTTCTGGCCAATTCTTTTGAAACTCTAAAATATTTTTGAAATGTAGAATCCGATAATCGATCAAATGGATCGATTCTATCAAAACGATAAAATTTTCGTTCGGGTTCAGTTGCAACTTCTTCCGCTTCCTCGAGGTCGTTTAGTACATGATTTGCCAATAAAATTTCACCTGCGTCCATCTAAATTTATTTAATCAATAATAAATTATTTCAAAAACACGCTTTTACTATTGAACAAAAATTAATTTTAAAAATTGTAAATAACACCACTAAATATCGAACTGTGATCGAACAAATCACACCTCAAACCAGCCTCAAACATAAATAGTCGTAGCTAACCCTACTTTCAGTACCTACTAGGCCAGTGAGTAGGTAAAAAATTTAACATTAATTCTAACATTTTTTAAACTTTGCCGTGTAATGTGTAACGAATCAAAACGAAACTATAAAATTTTGCAACTCGATTAAAGGTCGGCATCATTGTAAAAATCGGAAAAATTTAAATTAAGCGATATCTCGACGAAAAAAAATATAACATTGTTGCAAACTCGATAGAGTTTTTATTATAATATTCAAAATGCACAGCAAAATTTGCAGGAACTTATGAATTAGGCATAATAATTAATAAACATTTACGAATGCAGTCATTTGCAATTGACATCTACACACGTTACGTTTTTTTCGAAGCGTTTTTACGTAAATAACTATTGATTTGGTTGTAAATTATAAAAAATGGACCATGCCGTCACCGAATAGAGTTGCAAATTTACAGAGACTTGTAAGGCGATTTTAGCAAGTAGTTTCGCAATCATGTTAATATTTTTGCTGAAAAATTAGATAAAACAATGTTATTAATGATAATTAATTATTATGCCTAATTCATGAGTTCCTGCAAATTTTGATGTGCATTTTGAATATTATAATAAAAACTCTATCGAGTTTGCAACAATGTTAAATTTTTTTTCGTCGAGATATCGCTTAACTTACATTTTTCCGATTTTTACAATGATGCCGACCTTTAATCGAGTTCCAAAATTTTATAGTTCGGTTTCGATTCGTTACACATTACACAGAAAAGTTTAAAAAATGTTAGAATTAATGTTAAATTTTTTAGTTATCATGGCCTATACCTACCTTGACACAGTTTGTGAGAGCACGTGGCACTTGTATACAAACACGTTCTATTGGTCGAAACATGGGAGTTGGATTTTCTCGTGCAAAATACCAAGAGAACTCGACTCTCACAATTTTCAAAATACAGGTTTTTTCATTTCAAGAGAAACCCCACCACTTTTTAGCAACTTTTCTCTTACTTTACTCGCTCTCTCGAGTCGAGAATAAGGATCTTGTAGTTAAGAAATCTGGGAGGCACCCTTTTACCATGTAACAGGTGCTTCGTTGGGCAAAATATCTGAAGGCTGGCTTAGACAAAAACTGAAGAAAAAAATTGTTGGATAAATACTTGTGTCCAGGAATTACAGACGCCGAAGCCGAGGTCGGATCCTGATTATCTGAACAGGTCTGGTGTTAAAATAAGATACGAATTCAAGAACAGATTGCGGCGATTCTGGCGGCCTTCAGCCTTGTGTTAAATAACATGTAATCAAAACCACAAGAGGAATTGAATCTACGGACATAGCTCTTCAGGTGGAGGATGCAGCTCAGCGTATCGGAAATGTAATGAAAATACTGACGGAGCATTATATCATCACACTTAAACAAAGAATATAAAAAAGTATTCAAAGAGAGCGTACCAGATCCTTTTCTATTTGGAAAGGATCTTCAAGATAAGATGCGTAACACTCAGTCAATTAAGAAAGTTCTATTGGACATAAAAGCAAAGGACCCAAAAGCCATTCCTTTTTCAAGCGTCCCTTTGGCTAGGACAACTCTACTTTCTACACAGGCTGGTCCATCTCAACGAAATAATTATTTAAAATATCAGCGCTCGATGCACAAGTCATTTTGGAAGCAAGAGGGGGAGGAGATAAGAGGACAGAACTAAGGCAACTACTACTACTACTACTACGAAAATCGTTTCATTGACGGTCCTGCCGCTACTAGAGACGGAGGATCGCAGAACACCTACGTCGGATCTCTTATGTACTTTTTTAAATTCGTGGTAGGGGATTACTTCAAATGGTCAAATTCTAAGTTGGGTCCGTGGTATTTAAATCAACAGATTGGAGCAAGCTGAAAATGCTCAACAGAACCAACAGAATTCCTGTCGCCTTATTTTTTGATAAGGGAAAAAAAAGCTAAAAACGCATTTTGCCTTGTTTTTAACTTTAAACAATTAAACTCATTTATTGATCCCCCACATTTTAAGTTGGAGGACCGTCATAGATTCGCATCAAAACTGCCCTGTAGAGATTGCTATATGGAAAAGAAAGACATGAAAGAACCAAATTTTTTATTACCTATTCAGAAAAATCAACAAAAACTTCTACACTGTACTTAAAGTGCCGTCGAACGGCTTCCTATTAAAGTGCTGTTAATGCGTGCGAAACACGCAAGTGAAAGACGAGACACCACAAAGATCGAACACGCAACGACTAGCGAGGTTCAAATCCTCGTTCAAACGATACTTTTTTTGGGAAAAAGAAGTTCTACGCAAGGTTAGTTCAGAGCCCTGTAATTTTTTTTATTTCTACTTCTTTATTATTAGACTTTTCGTTTTCGTTCATACAGCATTCGATAGCCCTTGTGAAATGGAGAAATTTGATGTATCTGTATTTGATATAAATCTGTCCGTTAAAAAGTTACAAGAGTTTAAAAATTAAAGCACCATTAAAAATTACTACTTGAAAAGACTTTTCTAATCTTTTTCCTTGCCCTAACACTTAAATGTATTACTTTTCGGGTTGCACAATTGCCTGAAGCAAAAATGCCGTTGAATGCCAATGGAATATCAATAACACCAACTAGAAATAGCAATACTGCGATTACAAAAATTACAAAACAAACAAAAAATGCTCTTCCAAATAAAGGAGTCACCCAATTTAATGAAACAGTAAACTGTCCGCAAGCTCGAATCGCACATTTCACAAATTGAAAGTGTGATTAAGAAAACAAAGAAGATAAACAACATTAAACTACTCCATGATGAGCCGTAATAGCTTTAACTAAAGTAGAAAAATAATTTTAAAAAATCAAAATTATATTGATATGTTAATTTTGAACTAATACACATACCACCATAAGATATCTTTGTGGAATCGGGTAAGCGTAAAAGCTCTGTTTTCCATCAGTAATTCCGCGTTGCCTCAGGACTAGCCAGAGCCGGACGCAATTAAGTCGTTAATTGACTTGACCGAATCAGTCCTTTACGATTCTGATCACGCCGTTTTGCCACTTAAGCCGAGATTTAGTACACTCGTAAAGGGTCCTGCACGATTCGCAAGTCCTTCAAACCTGCAGTCAGAACTTGTGTGACGATGTTTCAACCCGTTTCGCGACCTCACCCAGGGAGTTTGGGTCAAATTTTACCGGTAACGCTTTAAACGTAATGTAGTGCTGAAATTTCACAGGAACGGGCTATTTAAAGCTATTAAAGCTATTAAAGTCAATTTAAATGCAATAGGAATCGTTGGATATTGTTGAGATAAATCAGGATTTCCGGTAGTATTGAAAAATACCTATTCAACGCGCTTTGCAGAAAACTTAGGTACAACGTCGATAAACAAACCGAATAGTAAACAAAATGATCAAATATAAAACGTTCGTCGAGGGACCGGAATCAAATTTAGCAAGATAACAATGTTGACGTAGTGTGTGTGGAATAAAAAATCGACAAATAAGGGTAGCGCTCATGCTGAGTAGGTATACCTATTTCTTCGTTATTAATTATGATACCGTAAAATCACATGCTGAAAGTGGTCTGAGTAAGTGAAAGTGGAAAACCCGAAAAGTAGGGCCTAATTTATTTACCGCCCTAATTTGGAGCCGCCTAGTGGCCCTTAAAAAGCCGACCAGACGTCCGATGCAGGAAATCGTTTCACGAATTTGTGGAAATTTTCCCGGAGACGAATTACGTTGGGAAAATTCGAAGCTCTCGAGTCATTGTCAGCATTCTTATCGTCCTGATTACGTGTTTGCGTCCACAGGCGCGACAAGGACGGTCGGAACTCTAGGTACATTTACATTCCAAATGTGACAAACATGATGAATACAAATTCTTAAAGAATCCGAACCAAGCGGCCAAAATATTTAATTGGAACCAGCACCCAGCCATGACTAATTATTATCCTGTCAAATCCTCAAAATCACGCAACTCTATAATTATGCTGTTTTGCATCTCCAAATAAATAAATCAATATGTGTAATGTAATTACAATTAAATGGAGAAATTTAATAGAAATCGTGTGGGTTTTAGGAGAATTACCCAGTTTCTTAATTGGATTCAGAACGTCCGCTATTGGAGAAATTAGCAGATACAGGCTCAGCTCATGGCTCTTGCAAGACAGAATTCACGCTTTGTAGTTGATTCAATATCATAATTATCAGCCTAGGGCAGACTTCGTTCTTTGTAAGTTTCAAATCCAACGGGATTGAACCAGATAGTTGAGACAGTTAAATCGTTTTCAGATGTTTGGTTTAGCAGAATTTTTTTAACAACTCCACACGATCTCATAATAGCGCTAGTGCAATTCACTTTCTTCAGGTAATTGTACCAGAGTATAGTAATTTTAAATCTGACATCGAACTAATCTTGATAGTACCACGACTAAATTTCCCAAATATTAAAATTGCGAATTTTTATTTTTAAAAGTCCAAGGCAGAAAAAATAGTATAAAGAATTCGGTTATAAAGCAATTATGGCACTCGTCTATTATAAAACTCGCGGGTATGCCAATCATTTTCTAAACTTTGACTTCTGTTATTAAATATGTTACTCGTTATTTAATGTACTATTATACTTACCTAGGTATAAACTAAGTATAAACTTTTTTTTGTTAATTTTATTTTTAATGCAATCTGTCTATTAAGACAATGGGCATTAGTTTGGGTTTACAATATACCTATACAACGTTTACAGAGCATTCCATTGAATAATCTTCTTAATTATGTGTCAGATGTGGTTACTGAATACTAATTATGATACATATTAGAATCTATCAAGAAGGTCGGAGGGTTTGAAACGCTTGAGTCGTCTCGGTTCTTCTTCATAGGTGAAGAGGCTCTGAGCAAGTGCGTTGGGATGTGTCGTCAAACGATCCTTATATTTAGTACTCAAGCGTTTGACTTCTTCTTTTATGTATGGTATTCGAAGATCACTGTGCAGAATATAAACTGTGACCATTTTTATTCGTTATACCAAGGGTATAAGAGTTCAGTCCGGAAGAGTTACTTCAATACTTATTCGACTTTTATAAAACCGGCCCCTCGACCGGCCCCAAAAGAACAAGTTGTATAGATTTGTTCCTTTCGTCAGTTTCGAGGAGTATTTAATTTGTGTAATTAAATCGTTTTCAAATGTTTTAGCGTTCAGTTGGCCAAATCGCTCTTTGTTAACGCTGTATTGTTACCAGTCACGTTACTAGTTACGTTAATGCAATCTATACTTGATCATGAAATATTTTCAGTGACGTTCTTGCGCAATGCAACAATTATAATTTATGAGGGGCATAAAACGTAATGTGGGCAACTATAAATCAATGTAATCATACAAATTTACGTACTGGATAGTAATTTTGCTGAATAGAGTGTTTCAGAGTTGCAACGTATATGTAGAACTTGTAGAATCGCACGCAATTATGACAGCAATAGAAAAATTTACGATAAAGACAATGTTAAGGTAGAAGAGAATTAAGAAAAAAAAATTTTACGCTTAGTCTATATCACGGATTGATCCAAATTGTATAATGTTATAAAACTGGCATCGCCTTGGAGCCGGTTAAGCATTAATAATTATAGTTTATTTCCGCCAAAGTTCAAATTTGTAACTCTATTAGAAATACGCTTTTAGGCGCCGGCGGTTTTCTTTGTAACACCCTGTATATTTTAATTTCTAAAACAATTCGGCAAAATCACCGTTCAAACATAACTTATGTAGGAAATACCTAGCTGCACACCAAGTATGTACTTACCATAAAATTTCTGTAGATAAAATCTAGTGGCAGTTTATGCATGATTGCATAGAAGAACACAACCGATCCAGAAAAAGAAAGAAATTTAACTGATTGCTTGCAGTACAATATTTTGGTAATTTTTTTCGAGCGATCATTAGCTCCAACGTTATGTCTCACAAGCATAAAAAATTCAACATGTTGCCGTCGACATCATCTACATCATTTTCTTGTTAAATTCTTCACAAAAATTTGAATATCTCGAAAAATACTGATTTTAGGTTGGATAAGAAATTTTTAGCATAATTACTTTTAAACTTAGCACAGAATAAAAAAAATATTAAAAATTGGGGTATTCCATTTAAAATAACAACATTTATGTCAACTTCCGTTATATACGAAAGTGTCATTACTTTGAAAGTATTTTCGGTGATTGCTAAAAGTATGGCTAAATTTTCATGTCAGTAGTTTTTTTCTTTCTCGAGATCCTTCTAATGGACGATCAAAATGCATCACTCCATACATACAGGGTGTCCCAAAACTGAACGTCATCCCGTGGAGGGATGATAGACCAGCTCATTACTGACCAGAATATCATAATATGACCTTTTCGTTGATCCAACCCCAGTAAAAAAAATCTAATGGATTTAAAACTGGAGACCGTGGAGGCCAGAAAATGGGACCACGATGGCCGATCCATCTCTCTGGATAAGTTTGGTCCAAATAATTTCACACCAGTAAATAATGAAAATGAATTGAGAGAACGCATCGCGGAAGTTGCACAACAATTAAATGCCGCTGTAAGTTCAAGACTGATAAAAAGGTCTTTTTAAAGAAAATGCCGCGCTTGCATTCGACTTGGTGGCAGGCAGTTGAACACATCCGTTGAGTTTTATTTGTTTTATTTTTTAATACATATCTGTCACTGCAATTTAACACGTGTTTCAATTCGATTTCCTAATTATTGAAATAATTTGACAATGAGCTCCTTTTGCAGTCAAATAGAAATATCTTTTTTTTCTAATATAAAACATAGAAATTGTTACACCATTTTAAAAACTACACTCAATGAGCCATCTTTTAGAATAACTTGCCAGGTTAGCGTGGTATTTTTTTCAAAAGTATGAAGAGTCAAAGTTACGTAATTAAAAAAAAAATCATGTATCATTCAAAAATGTTTTTTTCCCAAAGGTCTGAAACTAGTAATGTTTCTTTGCCTTTTGATCAATAACAGGGCTATTCGGGGTTACGTAACCACATTTAGAATTTTATAAAATAAAAATTTGGAGTAGTGGCACTCTAAAAACTGATCTAAGGTGTCGATTTTCACGAAATTCATAAAAGTCCCAATATCTCGAAACCTAATAACTTTTTACTAAGGTCATATTATGATATTCTGGTCAGTAATGAGCTGGTCTATCATCCCCCTACAGGATGACGTTGAGTATTGGGACCCCCTGTATATCTCTTTCGTAAAATCGCCTCTAATCAGTCAATCAGCCCTATTGCGTATTCAAGATGTTTGGTCTAACATGAGTGTTTGCCATTAGAATGCGACCGTTACTTCAAATGTAGACACTGTCGGTCACATTCTAATCGCAAACATCCATGTTATGCCTAACATCTTGGATATGCAGTAGGGCTGATTGTGTTAAGAAACTATGCAAATATGTTAGCGATAGCTCCTGGAAAAACCACTAAGTGGGCTAACTACTGACTACCCTGTTCTCTCTTCTCTCCTGCCCCTAGCCTGACGCCCCTACCTGACGCTCAGTACAGTGACGAGTAAAAAATTAGGCACACTCGTGAAGCAAAATCGGCGATCTTGAAGTTGTGTAAAACGGGCAGTAGGAGTGACTGTGTCAGCGAGACCTACTAGCAACTACTAGTTTGACGTATTGGACCCCAGGAAATTCTTATCGCCCAATGAAGCTACGGGTAATATCTAAATATTTATTCCGTTTGGACTTTACACCTACCCCAAAGGTTACCCACCTCCCTCGCCCGGCAGTGAACCACCTAAAAATGGGTGAGCCACAATACCCTGCTCATTCTACCGAATGGAGTTGGTTTACAATGGGAAGAAACATCGTGTCTAATTTTTTGCTCGCCACTGCACTACGTATCAAGAGAGAATACACGATCACAGGAAGCTGCGAAGTAGGAAGAAGGTGCGCGCATGACGGAAGAGAGTGGGGAAACCACAAAAGCCCCCAGCCCCCAGTACGGTTGCTGTTGTGATCGTTGTGTAGCTCAAGCACTAAAGAATTTTCCAAACAATTATTATTGTTTTATAGGGTGTTGATCAACCTTTCTTGTTACATGCGCTAACATTTACAAAAAATTTCGACTTGGATCCACCTTTATTTGGCTTACTTTCAAAAATGGTTTTTTGATTACCTTCTCAAGTTGTATCTATTGCCATTAACATTTTAGCGTTTCAATTTGTTCAGAGTGACAACATCGGCAAGCCCTCCGAGAAGAGGATCACTATCAAGAAATTCGAATTTCAAACTTTACTCAAAGCAAATGATGGTTCTGAACTCGACTTTCTAAGCATTGACATAAGTATTGACTCTCAAACTTATTTATTATCTAATTGTCTCTTGTTTCTAATAAGTTCGAAAATTTTATGCCTCCCTGTGTAAATGGTTGATCTCTTTCCTCAAAACGTCAAGCTGTTTGATCATTTGTATTATTGTTTCATAATTCAATATTCCATTTAAAACGACTTAGGGTCAAATAGATTTCGACTATTTGAGCGTTTGCTAAAAAGATTAAATTTAACTTAAGCTGGCCATTAGTCAAGACGTAACAATTGTTCCTTTTGTATCTTCCAGAAAATATCATTTTAACTCTTGACTGCTTTACGATTGCTTTGGAGAAGGCTTTGGTAAGGGCTGAAAAACCATCAGAAAATTCCATTTATACTTGATCTAATTCACTACATATACCTATTTGCCGCTGACTTTCTTTAGTCGCAAATACAGCTCGATTACCGTCGCTAAAATAATTTATTGGCGTTTTTTAAATTAATAATACAGTCAGTTCGGGCTCAGCTGTTGCGTTTCTGCCCTAAACTCTAAGGTGATCCATTTTAGTCTGTTTCGCTTTACATGTGGTTTAAGCCGACCAGTAACAAAAGAGTCTATACTTTTTGTAACTTTTTGTTTGGAGAGCTTGCAGTTGGGGAGTGAAACTCAATTACCTATGTCTCGAAAAGTTTCGTATAGTTTGACCTCAGCTTTTTACTGCGTTTTTTCTTGTCATTTAATGTCAAATAAATGTCAAGTAAATTCCTGTTGATGCAATAATTTTGAATGTTTCACAGTATTTGTGCAATCTTTTTCGTCGAAATGATATTCGTATATAATTGATGCTGAAACGTGAAATTCGCGATATACGCGATTGGTGAACGATTTTCAATTTTGTATTATACGGATTTGATGTCATGTCGCTCAAATCCAGTCGTATCGCGAATGTAGTGAAATAAAGACGAGAACGTGCCTCATTTGAATATACGACTTTTCATAGTTGGCATAAAACAATTTTACGCCCGTACCACTCACACTGCTACAATGCAAACTTTCGTTCAGAAATCCATTTGTTATTTCACCGACCATCCAGTTTGACACCCAATTGGGGTGCGTTTAGAAAAATAGCGACCGTACCCTCCGGGCCAAATGATTTGTAGCCGGGTTTAAGATCGATAACACACATATGATGACGGCTTGATAGATTGCCGCTTTGTGTTACGAAATTCCAGACTATTTCCTTGATAATAGCCCAACCATCATCAGACAATAACTAGAGTTATCGCACGATGGTGATTGATAACGAAGAAAAATTAGCAATTTTTGAACTCTGCTTGTCAAACCCATAGCAGCGTTTAGTGTGTGCTATCCATCCACTTCTTTGGAACCGAGACGTTATTAGCGTGGAGATATTGTAATGTGATACTGTTGCTTTTATCGAATTACCGGAGACTCTATTTGATTAAAACGGTTCAGTCGAGAACTTGGGTTGGCTTGGTAATAATTAGGTTACTTGCCTCTGTTACAAAATTATAACAATATTAATTACGGTTGTCGCGCCGTCTCTAAATGTTTATGTGTCGTTCGGGAGAAAGAGGAAAAATATGTTGCTCACGGCAATTATCATTCCTGTACTTTTAATTTGTTCTTGTCTCACGCTATCGTTCCCCACTAGCCTTCGACTCCGCATGGAAATACTTAATTACTTTTCGCATCGCTTCGCTAAGTGCTTTCTTTACTTTTCACCCGGCGCATCCGCCAATTTCAACCACTTCTCAGCAGGCCGGTAGAACGAAGAGAATACACGATTCATGTGCCGTAACTGCGAAGGAATTAATTCACGTCAACTTACCATAGTATAGCAATTATACCTACTTAGTATTTGAATATATTGAAACACAATGAACAACGATCACTGTTGATCATAATATGTAGGGGAATACATGACACATGAAACCAGTGAGATAATGAACACCACGTGTGTGACAAATTACTGATTTCATTTACAGTAAACTTTCGATAAAACAAATTCCAAGAAACCAGAAAATTGGTTGTTCGTATTAACAAAATTTGTAATAACCGAGTTTGTGGTATAGAAAATTATGTATATCAAAAATCATAACAGTTATGTGGTTACACATAACACGTAATAATAATACATAATATATACATAATAATGTATTGATATTTACTATGTATGCAAAAAAAGTTATTACATAATAAACGAATATACTTATTTTATTTAAACTAAGTTTACTCGCGCTAAAAATTAGATGCAAGTTGTATGAATTCTGCCTCATTAGTCTCACCATCCACCTTAGTTTAGGACCGAATTTCAACTGATCAGGTCAGCAGGGAGCCTGCAAGCGTCACCAATCTTAAGATACAGACATTTATCCTCACATTAAATTGCCTGTCTTGCTAATTTAGTTTGTTATAAACGGGTAAATAAGCTTTATTGGTTTTCCAGTGTGACCTGCCAAAATTCGCCTCACCCCTAATCGGGTGAAAGAATAAACAAAAGAGGCTAGGTCACAATTGCTAACCCCCTTCGAGGGTTGTATGGTCGGTGCCGGCCAACTAAACAGTGGAAATGGGTCGGGTTCTTAAAGATGTTAATTAAGGGCGCCAGGTATCTTATACCTACCTGTAACCACACGGTAACCCGTTCTAGAGATACCTCTAGGAACGGAAATAATACGCCTTCCTCTAATTTCGGTCGGAATGGTTATATTCAGTAAGAACACAAAAGGAATTAACAATAGATAAAATAGCGAACTAATCGCTGAAGCGATATAGTAAGTAAAGATGTCCGTAATCGGAATATTAAGTAGTTACAAGAAACTAAAACGTAAACACGCGAATCGCGAAGTCGACAACGCGTTTGTTACAATTAATTTGAAATTTAAAGAGTGAAGCTCGTAATAATTATTAAAAATTTCAAACAATGAGTGAAGCTCTTAATAAGTTATTAACGAAAATGTAATAAAATGAGTGAAGCTCGTAACAGGAATAATCAAAGACTTATCGATTGACGGCTTCTTCCGGGACGTGGACCACTTGGGTGTCGCCAAAGAGGAGTTCCGTCGAAGAGAGAATCCGGTGGTGGAGCCTCAATCGGTATCCTTGATGTTGAAAAGATAGTAGATTTCCACCCGGAGTGAAGAAAACGAAGAAAACGGGACGAATGGCTGTCGCCACCCGGAATGCGTGAATATCGAGAATTTGGGGCTTAAATCACCCAAAGCCAAAAGATGTGGGTTTCAACCACACAAAACCCAAAATAGGATGATGTAAATCATCCGTTACTAAAAGCCTACAATAAATAATGCCGTTAGCGTCCAGAAAGTACAAATCACCAAAAAAACTCACTTCCTGGAGACTATAGCGCCTTTTCCAGAGTTTGCTTTAAATCCCGAACTCGGTAGATAACTCAGTAATAATCAAAATCAGCAACATTAATTTTTGCAGCTTTTCTGCACTTAAATCCCAATATGAAAAAGTTTTACTTAACCCAAAATCGGCAGAAACGCTGCTGCAAAATTCGTGCGGTCAAGAAGCAGAAAAGAAAGAAATTGGTGATAAGGTACTATCAGTAGGTACGTCGATTCACGATCGAAATCGTGAGACATCGGCAGTGCTAGTTTCGCAAAATCGAATTATAACACAAAAAGTCAAAAAGGTGAATCAAGAAAAATTTTGGTGAAGCCAAAGAGCAATTTACTACCCTTAGTCCGTATAGTAGAACCATACTAAAATTGACCGGAAGGCAGAGTAAAATGGTGACATAACAATTTCGACCATACAGACTGTTTCACGAAAAACGGACGGATTTCTAGCCGAGTTATTTGAAGACGTAGAGAAGGAATTTTGAATTCTTCTTGAATTAAAGAAGAATCTCTATGATCTACGTGTAAGAAACTAAATCTGGAACTTCCCGTTTGGACCGGAAGTGGACCTACTTTTGATATTTAAATGCAAATATACCTTTATTATTAAACTATCTGATAGAAAAAGTTCTCCTGATTACAAAAATGTATTAACCTTATCGATTTTCTGGTCAAAATTACTTCAGGTCTTCATTTCTATAGCAACTGTTTCACCAAAACGGACAGATTTCTAGCCGAGTTATTTAAAGACGTAGAGAAGAGATTATAAATTCTTCTTGAATCGAGGAAGAATCTTTATGATCGACGTGTAAGAAACTAATAGAAATTCTTCCTCAATTCAAGAAGTATTTAGAATTTTTTCTCTGCGTTTTCAAATAACTAGGTCAGAAATCCGTCCGTTTTGGAGAAACAGTTGCATTAGAAATGAAGACCGGAACTAATTTTGACCAGAAAAGCGATAAGTGTAATACATTTTTGTAATCAGGAGAACCCCTTCTATCAGATAGGTCAATAAACAGGATATGTTTGTATTTAAAAATCAAAAGTTGGTTAACTTCCGGTCTAAACCGGAAGCACCAGAATTAGTTTCTTACACTTCAATCATAGAGATTTTTTATCAATTTAAGTAGCATTCGGAGTTTTTCTCTACGTCTTCAAATAACTCCGCCCGTTTGGGTGAAACAGTTGCAACAGAAATAAAGACCTGAAGTAATTTTGACCAGAAAAAAAGGAAATACCTTTTTGTAATCAGCAAAACTCCTTTTATCAGATAAAGCAATAAAAAAGCTACGTTTGCTTTTAAAAATCAAAAGTTGGTCCACTTCCGGTCCAAACCGGAAGTTCCAGACTTAGTTTCTTACACGTCGATCATAAAGATTCTTCCTCAATTCTAGATAAATTTAGAATTTCTTCTCTACGTCTTCAAATAACTCTGCTAGAAATCCGTCCGTTTTGGTAAAACAGTTGCTGTAGAAATGAAGACCTGAAGTAATTTTAACCAGGAAATCGAAAAGGTTAATACATTTTTGTAATCAGGAGAACACCTTTTATCAGATAGGGCAATAAAAAAGGTATGTTTGTATTTAAAAATCAAAAGTTGGTTTACTTCCGGTCCAAACCGGAAATGCCAGTAGAATTAGTTTCTTACACGTCGATCATAGAGATTCTTCCTCAATTCAAGAAGGATTCAGAATTTCTTCTCCACGTCTTCAAATAACTCGGCTAGAAATCCGTCTGTTTCTTTCCCCACATTCATTCAATGGACACTCAAAATATCCGCAAAACGGAAAACAATCAACGATAGGGCATTTTCTTAGGCAAAGAGGAAAAACTACTATTATAAAAAAAAACGAACCGTAACACCAGTTCATAGAGAAATTCGTTATATCCGAAAAAAAGATTTTGAGAAATGTTCCAGGAAAATTATTTTTGTTTGTATTCTCCAAGTGTTCGTATTAAGCGAATTCGTATTTTTGAGGATTCACTGTATTTATTAACAAATGTCGAAATACCTATAATTATATTTCTTATTAGTCTATAATGTTTGGATCTGTGATTGATGAACGGTCGGGATCGTCAGAGATACTTTTCTGTGTGCTGAGAAGAACTTAGAAAGAGTAGAGCACTGAAGGACTACAAATATAATAGCATCTATTATTTTTTTTCCACATACCTTTGCTATTATCGGATTATTTTTGAATGTTTTCAAAGTAGGGTAAAGCATAAATTATAGGCTTTGTCGCAGTACCAAATTATTAAGTTACCTACATTTCACCACAATCAAATAATTATTTCTACGTAGCAGAGTTTTCCGTCATTGATTCCACATATGTAATTAATTAATAAATAATAAATAAATATTAATAATTAATAAAATTATTTACGAAGAATTAACTTTCCAAAATGTAATGAAAATTATGTTATTTCAAAAAAATGAAAAGTGTTCTTGTTTCATAATAAGAAATTAAACAATGGTCAACGAGGTCACTAGTTTTGAAAAGACCATGATGTAATTTATTTTCAATTGTCTGTGCAATCTTTTTTGACAAATCGGCAAGTATTCATTATAAAAGAAAAAGGCAATTCACAGAAATCATAAAAGTAATAAAAAAGATTATGAGAATTCCAAATCTTGCACAACAAATTATAATATGTCAGCAAATCCAAAATTTTTGACAAGCCACATAAACGTCAAATTAAAAATACATAATTTAAATCAACCTCAAAATTAACTGAACTTTTTCATCATTATCATATTTTGGTTCATATCTTTGTTTATATTCAAGTTAGAGACCTTAGATTTAATGCATTTTCTTTATCTTCTCATCCTCGTTACGATAATAGTAACATTGTTGTACGCAATTTAAGACATTTAAGAGCTTTACAGAGCCATATCAAGGCTTTTTAATAAACGCTTTTCAAAACCAAGATACGACTATTTTTATAATTGGAAGGTGTATCTTCGCTCAACAGTTGGCTATAAGGTTCTTTGAACTTAGGCTTAGGTAAAATTGGACGTACATTTTCATAAATCTTATTACCGTTCGAAATTTTCGAGAAAAAGTTTATTTTATGTTACCGCCTCCCGATTGTGCCTGCCCCAAAAACAACTAAAAGCTAAAAATCTTTTCGGTATGATTATCTCATGAGCAATTTTTTTAATAAAGTTTTTTCCCCTTTGGTGTGGTACAAATAGAATCTGAAGTAAATCTGGTCCTCATCCTTAAGAACTCACCTTGTATACCGTGGTCACATACTAAAATACTTCATTTCGTGGAAAATCTAGACATTTCATAAACTACCAACATTTTTTGGATTTTTTTTTGTCTTTACATCATATGACTAAGTTTTTCATGAAACGTGTAGGTGCCTTACAAGTGTCGGTACTTTCCGTAGCAGCTCATTGCTCATTGTACACGATATAATGCAAACCTGAATGTTGATGGTTCATGAAGTGTTGGATGTTATTCGGCATTTTGTGTTTGTGAATTATAAAATTGAGTTTCAGTTTAAAAGATAGTAGATATCAAAAAATTAAAATAAAAGATAAAAAAATTGAAATTATTAGCGGGATACTAGTTTTCAAAATCTTGTCAGTACCTATTACATTTTATAAGAGCTAACCGTATACCGCCCATTGGGAGCAACAAAGATGTTTCTTCATCCTTCTCCTAAATTCAAGCCTTAAGCACAGAGTTTGAATAAGTTCACTCGTAATTACAATTTTGTGAGTGTATACAAAAAAAAATTATTTTTTTAAATTCAAAATTGACTTTTCTACGTCAACTTGATTAAATAAATTTAATGTCACTTTAAACACAATTTAACTGATAGCCATAGCTGGAAGCTAGCACAAGTCGGCATTTGCTGTCTCCCAACCCATCTATCGTTCTTCTTGTGGACATGAGAACCTAGACTTTGATTTGTTTACTACAAAGCATAATGTGTATCCACCATACAATAAACTTACAAAAAAATCAATTGTTATTAGCTTCAAAGTGGTTCGTTACGTTAAAAATTCGCACTTTTATCTTTGATTTGATCTCATATTTGTTACTGCCCCGTCCATTCCGTCAGCGTTTTTCCCTCATATATGTAACTTTATTTTTGCTTCAGCTAAAAGCCTACACGCGCCGTCGCAAATGCGTTTAACTCAGTCAAATCGAAATTCGAAACACTTGCCTAACGGACGACTGGGACGTATCGCTTTATCGCTTTATCCACAAAGCGTCATCCAATTTGCCTCGATCATCCCGCATTTTTCGACATTCCCCCGATTAATATCCAATTAAGCCTAACCTGGTTTCGCCTTAACGATTCATAAACCCCGACGGAGGCGGACAAGTTCGCCGTTTAACCTTCCAAGACACCGCCGGCGCGATTTTACGAGTAACGCTTCATTTTCAGAATCCCCGGACCGAAACAGATAACACGGTTTTTTTCTGGTGAATAATTTCAGGATTTCAGGAGAATTAGGCGTTGCAAACGCCGCCAGTCAGTGGCGGCGGGTTTCGTCAAACCGGTGATATATGTGCGGGAATTACGGCAGCGGAAACGGCTGGCGTTTATCAAAAAAGTTTTCGCATTAATTTTATCTGTAGCCAGACGTGTACTTTTTTCCGGTCGTCTGCTCGAGATGCGCGTGATAAACGGCTTTAATTCGGAAACGCGTCAGGTGGCGGATCCGTAAACTCACCTTGTAAATTCCGATTAGCAGGACTATACTCAGGAGTATCATGAACAGTTGAGTTCCTATAATCGCTAAGTAGGCTATCTGGACTCCTGAAACAAACAGATTTCAATGTACTCACTAACACTTAAATTTTATAGCGAGATTACCATAAAAGTGATATCATTGTGGTATGTAATGTAAGAAACAATTTAACGCGTGACAATTTTGTCGAGGGTTTTGGGGCAAAATAAGGAAAAAATATAGATAAATAACGCCGCGGGATGTGAGAGCGTTAACTGTTTCCAAGCGAACCTAGGCGTTGTAGTAGTAAAATGCGGAAAGTTATGAAAAATTCACTAGTAAAACGATCAAACCGCATTTGACGGTCGTCGGTCGTAATTAAATTCTAATAGAGGGTTTATACTAGCATTAACCATAACCATCATTGAATTAATTATGTATACTAACCACCAACCTTTAACTAATTCATTTATCATTAGTGGTATCGTTTATACAGCAACTATTCATTAAAGGTATTTGATGAAAATTTCATTACGCACATGCTCCGATAAACGACAGATTCAAAAAATTAATAGGGTATTGGCATTAAATCTATTTGGTAACTTACCTACGACAAAACTCATGTCACTAAACTTTAGGATATAGGTAAGCATGGGCATTACTTTTTTTACTTATCACTAAGCTTCTTAGTGAAAAAAATACTATCTTTTCGCTTAATGATTAGTGACATAATTGTTAGCAAATGACTAATGGCTGTATAAAGCCTCTATAATTTATGTTGCAAATACTGAAACAAAGGCAGCAGTGAAAGAGTTCAGTGTCTATTAGAAAGTCTTTGCTGATTTAAAGCAGGGTTGTAGAAAATTTCAGGACAATTTGATTAACTTTTTTTATTTATAGGAACTTGACAACAAGACCAAGCGACTGCAGAAAGATTTATCATCTACCAATGTGTTGTACAAAACATTACAATGTCGGTAAGTTTCATGAAGAGAAGAGAGAAGGTCATTAGGTAGTTGCTGCTACAGAAGCATATTTTAGCAAAATCATTAATTTTATGCGCTTCTACCGAAATAATAACTAATGTGCCAGGTATAATTACAATTTTAAGCACCTATGAGGGGAGTTTAAAACTTTGCATCCTGATGCTGAAAAAGTTTCTTAAATCGTGGTCAACATTCGTCATGTTGCAAATAGACCTTCTCATTAAAGAACGACCTTAAGGTGGCAAAGGAGGCATTTTGCCGAATTTTGCTCGACTTTATACCACTGTAGTATGAAAACTTATGGCGTTAGAAAAATATAATATAAAATTGAAGTATGCACCTCAATTAACAATGTGGTAATAGTTAATTTAGAATACGTCTGCAGCAATCTTTTGATCGTTATACCGCGGTTACAACCAAAGATTTTGAGGACTAGATCATTTCCTTGTATACAAAAAATTGTAATCTAAAAAATAACGATCTCAAAATCCGGCTAAAAATTGAAATTTTAATTTTATGATTAATTAATCAACGTTGCCATTATTTATTTCTATGCGGTTATATGTTAATAGCTAGATTTTAAAGCGCTATTAACAAAAATTAAAGAAATTTTAGGAAAAGTTAATTAGTCTACTGTCTATCTTAATCGACAACCTACGGTCCTATGCTTCAAATTTAGTTCGGTGTTAAGTTGACACCGGTTGCTCAGTAATCGACAACAGTAATGATAGGTATTATTTGTAATTTGTATAAGGTAACCTATACTGCGTAAGGTCATATGAATTTGTTACAAGTTATGAAAATTTATTTCTATTGAATTGCATATTATGTAGAAAGCGTAAAGAAGCATTGTTCTCTAAATGCCCGCGACAATGATATCTGTTATCTATATCCAGAAATTATAAAATTATATTGAAACTTAGGGGTCAATTTCAAATATAGAAGTTGCGATTCTGCGGCAAATCTGTTGCCACGCTATTTTCCCTATCTCGGTGTTGCAAAGTTGCGAGCGGAACTGTCACTTTGCGATCAGACCTGTCATTTCCTCCGGAGAAAGTTCAAAATATGGTTAATATTAGTTAATAATAATAGATTTATGACTTGCGTACCCTTAATTAAGCTAAAATAGATCACTTTCAATCGAATTTCGCAGTAAACAGCCACAAATGGCCATATAAATCAGCAAAAGTTGAAAAATATTTTATAGCATTTTTTTGCGACAACTTTGCAATTTTGCGAGGTGGGAAGTCAAGGCCGACTCGCCGATTGGTGAAGCTGCCTTCATAAACAATTGCGATATAAGAAAAGGCGGTCTATGCTCTACTTTGCCGCAAAATCGCAAGATCATACTTAAAATTTACCCTTACTCGCGTACAAAGAAAAAAACTATTAGGACATGTTTACATGATTACAAAAGTACCTATAAAAATACTCAACATCACAATTTTGCTCAATAGAAATGAAACTTTTGTTGAGTTATGTCTGTAGTTGAGCACTGATGTTAGAGAAAGTGCAGGGACGTAACCAGAGTCAAACTATTGGCTTAGCCAGCACTGGGCCAAGTCTAAATTTTTGTTGAGTCATTAAAACTGAAACAATTTTTTCTTATCACGAACCTAGTGCAAAATAATTCTGCGGTTATTGTGTGCTGCTCATTGCCAAAATGTAACGCAACGAAGCCCGCAAAAAATTAACACTTTTATATCGACAATCAAATTCACTGGCTGTGCCGTTTAGATTGGACTGAACGATATTTTGAATTTTGTTACTGAACTAAACTGCATCAAATCATTTTCATCGTTATAATGAGTCAAACCCTACAAGTCAACTGCTGTTATATTACTTCATGCAAATTGATGTCAAATATAACTATCACGCATATCTGCAAAAGCTTAGTTATTAAAGGAGTCGCTATAGTGTTTCTGGAAAGCAAACATGCACTTTTGACATGACATTCCCTACTCATGCGAAGAAGGGATATGCTGTTTTTACTTCATACGGGACCGTGCGTCTCACTTGATGGCAAATTGATATTCTTTTTTCTTGCTTGCACTCTACAAACATAATGTGAAGGAGTGCAGTGCGGTGTATCCACAGAGCATGGCATGCAGAACAAAAAAATCAAAAATTAAAGAATCATCTTCACAATCTTTATATACATGAGGGGAGTACTTCAGTTTTCGTTACTTATGCTTATATTATGCATTTATTTTAGCATGACTATAAAACATAGAATTTCTATTGCAACAACCGCTAAAATATGTAGTTGTTGCTGAAGTCAAGATAATTTTAAAACAACCGAACAACCAAAGAAGTGTTAAGGAATAACTTTTTCAGCAATTTCTTAAGTTACAGTGCTGATATGCAACACCTGCTGTTTCTTCTTCAGTTTCTTTACTGAGGGTATTATGCTTAAACAATTAACAATTTAGCAATTGTTATTGTTAATATTTAAATTCCAGTCGGGTTCAATATGGTCCGTATTTATAGACAGGACTTAGGGTCCACCCTCGTCTTGAGACCAACTTGGACCTTAGACGGTGAGACTTTCGTCTCACTTTTGCGATGATAGATTACGTTCTATAACCTCCAGGTTGGTCTCAAGACGACGGCCTAAGTAGTATTCAGTGTGCTTATATTCAAATCTATATTCAAATCAAAGACTTTACAAAATAGTTCTAGAAACGACCAGTCTACCTCAACATTTTACAGGCTCACATTTTATATAAAAAAAATGTACATTAGCTGTCAGACTGATGAGATAAATATTTAACTATGGGGTAGAAAACAGTAACTTATTGAAAGTCAAGTGATCGCCTTTTGCACTGATATCATTTAATGCGGGTTGGCACGACGCTACGTGTAATCTTTATTGCGCCACTAATGGTCATGATGTGTCCTTACCGCCGCCAACGCCAATATTAAAAATATATAAGACTCTAATTGCCATATTATCCTTGATACTCGAAAAGTTTATGGTCTGCTCCTCGCCTGACCCAATTCCGCGTCCGCGCCATCCGGTCCGTGGCCCGTTGAATTCCTATGGAAATTTGCTGATCGCTGTGGATATTTTTCGCATGGACTCACCATAATAGACATCCTCTAGGGTCGAATATTTCTTGATGTTCACGCTTATTCGCCAACTGTACAACAGCACCACAAGAATGGAAATGTTCTGAAATAAAAAAAAGGGTTTATGAGTTTCGAACCGTGTTTACATTTTTAAAGTGTCTCAGGGGCACCTGCTTTCATTGCCTCCCTCCCATCCAAATCTTGCTTAAAACATGAAGACTAGACTTGACCATATTTCTTTATGTTTCTAGAAATTTCAAACAATTTGCCCAATATTTTTTCCCCAAATTACTGTTTACGTTTTGTTTAACTTTGGCAACAGTTGTTTGATAGAGTTGATAATTAATCTGACAACTGGCTCAATTTCACTTTTTCCCATTGTCCCGTCGTCAAAACCCCATTTCATTATTAATTAACTGCCTCGAAATTGTCAATCCGCTCCCGTATTTGTGTATTAAAAACTTATCAAAACTTTATTTGGGGCGTACAAGTCAACTTTCATGACGCTCATATTACACTTGACCTGAAATCGACCCTTCGAAGTTTTTTAAGTTGGTTTCCGTCCCTACATACCTGTCATTCCATTAAAAGACGAAAAGGAAAGGACTGGAAACTCGTGAAAGCTAGTTGAAGGCAACTTGCGATCGACAGTGTTTTTGTACCCGATGTGATTCGACTGAAACTAAGTGCTGAACGGCGGAAAATTGCAGCGCACTTTACTGATCTAGTACGTACAAGTGCAAGCAAAGAGCGGCAGACGTGGTACGTTCTAATTTAGAAAAGCTATATCTACATTCAAAATAAAGCAGGACTAGAACACGAGTTTGTAAAGTTTGGGTTTAACGATTGCTAAAAAAAGAATTATTTGTGATCTTTAATGTAGGTATGTGGTATGTAGGTGGTGCTGCGGGTGTAAATATGATTAATTTAAAAAGTTTTAATTTTTTAAAAACCTAAGTATGACTGACACCCGTCCTAAGCCCATTGCAAGGTGATTGCTAAAGAGAAAACCCTGGTTTGAACACTGGATGCACTAAACACTAAGAGGAAATAAAACTTTATGTGAGTTACTTCTTACCAAAGTGTATATTGCTGCGGTGACGGCCGCGTGTCTCGGGCCGAGTAGTCTGCAGGCGCCCCTGCTGGCGTAAGTCTCGTACGGATGGAGCAGGGCCGACTTCATGACTACAACATTGTGCCTGAAAAATATGCAAATACATAAGCACACGCTCGTTTTGCGGCTGATTTTGGTAAAAATATTTTTTTTCGATTTGCATTTAAATGAGAGCAACGCGTCAAAGCACAAAGCTCTTTGTGGCGTAACCGTCAAGAATTAGAGAGGGAAGCGCCGCAATTTACCAACTACACCCCCTCTCCTCACATTATATTTTTAATTAAAATCTCCACCGCAATTAATTGTCGGAAGCACTCCTGAATGTAGACGGGTAAATTTTCAAGAATTTTCAAGTTGCGATGTCACGATCATACCTAATAATTCAATAATTGATTTTGTTAGTTTGAGAGATTTTCCGGTAGTTTGTAACAGCGCTGTCTATTCGTTACTTGTTCTAATATCGCTTTCAACATAAAATTTCTCTCGGGGTTTTAAGGTTGAAAAACAAATCGCGTTTAAAAGGCAATCCGATCGTTATAAATGACGTTTAAACGGATGAAAGCCCGATTAAATTGAACGTGGCAAGTCCTCGATCAACGTCGGCCACTTACGACGTATATTGTTCTTTATATGCAGGCCAATAAATTTTAAACAAACTTTGCCACATAAAAGCATCGCAGATACCCCACTAAATGTTCACTAAACATAATTAGAGTTAATATAAGTAGGTAATATAATTATTCTGCGTTATCGTACCACTCGGTCAGGCAGGTAAGGCGAGTTTTTGCGTATTGTGTGGTATAACAATAATTTTATATGTGTGTAAATGGTATAAAACTGTAGACAGTATCACATCGTTGTCATAAAGTCAAAAACACGAGTGTCAGTTAATACAATTAGAATTTTATCATTACGCTATGATTGCTATTACAACAGAGCCAATTTTGGATATCTATTTTAAAATATATATTCTTTCTTCCCAACCGGGAATAAAGTGTCACTTTATTACCGGGAAATAAAGTAAAAAAAATGCCGATCCTAACATAAAGAAACTCGCTTCCATAATAACCGTCAGCCAACTTCATTTAGGCATGTGTCAATTTTAACAATTATTTCTTCTCTAATTTATTATTATTAACTTAAACGGTTGGGAAGAAAGTTTTATATGCATCTCTGGAATAAACATCGTTAATCCCTCGAATGAAAATGCCCTCGGCTTCGCCTCGTGCATTACTTACATTCTCGGGATTAAAATCGGTGTGTATTCACGTGATACATAAATAACTATTCTTCTCAACCGGGAATAAAGTAGTACTTTATTCCCTCATAATGAGGGAATAAAGTGCCATTTTATTACCGGGGAATAAAGTAAAAAAAAATGCCGATCCTAACATAAAGAAACTCGTTTCCATAATAACCGTCAGCCAACTTCATTTAGGTAGCTGTTAATTATAACAATTTCTTCTCTAATTTATTATTATTATTAACTTAAACGGTTGGGAAGAAAGTTTTGTATACATCTCTGGAATAAACATTGTTAATCCCTCGAATGAAAATGCCCTCGGCTTCGCCTCGTGCATTACTTTACATTCTCGGAAGTAAAATCGGTGTTTATTCCCTTGATACATAAATAACTATTCTTCCCAACCGGGAATAAAGTGCCACTTTATTACCGGGGAATAAAGTAAAAAAATTGTCGATTCTAACATAAAGAAACTCGTTTCCATAATAACCGTCAGCCAACTTCATTTAGGCATCTGTCAATTTTAACAATTATTTCTTCTCTAATTTATTATTATTAACTTAAACGGTTGGGAAGAAAGTTTTGTATGCATCTCTGGAATAAACATCGTTAATCCCTCGAATGAAAATGCCCTCGGCTTCGCCTCGTGCATTACTTACATTCTCGAGATTAAAATCGGTGTGTATTCACTTGATACATAAATAACTATTCTTCCCAACCGGGAATAAAGTAGTACTTTATTCCCTCATAATGAGGGAATAAAGTGCCATTTTATTACCGGGGAATAAAGTAAAAAAATTGTCGATTCTAACATAAAGAAACTCGTTTCCATAATAACCGTCAGCCAACTTCATTTAGGCATCTGTCAATTTTAACAATTATTTCTTCTCTAATTTATTATTATTAACTTAAACGGTTGGGAAGAAAGTTTTGTATGCATCTCTGGAATAAACATCGTTAATCCCTCGAATGAAAATGCCCTCGGCTTCGCCTCGTGCATTACTTACATTCTCGAGATTAAAATCGGTGTGTATTCACTTGATACATAAATAACTATTCTTCCCAACCGGGAATAAAGTAGTACTTTATTCCCTCATAATGAGGGAATAAAGTGCCATTTTATTACCGGGGAATAAAGTAAAAAAAAATGCCGATCCTAACATAAAGAAACTCGTTTCCATAATAACCGTCAGCCAACTTCATTTAGGTATCTGTTAATTATAACAATTTCTTCTCTAATTTATTATTATTAATAACTTAAACGGTTGGGAAGAAAGTTTTGTATACATCTCTGGAATAAACATCGTTAATCCCTCGAATGAAAATGCCCTCGGCTTCGCCTCGTGCATTACTTTACATTCTCGGAAGTAAAATCGGTGTTTATTCCCTTGATACATAAATAACTATTCTTCCCAACCGGGAATAAAGTGCCACTTTATTACCGGGGAATAAAGTAAAAAAATTGTCGATTCTAACATAAAGAAACTCGTTTCCATAATAACGTCAGCCAACTTTATTTAGGTTTCTGTCAATTATAACAACTATTCCTTCTCTAATTTATTATTATTATTAACTTAAACGGTTGGAAAGAAAGTTTTGTATGCATCTCTGGAATAAACATCGTTAATCCCTCGAATAAAAATGCCCTCGGCTGCGCCTCGTGCATTACTTTCATTCTCGGGATTAAAATCGGTGTTTATTCCCTTGATACATAAATAACTATTCTTCCCAACCGGGAATAAAGTAAAAAAAATGCCGATATAACATAAAGAAACTCGTTTCCATAATAACGTCAGCCAACTTTATTTAGATTTCTGTCAATTATAACAATTATTCCTTCTCTAATTTATTATTATTAACTTAAACGGTTGGGAAGAAAGTTTTGTATGCATCTCTGGAATAAACATCGTTAATCCCTCAAATAAAAATGCCCTCGGCTCCGTCTCGTGCATTACTTACATTCTCGGGGTTAAAATCGGTGTTTGATTCCCTTGATACATAAATAACTATTTTTTTCATTTATATTGAGTTTTGTTTTTTGAGCTTGAAGCTGTCTACTCCAACGCTATGCCGGAATTAGATTGTTTGCGATTTGACTGACAATCCAACGCAAATTCAGACAACCAATAAAAACAGTCTATTTTTTGAATTTGAGCCAATCAGGATCTGATCTCACTGACAATCTTTCCATACTAAGGAGTAGGTGATTACAGTGGCAATCTGGCATTTTCTTTGGATTGTCTTGCCGAATACAACACGTGGTAGGCATCTTTTGATAATTTTTGTCAGTTACCACTCATAGTTGTTGTCTTTAGAAAATCGCCTTTCGTCACAACAGCTATTCGTGATAATCTGACAAAAATTGCCGACAAGATTCCTACCACTAGTGGTATTATATACGAAAAGTTGTGAAAATAAAGTGTTAGTAAACAAGAGAAATAATGATAAGTGTAGTTTGTTATGTCATTATTTCAAATCTTGAACTATTTAATTTTTTAGAACTTTCATACAGGTCAATATGGAATATGTATTTAAGATCGTCATCATGATTCACAAAAATATTACACATTTAAAGACAACCTCACACAAAGTGACTGCAACGAATGAAACACTTTTAGTCAACTTGGATGTTCAATTAGATTACTTAAATAATTGGTGTGCTAGTGATAGCAACTCGTTAGCGTTAGTACATTTCGTGCAAACTATACCTACAACTACAACAAAATTTTTGTTAGCAGCGGTAGTAAGGTGCCAAATCTTGCGAGGTCCAGGCTTTGGTCCTACGCTTCGTCTCCGGTCTCTGCTTCATAGCTAAAAAGCGTTGTTGCGTGTGGTGAGATAGATTCCAGTACACAGGTATTTTCCACAAATTCTTCTCTTCTTTATGATTGCCAGTCTACACTAATCTCTATGTAAACGATTCTTAACGTTTTCTAATGTTATAAAATAAATTTTAAGTTTTGCGGTGACGGCCGATTCGCCGCTTTATTAACAATAAGCATCACATTCTTAGTCCAACTTTCGTAATAATCCTGGAAGCGCAAACCGGGATACTCAAATACTTCGCTTTCGCGATATTACTCTTGATTATTCAAATATTCGCCAGTAAATTAACAGACTTCCCTATATGTACGGAGCAAAACCCACCACTAAATCCACGCGGTAATTTGGTTAGCTATAGCAAATATCTGTTCTTCACTCTTCTAACATAAACGTTCGCTTGTAAATTGAAAGTAATTTTGACCATTTCAGTTTTCCCTGATATATATTTTACATAGTTTCGAAACCATAGTTCAGTGAAACGAACACAAATGAAAGCCCACCAAGCAAACGTTAGTAATTAAAAACTTCTAAAAGGCGGAAAATGCAAATAGAATTAATTTTTGGTCACTTTACCTAAAATTCGACAAAGATTAGAAGACAAAACCGTGAACCGCGAGGTTCTCCCAGCGCCTTCGCCTTCGGTTGGAATACACTTTCATCAGACAAAAAATTATCAGCTCAAGGAAGCATAAACTATGATAGCCGGGAGCCGTAGATACTGTTTTTAGATATTTCAATTTTTCCGGCGTCTTAAGAAGCACAATATTAATTTTACGATTCACCCGCTGTTCGCACACTGTCAACTCACAATTCTTGCATTTTCTTTGATGGCAAAAAGAAAGTTGTTGGTATAAAACTTAAAGCTTTGCGGGTAATTAAAAACCACGAAAACAGACAGAAATCCTCTACGTGCTTGAAGGGTTTGTGATTATTTCATCACGTGACTATGTTAGTGGTGACTGCCGCAACAAATATTTACATGCAAATTGTGATATATTTTATGTAAAGCCAAATGTATCTAGTAACACGGCGCCTCGTGATCCTGACGGCTTTCTGAGCTTTTGTGACGCATCTTAATTTGCTTGCGGACTCGCAATCTCTTAGATAGATGATTTGTATGTGTTGCGGCTAGGGTGCAACGAATTAAGCCGACCTGAATTTCGAGGATCAGATTTCGAAATTTAATAATAACAACGCCGCCAAACAGGTTAGATTAAAGCGGGGGTGTTAGCTAGATAACCGCTGTTTATACAGCCCTTATAGACAAGACGTTTATTATTGAGGGGGGAGAGGGTCGCAAACCAGAGACCGATATGGAAAGTTTTCAAGAACGAAAACGCGGTGGCACAAAAACCGGCGATTAATTATGCAAATGCGTATTTTACAAGCACTTTGCTCATATCATAAGCTCTAATCTCGGCTATTGTCGGTGTATTAAAGGCCTATTCCAATTACATTGAGTATTGTATTCCTTTATGGCGAAGCGTTGAAGCTTTGATGAACAACCTGTAGATCTGGCGGTCGCTCCATTCTTCTATTCTCGAAAGGATTGGCGGAAGGAAATGCTCGAGCTGAGTATTAATATTTCAGCTCCAGGACTGGACTGTAAAAAGACTTCCTTCCTCGCTTCCCTGATTCACTAAAACAAATGCTACAAATTTAATTTCCTGAACACTCCCGAAAGACCTTTTCTTATTACAAACTTTTGTTTTCATAAACTATACAGCATGTCCCAAAAGTACCGCAGTTATTTCTTAGAGGTGCGTTATCTAGAATTGTAGTAAAATGCTGGAAAATTGTTTAAAGAATTCTGTCATTTACTTTTCAAGTTATGGCTTTTAAACAAAAGCACAATTAAAGTTTAAATTTAGGGGTACACGGTTATTTCAAAACAAAAAAAATATTTTGAAATATACGTAGTTTATTCTTTTAAATAGTTTAAAGTTGAAAAAGTTGGAGAATGTATGCGTCCAAGGTTCAAAATCATAAAATAAGATTTTTAATATAATAATGGAAAAAACGTGACAGAATGGCCAATATACAGGTAGGGCAATAGTGCGCCCGAGTTCGATAGCTCGAGTTCTATGAAAGGTAGAAATTTGATTTAAAAACACAGATAAACTAGAGAAAGAAGTCTATAACCGGAAATTATTTTTGAACATACAGGGTTAGCCAAGACAATTATACGGGAGCAAGTGACATTTTTTTAAATGGAATGTGGTGTGCAAAAGAAGATTTTTCGGAGCCTTTTTCTAGACTCTTTTCAATCCAATATTATTGCTGACTATTTCCAAACCACTTGGATGTAGCGATTTTTTTTGTTCAAATAATGGCATCTGCAGATGCATGTTAAAAAAATCACTACAGTTACAATTATGAGTTCTAAGAAAAAAATATGTAAAGACTAGTTATGAAACATCTGTGGAATGTCCTTAAATCGTTCTAACTCTTAAGAAATTATACAGGGTGGCTAAACTTAATTTTTCAATTTAGAACTTTTTGAATTTAATTTTCTCCATTTTTTCAAATAGAACACTCTGTATATTTTTTATCGGTATGATGTAGAAACTAAATACAAACATTTTTTGTATGTACACCCCTATGGTTATTTGTAACCATTTTCGATTTATCGCCCAATAATTACAAAAATAAAGAATAATCTTAAATAATTAAATTGTTTTTCAAATTACTCGACAGATAAAATTGTAATAAATGCTCCAGATGTTTAGTTTATAAAAACAGCATAAGTTTTTTTAGTAAGTTCACATTATGTTTGTATCTTGATCATTTTTTGCATTCTATATTATCCGACAAGAAATACACATTTATCGCAGTTACCTGTCGTCAGTTGTCATTGTTGTGTCAATTTTGAAATATTTGAAGTTTTTTATCGAGTTATTTGGAAAACGATCTAATTTTTTAAGATTATTCTTTGAATTTTGTAATTATTAGGCGATAAATCGAAAATGGTTACAAATAGCCATAGGAGTGTGCATACAAAAAACGTTCGTTTTTAGTTTCTGCATCATATCGTTAAAAAACATACAGGGTGTTCCATTTGAAAAAATGGAGAAAATTAAATTCAAAAAGTTTTAAAATGAAAAATTAAATTTAGCCACCCTGTATAATTTTTCAAAAGTTAAAACGAATCAAAGACATTTCACAGATGTTTCCTAACCAGTCTTTACATAATTTTTTCTTAGAACTCATAATTGTGATGGTAGTGATTTTTCTAACATGCATCTGCAGATGCCATTATTTGAACAAAAAAATCGCTACATCCAACTGGTTTGGAAATAGTCAGCAATAATATTGGATTGAAAAGAGTCTAGAAAGAGGTTTCGAAAAATTTTCTTTTACACACCACATTCCATTTAAAAAACTCTCACTTGCCCCTGTATAATTGTCTTGGCTCACCCTGTATGTTCAAAAATAATTTCCGGTTATAGACTGCTTTCTCTAGTTTATCTGTGTTTTTAAATCAAATTTCTACCCATCATAGAACTCGAGCTATCGAACTCGGGCGCACTATTGCCCCACCTGTATATACATTTATACTCTGACACGTAAATTTAAAAAATGACTCATTAATGTATGTTCACAATCTCTAAGCAGCGGTAGCATCTTTAACACGCGACTGCTGTTGAGTTACGTGCACAACCAATTTGCCGCATCATACACAACGTCCTTATATGCTATTTAGCGTTTCCCGGCAACGCTCCAAATGATACTGATGAGTCACTTTTTAAATTTCCGTACCAGAGTATAATAAAGGTAACAAACGGTTTCTAGGGAAACAATATTAACCGATTTTCCTCAGTATAGGTGAAAGTTTAATTTCAGATAAGATAAGAGTGTTGCCTTTTTTTAACTTTAAATTGCTTATAGTTTCTAAATTGAGAGAGAGGAATTTATTTTAGCAATTTTCCAGTACGCTAGACCAAGCCTAGATAACGCACCTTCAAGGTGGTGCGGATATTTTGGGACAACCTGTACCTATATTGTACTGTATTATCACGCAAACTCGGCTGAAGTTATCCAATATAAAAGATTATCAAAATGTCTAGAAATATTTCGATTTTGCATGTCCTGTCTGGACTTTCGGATGAAGCGTTCTGTTCGGGACCAAAACAAACAAGCGGCATTCGAGAACTAATCAGAAGTAATGATAAGCCGCCTTTCCTTCGAAACCAGAAATTTCGAGACTCTCGTTACTTATGTTGTGATTGTTGACATTTCATAATTCGTAAGCATCTCATATGTTGCTTGACGACGTCACCTCGCATGCCCGGTCGCTAACAAATTGAGATATTCTCTGAAATCGACTTTGTCATTGCCAGTTTATTATTTTGAACAAATTCGTCGATTGTAATCTGAAATGAATGTAAAACGCGTCCGCGGAGAAAATGTCAGTACCAATTCTGATAGTTTGAGAATTGGAGATTCAGGTTCTCGTCACCAGATATCGGCATTTTCCTACGAGTATCCCCCTTTTTTCTGATTCTTCTCGTCAATAATAAGCAAATCGGTGGTTACTTGTGTTCCATATAGATTATTTGTATAGATGTACAGTATGCCGAGAAATTAATGTCGTATCGAGAGCCGTTGCGGGCTGTAAGATTAGTTTGGGCTACTGTCCGGATAGTCGTGTTGGCTTATTTTGTACCCTTGGAGGAAGGCTAGCCTAAAATTATTTGCTTGAGTCTGCACAAAGGAATTCCCGGCGAGCCTCCCTCCAAGGGTTCAATATAAGCAACACGCCAGTCTACCAATCTAGTCGTGCAGCTCGCAACGACTCTCGATACGACATTTATTTCTCGGCAAGTTGTACTTAAACCCGTATTTATAGAGAGGACTTAAGATCTACTGTCGTCTTGAGACCAAGTTGGACCTTCGACGGTGGGACTTTTGTCTCACTTTTGCCACTATGGAGAACCTCCAAGTTGGTCTCAAGATGACGGTAGATCTTAAGTCCTGTCTATAAATACGGGCATTAGTCTATGCATGAAGGTAGGAATATTTTATGTGGAAAGAATAGTTAACATGGTCTTTGTCACATGTCATAGTAACTTTCTTAAACAAATGGTTGCTATATTTCTGCAAAATGAGTTAATTTTAGCTAAACTAGTTTTTACTTAACCAAGAAAACTGTAATTAAATAATAAGCTAAATGATTAAGTAACTATGTATTGCTCAAAAATTAATCATCATTAAAGTCATAAAATATGAAAGACTGCACCTCTGTTCTAACTTTAACTTCTTCAAATTTTCCCCTCTCAGAGTTACACCCCCAATCTCGTTAGTCCTGGCAACTACAAAACAATCCGAGGGGTTAATTAAGAACACTGGCTCGAGTGGATTCTCCCCCAGATAGGATAAGTGGCGGCCAATCAGCCCCATCAAAAGAAGTCTGTAAGTTTTTTGCGACCAGGATGATCCCGAAACGGATGTCTTTCATCCCATTCTTACGATAAATTATCCAAGCTGAGCCCCAGTAAATTACCGGAATCGGCTTAGGCATGTTCTGTGGCACTAGTAGCGTGTCTACTTCGATTTCAATTTTCGTAGTAAATTGGATTTTAAATTCGAAACACCGAAATATTATATTTATTCCCACAGGCGTCTCCGGACACGTGGGGTTATGCATAAATCTCTTCAGCGCCAGCACGGACAAGCATTATCCTAACGCGTATATTACGAAATAAATTTCGCTATCCTTTGGCAAGTTTATTGGCGTTAGGGGATGTCTCTCCTTTCTGGCGTTTTATTTGCAGTGAAGGAAGCAGGGCCGGCACCGGAGCTGTCTTTTTTATGTGAACACGGCTTTTCATTCTGTGTAAGGCGCTTACCCGGGGATTGTTGTTGTTGAGTCGTAAAAATTAAACCACCCCCCGATTTGTTTTTATTGCATTCTGCCATCCAAATCGAGACGGTCCGTTAGGGATGAGTGGAAACGTTAATTGTATTCTTACGTACCTCAAGGCGTTCGGAGAGGTCCAAGTCGATTTTTCTGTTATTGATAAGTACTTAAAGAAAACTTCTTTCTTATCTTGTACTATAGCTATTTGCGTTATTTGAAAGCGTTTTTTAATTAAAGATTTGTCTTCATTGGCAACTCAACCAACAATGCCATATTTTTTCTATTCAAATTTTCTTTAAGTTTCATGTCTTCTTATAGTACATTAAGGCTTAGATTTAAGAGACAAGGATGAAGATAGCGCTTCCCTTGCCGCTCCCAATCAAAGTGGCGCTAACTCATCGTATTCTTGTTTCGGGTAGCACTCCACCACCCAACTCCTTTCCCAGCTTACTGGGTTTTTGTTCCGGCTTATTTAATTTCTTTAATGTCAATGTGTTGTCAAGGCGTCAGAAAGAACTTTCGTTGACTTCTTCTGATCATCCTAAAGGTGTCGATGTAGAAGCTGTTGTGGAACGCAAATCTAGTCTTTGTCGAAGAGCAGGCAAACTGCCATATAAGAAGTCTATCTTTTCTGCTTTCTTTCATCTACACTAATTTACAAGTTTTGTTTATTAATTATATTATTAGAAGCTTTACACGTCCTCAATCAATAATTTATCTTATTATAACTGAAGCATTTTTATATCACAATTCGATTTGGCTCTATTTTTGCTCAATTCTGTTTAAAAGTTATTGACATAAGAGACTATTGACCATTTAGTTTACTAATTATCATTTATATAAGTATCCAGGGTGTGTATAAAGGTCTGGACATAGACACAGACTGACCACAGGTTGTTTAAAAATCAAAAATCAATGTGCCCCATACTAGTTTTCAGCATGTTGTCTACTTACTTCTTGAGTTTAGCTATGGCTAATAACTGTTCTTATTTTATGAGTTACTATTTGTGGATGCCATGTAGATACTTCACATAAACACTTTTTTTAAATAATTCTTTAATTGTGATGTTACGCATACCTACTGTTATTCCTCACCTCTTCTCTAAATTAATTTTGTCATTGTGTAGGTTCTTCTGTGCTTCAGCTAATGATCAGCAGAAAGCAGAGATTATAACTCTGTCTTCTTGAACTGCGCCACACCAGTATAGGTATTCTTTTTTTCAATAAAGGCATTATTTTTATTATTAAGAACCCGACCCCCGACCCGTGTCCACTGACAGTTGACCGGCACGGACCTAACAACCCACTTTCGACTTTTTCTTCATCAGTCTCTTTTAAGACGGTGCATAAGTAGCTGTTTCAGAGTATTAACAATTATTTACGATATAATGTAAATAGCTACTAACTTTCCCAATTTGTTTCTAGCGGTATAATATGTAAAAATAATAGAAGATATTTTATCTTTAATGAGATTCTAATGAGATCTGCGCAGTATCCAATCATGTCGTCTGTTATTGTTTTACCCATCAAATTTCATAGCCGATTTAATTAAAAACTTAACCCCGGATGCGACGTGACATTCAAATTTTGTGTGTCGCTTTCAACTGATCCAACTGATATTAATTATAGTCGGCGGCAGTTGAAGCTTGATGTAATAAAAGATTGCAATTGAATTAGACGCGGAGTTGCGCGCGCTTTCTATTTGAAACAAAACGCGAAAAACAAATTACAGCCATCCCGCCAATTTTATCATTTGTTTAGGGAGATTTGAGCAGAAAGAACCATGTGGGTAAAATCAATTGCACCATTGTTTGAATTTGCTTCCGGCTTTATAGGGTTTCCTTCCGGTAGTGGTCGTGGTTCTGCACGGTTGGTTGTGATAATCCTTGCAATAAGTCGTTTTTTGTATATTTTATAACAAAATCAAAAACATGTGTATGCAGGATTGACCATTCTAGCTAGATAAACCAAAATTATTTTAAAACAAAAAGCAATGCGTTATATTGAACGGATTCATAATAATCATCACCCGTCATCACCATATTGTCTAAGAATTACTATGTTATTTGATAAAATTTCTGCAAGTTCTCTTCATCAAATATGTTTGAAATTAAATAAGTAAGAGCGTGGCGACTTCCTTTTTTTATTTTGATGGATTTGTTTGATTAATTAAATCCATTTTTATGTTATTATATTGCCACTGCATTCAAATATTTTCTCCCAAAATTTCATCACAATCGGTCAAGAGATAACGTCATAATTTATTCACAATTAAGCATTCAGTTGGAGTAATGACTTGGCTAATAAGTGTACCTTTTCTTTTCATTAATCCGGGGCTCCACTGGGCCTACTTTCGCTAATTATTGGCAAAGCCGAGGGGAACAGGAATTGGCATGTGGTTATTGTCTGACCTGTCCTGACCAAATTATTTGAGAACAAGTTGCAAGCTCATGAGTAATCAAGATTTTAATGGTCAGATCAGATGAGATAATGTTACGTTTGATATGTCGTGCTCACTTAGTGAAATTGTGCATTTCATGAAAAAAATGTCCACTTCATGAAAAAGATATCCACTTTATGAAAAGAATTTTCCATGTTCTCATCCTTTTCATGAAGTGCACATCCTTTTCATGAAATGCACAATTTCACTAACTGAGCACGACATATATACTTATATGGCGGTAAAATAAAGACCTACCATCGACAAATAATAATAATAACAATACAATGATGGATTAGCAAAAGGCGCATTTTTTTGTCAAGTCCAAGGAGGGACTTGATAGAAAATTGAAGAAGTAGGTTTTCCAACTTCAAAAACTCCGTTTTTATGAATTTCTTAATTTTGGAAACAACCACCGAGTAAAGGCGGCCGAGAAAGTAATTTCACGAGTTTAAATTCTTTCTTCAAGTGACGTGCTAGAGAAACGAAAGCTAAAGGATCTGTTCAATTATTTCATACACTTAGCATCAAAATAACTTTCAGTGACTGTGCTTGTTCTATGAACTAATGAAACTAAGACTTTCTGAGCCTGTATTGGCGATGACAACATTTTGATAAGGTTATGTCAAGAATAACCGCAAAGCAAACTTGAAATGCGGCTTTAATTGCAACATTTGTTTTAATGTAGTGGAAACCTACTGCTGACATTCGCAAGAAGTTCTGGTAAATTTTTTTTATCACCCGTGCACAACTTTTATAGCAAATTATAAACAACTCTAAAGTTTTACGGTTTCAAATCCAGCTTCTCGCCCAAACTTTTTTCTCTTTCATCATTGCTCTTTAGAAGTAAAACGATTGCTGAGCAAGCTACAGCAGTGTCCATTATTGAAAAAATATGTTGGGAGCAAAGACCGAATTCGGCCAATAACCAATGGAAACGGCCAGAACGCGTTGGTTGGATGTAGCAAACAATTTTTCTTGCCCTAGGACTTGTAACATAGAAAAAATAAACATAAACAATCGACATGTTTATTTTTATTTTTTTTTATATTACAAGTCTCAGGGCAAGGAAAATCGTTCTGGCGTTCTGGCCGTTTCCACCGGCTTTTGGCCGAATTCGGTCTTTGCTCTTAACATATACACAAACCAGATTAAATGTCAAGACCTTCGGGCTAAACTGCAATAGTTTTGAAGTAAAAGCAGTGTGTATAAAGCAAGCGCAGTGTGGTGGAACTGCTCTGCAACGCATTTACAAAGACTTGCACTTGTTTCAGACCGCAGTACAAAAACTGCGTGTAGCAGGCTATTTTAGATTCGTGTGTGAACCTGACCTGCAATTCCTTGCAGCTTGCAGCCGAAACTAAACAGATGCGCAAACCAAGCTCAGATGATATCAATAATTATCAACTTACGTTTTCTAAAATAAAACAATTTTTGAAGAATTATCTGAATTTAAATTAAGATCACCAACACTGTAATTAATTAACAAAGACGTCCATGACCGCTTTATTTTCGAAGCGTTTGCACCCATGTTTGTTGAAATAAGAAAACACAGACTTTGAGAACGCCGTTGGTTTCAAGGGTAGATATGTTTGAAAAGGAAATTTACAATTGTTTGGATTTAAGTGTTAATTTCGTGAAAAGACCATGCCACTTGTCATAAAACTAACACCGAAAAGGAAGAGTTGAAGAAGTGCCGGCATTTGAGCCATCGTTCGTTTTTGCCACTCTCGCTATAACTGTCATTGTCTCTCGTGCAAGTATCTCTCCTAATGCCAAGCAATAGAGAAAAGGCATTAGCAGCATTGTGTTTGAAATTTATAATTAATTCAAAGTGCGAGTATATCTACACGCTCAAGACTAGTCCTCAACTTCCGTAATCCGTAATGGTTCCAGCAACAATACGAGGATTGCCGATTGTCGAGGAGCCGAGGAAACGTTATACAGATAGACGTTCTCCGCAATCGCATTAGACGCATCCCTAAGCATCCCGCTCTGCGAGACCGAAAATTTTAATCAAGATCGCGCGGCCCGCAACACCCTACAGGAGTGTTGTTGTCAAATTTAACCCGGCCCTGAGGTGGTAGCAAAAAGAAAAGTATACGAGGCCATAAATTAAAATCGATGTAATTTCTGGAACGGAAAGGGAAAGGCGAAAACGTTCAAAGTACACAATTTGTGGGAGTGTTTTTCGAATGTTTCATTTATACAGCGGGAAACTGCCCTAGAGGATGGCGGCGCCACAACGTCTCAAAGTGACCAATTCCTGAGAGCATTAAGTGTCGAAACCGCTGCGAAAATGACGCCCAATTCACATAAATAAATTTTCTATAACTAGCCAGACTTTTCGGAGAACTTGAACAAGTTTACAAATATTATAAACTGAAAACTTTTATTGCATGCCAAAGTGTTCAAAGCAGTTCTAAAGCTCTAGTTCGCTTGGTGAAGACAAGAGCGCAAGTTGCACAAGTCAATTAACCGTAAATAATTTGTATTGCAAGTTTTGAATTTTTGGGGAATAGTTCATCTTCAGCATGTGTAAAAGACATTTATTTTTGTTGTTTCTCGACACTTTTATGAAATACAACTACCGTTAATATGCATATGAAATAGGTAGCAAGTTTCAGCGGCTGGTATGTTATGTCAGCCGAGAAATTAAGTAATGCACAGGCGACGCGCAAATAGTTTACTTTTCCCATCCCACGTTATCATCAAGACAATTGTAACAAGGAAAAACTTATAGAAGGCATTAGAAAAGCACAGAGGGATCACAAATCGTCTACGTTTTCCACGTTATACTTGATGATAATGCGGCAAAAGTAGATTATTTGTGCACCTCCTGTACAGTACGTAATTCCCCGGCTGCGACTGCGACTCTACTGCTCTTTGCTCTTTTCTCTTTTAGCAGTACAGCCATCACGCCTTCAGCCGCTGATGGCAGCTGACGCTACAGGCGGCGGTTTGTGAGAAGGGATGCATCCCCATAAGATAACATGCAAACCAGTAAATAAATGGCATCCGCCGCCGAGCGGCGGCCGCTGGCGATCGCCGTTTGTGAGGAATCGTATATCTTAACAAAGTTGGAACGCTTGCAAATTTAATTTCGGGCCATAAATTAACTTTTAACAAACAAAGTCGTAACAAGCACCCGGCAAATAACTTTTTTACCACCTCAAGAAGCTGCAACTGCGACAATCTCTGGATCTCGATGAATTATTGAACAGAACCGAACTTCCCGGCCCCGAGGTCTCTGATTAGTCGGGATTAATCGCAGCTGTTTTTTTAATCGGTGATGAATAAAATGCGTCGTTCGATGTTGGAAATTCATTCAAAGAAGGTCGGATTCTTAAATAATTCATGTTCTGTGGCGGTTCTTCCACTACAATATAGACTTCATAATTTAATGATATAAGTCGGCCCCTGTAGCCTTTGTTCAAGTTTGGTGTCGTTTAGATTAGTGACACAAAGACATTCTGTTTGCTTTAGAACTTTAATAACTTGCGGTTGGACCGGTGCTTTATCAAAGGGAGGTTTTTTGTTGACCCGGGTTCGACTACCATTAACATCGTCATTAACCAACCAACCTGTCTTCCTGTTTTTCGTGCCTGATGTTTACTCCTGTGTTTGTATAACGAAGTTATTGGCATTGGCTGCGTTGTAAAAGTGCCAGTTTTCCAAATGCTTTAATAAATTTTCATTGGCTGGAGGCACTGCGTACATTGCAAGACATTTTTTCAATTTTACAGATGGCTTCGCTGCGGATTAAAGCGAACCCTCTTCAATCTCTTGCCACACCATATCTGAGCTTCGAACTTTAGATATCGGCTTGGAGCAAGTTTACACGACACGTTGCACCTGACAGAATTGGTTTGCCGTTGTGTAGCTTCTACATTACCGACCCCCTGAGATTATATGATCGATACGCCCCCCAAAACAGGGATGACACAACTTTCACTAACAATGACCTTGTACTGGTTAGGGAATCGAAGCTTCTATTTCCAGCCTTGCCACGCGTTAGAAGTTCACCACAATGAAAAGCCTCGTGTCTGATGCACTGCGTAATTATGGTCACTTCGATGCCTCTTTCTCAAAAGCAATTTTTATGCAAAAGAATTTAATACGATAGCAAAAGTAAAGTGAGCCGAGGGGCGGTTCCCTCGGGGGGCGACTCTTGTACGATGCAAGTGCATGATGGCTCAATTGGTAAAAGCGTTGAAAACCGGAAAGAAAGCGACACGTTTAAAAATGGGAGGCTATTTAATAGGTTTTATTTAATGATCATAATATTAATTGCGTTCACCAAGTCGACTAACTTGTTAATTGGGGTTACTACTTTTTCATGAATTTCAATTTTCTTCTAACAATAGTTGTTCGGTACCGGTCATAGTTAGTTTAATTTTAATTGTTTAATCGTTGTTCATAGTTGTTAGTCAACTTTAAATATTTAATTTAATAGTGGTAATTGCATAGTCTTTAAATACGCGTGGTTGTTCCCTTCACTTCCACAATATGCACAATCGTTGCTCGAACCTAGTGGGGGTGTAACACATATGGTGTTACCCCAAAAGCTTGGACACTGGGACACACAGACACTTACAAACCAGACATCGCGCCGAGAAGTAGTTCGTTATTGTGCGACATTGTTTCTCGGGTGTTGCGAATAATATAAGTAGAGCCAAGCAGTGCACCTGATGATCATCACCTAGGTAAGACCTCATGTGCACGAATTGTGAAAGCCCCCCTTATTGTCGTTTTGTATAGTCACGTCCTTCCAAGAGTTAATCCTTTTGATTAATTCAGATGGACAAAGTTACTTTCATGTGCCGAAAACAATAGTTAGATAGCATAAAATCGTTCATCGTGAATGCATGTATAACATACATAACATATGTGTACCTACTAAAAAGCATGTAGATACATATTGCTTGCACTTTGGTGTTTTGTGGGTTCAAGAACATGGATGTCAAACGTCGACGTCGAAGCCACCGGGGGTCAAGTTGGGGCCGGGTAGAACCGGTGGAGGTCTTCATTCTTCAAATCATCACGGTTTTTAAAGAGTCTATCTTCCCGGTGAAAAAAAGGTTCGAAAGAATAGTTTGACCGTCACGGGATTCAAAACGATTTTCTTGGCCCTGGTTGGTCCGTTGGTTGAGAAGAAAAATGGACAGCAAGTAACAAAAAAAATGAGATGAGTAATTTTAAAAATATCAAAATGTCAAATTCATCCAGCGGTAACCCTATTATTCGTGTCATCAGATCAGATATTAACAAAATAACTATTACAATTGGGATCACCGCAAGAAAAAAGAAAATACGCTTATCTAAAAAAAATGGGGCGGCAAAGTGATTTAGACACCACACCACTCAATAAAAGGGTCTTCGTAGTTTACCTCCTTCCTCGTGTTTACTGAAATGTTTGGAGAGCATTGGGCTTATCACGCATGTATAGAGCTAGCGCATAATGTTAGGTGTCAAACCCCACGTAGTTCCGAAGACCCTCCTGCAAGCCCAGAGGGCGGCAGAGGCTTCTCCAACTTTTTCCTCTATATGTTTCCTCCACGTCAATCTGACATACAGAAAGACGCCCAGATATTTGACACTGTTGGGAAACCTGCAGAGCGTGTCCGAATAGTCTGGGCTCACCGTAGTAATGTATCTTAAGAAAGATTTAAATTTTTCTAGAGTTGTCCAAAACGATGTAAAAAGTTTCACCATCATGACTTGAAAAAAGTTAAATAATGTAAAAAGTGACGTAAAGAAAAATATCAGAAACATACATTTAATAACAATACAGGGTGAATATAAATTCGCATATTTTTTTTCCAAAATTTTATATAGAAACGTCAGGAAAAACTAGTAAATAAATTCCCAATCTTTAATTTACCGAGATATGAACAGGTAAACTTGAAAATTCGATTCAACAAAATACCATTTTTTATAAAGAGTTATTTTTTTCTTTATTGTTTATAATGGTAAAAAGTACCACAATTACTTCATTTTCTTTTTATTTTAATTTAGATAATCGAATTTTTTTTATCAAGGTGATGTGAAAACAAATGTGACAAACTAAAGACATCTAGGCATCTATTCTGTACCTCGTAATTCTACATAGTATTAGCTAACAATTTGCGTTCATGAACCGAATTCGTTGACTAACGAGAATTGCGTTACGAAACGAACGTTATCTAACGAAAGGGTCTGCTGCTTCCGTTGAATATTTGCTGGCTTATTTTAAAACTGTATATTGATAGATGTGTGCCAAATATTACATACAGGCTGGCTCAAAAGGTTTGCACCACCTAATCTAGGATTAGTGTAGAGTACTAAAAAATTGCTAAAAAAATTCTTCTCTCGGAAATTAGAAACTATAAGCAATTTAAAGTTGTGCAAAAAGACAACACTGTTATCTGAAATTGAACTTTTACCTACACTTAGAAAAATCGTGTAATATTGTTTCCTTAGAAACCGTGTGTTACCTTTATTAGGTGTATTGCCTATGCTGCTATATTCAACCCCATTGATACATTAAAATCTTATTTTATGATTTTAAATCTTGGACGCAAGAATTGTCCGACTTTGCAACCTAAAGCTCTTCAAAGGAATGAACTATGCTCCAAAATATTTCTTTTGTTTTGAAATAACCCTGTGTAGCTCTAAATTTAAACTTTGAGTCTTCCTTAAAACTAAATGTCAAAATTATTCAAACAATTTTCCAGCATTCTACTACAATTCTAGATAACGCACCTTCAAGGTGGTGCAGACCTTTTAGGACATCCTGTATAGGTGATATAGGTACGTAACTTTTTGGTAAAATAAATCGAAGGTAGAAATATTTTTTAAATATCGCACAAAAACTTCCTGCAACTCGTGTTAATAATTGAATAGCAAGTGATATGTAATTAAATGTGTTGGTAATTGAAAAATTTTTCGAAGACTGCGTTAAACCAATATTTCAACATGATAACTTACATAACAACAAAATTTGACCAAGTAAGCAAAATAATCCTAAAGATGTACGTTATAAATATTAGGATTAAAATAAGTCACATAAATCGGGAAGAGTTACATTGACTGTGAATAAGTTCAACAAAAAATTGACTGAGAAATAAGTATAAATATTAATAAGAAGAACAATAATAGGCATTTGAAACACATTGATTATCATTTGTGAAGATTATTTACATAAATATGTATATGAAAAAAAGTTAAATATTAAAAGTAAATAGCTTCAATGAAACAATCACGGCCAAAGGCCATCTTCAATAGGGGGGCACCGTAGATAGTAAAATACTAAGAAGGGGAGCAGGGTGTTATCATACCGGGTGTAGTAAGTGTATATGCTCAAGGCTAGACGGCATCCACTACGACCTATCGACGACAGAGGAACTAGATGAAGCCTTGAAGGACATGAGTCGATCAATAATCTCTTCTTACGAGGGAAGCTGTCCCACGAAGAAGAAAAGTTTTTCTAGAAATGTTCCCTGGTCGAACAAGAAACTCACTTTCAAGCCCTACAAATCACCGGGTAGTGACGAAATATTTCCGGCACTACTACAAAAGGGGATCGATGTTATCGCCCCATGTGTTGGAACTATCTTTAGGGCTAGTTACTGAGTTGGAGGAAGGTTAAGGTTGTTTTATACTAAAAACAGGAAAACGGCCTCCCGAAGAGGCCAAATCCTATCGCCCTATTAGCCTTACCTCTTTTCTCTTAAAGACCATGGAGAAAATTATCGATTTCCACATCAGAAGCAAAATTCTTAGGAATACACCGCTTCATAGGAAGCAATTTGCCTATCAAGCGGGCAAATCCACAGTAGACGCCCTACACCATTTGGTGAAAGAGATGGACAAAGCGCTGGTGAAAAAAGAAATAGCTCTCGGATTATTTATAGACATAGAGGGAGCTTTCGACAACACCTCTTTTGTGTCAATAAGACGAGCAGCTGAACGGCAAGGAATAGAGCCATCCACAACCAAATGGATTGAAGCAATGCTTAAAGGCCGAATCATAACAGCCTCACTGTGTGGAGAAAACCTGACTGCTGCCACTGTGAAGGGGTGCCCGCAACGCGGGGTGTTATCGCCTTTGCTGTGGTCAGTGGTCGTGGACAATTTCCTGAACAGGCTAACAGACTTGGACTACAATGTTCAGGGGTACGCCGATGACATTGTAGTGCTAATAAGAGGTAAGCACGAAGGCATTATTTCCAGACTAATGCAAAATGCCTTAACCGAGATCAGAAACTGGTGCACGCACGAGGAACCCGAGGAACCCGAGCAAAACCATCATAGTTCTTTTCAAGGCTAGGATGGCCCTATAGGCCTGTAAAAAGCTTTTTGGAAAAACATGGGGACAAAACCGAAGATGACTTACTGCTCATACAAGGTGGTAGTAAGACCCATCGTCACATACGCTTCCCTTGTATGATGGACAAAAACTCTGCAGAAAACCGCGCAAGGACAGCTGCAGAAATTACAAAGACTTGCGTGTCTGGGAATCACAGGGGCTATGTGCATAGTAGTGCACATAGCGGCATAGCGGCCTTAGAGGCAATGTTAGACCTGACCCCGTGACCCCCCTGACTCGAGAACGGTAGCACAATTGAGCAGGCAATCATCCGTCTGGTATACAGACGGATCAAAAAGTGATCAAGGGACAGGCATAGGGATTTGTGGGCTTAGGTATAAAGAAACCATAGCCCTAGGCAGTGTCCCCACAGTTATGCAAGCTGAAATGCTTGCCATAGATTTCTACGCAAGAGAGTGCCGACAAAGGAAGCTCAAAAGAGCGGAAATCTATATTCTAACAGATTGCCAGGCAGCAACTAAAGTTCTAAAAGCCTACAACTTTGAGTCCAAAACTACCTGCGAATGCAAACAATCCTTGAAACAACTGGCAAGAGGTAATAAACTCACCCTCATGTGGGTGCCAGGGCATCAGGATATTGAAGGAAATGAAACAGCCGACGAGTTCGCCAAACGAGGCACGGAAGCCCAACCCATAGGACCGGAGCCGTTCTGTGGACCGAGTAAAAGCCACAGAAAGGCTGAAATCCATAGGTGGGAAAAAAATGCTAAAATAGCATACTGGGAGCAGTTCCAGGACAAAGACAGGCAAACAATTTCATAGACTATTCGCCAAAGAAGGCCATAAAACTCGACCTGACAAAGAATGATATGAGACTCGTTACCGGTCCTCACTGGACACTGCCCACTGAGGTACCACCTCAAAAAAATGGGAAAGACGGACAGTGAGATATGTAGATTATGTGGATCAGAAGAAAAAACTTCAGAACACATATTATGTCAGTGTGACGCTTTAGCAAGCCGCAGAAAACTCACTTCGGCAGCGTGAGTCTATCGCCTGACGAAGTGAAGAAAAAGTCTCCCAAGGTCATTGCGAACTTTGCAAAGAGTTTATGCCTTTGGGATGAAAATTAGAGTAGGGTTTGAACAAAAGACCTTATTGGTCGCAGTTCGGAAAGGCTAGAAAGCCAAACGACCTCTCTGTAATCTACAATCTACAAGTGTATACGCATTTGATTTACAGGAACTCATCGGAAGACGGGAATATCACGGTAAGCTTTCTATAAAGGACCCCGATAATTTATCAGTATTTTTCCTTCCTTCTTTCTTTGGCTTTGATCCTTATATGAGAAATTTTACCAGGCTTCTGTTAAGGCTTTAGTGTTTCTGAATTTTTAGGCAGCCATTTTACCTACTATACAGGGTGTCCCAGAATGACTGTGACAAACTGGGGAGGCGGATATAAAATCAAAATATAAAGGAACTTTTCTTAATAAATATGCTCTCGAAAACGCTTCATAACGGAAAAAAGACCTTCAAAGTTCAAAAAATGTTTTTTTTTCGTAACTGTTAACTTTTATCATCGATTTTCCCAAATGTTTGCTTATGTACTACTGTTATCATGTACAGCTTGGAGAATATTTTTTGTCGTATCGGGCGTCATTGCGGGCCGCACGACTAGACTAGGCGACTGTCGTGTTGTTTATATTGAACCCTTGGAGAGAGGCTAGCCGGGAATCTCCTTGTGCAGACTCAAGCAAATAATTTCGGGCTAGCCTCCCTCCAAGGGTTCAAAATAAGCGAACAGGACAATCTGGACAGTCGCCCAATCTAGTCGTGCGGCCCGCAATGACGCCCGATACGACAAAACATATTCTCCAAGCTGTACCGTTAGTATCCATTTTGATGACAATAATTGTTCAGTGGCGTTCTCGAGGACACGTTTATTAAGAAATGTCCCTTTATTTTTTGATTTTATATCCGCCTCTTAAGTTTGTCACAGTCACCTGTATAAACGTACAAAAAAACAACATCAATAGTAAGTTAAAAATAAAGTGTTTCAAAATAAACTTTTACTTAATCCGGCACACTGAGGTCTTTGAGACCCAATCACACACACAAATTCAAAAATTCTAACTTACCAGTATCAAATGTCAGCCAGAAACTTGCATCCCTCGCCATACACAATGATAAACTGAATTTACCATGCGATTTGAGTGGGCTTAAGCTGAAATTGCAACTATGTACTTCAAATAAAACACTGGTCTAAAACACCAGTGTGCGTGTCCAGGATTAATGGTGGGTACCTCAAATTTAAAACGCAGCAAATTAAAAACGAAAGTTTTGAAAAGAATCTCATTAAGGATTTCAAACGCACCATTCTACATTTTCCCGAACTGTAAAGCATTTTACTCTGTTGCCCATTAAAAGCGACGCAAGCAAAATTGGTACTTTTAAATCGTCTTCAGTTTCGCGATTAAATGCGCTTATTAAAACTGAGAACGACCACGTTTATTGCATTGCGATTGCTTTACGTGCTTCTAAACCCAATTGCTGGCACGAATAACAAGAACGGCATTAACTTCAACTTTTCTCTGTGAATTGTCTCTATTAGAAGTGGCTCCGAGAGTCTCGACGAAATAACAATTTTCAGGACTCCGTTGCGTCCCTTGATCTTTCGCCACTTTTGCAGCAATAATTAATTATTGTCCTGCGGCTCCCTCAATTTTTTTTGCTTCGGGTTCGTTTTCTTCTAATATTCGGTTTAGACTTAACGCTAATATTCATGAATGGCTTTAATTAAAAAGAAGATTAGGCTACTCAAGGTTCAATATCAAGTCGGGAGGAAGCTCTTTAATTTTCTCCCTGATAAGCGGATTAGAAGCGATTAAAATTTCGCACAGCCTGATCTGCATTTTTGCTATTCACCGGTAGCTGGAAAAACGACCGATTTCAGTAAAACGGATAAACAAATGGAAAATTGCCTTGTGCATCAGTTCCGAAACAAACTGTAATAAGGCAAGATCTGTCTCGCATAATTATCTTGGAGAATAAAAATGATTCTCTTTGAATTTCTGACGGCTTAATTAAATTTGTTTCATTGTTTTTGCAAGCACAAAGAACTCTGGGGTCGGTTATCATATCACGTAAAAAACTGCACTTTAACTTTTAGCGTTGTTTACTTCAAATATTGGCGCGGCGCCAAAGCCGGTCGAGTTAATTAAACGTAAAACTGCGTCTTGTTAACAAATTAACCTCCCATCCCCAAATTGCTCCCGGACGGGGCAATTTGGGCCGTAAACTAAGACTGTTTACACACATAATTACTTTTGCAAGCAGGTTTCTATTACATATGCATGAAACGACTAACTCGTGTCGATAAATTAATGCGTAAATAATTCAAGTAATAGGACTCGATAGACCCCTGAAAACGCTCTCCTTTGGTACCTACATATAAACTCACTTATGAAGATGGAACGCTCTTATAACGGAGGTTCTTGAATGGGAATGAAGGGCTGAGATTTTCACCCGGAAAGACTTATAATTTATTAAGTTTGCCCCGACGCACTGATTTTTGAGACAAAGGAAACTTTTCTAAAAGCAAGGTTTTCTGTGTGAGGCAAAATTACGATGAATATTCAGTGACTGTTGTTGTTAATAACAGTTAGCATGGCAATTATTATACTATGATAATAAATATCATACAATGAATGAATTTTTATGCAAATGACGTTGCCTTAAATTATTCAAAAGGGCGCACAAGCATTCAAACGAAAAGTGACATTTAGTGGAGACGCCTGGTAAGTTCCTTGATATTGAATATCATTCTCATCACTGCTGCGACAATTTAATTTTAATTTTATCATTTGTCATAAATGTCATATACTGTGCATTCGTCCGTAAACGCCCCAGTGTATAACGTCGACTAATATTAATAAACAGAAAATATTTATAATTCCGTTGATATTTTAATAATAATAGATAGTCTATTCGTCAATAACTTTTACAAATTTTATCAACTTCGGGTTTAGACAGAAAAATGGTACAATTTTTGTTTTTTAAAATAAACATCGTATTATTATTTTATAACCTGCAGATTTTCTGTTAAGATTAGATTTTTGCTATGAGCCGTTTTTCTTTTCTTGCTAACAAAATGCCCCGTCAATTCCGTCCGTCCGTTTTGCAGATATTTGGAATGCTAGTTGAATAAAAATGAAGAAAAATTTATAAAAAAAATTGACATCAAAAAGGTCTTTAAATTTTGCTAAATTTTAGTAGGTATCGTTTCCCCATACGGACGAAGGGTAGTGAATTGTTCTTAGCTTTCACGTAAATTGGTTTTGATTCACCTTTTTCCGTTTTCCTTGGTTTTCCTTATCGCTTTTGGTCTAAATTTTTCTAATATTGTTGTCGATAGCTCACATCTTCGGTCGTGAGCGTTTTCTGTAGGCGTTTTATCGCTTGATTTCTTCTTTCAATTTTTATTCTGCAAAGAATTCAAAAGCAGTCTTTTCCGCCGATTAGGGTTAATTAAAACCTTTCCATATTAGTCCGAAAGCCACGAAACAATTAAGTAAACCATAAGGTACAAAACGTTTCATAAAAGGGAATGAAAGAAGATACAAAAGTGCTTCTAAAACCAGCCATTTGCCACCGGCGATTTCGGGATTTTGAGTAAACTCTGAGTAGTTTTTCGATAGCCTCTGGGAGGTGAGTTTCTTTTTTTAGTTCACTATTATGATTTTTTTAATATAGGTATGTGAATTGCAAATAGAGATATTCCGGCGGGAGGAGAAATTATTTTGTCTTTCTCATTTGTACACTTTGCCAATGCTGTAGAAGTTCTAAGGTTAGGTCGTAATATTCTTTATCGATTCAAGTCGTAAAATTAGACGTTGTCCTTACGCATTTAAATCAATCAATTTGTTAATTATTAAAGTATGAATTTATTTGAAAATTCAACTGTGGTCAAGTGGGTCAATACTGAATAATTGAGTACTTTTGTTGAAAATTGCTCTCGGTCTTATTATTATTTGTTTAATTAAATCACTTAGTGGTTAGAGCTTTGTTTATGTTAAAATTTCACTAACAACAAGTTGCAACTTTCATAAAATTTCAAAGACCAATTGATGTAACTTTGCCTTGAAGAGGTAAAGGTTATCAATATTAATTAGTTGAAGAATATACTACAAGATCTGTAAAAAAAAATATCACGTAATAATAAACAATTTGGTTGAAGAATTGCATTATACAGGGTGTTTTATTAATAATTGTACATTCTATCAAATAATTTGGGTAAATTCTCAATTTATTGCTCGTTCTAAAATAGGTCGTAAGAGTTCGTTCATAATCACGGGGCTACCTGTCGTCACTGTCGTTAAAATTTCCTCTTCTCCGTGATTACTTATTTAAAAGAAAAGTTCTATTTATCGGTAGCACTTTTCCGCAAGACAAACACCAGATAACGACGCCGATATTTATGCCCGAGAAAAGGATGGAAATTTACGGCCGATAGGTTACCGGAAAATTGAAAATATTCTCCGTTGAGAATTCGAGTAAATTTCAAATCGTCAATTTAATATTTTATGTGAAGGGGAGGAGGGGAGAACAAAATCCTTGGAATTCCACCGAATTCAAAATCATTCGCGATTGGATCAGACGTAAGTGAGTCGATTAAGGTACATAAATACAGTCAATTTGAGGATCGGCGCGGATATTCGGAAATGATGCGAGTAGAATGGGAGGAACAGCCAAAATCCGACGTGGCACATCCTTATCTTCATTGTCGAACAGTTCCGAGTTTCCGGGCCTACAAATACCCTCTTCCTATTTTAAAGCGCTTTAAGCATTAATTCTATTAAAAGCAGCAACGTTTCGTTTTCCATAAACATTCACAGACCACAATATCTGAAAACGCTCCTTCAACATCAAAGTTTTGTTTTAAGCTTAGCATAAAATGGTAAATAAAGGTAATTAAGTACATTAAAAGCAGTATTAGACTCGAAAAAATACCTACTTAAAATTATGGTGTTGTCGTTCAAGATTTATCCGCTGGGTATCACTTTTTGTTGAAATAACATGCCAATTATAAATACTTATATATAGATGTAGGATGAATCTAATTTGCGTAGTGTTTGATTAGGTATTGAATCGCCTAACAATTGTGTGCTGAACACAGTTATGGAATGCAGGCGCCAGAAGTTTCAATCACTTTAAAAAAGGAATGAAAAAGGTATCCGTGAAGATAACAGTGACTTTTTTGTATTTTTAAAAGATACATGTATTGTATAGTTAGTAAGTTGTTTGTAAGTATTTGTAAGTAGATATCTAATAACCGACTTCTATCTTCCCGGCATTAGTGATGAGTATATTTCCAATCTGCCTAATTCTTGCATAGATCGTTCATAAGTTGTTTATGACTACATATTTGTAAGTCAGCTATCAGCATTTGTAAGTATCAAATACGGAACATATTCATGTTTTAACTATCGTCAGTCATCTTCCTTTAGATTCCACCAGCAGTGGGTATCTGAGAATTTGGCAGTTGAACATCAAAAAAACTTGGGACGGTTTATGATCTGACCCGCCTCGAACAAAGCTGCACATGCAGCAACTTCCACACGACATCTCTGCTTCTCTGCACATACCTTGTAAATGGATTTTGAAAGATGTGCAAGACAATCTAGTGTTAGAAGCCATTCGACAATATGAAACAAATTGTGAAGTCGGATCTTCTACTTGCTCACTACAATCTGGATAATAAAAATAATAGTACCTAGCTGCTGACACTTTAAACACTGGTATTGGAGCATGCATATTACGCCGCTCTAAACACGGATCTATCAAGGTATACACCACATATCGCAAAATACCATCACTGGTGGAAAATATATATGTTTAAGAAGATAAAGTTTAGTCCAAATATTAGCGGTAGTTTGATTCTAAAATATGATTTATGTTGTACGTAAGTTTATATTGCAAACTGACCATAAACGATTGTGGGCTATATTCGGAAAAACAATGGAGATACCCACATATACAGCTAACCGCTTTCGAAGATGGACACTTAACATCATTTGCATTACGCCGGATGCACTGTACCCAGATGAGATTACGGTACTTCATGGAGTACTCTTAAGTTCAAAAGATATGTTTCCCTGAACATAATTATGGATGCCTTTAATTTAGAATCTATGAAGACCATGCCAACATCCAGCACCTAAATCGGATAAGTACAATGGGGAATGGTTAGTTTATTTTTTGTTTCTATTATTAGTTTGTGGGTTTTCTTAGTCTAGTTTATTGTACTGAACAAATAGTTTAGTTGTATGTAGGCTCGCGTTCGTGTTCATAATTTCCTTTAGGGTAGAAGCCACGTGGCGTGGGGAAAGGTCCTTTTACAAAACACTTTCTTTATAACTCTTGCAAGGAACTGTTGACTTGTCGAGTCGATCTAAGGTGCATTTATAGCTTTGTGCAAAATCTTCCTCGGTTTTAGAACACTCCCTTTTCCAGCACTCAAAGCCGACTACACCTCAACAGTCGCCACTACAAGGAAGTTCAAGCACTTGTGGAAATTAATATTTTTCGTAGTTTGCTATCGGATTTTTTTGCTCTTCATAATTTAGGTCTACTGACTGCTTGGAGACATGGTTGTAGTTTTCTAAACCACGAAACCACTATTATGTCCAGCAACTTAAGTTTTCAAATTTTTTTACCATCCAGACTTTGCTTCGGTTCTATGACCACGACAGTTACACATTTGACAGACTTATTAATAATTGTTAATTGTTTCAAAATACCTATGTTTAATTATTATTGTCTAAATTTTTTGGTCCCAACTGATTGCCAACCAAGAACACAACACAAAAATCTTATATTTTGTAAGAGATTATTGGAGATGGAACGCCTAGTAGCCGCAGGAGGGTGCCTCATGTTTGTCGACACGACCGCGTTTCCTCCTTCTTGTTCGCAACCGCCTGCTCGTTATTATTCGCCTGATTCCCGTTCACCCAAAAACTTCTATTGGGGCTCTGCATTATGCATGGACGCTCGTACGAATACAAATGCGCATTACTTGATTGGGAATTTTCTCCATATTTTCGTTGCAAATTGAAAAGCAATACCAAAACCAGCGATGTTTCACAAACTACCCCACATCATTTTTATGTTGAAATTTAACAAAAGGACAACGCGAAAACCTTTGGAGGAAGATTTTGCGTAGTGTTGTCGTCTGTAGGTAGACGGAGACCAAATGGAATTTCAATTGCGAACGAGTTGCGAAAAACTTAATTTTTAAAATCCTACGAAAAGATAAAAGGGCTACGCTATATACTTCACGAAAGATCATAAAGGTAAGTACTTGCATAAGTAATAACAGCAAAGTTTAAAAGTCCTTTGCAGTCAAATGGGTGATGCTTTTGAAGCTAGATTCACGTCCGACTCTGTTGCCGTAGTTTCGTCGCTGCGATTTTAAGTTTCAGCTCGATTTTCAATTGAACCGCATCATGCTCCCAACTAATCCCGACCCATTTCATCGTTCTAATCCGCAAACCATCTATTATTTAGATACACTAAAAAACTTATGGTGATAGCTAAACTAAAAATTATTTCTATTAGAGCCGTATGACACGATACTTATTTTAGTACTAATTTCAGTACTGAAACTGCGCGCGCAGTTTCTCGGTTTCAGTTTCAAATTTAAGACAAGTTTGGGAATTTTAACAAAAACAAAATCCATCACAAAGCTCCGATTAAAGTCAACTTGCATACAAGAAAATAGAACAGGTTCAAATTTCTTGGATGTAATAGCGCTAAATTTTCAGTACTGAAATCAGTACTAAAATAAGCATCGTGTCATACGGCTCTAACATTTTTACACAACCCAAACTAAACTTATTTTTATTGTAGCACAAAAGTCGGTGTTCTCTGGAGAATTTCGTTTTGACGGTAAAAACACAAGACCTGCAATTGTGGAACACACAAAATACTGATTACATCTGACTCAACAAAATTTACCGTACTTACTTAAAAAAATTAACAACTCTTAATTTTTAAGTTCATCAAAAAGTGTCAAATTTCAATTAAATTCTGTTTCTACTGCTATTTGAGGAAGCCATGGGTAGCGGCGCACCTAGCGTTTTTACAATTAATTTACGGACAAGCGGACAACACGAACGTTGTTGTAAACCGCACTTCGCAGTAGAAATTATGTAGGTACACCGGTAGGCACAGCTATAATTAACGTGGTACATACACAGCAAGAGGAAGACAAGCTTGAACGCTTTAATAAAGCAAACGCGACTGCATCTATGTGGATACTTAGTTTTACAGATGAAAGGATACTGATGAACGTGTTTTACGTCATTTACGGGAAATTATTATTATCAAGCACCTGTACGTTAGTGGGATGCAGTAGGCAGAGCAAATAAGTCGGAAAGTATTTGCACTTACAACCGGAGAAATAATAAATGTACATCACTTATGGCGTCCAGGTTAATCAATGATTACAAACTAAAGATGTGATTGTTAAAATTGTTGTCAGTAATTTAAATTTAAGTAGTATGAGATGAGGGGTCCTGGAACAATCCCCCCACCACTATTTTTGTCTTAGTATATTGTGTTGCCTACCTACTTAGTTTGCACAACTTACTATTTTTTATGTTTTAAACAACTTTACACAGGTTCTAAACAACTCTAAACATGTTCTAAACAGTTTCATTTTTTTGTTTACAAGTTGTTTAAAGTTGTTTAGAACATAAAAAATAGTAAGTTGAGCAAAGTGAATAGGTAGGCAATACAATATACAAAAACAAAAATAGTGGTGGGGGGATTGTTCCAGAACTCCTCATCTCATACTACTAATTTACATTATTGCGGCACTATTTTTGTAATAATTTGAAGAAAATTCACAGATCTTGCAATCTTTGCAACCATCAGAGGGGGTTGAAAACAAACATAGTATATAATGCACCTGATTTATTGTGGTTTATAATAGTGTATTATAATCTAAAAACGTAGAAAAACATGACATAACACACGACATGATATGACATAAATATAAAAATTAGAAATAAAAAAGCAAATTAGTAAACAATTCCTTTTGTTTGAGTAAACAAAATTGAGTACATATCCATTTCAACTATATAATCATTCGTCGGTGCGCTTGCAAAATAAGTTTAGTCAGTTTCTTCAAAAATCAAGATTAAATCAGCAGTGTAATGGTTCTTCAGTCTTTGTTGTACATAAGAGGATAACTTAAAGTGCTAATACAAGCTCTAATTATAATTAAAGCTTTGACTTAGGTATACCCTTATGCACAAAATCCGAAGAACCATTAAATCACTGATTTATTGTTAATTTTTCAAAAACTAACTGTGTACCCGTTAATTATTGTAGTTGCTACATCTAAAATCTCGTTACAAAAACGCATCTCAATATATTTACGTTATTCAATAATAATCATAACTGAAACTTAACATTTTGAGAACTAAAAATAAGTAAACAACTCGTTTTGGTTCAGCAAACAAATAAATCAGGTAAGCTGAGTCCAGATCGCAGCGCAATACCGCGCAGAACCTTCGCGAACGTTGCAGAATTGAGTTAGTTTGGACGGTCTTTTGCACACAGTTTTGCCCGTTTGTCCGCAAAAGACTACACTAATCCTAGATTACGCTCCATCAAGGTGGTACGGACCTTTTGGGACATCTGTATATGTTACTTATACACACTTTAACGTCTATATATTTTTTTAAGTGTAATTACATTTTTTCGACGTACAGCACATATTTAGTAAATCTGGATCGAAAAAAATGTTCCCTTCCTTTTCAAATAATGTTGGGTCTCCTGCGACCCAACCATACCAGTATGTGTCTCTAAACAACCATACTAGTTGAGAGCTAAGATTTTAAATATCTAAAGTTTTCTACATAAGAAAGATCCCCTTGTTGAATATACCGCTTTTTAGTCAAATCGATTTAAAGATTTTGTTACACGGTACGTATTGCAAAATAATGACATTTATTATTGTTACATACAAAAATAGTAATGGTTGTGCCAAATTTCATTATTTTACTTGATTGGTGGTTGATTGGTGTTGCAAATTCAGCAAATTGCGTTTGATTGCATTTCTAAAATAAAGTAATTATTTATATTTGGTCGACGTTAAGCTATTTGCAATTTATTTGGCGACATGTGTATATTGTTAGAAATTGGTTACCTGCAATAGTTTAAGTGTTGTAACAAATTCCCGCAAGTTTAACAAACTTGAAAATGTTACTTAAACCGCCCAATTAAGGCAACCCATTTTAAATTTTCAAATTCGGAACTTTTTCCTTTTCTCGAGATACTTCTAATAGACGGTCACCGTGAATCACTCGGATCGCTCACTCACCGTCCGCTCCTTTCAAAATTATTTCGCCACACACGATCTTCGGCATCACTTCCCCTGGTAACACTCATATTTTTGTTGGCAGGGAAAGTTAGTGGGAGACAGCGAAAGTAGAGACGACCGATAGATAATTTGACACTGCTTGCTAATTTCTAGAGTTTCTCTGTTATCACTGATACAATTTTCAAACAAAAGAAAGTGAAAGTAACTAGAAAATATACAGTTTGCCGTAAAAATAATTTTATTTAACTAGTTGTTTGTTAAAGACTCTAAATTTATAATTCTTTTTTGGCTCTGATTTTCTTCAATTCTCGGCGTTTTAAATAATTAATTCCGACAAAGTTATTCTTCGGACGCCAATAAAAATTAAGTTACAGAAAAATAAATGGGTAAAGCAATAATTTCACAAGAAAAAACTGAACATTAAATAACAGACTCAATAGAAACTCACGAAATTAGATCCTTTATTACGTCGTAACTCGTAACTAATTGAGTTCTAATTTTTCTTTATTTGGACAAAGTTTTTCAATATTCTGTAATTTGTAACGATATTCTCCATAATAATATTGTAAAAAAATTAATTCTAACCTACCATTCGCCCTTTTAAAGTCTTTGTTGATCGATTAGGATATTGTCAAGCTGCTGAATAAAGGTCTCTAATTTGAACATCTATTCAAATATTTTATTTTTTTTAAATATTAAAGTATCCGATATTTTTTAATCGAAATCATCATAGTTTAGTCAGAAATTAGATGTTCCGAAACATTTATCCAACCCTGTATACATATGTTTGGCGACCCACCCTAACCATAGGAGTAATGTACTTAATACCTACAACAAGTCAGTACTGTACTCTTTAATTGTAGTTCATTTAGAGGGAATGGACATTATTGTCTGCAAAAAGCGATGTTAACAACATAGACCTTAAAGCATTCAGGCTATGAAAATGTCTTTGGTAATTAGACCAATGGCTCTCTTCAATTAACAAATTCAAAGCAAATTAACGACAAAGTCTAAACACGCGTTTTGAAAAGTAGAAAATTATAATAGATTATCGAATTGTTTAGTAAATCGTTTTATGATTCCATACAGCATACAGATCTGGTTAAATTTATCGAAGTAGATTTTCGAAGAAATTAAGTTAAATGTGACATCAATGAAACACGACTGTTTGAGTAAGAGACATGACCAAGACTTCCAAATCCAATTAGATGCTATAACTTGAGGCACTGACATTTCTCGGAAAACACAGTTTTCTTTTTCAGTTCTACACAAAACAAATCAGTATGTGTGGCCGTCCCATGATATAAATTAACAACGCTTCGTTCCCATACCTTGTCAGGTCACATAAAGTGCCGGTTGACTTCTCCGTGATCGAAGCATAAAAATGCCAACCCCGATTTTACGTCTCAATAACCTTTCCTAAGTTGACGCATGTTTGAGGGACTTATCAAAGAAATTAATATTTAAAAAAAAAATCACGTTTTTAATTCGGAGCGATCCCTCTAGAGTAGGCCTAAATTAATGTCGACCGCTGTCGCTTTTTAGGGTCGTCAGCGGAATGATAGATAGTTTTCAAAGTCATGTATTTATTAATATCGTTATCTCAGGACTTCCATTAGAGGACAGCGACGGCAATAACAAAGCAAACAGGCGTCGTTTCATTAGATATTTTTTTGGTCATTATTTACTTTACCCACTTCTGGATTTTCAAAAAGTCAATTACAGCAAAGCATTTCTTAACATTAATATATTACAAAAATCAATACTTTTTTTGTGCAAACCACTTCTATTTTTACTCTTATTTTTCTTACCCTAGCACATCTACATCTATAGATTTTTGCATAAAACTATTTATCATTTGCGCAACATTTCATTGCTTAAAATGGTATTATAATGATGTTTCACGATGGTTAAAAAAACACCGCAAAAAGCGAGAAGTGAGGATTGTAAACAATTACCATTTTTTTATTACAAAAGAAACTTCGTGAAGTGGCATAAATAGTGGGATAAATTTTGTAATAAATGGTCAACATGATCAAAAACTAAACGAGAAACTCTGTTACTTTAAAAATGTAGGTACGTCTAGCAAATTAATTTGGTGCGAGTAGAGCTCTAAAGGGCTTTATTAATTTCTACGTGAAGTATCATCTAACAATGACGCGCTGCGACGTTGCTGAATAATCTTTACTTACAAACTATTTGTCTTGGAGTTGGGGTTAATAATCGCGATGTAGCTCATAAATCCTGGCTAATAATACTACAACAAATTGAAAAACAATAACCTAATAGCATTGAACGGGAGTGGGTCTGAAATTTCGAACCACTTTCGCGTTTGTAAGAAATCGGTATTCTGCTGTATTTCTGTCGGTTTCAGCATGTTCGTTCAAGATATATCTAGTTCAATGCCTAATAGAAAGCTCATTTCGTGGTTGCTTTTCGATAAATCACGAGATTTGCCGATTTGTTTTCGTCACTTGCTACGATTTGTTGAAATTTTTGACGAACTCACAGCACGAACGCAGAAAGATAATCAAATCAATCGGACAAAGCTTCACAATTTTCCTATTTGCTTGAGTTGAATTGAATCTTAGCAGGACTTCTCGGTCACAATATAAGCGGTATTGTTACGCTTGATGAAAGCTTTTCTTCTACACAAAAAAGGCAGCGGCAAGAACATGAAGTAATGCCCTTAAGACACCAAATAAAAAACATTAAAACGTATAATTACATGGGAATTTATTGGATCATAACTTAACAAAAATAACAATAGATTTCAAACAATTATCTTATAAGTGACCGCGTGCGCCTTCCTCTTCCCTATAGCCATATTCCTTCTCTCCTTGCCGCCCCCCTTCACTTCCGTGTTTGCTCTCATCTTTGTAAAATGCTTCCTTCCCAAATTTTCCGCGGTATCCGCTGTCGTCATCTAAATATTTCCCTTTTTCTGCAAATCCTTTTGACCCATATTCACCACTTTTATGGCCGCTGTTTTCGTGTTCTCCTTTTTCAAAAGCTCCTTTTTCCGCGGCGTTCTTTGCATCATAATCCCCGTATTTATGATAATGTCCTTTACTGTCCGACTCGTCGTAGAAACTATGGTTCTTTTTGTATTCATCTTTGTGATGCACTCGATGATAACCCGTTGTTTTTGAGCCCTTTTTTCGTCCACTCGCCTTATTGAAGGACTCTCCTTGAACTCCTTTGGCTGTCGCCTTTTTGTTGCCGTAATGCTCGCCAGATTCGTGATGGGCCGCTTTATTGCCACCTTCATTGGAATAGTGAATCTTTTCAGCTTCGTTTTTGTGGTGGCCTTGGGAGCCTTTTTCGTAATTTTTCAGGTTTTTGTAGCCCGATGAATCTTTGGCCCCGTGGCTACTTTGAACGGCGGCTCCGTAATCAGAACCGCCCCCATTGGAGAAACTGGAGGCACTGAGAAAAACAAGAGTATTCACTGAGAGTTCAGGTTAAAGCAAAACTGAACATGTGTAAATGAGACAAAACAGTAATATTTACATCGAGCGCAAAAATGGTGGATGGGCCGACAATTTGCTTAGAGACATATGCGTGCGGGGGTAATAAAGTAGCTAATGGCTTAAAAAGGCAAAGATAAATAATGGACATAGTGGTTTAAACATTGACAATAAATAATGACAACGTATAAAAATAAATCGAGGATGTTAATGAAAATTGATGGAGAATTGGATGCCACCAGTGAACAATACCATTGTTTGGTAGACTTTAAAAACTACTCGTAAATTTAGAGCTAACGTTGATTATGGGTCATAATAAACTGATCAGTATTAAATCCATTATATACAGTACCTATAACAGTAAAAATAGTCAGTAAGATATTACAAAAGAATTAGTAAAATTTGATTGATTAAAATGACTATTGGGCCAATATCTTTATGTTCACTGTTATTAGGTATAATAGTCAGTAAAAGATAATGAAAAGTTAGTATTCAATAACCAATAATAAATTTAAACTCATAGCAAATGTGTAAATAAAAATTCCGTTATAGCCTGCAACCAATTTTAACTCTTCCTGACCCCCTCAATTTCGACGCCACTGGTCAGATTTCTTTGAAACTTTGCATGTAAAGTTTTCCTGCATCAAGTTTGAAGTTACTATCTTCAATTATTGTTCTTGAGCAAATTAATAACAACTAGACCTAATTTCCATATTTAAGAGCCGGGTAACTCTTTTAGGAAAAGTATTTTGTATTCTTTTTATTTAATTTTATGAGAGGAATCACCTTCTGAACTTTGGCGCAACATCACTGAAGCGCCCCGTATAGGTATAATAGGTAAATATAAATGTATTTCTGTTTTTGTAATTACTGTATCGCAGTTTGTTTTTCCAACCGCTTATTAATTTTACTTTAACGATTATTTATTTTACTGATCGTTTGAAATACAACATTGGAAAAGTGTACATACATACTGTTCATAATATTTAAATATTGATCATTTAATTTGTCACAGTTGATTATTAACTATCAAAATTCTAAATCGATACTTTTGGGCGTTCTACGTGAAAAATATGCTAACGCTGCCAATAAATTTGCATCATTGTCCCGATTCGGTCCTAAACTGCTTGCTTCGGCCCTAAATATGTACTACAATTACTCACCTGTGCTTGTTGAATTCCGGGGCTGACTGATGTAACGGCCGGCCGTAAGTAGCGGCGGGATTCACCGGAACCCCGTACGAGTTCAGGGGCACCGCAGCCAATCCCTGCGGCGCCGCGTACTTTGTTGCTTCTAATGGTAATTGTAGCGGTAACTCCTGAGTGTAACGTCCCAGAGTGATTGGGGGATACCCGAAATAATTAGGGCTAACCGCCGGTGTGAGCCCTGCGTAACTGAACGGCGCTCCAGAGCGAACTTGATACGAGTAACCGGAAGCCGAAGACGTCTGATCTTCAACGCCAGATTTTTTCATGTAAACCGTTTCCCTACAAGCCACTGCCGCCACCAGGACGATAACAACCAAGAACTTCATGTTGGATGCAATGATCGTTTGGGACTGGCTAATTTTGGGGTGGAGTCGGCTTTATAGTGTAAAGGGTGTTGTAACAAGCTACAAATTTAAGGCCGTTGCGGTGAAGAAATTCTTAATTGAATTTGTCATTGGTGACGGTTGACCGCGCAGGCACGTGGACAAAAAAATCACCACGTGTTAAGCAATTGATCCGGATTTCATAAATTTTGTCAGAAATTTTCCGGCTGTCCGGTCCCATAATCGAATTTGGTTTTGATTCAGTTTCGGCCAATTATCGTCGTCATGAAAATTGTTGCTATCTTTGTGGCAATTTTCCATCAGATCGCCGAACTCAAGACAATTGCAAAAGTCATGTTTTTGAATGAGGGACAGATTGCGGCATTTGGAACTAATCTACCGTTTCCTATTCAAGTTCGATTCGATCGATAGCGTAATAGATTTGTGGTTTAGACTTTAAACGCATATTGCGATCCCATCATTAGCTGACTGGATTGTAATCATACAAACGTCTTAATGATTGCTTCAAGTTATACTAATTGAGAGACCTCAAAGTTCTGCAATATACACTGTACCTACATACACTGTATGGGTAAGTAAAAAATTATTGTATTAGTCAGAGGGTGAATAGGGAGATGGGCCCCGGAGAATTATACAGGTGCTCCGGAATAACTGTGACAAACTTAAGAGGCGGATAAAAAATCAAAAAATTAAGAGACTTTTCTTAATAAACATGCCCTCAAAAATGCTTGATAACGGAGAAAGAAGCCTTTAAGGTTAAGTTTCAATATCATTTTTTTGTCGTAACTTCTAACTCTTATGATCGATTTTTCCGAAGGTTTGCACATGTACCTACTACTGAAATAAGTTATTATGTACCGTTGGTATCCATTTTGATGACAATTGTTCAGTGGCGTAAATATCCCTTCTTTTCTCCCAGTTTCGACGCCACTGGAAATATTCAAAACTTGGTGACATTTTGGAATTTCGATTTAAATGGTCAAAACACCTCAATTTTAGAAAATGGACCACCTATCGGTTTTGAACGCAAATATTTCAGAAACGAGGCGACAAACCACAATTTTGCAAAGGCCATTTAAATCGACGGTTTCTCCAAAACGGTTGTCCAAATTAAAATTTCATAAAAGTAACTTTCTGACTCAAATTAAATTCAAAATTCCAGAATGTCACTAAATTTTGAACATTTCCAGTGGCGTCAAAACTGGGAAAAGAAAAGAAAACACACTTTCCAATATCTACACCACTGAAGAATTGTCATCAAAATGGATACTAATGGTATATGATAATTGATAACTTATTTCAGTAGTACATGTGTAAATCTTCGGGCAAATCGATCATAAGAGTTAGGAGTTACAACAAAAAAACAATTTTGGAAACTCAACTTTGAAGGCCTGTTTCTCCGTTATCAAGCGTTTTCTAGGGCATGTTTATTAAAAAAAGTCCCTTAATTTTTTGATTTTCCATCCGCCTCTTAAGTTTGTCACCGTTATTCCGGGACACCCTGTATAAAGTCAACTTAAAACAAATATAAGTATCAATCTTGAGAAATTATTGGCTGAGAGCATATATATCCGTCGCTCAAAACGAAGACAGATGACGACACTTTTCTCTCGAATTACACCCATGCGGTCACGTAATTTGTTTTTAAATGCATGCAAGATCAAACCGTAAATTTTCTAGATATCCGAGATATTTTTAGGGCTCTTCATGTAGATACCTAATTCGTTTAATTTTCGTTGTCGCACCAAAGGTTGCATTTTTGCAACACAAAATAAGTAAATTAATGCCCCTCTAAGAATGTTTAATTTTAAACCAAGAAGAAATGTTTTAAAAGAAAATAAGCAGATAATTTTAAACTTGCAACGTAGAGTAGGTATTTTGCAAATATTGGATGCTTGTAAATAATAATTAATACTTAGCATACAGATCCCTTTATGCCACAGAAAAACGCATCTGAACTGTGAGTTTTATTGTCTATAAATAACAAATCAAAATTTTCATTAACAAACAAAATTAATAATAGACACTTAACTCTCTTGCTTGTCTCTGCTTACAGGATAAATCTAAGCGTTTTGCATATTTTCATAAGCATAAAATAACAGTGGTAACGGCCATGGTATCATCTTGATTAAAGTAGATTGGTAGTGGGAACACTTTGGTAGCAGCACGTTTGTAGGTGCCTTTGGTGGTTTCAACCATATCAACTCGCACTTGATTGTTTTTTCCTAGGAATACATGTTTCCTTATGAAAAAAATCACCAGTTAATATTGAAATATCTAAAAACAAAATTTCAAACCGCATATCTCTACGGCGCATCGTTTTTGAGATACAGGGTATTTCAACGAGAACCGTATTTAAAAATAAAATATTTTTACACTTAGATCGAGTTGTATAAAAATTTAATCCTGTGTTGAACTCCAAAATGTGATGGAATTCCATGGAAATGATTGTTGTTGACAATTATTTCCATGGCATTTTATCCTGGAATATTTCAATCCACGTTTATACAATTAGGCCTTAGAGCCACTTGTATAACCGCTGCGTAATTCTAACTGGAGTTATATTACCTTAGAAACAATTGTTACAATAATAGTAATCAAGGCTTTTAACTTACAGTTAGAGTTTACTAGCGGTTGTATTTACAAGTGGCCTTTCTTAAAGTACTTTTTACGACAACTGGATAACTAATACCCATGTCTCATTAAATTAGTTAAATATGATTGTAATTGACTGCTAACAAATTAATAACAAATTTGTAAAAAAAATAGTTAATTAAAAATAACGTGAAAACGGGACTATGTTCATAAAAACTTTTTATCGTAAAATAAACATAATCTTTAATATTGGCATTCATTATAGAACATCCTGTATATCAAGCTTTCAAAGTGGAACTTTAAGATACCGAGTTTGCAGACTGTGTTATCACTCTTAATAACTTAAAATCCCATTACTTAACGGGGGTGTTGAAAACATTTCGCTGATTTAAATAATTTAATTACCTAAACTTATTTGGACAATAATCCGCTGGTTCACAAAAATCAAAAGCAACAATTGACGTGTTGTCATGTGACTTATGATGAACAAAAATTGAATTATCCCTTGAAACTATAAGACAAAAGGAGGCTAGCAACTTGTGATAACGTGTTTAAAACAAACGTCAAAATCGTCAATTAATCTAACCAATAATCCTTATATTAAAGTTAAAGCAGAATTTTTATAATTTACGTTTTTATTAATTTATTATTGCCTTATATTTCTCCTCGTATTATTATTATTATTTTTTTAAACTCCTTAAATAATTATTGCTGCTTACTTTGTTATGTTTCCATGACATAAAATAGTATGATGCATGATGTTAACAGCTTAATATCAACTAATTTTATTTCTATATAAGTTTAAAGTTTAGGTACTGCAGTTGATACAATTCTTTGACTATACAAAAACTGGCATAAACGTTCCTCATAAAGCAAAGAATTTCCAGGTAATTGGTTTAAAGTTTAAATTATTGGTTCCATACTTTTGACTAACCCTGTATATTATCAAAGTACAAGCCCGATTTTTGTCTTGAGATTTACGCCGGCGATTTCCGATTGACCCATTTTTATGACAGAGCATTGAAGTGAACGTTGTGTCGTCCCGTAACCCGTAACAACCGCTAAGAAGTCACAGCTCACTCTGAATTTTGTTTAAATATATTTTAAAATATTTCATGTTCTATTCATCTTCTATCAGACGATTTTCTCCTCATATATTATTCTTTTGTTAGTTCTTGTTGTCATTTTCTGATTATTTCGCCAATAGCACAGCACTTATATTGCTATGCCTACCTTTCTGCAAGACGATGTGTGAATGTATGAATAGCATAATAGCATGAAATAACTTTAGAAGTACACGAGACAGTATACGCACAAATATGTGAAAGAAGAAACATTAGTTCGGCAATTTAATTGTAGCTAAGCACGAATTCAATAAAAATTAAAAGTGACGCATTAATCAACATTAATAATTGTAAGTGTATGTTACAAAAAATGCTTCACAAAAGTGTAAAATGCGATGTACTTAAAGTCAAACATAATCTGAGCTTTTAAAAGCTTGCCAGTTTACCCGAGAGAAGATAAAACTAGTAGTTTTTTGTTAATATAACTATGGAGAGCCGCTAAGATAATTTCAAAGATCATTAAAAAAAATTCAAATGCCTCATTGAACCAAATACGCACACACACACATTGTCGACAGTTCTAAAGTAACTAAGATTAACTTTTGAGTAAATTTTACTGGCGTATTATTTTTACGTTGGACAATTCGGCCGGCGTTTTTCCAAATAGTACTCACGCTTATTGGAGAAACCCGTTGATTGCCCCTTCCATCAGTAACTCGCGTTGTAAATAAAAAAAACTCGACAACTTTAGGAGCGTGACGTAACGTACGTCCCGGCAGTCCGGCCCAAACTCCCGCCAAAGTCTGGTGGACGCTCCGGATTCGTCCTGCACGGTTCCGCGCAAGTCCCATCGTTTCAGAACACCGCCGTCCCGTCATATCCAGCCTGTAGAACTCCAACGATGGGACAGATACTCGAACAATAGTGCTTGAGCTTTGCAAAGATAAAAACGTTTAGCTTTTAGTTTTTGTCAATTTACTTTTCTCCGGCTAGAACATTGATTTAATATTAAGGGTGCAAATTGACAAACAGAAAAAAATGCCCACTCGGCGTCGCTGCAGTCGGAAATTTAGTTGGGGGCCACACCTTTTGTGATAGTTAATTGATCAGTTGCTGAGCAATGTAAGTACGGTACGCACTGGCAGATGTCATGATAGAGAATGCGAAAGTAACGATTAACGAAATCCTCTGTTGACCGTTGCAACTTCCATTCTTGCCGCCTGCCATAAACACCTTTTTGAAAAAGTGTTATCGTGAGAAAGCGCAAAAGCGAAGACGTTTTTGGTAACAAGAGCGGAAAACGCGCTATCTGCTTCACAGGCTCTGAACTATTTACGTACCAAACTTAGGTACTAAAAAAATCGGCAATGGTAACAGAAACTGTTTCATGAATATGATGAATATGATAAGTATAATTTAAAAGCTTTCATTAATGTAATTGCATAATTTTTGAACTAAAAGAGTGCCCTTGTGTTTTGCTAATAAAAATTTTATGTTTGAAACACGTTTTATTATACATGAATAACTTTGCAGATTCTATCCTTGTGACCAAATTTTGAAGCCAATTTTATAAATTTTTCAGATCATAGTACTCTAGTCAGAAAACAGACTGGATTTGCAAGAGGCAGGGCCGGAATTAATCATGATTTTTCCTCGGAAAGCTTGAATTTTTGTACCGCTTTTCTCTAATGACTCAACATGTTCAATCATTTTCTAACAACTATTCAAGATTTTGTGGCTTCTGAGTGTTACAGTAGGTATTTTGTTGGTGCAAAAACTTATCAGGCTCACTTTGTTGGTCGATGGGGTTGTTGTGCACGACTAACAGTCACATTTTAACAAAAACTTAAAATAAAAATATATTGTTTTAATTCACTATTTCAATGATTTTGCTTTTAAAAACGTAATACTTTAACTAAGAATAGTTATTTTTGTATCTAGAACGCAAAATGCCACTTTTGCGTTCAAAAATGGAAGTTATTTAAATATCCATTCGAGAACGCAAAAGCATTTCGCGTTCGAGATACAAACAAAATTTTTTCGAAAACTGCAATGCAACAAGACAATTTTGTTATAAACAACAATTCATTTATATTTGAAATTGTTTGAACCGTGTTTAAATCCAGGCGGTTTACGTGCGGTGTCAATCGTAACGGTAGCAACGAAATAAAACCATAAAAATCAGTTCTTTTAAAAATTAGTTCTTTTAAAAATAATTATTCTAATTCGTGTTCCAAAAGTGTATAATTATTCAAAATGACCTGGAAAAAAGAAAAAGAGCGTTTACCAGAAGAAGTATGTCATGTGTTTAATTAATAAAGTTATAAATGTAAGTTGAATAATTGACAAATTATTTTGACATTTGTTTTACGTTCTAGAACGTAAATAGCTATTTATGTAGTAAGTTGCAAAATGAAAGTGTTTTTCGCACCAAGACGTGAATATTACCAAACGAGCGAAGCGAGTTTGGTAACACGTCGCGTGCGAAAAACACCAATTTTGCAACGTACTACATACAAGATTTTTTATAGAATCGTGGTCAGAATTGTTAAAAATGTAAAAAGAAAGAATAAAATTGCACATTCTTACTGCATAATCTAGTTGCACAATTTTTCGTTTCCTAGGAAATGCGACATAACAGAATCAGCATGATAATTGAGGTGTTTGTCAGCTAATTTTACATTTTGTATCTACTGCGGAAAAGTGACAGTAGAGTGAAAAAAAACACGTCATTTCAACATGAAAATGACATTTGAAATGGTACTATTTCGATACGATTGTATAAAAAGTCTTTTATGTTCTAGAACGTAAAAGTACTTCGCAGCTAGGTGACAAAAAAGGCTCACTTTGTCAACTGAAAATTCAACGTAAATGTCAACTTTTGATGACAGTTTCCGAAAAACAATTTTTAACACTCAGATTCACTGAAAAGCTTTAAATTTTAGACCAGTCTAAGCTGATAGAGGAAAAGTTATCCAAACAAGTTTTGACAATCAATTTCGACTGGAAAAATGGCGACACTTTAGTTACGCATTCCTTTATATTTTAGATCAAAATACCTATGTGATAAAAAAATTGAGTAATATAGTCAAAAAATTTAGAAAAGACAACTTAATTATAAAAAGTATAAGAGAAATTTCAAAGCTGAACAATAAGGTTAATATTCAAATATTGAAATATTAATGTAATTTCGCAAGACGATGACGTATTAAATGAAGACGATTGATGGCTGGTAATTGGTTACAAATATCACTATCTTTGTCCACTCATTACAACATAATAGTCTAAGAGCTGGCTACGGAGGGGTAGGGGTGACTCGGTGTAGTCGAAATTATATCCTTTACAGGTTCAGTTGTTACCAACTTAGTGAGAGACGAGCCGCCAGAAGGCACCCTGGAAGAATAATGCGAGGGTAGGGGGTCAAATATGTAACTTTTTTGTGTCAAAAAAGTGATAAGGTGCAGTAATGAAAATTTATAGAATTATCGTAAACAACATAAGTAAGTAGGGAAAAAATCGCCAGAAGAGTAAACGGAAGATAAAGGACCGCCAGAAGGCGCCAATGTTGCAAAAAAAATTGCAATAATTACTTTACTAAGGGCCGGTTTTACAAAAGGAGAATATGCCAGGTATAACGCTATTCCGGAATAACTCGGGATAAATGGGCTTTTACGAAAATCGAATCGGATAAATCCAAGTATAAACTGTGGACCGAGGCTATGTAAACCGGCCCTTATTCCGGAATAGTTATTCCAATGCTTATCCGACTTTCGTAAAACCGACCCTAAGTGCACTTCTGGCAATTCGTATACTTATTCTTAAATTCAAAACAAGATTACATGCAAAACGCCAGAAGGCTAGAAAGAAGAATAAAAGAGATAATCCAATACTTAGATCGTCGGTGCTCCACTCGGCCGATCACTTTTCTTTGTATACAGGGTGGGGCAATAGTGCGTCCGACTTCGATAGCTCGAGTTCTATGATAGGTAGAAATTTGATTTAAAAACACAGATAAACTATTGAAAGAAGTCTATAACCGGAAATTATTTTTGAACAAACAGGGTGAGCCAAGATAATTATACAGGGGCAAGTAACGTTTTTTTAAATAGAATGCGATGTGTAAAAGAAGATTTTTCGCGTTTTAATAGATTCTTTTCAATCCAATATTATTGCTGACTATTTCCAAACCACTTCGATGTAGCGATTTTTTTTGTTCAAATAATGGCATCTGCAGATGCATGTTAAAAAAATCACTACAGTCACAATTATGAGTTCTAAGAAAAAATTATGTAAAGACTAGTTAGGAAACATCTGTGGAATGTCTTTAAATCGTTTTAACTTTTAAAAAATTATACAGGGTGGCTAAATTTAATTTCTCAGTTTAGAACTTTTTTAATTTGATTTTCTCCATTTTTTCAAATGGAACACCCTGTATATTTTTTAATGACATGATGTAGAAACTAAAAACAAACATTTTTTGTCTGTACATCCCTATGTCTATTTGTAACCATTTTCGATTTATCGCCCAATAATTACAAAATTCAAAAATAATCCTAAAAAATTAGGTTGTTTTTCAAATTACTCCACAGATAAAATTGTAATAAGTGCTCCAGATGTTTTGTTTACAAAAGCAGCATAAGTTTTTTTAGTAAGTTCACATTATGTTTGTATCTTGATCATTTTTTGCATTCTATATTATTCGACAAGAAATACACATTTATCGCAGTTACCTGTCGTCAGTTGTCATTTTTGTGTCAATTTTGAAACATTTGAAGTTTTTTGTCGAGTTATTTGGATAACGATCTAATTTTTTAGGATTATTCTTTAATTTTGTAATTATTTGGCGATATTTCGAAAATGGTTACAAATGGCCATAGGAGTGTGCATACAAAAAATGGTCGCTTTTAGTTTCTACATCATATCGTTAAGAAATATACAGGGTGTTCCATTTAAAAAAATGGAGAAAATTAAATTCAAAAAGTTCTAAATTGAAAAAATAAACATCCGGTATACCAGTATACATCAGTATACCTGGATTAGTGGCAGTCAACGGCGACAACGCCTCAATGAAAAAATTTTCAAATATAAGTTTAAAAATAATCGTTCCACAGACAGAACATTATGGTTTTCCTAGTTGACTTCTGGCAGTTGACCAATAGTTTACTGAACAACTCTAAATTATGTTGACAAATTAAAAGATGGTGATGTAGAATACAAAAATACAAAGAAAAGTGGTCGGCCGAGTGGAGCACCGACGATCGTAGTATTGGATTATCTCTTTTATTCTTCTTTCTAGCCTTCTGGCGTTTTGCATGTAATCTTGTTTTGAATTATAGAATAAGTATACAAATTGCCAGAAGTGCACTTAGTAAAGTAATTATTGCAATTTTCTTTACAACATTGGCGCCTTCTGGCGGTCCTTTATCTTCCGTTTACTCTTCTGGCGATTTTTTCTCTACTTACTTATGTTGTTTTCGATAATTCTATAAATTTTCATTACTGCACCTTATCACGTTTTTGACACAAAAAAGTTACATATTTGACCCCCTACCCTCGCATTATTCTTCCAGAGTGCCTTCTGGCGGCTCGTCTCTCACTATGTTGGTAACAACTGAACCTGTAAAAGATATAATTTCAACTACACCGAGTCACCCCTACCCCTCCGTAGCCAGCTCTCCGTCCATAAGAGGTTAAGAGAAATTCTTTGATGATACTCAGATCATCCTGACGCATATTTATTATGAAATATAATTTCTTCTATTGGTTCAATTACTTCTTTAAATATAGTATTATTTTTAATTTTTATTATATGAGAAAGATTTTCATCTTTTCGAAAAAGAATTTCATCTTTAAATATATCTTCTTCAATTGAATGATTACAATTATCTCCTCCTGCCGAACATAGTTACTGCCTATTTTATCTTCAATTTTCTAATATGGCAGAATAATGCTATGAATTTAAGATTCATCAATAGAGTATATCTTTTTTTAGAAATTGTTACATAAAAAACATTATTATTACAAGATAGTTCATCTCATGACGTCGCAAGTTCTGCAAGCTCTTTACTTTTCCATTTGTTTTAACTTTTGTCGCTTCTTTAGTTTTCAGGATATACGTATACCTACAGCTGTCCGAGAATAATTAGTCCTAACTTTCAGACGTAATATGGGGTATGTAATAGGGTATAAGACAAGCTTTTTTTAAATATTTAATTTAAAAATGTATAACTAAATTAACAAGGTGAGTCAGCTAAAGTGAATCAACCGAAATATGTATCTTCATTATTAGTAAAATTAAATTATATGATACAATTAAATAGCTAAAATTATTTCTAGTACATGGATACATTTAAATTTAATTTAGTTTCATTTTGCTTAGAGCTATTTAATTGTATCAACTTTTTTTAAATTTTTTCAAATATGTAATAGTATTTTTTAGATGAGGTTAGAAATAAACGCAATATTATCACAATGCAATTGTGTCAATTTTTAAAAAGTTGCTGGAATAAGCATAATTTGATTTTAAAAAACTCTGTTACAAACGGTTCAAATTTGTCTGCTCCGCGAAGCATGTCTTTGATCATTTCTGAAATTCTAAAATTCATCCACCCAACTACTGACCGTCCTTCCTCGCTGTTGACAATGGAACGGGGCGCACTTTGAAGTCCACCATGGGCGATTTTCAATGCCTCTCTTAGGTTAAATGTCTCTTTACCAGCAATTTGCTGCAGGTACATTATCCCATTGTAATTAGCCCAGCCTACATCTCTCACAACTCCACATCTCCACCCGATTGCAAAGCTTTCTTGGAGTTTCTTAAAAGAAGCTGGCGACATGAGTCGTCTGGCCTAAGCATTCGACAGTCGCAGTTCCTGATCTCATTTATAACACTAATAACATCTTTTAATTTATTTTATCGCCAGTATCATAGTCAGGGCTTTTCCTTTTACATGTTAGCTAAAAAAATGCTTGAATTTGAGAAATTAGAAAAATAATTTGATACATTTAATTAAAAATATCTCTAAGCAGAATAAAAGTAAGTGACATTTGAAAATAGTGGGAATAATTTTAGCTATTTAACTGTCTCATATATTGTCTGATGCAGGGTTGAGTGTGGGGGACTAGGAAAAATATGGGGAGATTTAACACCTTGATGTCGCGTTCTAATTAAGTTAAAACTGTAATCGAAGGGTGATTTCAACGAGTAGTTCACAGTCAAAGGGCAAATGGGGAAGTAACGGAACTTGGCCATAGACTTACCGGATACGACGACACAAAGACAGGCAGGCACAAAGATTTTCTTCGATCAGGAACAATAATGCGGAGACGCGACAACAATTCGCACCTTGCAGAATTCACTTTCACCTGTCAAGATGCATCGATGTTAGTCTTCAATTCCGAATGCGTAGGTACCCCCAATTTAATCTAATTGCGGTCCGGCACACACACAGATTGTTTGTTTGTCCAAGGTCCAAGCCAAGATTGGGAGGGAAATTAGTCGGGCAGGACCGGATTCAAAGGGAATACGGGGGCGCAACATATAATTTTACTAATAACGAAGATATATCAAGAAAAAAAATTCACGGGGGGAATGAGAACTTGAACTACTACTACTTCTTCTCTTAGTTTTGTAAAAATAGATATCGTAAATACTTACAGGACACTACATACAGCTACCGGAAGAATCTAAGGGACGACTCTTCACGCCAAAATTGAAAACTTTCGTCAGTATAAACAAACTTTTAAAAGTCTTGCAAACATACCGCAAGTGTTTGGTTTGGCTTATACAGGCTGTTCCGAAAAAAATGTGGAATACTTTACCTACAGCTTCTATGACAGAAAAAAAACAAAAAGGGGTCTATAAATATACAGCCAAAAATCGTTACAGGCCCTTAAATATCCGTGGTGAACGGCTTTTATTAAAAATCTCCAAAGCCGTTAGTAGGTAGTAAATTAATAAAATTTTGCACTGCGATTACTCATTTTGTGCGTAACCAGTTGAAATAGAAATCATTTTGTAGGGGGTTTACGAATAAAAATACTCGCCACAATTTGAAAATTAAATTCAGGGGTGTTTTAAATGGAGAAGTTGTGGGATTTAAAATACTCTACTCTACTCTTGCTGGAGGAATTATTCGGTAAGAAATGTCACTAAAGGTATGCCAACCCTTTCTTTTTATTTATTTACTCCTACCGGTTAAACGTCAAATTAGCATTCATCCGGCGTCTCCACCATAATTGCTTTAGAGGCATTCTTGAACGGGGATGGAATATACGATGGTAGTTGAATTTAATGATAGGTATCCCGTTTGATAAAAAGTACACTTGTTTGACAATAAAAAGTGGCGTACATCAATTTTTAGTTATATTAGATATGCATTAAATTAGTTATCACTATTTTGTCATTGTCGTATAGAATATTTTATATAATATGTATGTATAGGATAGAGCGTATCAATAGGACTTTACTGTTTCTTATTTTTTGGATAAAACTTGAAAGACCAAGCATATATTTAATTTCTTTTCATTTATAGTCAAGACATATGGGATAAAATATAAGATGGTTCAAATAAACGTCTTGACTCCTGTAAGAGAAAACCATTTCTTTGGTCATGTTCTTCATCATTTTTCCCATGAGTTCGACGTTGTTTATTCAATGACGTCTCGAAAATTATGCTTGCGCTTAGGAATCATTGCAGTGCTATCGGAGTATAAGTACTTGACTTTTAACTAAAGCCTAAAGAAAGAAATTCAACGATGTCAAATCATACGACATTGGAGTCCAGTTTAGGTTGGAAAATGACAAATAACACGGTTAGGTTGATTGTAACAATTCCCGTGCTTCCTGTGCACTGTAGGTATGACGGGAAGCACCATCCTGATTTTCATGATCTTCAGTTTCTGAGCCTAGAGGTAGATATTAGGAATTGGTCTAAACCTCAAGCTAAATGCATCAGAAACTAAGATTCCTAATTCTGAATGGTCTACGAGATACAATTTTTTTTTGTAAACTACTACATCGAACCTTTTTTTAATTGTCAAAATTAGGATTCGAAGGCCAATCAAACTCTGTAAAATAAAAAAGTTGGTGCATCCTGTATAGATGGAGGACTTAAAATATTTTAAATAGAAAAAAATTACAAATTTGCAATCCAACCGCTAGTTGAAAAACTTCTAATGCACGGTTTACGTGAATCACCCTGTATAGGTAGATGTAAAATTTCAAGTATCAAAAGTATACTTAGGCAAAAAGGTAAAAAAATATATGAAATAAAAAGATCAGTGAAAAATATTCCTGTCAGTTAATTACCTATTTGGTAATATAAGTCAAAATTGTGACGAGACGCATTCACATCGCACAATACTGGCAACTAGGACACTTGATTTATACAACCTAACCTTCGTTATTTTTAGAAAGCAAGTGTACCAACAGCTCCATAATTTCATAATTTCTAGATTTTATTTAAATATTTTACAATAAACTTTTATTTCAATTCAAACAATTCTTCAAATACATCGTGTATTTCTTGAATCATGTCGCTGCAGGTCATGCTTCTTCCCTTTTTCTGGAAAGCCCTTTCGTTGCAGCGTCTAGCAAGCTTACAGCCTGCAAAGGCCGCAACTATAGGTCGATTATCACGCGCCGTCCCAGGGTCCGGCAACTGTTCAAGACTCCACCCCAAGAAAGTAGCTACGGAGCCCCCCAGCAAATCTCCTTGACCACCGCAACGTCTTCCCGAACCCCCCGTCTTCACATTAACCGCAATTTCAGCATTAAAAATAACATCTTCGTGACCTTTGCATAAAATCGTGATGTTCTTACCTAAATTCACAAAGTTACGCGCTAATTCCTGTTTATTACCTTCATTCGACCCAACCAGCCTCGCAAATTCCATCACGTTAGGGGTTAAGATAACTGGTGCAGGGTAGTGTTGGAGAATTTGAGGGTTTTCGGAAACAAAAACCAGTCCGTCCGCGTCGATAACCAAAGGCTTAATACGATTCTTGCACATAGTGATTACTTCTTCGATCACTTTGAACGTGGAGGGTTCGCGTCCTAATCCGGGACCTATGACGATGACATGGAGGCGGTCAAGCCAAGGTTCGATTTTCTTCGAAGCTTCATCGACGTCTAGCAGTGGATGCACGATGAGTTCTGGACTGTAGGATTTTATGACAGGGGCCGCATCTTTTGCGCAGAAAACGTGGCTCAAATCCGCGCCAACTTTCAGAGCGCTGATGGCGGAGAAGTAAGGAGCGCCTGCAAGAAGTATTATAGAAGCAATATTTTATAAAATGACAAAGAAAAAAATTAAATTTCCGAGAAATTGCTTCAATTCTCAGTTAATTATGCTTCTTAAACAAGCAGCATGCCGCGTCGGAACGTTGCGAATGGGGCAATGGAATGGTTAGATGAAATTTATGAGTTGTTTGAAACAGAAACATGAAAACGGAGTTATTGCTGATTACCGATCGTAACTAGCAAATCTTGGCGGGAATCTGCATTTCAAAGCATAAAACGTGAAACTTGAAAAGCAGTAATTGCGTAATCATATTATGAAAGAAAACTACGTATAAGTCAAGCAGATGACAAATCAAAGATGGAGAGAAGATCAAAAGCGTTTTCGCAATCAAGAATATGAGTTTGCGTTGTTTTCGTTTCGGTGATTGATAAAATCGACGATAACAAAATTAGTCAGTCAGTGCTGTAAAGTTACAGCCTTTGATGGCGACTCCATCATGAACAAGTTATCTCTCTACCAAAGGTTCGGGAGTAATCAAATAAAAATCATGTGCCAGGACCCACAAATGAACTGCAACTTTTAAGGAGCCACTTAACAAAAAAATGAAACTGAGGTTTTCTTCATTATTTGATCTGATTTACATGCCTTTAAATTTTTGGCACCTATTTCGGAAACACCTTGTATATTATGAGGTTAAAAATATTACTGTAGTTATGGTAACATGAAAATTTGTGGGTTCTCTAATGATTTGAACCAAAATAATAAAGTTTTAATTTCACTACAATTTTGAGGAGTAGGTATGTTAAAGTGGGAGGGTGTGAAATAATTTTGCTACAATCTTTTTCGTGTATTTTTTTTCGCAGTCTTTGAAGACAAATTAAGAAATTTCATGGTTTGGTTTTTTTTAGAGCCACCCACGGGGGCACCCCAGAAATGTTGTGAGCCTCCTCTTAGATTGTATCCTGGCTAGGGCCCGGAAGTAATCTATCGTGGAAACACCTTGTAGTTATCTTTATTTAATACATAGTTTAGGTAATAGGCAAAATAAACCAGTCGTCTTTAGGAAGAGTCGTGATAGGTTCCTATTAACATTGACTAACCACTAGTGGTTAGTCAATGCTATTAATTTCTGACTGTAACTGATGACGGATGACGTTTTCAGTAAAAGAAAACCCGTTATTTAAAATTTTACATTGTGAAGATTATCAGAGCGGGGGGAAAGACCTTCAGTGAACGAATGTCGGAGACAATGCAAATTGCGAATTTCTTGGGCCATGTGTTGTAAAAAATGCTGTATGTAAGTACGCAATGGCAATTTTTTACACCTCTCGTTTCTTGATCAACATTACCCGTTTGCCGGAAGTGAAAGTATAACCGATTGAAATTGACCTAATTTGAAAACGACCGCTTTATTAAATTATTCTAGAAAATTGTATACAGCTTAAGAAAAACCTTTAGATAAACATTTGTAGTAAGTTTGTTATGGATGAGAGTTGTAGAGGGTTTAACAAATACAATGGTTTAACACAGAGAAAGAAGGTGGGTCGGTAGCTCGGGGAGAGAGAGCGTCAGGTCCTGGTGAACCGTGCTCGGGAGTCGATGGTTCGAATCCCGACCGGGGCCGGTTCACATTTTTCTCTGCCCTACACATTATGAAATTGAGTAGATACTTATTCTTTACGGTTTTATTGATAATTTTAAGGTAACTATTAAAAATAATATTTATGAATATGAAAGTGGTGGAATGATCGAAACGTTTAAAGGTAACGAGATAAATATGATTCAAATATGTACAGCCGAGTTCAAAAGTAATGTCCACTTGTTAAACTTTAAACTTGTTTATTTTTTACATAAAACCAACACAGACATTAAAATTTATATTTATGCTAAGCATATGAAATAATGGGTTTCCTTTAGCTAGTAGTAGAAGAAATTGAAATTTTAAAAGTATGAGACGTACATTACTTTTGAAACTGACTGTACAAAATAAAAAATATTGGCATGAAATTTTGAAGTTCCGAAAGTGATAGTGCCATCTGATGAAAGTTAAAGAATTGCAGACTTATAACCTACCGGTATATTCCAAACTTCCTCCGAACACTCCTATACGACCGGCTTGACCCTTGTGTTTAGTGTTAGTAAGAGGGGGAGCTAGTTGCTTGGTCAATAACAAAATTCCGTCTTCATCCATTTTTGGCCTTACTACGATCGAAACGTTTCGCACAAAACTATAACTATTAATGCTTAATAACTTTTTTGATAAAGCACTAAAAATAAACACAGCTCGGTTTAGAACAACCATTAATCTTGCCTTGGCAACAAATGGTTTGACTTTGCTAGTACAGAAACCTGTAATATGGATTACAGAAATTTACAACTCTGAGCCATGGAACTACAACCATTGTTTACTCAATGCTACAACCTACAACCTACAACTACAACTATGAAGTTAAGCGTCCCTTAACTTTAATCTATGTCGGTGAAAAAATTACGCTACACGTACAGTTAGTTTTAAAATTAATGTCCATCTCACACTTTAAATTAAATTAAAATTTCTTCTACTAGCTAAAGGAAATCCAATGTATATGTTCTATTATTTCATATGCTTAGCATAAATATCAATTTTAGTGTATGTGTTGGTTTTATGTGTAAAATAAACGAGTTTAAAGTTTAACAGGTGGACATTACTTTTGAACTCGGCTGTACCTATACCTACACTACTGTTAAAACTTTTGGGAAAGTTTTACAGCGTTCTCGACTGCGTTTAAAATATTTCGACAGATTGTTACGGACTTCAATCGCACTTCTCCACGTAGACTACGTTTGAGCGTTGATTGAGGTAAATATCTCAATCAACGGTTTGAGTGACGATCGATTCTATAGTAGCATTTGGGATGGAACTGACAATAATGATATACCTACGTATTTAACATTTATTTATGTAACAAAACAAAATTTAGAAAATAATTTAAAAAATCAAAAAAAAAATAATATGGGGGCCCCCTTTATAATCGATAACAGATTGTAATCGTCTTGGCATAAAGGTTACTAAATTTCTAACAAATTCAGGTTTTATGAAGTCCCAAGCATGGGTGATTAGTTCCGGTCATTAGCCCTAAAGCGTGTATCCTCACCTTCCGGATACATGATATTGGTCATTCAGGCCTATACGTTCCCAATAGGATCGAGATACGGGCTTATCGCAAGCCAGGGCAAGGTAACTATTTGCGTCTCTAATTATTTGAATATATATGTTAGCACTTGTAGTTTGGGAACTATAGAAATTATAATTTTTCTTAAGAGGTTATAATTTGCTTTTTCCAAGCAGAAAGAAATATTTCAGGACAAAACCTTGTTTACAATTTATCATTTTTAAAATATCTAGACAGATTTGAGAAAATCCATTAAAAAATCAACTTCCTTAGAAAGACTGATCAACTCTTTCCAGGCAGTTTGGATTAATTACAGAGAACCCTGGTTCAATTTTAGAGTATGAATTTCTTCTATGTGTTAAATCAATTTTGGCATTACAATTGTCACTGACAGAGACAGCGCTAAAATATTAAAGGCAATTTAATACAACAAAAAATAGGTGCATACGATTTTATGTATGTAATTATGTGGGGAGTACTTATATATTTGTAGTAATAGTTACATTAATTGAGCACATACTTTATTCCTCATCACGTGAAAAACTCAAAGTAATAGTCTATAAAATGTATCAAATTAGATAATATTTTTAGTTTACAAATATATGGCAACAATTTTCATTACTTTGAAAGTAAACGCTAATATATCACAGCAGCGTTAAGGGAAATCATAGCAATACTGCATCCAATACTGCATTTGAAGGATTGTAGACAGACACCAATACCTACACATGGAATAATTTTAAAATAGATCTACATTTAATGTAGGTATTTGTAGTTAAGTACTCATTGCACCCCAACATTCTCCCAATTAGCAATCATCGTCAAATTAACGTTCTCCAACCGCCATTTTTGCGTTCTGGAGTTTTCATCACATTTGCTGACATAAAGTCTTTTTTCGCCAGGATCACAGTCGAGACATCTTGGATTGCCTCCATGTAAAAACCATTGTTTTTCCTTAAATCAATAAAAAATTAGAAATACTTTATTATTAAAAAAAAAAAACACTTACCACATCATAACGCCAATATTGGTTGCCTTTCATGCCGTGGCAAGGATATAGGATAACGTCAGCTTTGTCATTGGGGTCTGACACGTCAAAACATAGAGTCTTGCCTTTGACTCTAATATCTTTATGCCATGTTAAAGTAAAATTTTGCTCAGCGTTTTTGTTACTGCCTTTAATGCATTCTTGAAGGCCCACAGCTTGGTCACGCTCTTTGTGACTGGAATCCACGCACAGTTCGGTGGCGGCCAAATTCCGGATCTGTAAGCCAGATGAGCAAAATATAAAAAAATAGCTCTTCATTACTTCATTTTAATTTCACTTTTATGATTAGTTATTTTCACGTCTCTAGTAACATACAATGTTTAATACTCTTTTCATTACAGAACTGTGCGTGCGAATCATGGATTCCCACGTCTAGATACAGTAGCTAGAAAGCACAAGTCAGCAGAACTAGGAAGCGTTCGGTCAAGACCACAACCACTCCACTCGGTCAACGCCGCGCTGGGAACTGTCTCTTCAACAATGTTTCATATTATAAATTTAAATTAATTATAAATTAGTTTTCACTTAGAAAACATAGTTCTGTATTAACTGTTGTAAGGGCAACCTATGCTCGTTGGTGTCGTAATTCTTTTTAAAAACCGTATTTCTTAAAACAGTGATAGATCTACTTCTTCCAGCATCACTTCTTGATTTATTGAGCATTTTGAAATAATAACCATCGTAATTTTCAGTTCAAGTTTACATTTTAATATTATTGATGTTAGTTTACTAAAAAAGGTTACCTCTCCCATCCCAAAATCCCCTGGCTCAATCGGTGGATATTTGAGTGGTAAATCGAAAGCAATTTTCTCCATAAACCACTTGAAAGGTTTACAATGCAGTTTTTCCCTTAGCGCCTTTTGCTTGGATAAGTTTCCCGGATCTATTTCTTTATAATGAGGTCGTCTCATGTACAAGTACTCTGCATACTCATCCATCCACACTTCAGCTACTCTTCTATAATTCTACGCAAACATTAATTATTTCCTTGGTAGAAATACTACAATTAGTATTAACATACTCTTCCAACAAAGTCGCCTTTTCCTGGGTTTGGAAACGGGGCATATTTCCTGTAGATATGTCCAACTCGGGAGCAAGGAGCGTCGTACATTTGCCCCCCACATTGCCAAATTTTAAAGCTAAGTTCGTACTGTTCCCCTCCCCAGATGTCAAGACCTTCATCATAACCACCTAATTCCCAAAAGAACCTACTGCTGATAGCAAATAACCCCCCAGCCATCACTGGACTCCTATAAATCCGTTAATAATTAATTATTAAGTTAATAATTAATTAATTACTTGAAAGGTTCGGTGGGGTGCTCGATATCTTGAGGCAAAAGCGGCAAACGTTTGTAGAAAAACTCCCAATCGAAAGCGCCTCTTGCACCTTCATCTTGGGCACGATACTCAAACGTTTCATACTGGACGACGTCGATGAAAGGACAGACACAGGTTTTGTAGTCTTGAGCAATGGGTTCTGCAAATTACAAAAACTTAAATTTTCTCTATTTATGTATGACAAAACGTTATTAACTAATATATGTATTTAATTTCAACGTATAATAAATTAAAGAAAATTTACTGTGTAATACAGTACTGAATCATAATTATTTCTTTGCGTAAAGATCTTGCTACGTAGATTGTGTTGAATAGAAAAGTAATTAGTTCAACTACACAAAAATTGCGATAGACACCCTTCAATAAATGCAGCTTGTTGCAAATTGTTAATTCAAATGTTCCACCAATTTATCTTAAATTGCTCTGACACGTTTTTGAACACAAAAATAAAAATTACGCGGTGCCTTAATTTGAGATAAGGTTGGTTCCAACCAGTAATTCGAACAGATTTGCCCTTCACGTTAGTCACTACCATTGAATTGGAAATACTTTGTATATCTTGAAGGAGCACGCCCAAACGATCTGAGTGAAATTCCCGCAAATCGTGAATGAGTGTCGTTGTTTAAAACCGAGAGAGATACAGCAGAAAACAACTGTCTTTACAAACTCAAAAGTGGCTCAAAATTGTAGGCCCACTTCCATTAGCGATAGCGTGAGCGTCTATACGAAATAAAGTATCCGATATTGGAACTTTACCTCTTAGATACATAAAGACTCATTTCACTAACATAGTCTTAGAGCATCCATGTCAGTTAATCCTTTACTACCTAATCCAAGAGAGTTTGGATGGAATTTAAAAGACAACATCTTAATACCACAATTTAATTAGAATTACCCTCGTCCGAACATTGTGCTAGACACTGTATTTTATGAGGGGCCGTATGAGACTTAATTATGCATTTCAAAAAAAAAGTTTTAGGAAAAATCAAGTTCTTACTGCAAAAATAGTTTTTTCAAAAAATAAAAATAAAATTATTTTAACGTGCGCCGTCCTATAAAAATAAAACTTTTCAGAACGAAACATTAGACTCCACCCTTACTTCCTAGCACAGGAAGAATATGCACGTGTTTAGCTTGCAACTGGCGGCTATCCTCCGCCGGCCACAATCATTCCCAATGACGAAATGTCACGAACAAAGTGAAAATGTATGCACAAACAGACGACTCACGTTTTCAAAATATGTAAGATATTTCTCTGCGTGTTCTTTCAAGTTATAATCAGCAATAAAGTGTTTTTGGCAAACACAACACTTGGTTTAGAGTCTTCTTCAGTTAACAAGTAATTTTTGGTGAAAGCGGTATAAGAAGCTTATTAGTGTCATTTCCGGCTAAACCGAGAACGAAAATAACTAAAAGAAGGAGAGTTTTGCAATATCCAACATCGATTAAAAGTTTTTTTCTCTAAAGAAAATAATTTTTGAGTTATTACTTGGCGAGCAACAAGCTCAATAAATAACTCCGTTATTTATCAAAGAACTTTACAAAATTATTCTTTAAGAACTGTGGTAATACAATGGTAATCTTTTTAAATTAAATATTAACTTCAATGTCAAACAAATTACTTTTGGTAATTCGAGGTCAAAGGAACCCCAGTTGTGCCTTTTTGAGTGGAAAAACTCTTAAACAATTTTGTCACATAAAAACTCTATTTATAGTCTGTGTTTTAAAGCAAGTCTAGGAAGAAGCTTTCCTCAGAAATATTAACTCCAATATCATCAATAAGCATTAAAGCAATTCTCATCTTTTTTATTAAAGACAACGTACCTAAGAGAGGCGGCAGCCAGTTGATATTAGCTTCAGTATGAGAATCCAAAAACACAAGGACATCGGCTATAGCTTCTCTGGCTCCAGCTAAACGGGCCCTAATCAGACCGCTTCGTTCTGGCAAATGGATGACTCGGACTTTGGTCAAGTTGGCGGCAAGAAAATCATCGAGAGGCTTCTTGGAAAAATCTGAAACATTATGACGAAAAAGTTGAAGATCAGTGCTATTCATTTGATCAAGGAAAAACGCGTATTTAGTCAAATCAAAAATATTCATTCTTCTCATATTATGAAATTGAAAATTTGGTTCTGATATTGATTGCAATCTTAGATTTTTACATTAAAGTTAGTTTTGAAAATAAATCCTAATATAGCTATTTATGTAGTAAGTTGCAAAATGAAAGTGTTTTTCGCACCAAGACGTGCACGTCGCGTGCGAAAAACACCAATTTTGCAACGTACTACATACAAGATTTTTTATAGAATCGTGGCCAGAATTGTTAAAAATGTAAAAAGAAAAAATAAAATTGCACATTCTTACTGCAAAATCTAGTTGCGCAATTTTTCGTTTCCTAGGAAATGCGATATAACAGAATCAACATTTCATTGATAATTGAGGTGTTTGTCAGTTAATTTTACATTTTGTATCTAGTGCGAAAAAGTGACAGTATAGTGAAAAAAAAACACGTTATTTCAACGTGAAAATGACATTCGAAATGGTACTATTTCGATACGATTGTATAAAAAATATATTACGTTGCTAAACTATCATAGACCACACAATTTAACGCTATACATACAATTTTGTGAAATATTTTTATATCAAACCGTTATTGAATTACATGGATTTTTAAATTTCAGCGTTGAAAGGATTTTTTATTGACAGCTTTATGGCCGTTTACCTAATAAATTTGCGGTTAACCACATTAGATTTTATGATAGTCTCTGTACTGCAAAGATCTCTGAGTAGGTACCGCTATTAAGTCATAAATAACCGAATCGTTTAAGCGTCGTTGTCATGAAATTTGACTGCTTCAATAAAGCAGTCGTGTCGTCATAAATTCGCCAAAATCCCACAAACTTCTTAAAAACACAATTAACAATACTTCAACTACAAATTTCAAATTTTTAACAACAGAAACGTGTACCTGGCGCTACTACAAACATATTAATAATAAAAAAAAATATATTGAAAATTTCTGAAAAAGCACTTTATGGCGTCCCGACGGCGCATGGAATTAATTATAGACTAAACAATTACGCCACATTGTAGCGCATTAATTAAAGTTTATTTCTGCCAAATTTCAAATTGTTAACTTCTTTGGAAATAATAGGCATAATTAGGCACCGGCGGTTCTCGTTGAAATACCCTGTATGTTGAAATTTCACATTTTTATAAGTTGAAATTTCAATTTAATTTTTTTTCCAGTATGTCGCTTCTATGCCTTCGTAATTTCCTCTCATTGCATTTCGTAAATCTTCGAAAAAATAACAAAACAAAGAATCACCTTTAGAACTGAAATCATCGACTAGTATGACTTCTTTGAGCAAATGTGGCGGCGATCTGTTGACAACGCTATACGCCGTTCTCAACAACGTTGTCCAATGTTCGTTATGGAATGGCACTATCACACTAACTGAAGGCAGCGCCTTCAAATACTTTTTCACCTTGCACCTGCAAACAATCCTCTCGTTAACAAGCAAGTATCTGTTGTAACTCAACGTTAAACATGCTTTCTCGCAACGTGACGGTCGTCCAGTTAATTATTCGCGGGACAACCTTCACGTTTTTCCTTACACAATTAGAAAAGTGTTAAATACCCCTTGTGCCTTATGTCAGGCACGGCTCGATCCACGGCGATTTTATCACTAAGGGCCGCGTTAAAACCGTTGACTTTATACAGCTTCTCATAATCTCCGGATTCAGCTGCACTGAGATACGTCGGTTTACCTTGCTCGCCAGCTCCTAAAAAAAAAAAAAATTGTTCAGAAGCAACAAAAGGTGTAAATTGACAAATAAATTATTCAACAGTAAATACGCGACCAATAAGTGTGGAAAGAGCCTAATTCAGTTTTTACGTTCTCCTTATCAGTCAGTACGCAATAACGTAAAAGTTAACTAATTTAATGTTTCTGTGTATATTAGGAACTATGTATATGGTATAAACAAGTGAGTTTTATATTGGTTAAAAATAGTATTTTTTTAATTTTCAGTCCATTGCGTATCAGTTGATTGCAAAATTACTCTTTTACCGATTTATGCGGTTTTAGAAACATCCTTTGCTATTTTGAATTCCGCGTAATGCGAACCAGAGAGAACGTAGGCAACTATCTATCTTGCTTTACATCTATGGAATGTTCAGCAAATTACTATTAATCATAATGTCATTAGCAACTGATTTATATGTAAGTAAAGCACTAATTAAATAATGTTGTAATAAATGTGCATAATAATTATTATTGTACACATTTCAATTGTTTATTCATACAACTTTACGTTACGACGTTTCACATTTCACATAAAAATTTGTTAGGTCCATCACAGTTGGTTGAATGCGTGAATGTGTTATATGTTCTGGAGACTATTTATTCTGTTACTGAAATAACCTAGCTATTTGACTGCGATTAATATTAACACTGCGTTTAATAATTCTGAGTTGTTGAAGCAATTACCAGTCCTCATGGAGTCCCTTTTAATGGTCTCATAGTCATGCCAGTCAATTTTTTCGTTATTGATTGCGATTGGCTGTACCTACAACAAAACTTTTATTTCACTTTCATGTCTTAACATGAGAGAACAAATTACCTTGTCGCCTAGGGCCACCGGCATACTTCCAAAAATTCTCTCGGCATATTCAAGCCGTACTGGGTTCCTAGTTCTGAAGATTCTAAACAACAACACCGTAAACACAACAGTGATGGCTGAAAGAAGGAGGAACTTAAACACTGTTTTCAAATTCCGTTTCATGTTAACAGTTTACTGGACATGTTTCGAGTGTTCCGTGAACTGATAAGGATTACAACTTGGTTTGTCAAATAAAAAAAAAATGCGAATAACAGAACATAACCTCACTTCGAGGCAGGAGCGAAGCGAACTGTCACTGTCAATCGGCTACCTCCAATCAGGCCTCCAACCTCGAACAACCCCACTTCCCACCTTGATCAAACCGTGATGGATCAACCAGACCAGGACCGTAGCCAGGATACAATTTAAGAGGAAGCTCACGAAATTTCTGCGGAGGTTCTAAGAAGTAAATAGACAAATTAAGATGATTAGTTATGAAACATGTAAAACAAGGGCATTAAAATGTGTAGGGGAGACCGGGGCACAATGATTACTTTTTTAACAATTTATTTTTTAGTAAAAGTTTTTATTATTTAATAGAAACGTTTACAAGAAGAAGTATATACTTATACATACATATAGAAAATAAAAATACTAAAATACGTTTTATCGCAACTGAGACATAACTATTCGATAATACATAAATTTGTTATTCAATCCATTGTTCTCCTAAGAAATCCATAGAAAATTTTAGATTACAATAACAACATTCAGCATCTTGATCATCTTGAGGACGCTCCGATTCTGCTTAATAATCCATGAGTCCTGTAGGTTTATGTCGTCAGGTTCTGTATCAGATAATATTTCTTCTGGTTGTTGAGGTTTTTTGGATTTCGACCTTTTGCCCGTTTTCTTGTAGGATTTTGCATGACGCTTCTTTTGTTCGCTGTTAATATTTTGTAAAAAAAAAATTTCTTTACCATTCTAACCTTCTTTAGGTCACGTTGAACTGCAACTTCTTTGATCTTTTTAATTCCGGCGTATTGGTTTATTAATTAATTAATTAATTTACATTAATAACAATCTTAACATTTTTAAAGTTGTAAGAAAATCAATATTATGCTTTTTAGTATTTGCGTCTAATTAATAGAGATTTTAATTTTTTTTTCATTTGAAGAATAAAGAATTTGAAAAAAGATATTTTAAAAATTTTGTAGGAGAGGCTGAGCCTCCTCTGACAACGGCCCTGGATTAAATCTGTACCCGTGGTGGGCCTGTACTCTGGAATAGCGTCTTGGGTCTAGGTCTAGGTGGTCTAGGTCCTGACTGTGTACAGTGAGTGCAACTCAAGTGTATTGCTCAGTGCGCGCTCAATCTACTGTTGTGTCAGTGTCATGCTGATGGACGATAAAAGAGTTCAGTAGTTCAGTTCAAAGAATGCAACGGGTAGAGTAGGCTACGATAGCGGTGTGGAAGAAAGCTGCATTTGTAGGCGGGTGGTTTCAGGTTTGGTTCCTCAACGAAACGATGTTTTTTTGCAACAAGAAGTATTACGCGTCAGAAGTCCAGGGCCTTGAATTTTTTTTTTTAAAAGCACGTTCAGAAGTATTTCTGTATCTTGATTTTTACAGAATATGCTGAAATAAGCCTTTTTCTACCATTTTTAACAAAAATTTCTCGATAACTGAAGAAGACGCTTAACTAGATAATCAAAAAATTTTGCAACATTAAAGAGATTTTTATGTTGTTCGTTTTCAATTTTTGGAATCTATATATGGAGTTGCAGCTGTGATGTTATGAAGCCATTTCAAAGCAGAAGATTATTATAAACACATTAGGGTAATCATATTATCTCCTATTTATAGTAGATATTATTTGAGCCCGATTATTGTCTAAGAAATTTCGGCGACTTTCCGTTGACCGATTTTTATGTTTTTTTTTTTAATTAACGCTCTCGACCTTCAGATGTGCTCTGGTCTCGTTTCTTCCGATAATTGTTTTTATAAAATTTATTTGTCGCGACGGACAGAGTATTCGACTGAACGTTGTGCCGTCCCGTAACAATTGCCACAGTAAACAGCACCCTCTAAATGATTATGTCACTTCTCGTCCACTCAAACACTCCCTGTCCTCACCCCCTCCCGAGATGACCCACTGCGCATCTTTGCCGAGAAGAGGTGAAGAAGTGTTGTCGCAATCACGATACACGTCGCAATTAGTGTGCTTGAGAGTGTGTGAGTGTGCCTTAAACAACAGGTAACAGTACACTGGTGCGTTCTGAAATCAAAACAAACCCCGTTTGTGAAGTGAACCGTCGAAGCCGCTAACACCCAGCCTGCGACAACACTAATATACGTTAGTGGCAGTGTCCAATCCCTTACCGTACCCGATAGCTTTGAATTTTCCGTGTTCGGTGCGTGTCAGCGATGCCACCTCCAACACCCTGTTTACTTCAACGGGAGAAAATAATTATAAAAGAAATTGCCCATGAGAAAACGACGTAATCGGAAGGCAATACCTACTTTTTCTCTAAAATTTTAAATGGTATCTAAGGTTTATGAAAATGTACGTACAGGAAGTTTGTGTAATTTTACATAAGAGGGATTCATTAGAAGTTTAAAGAATGGTGGTCAACTATTGAGCGAAGATATTTCTTCCAAAGATAAAGATAGTTGTTCTAATCGGTTTTGAAAAATCATTAAAAAATTTGAATAGTTTTTTAATAAGTTATTTCGTGGTGGATGTTCTTCTGATTATACCAACTTTAACTTAAGAAAGATCACAAAAAAATTATTAAAGATGGGATGTAAATGCAACAATGCAGACACGGGCCTGTGTTCTTCAGTCAAGCTGGGCCCTATCCAGAAACCTTTTTGAATGGTTCCTTTTTAAAAAAATTGATTTAATGAAACGCAATAAAATTATTACCAGTTTTATTATAGATCGCTCTAAGGAGTACGTATTGAAAAGGTTAATATAACATTTAATTAAAAAATAATAAAATATATAAAAATAAAACAAAAACGAGAAGTAGACAAATACTTTTTATGAAGAAATTTTACTAAATTATAAAAATATTAAAATATTAAAAAAGAGATAACACGGCAAAACAAAACAAATGGTAATTGTTTACAATGCCCACTTCTCGCTTTTGAGGTGTTTTTTTTGAAACCATCGTGAAACATCATGATAATGCCATTTGAAGCAATGAAATGTTGTGCAAATCATAAATAATTTTATATCAAAATTTATAGATGTAGATGTGCTAGGCTAGGGCAAAGAAAATAAGAGTAAAAATAGAAGATGTTTGCACAAAAAAAGATATTGATTTTCGTAACATATAAGTGTCCAGGAATGCTTTGGTGTAATTGGCTTTTTGAAAATTCAGAAGTCGGTAAAGTAAACAATGACCAAACACATTTATTTTAAAAGCTATATGAGTCAAAAATTTTCTTCCTTCTCGCTTTGGCTTGTGCTTGTGTTACATAAAATATTTGAAAATAGAACATGAAAAGTGGCGCACCTAAAGTTTTTTTATCCAGCGCTTTTGTATATCGGATTTATATTTATACAATGTACTCATCATTAATACTGCAATTTGCAATAGTTTTAGTTAAAGCGTTTATAAGTGAAAAATATAGCTTATAACATACCTTAAGATTTTTATGATAATTCCAATCAAGAACAAAATTCAAAACTCCACTATTTAAAAGTTTCCAAGATCCAGCTGGTAGCTTTCATGAGTTGCAAATAGGTATGTGCACAAAGTTAGCAAAAAGCCAAAAGCGCGGCGGTTAGGAAATACCAAGAAACCAAAATTTACAGCTTGATAGAAAACAGATGGAGAGTGAGCCATAAAACGATGCCCAAGACGAAAAGGAACCAAAAGGTCTAAGCGGTCAAAGTGTTTCTTTTCATCCGAAGTAAATCACCAAGAATTTAAAAATGTTTTTGTCTGTGGCCGGGCCCCCTGAACGCCCGGGCCCATGTTCCGCGGAACATGCGGAACACCGCTCATTACGCCACTGAGGCATATCAAGAAAAATCCAAATCTTTTCCTAACTATTGTACGATTGAGGTGCATAGGGTACATTCTAGCGCTTCCGGTTAGAACTGGAAGTGTATAAACTTTTGATTCTCAAATGGGAACCTACGATTTTTAATAGACTATCTCGTGGTGGATCTTCTTTTAATTACATAAAGGTAAAACTTACTGACGTTAACTTAAGAGAAGCAACAAAAAAATTATTAAAGATGGGATGTAAGCTATGATAAAATTCTTGATCAAAAACGGCCCAAATTCTACCAAACCTACTAATAGGCATATCAAAGAAATCTAAATTCTCCCCTAACTACAGGTAGATCTCTACGATTGAGATAATAATTTTTCTTGTGACCCCTCTTAAGTTAACGGAGGTAAATGTGACCTACATAAAGTCCCTTCAGAAAGAGCCGCCGGTGCCTAAAGGCGTATTTCTAATAGAGTTAAAAGAAATTGCAAAAATAAACTTTAATTAATGCACTACAATGTGGCGTCATTGCCTGGCTTGTAATTTCTTATTCATACGCCGTCAGGACGCTATAAAGTGCTTTGGTCTGAAGTTTTCAGTAGTTTTTATTTGCAATCATATAGGTAATATATCCATTCCTTTTCTTTTAAGAAGTGGGAAAGTTAATCATTCCTGAGCCTGGAGCGCCTTTATAATTTTCTGGCAATGACGCTTCAGTTATTTATGGCTTTATGGAGGTACTTTTTATTTTCAAGTAAGTAGGGCTCCAGTAAAAGCAAGAGACATAAATGGTGGGTAGTCACAAAGGCATTTGGTAAACAAAAAATAAAGTTTTCAAAAAAAATTACTTGAACACAGAAATTAAAAAAATCGTGTAATTCAATAGGAGTTTGATATAAAAATATTCCATTTTCTTGTTATCAATTTTGGAGATCGTGATCATAAGCTTGATGGAAATCAAAAAGATGAAGTGAATATTTCGAGACAAAATCGCGCTCAAAAGTTAAAATTTACTCCGAAAATAAATTCGGGAAACCGATACTGCCATTTTGTAGTAGTTTCTTCTGCCAAATTTCAAATTTTTAATTCAATTAGAAATACGTTTTTAACCGCCGGCGGCTCTCTCTGGAAGATCCTGTATATGAAACTGAAATACCTAGTCCCGATTCCCCATCATTGGATACCACCTGCCCTACAAGTATCATTTGTGAGTTATTTTTATTTATGATTCTTTGACATCACTTTGCAATTGTTTACTCCCAGTGCGTCTTATCGCGTTGATAACTTTTTGCTGAGGATTCGCCCGGCGCATCCGCCATAGTGTTGTGATCCGACCGCCTTAGCAAAGCCTTGATCGCGTGCTTGAGATTCGGCCCATTTGCAGAGGTCATTGGAGCCCCTGCTTCGTCGTTTTCGATTTTGTCGGTCCACCATTGGGGGCAATTTGTGACCTGCAATAATTGTATGTAAAAGGTAAATAAGTACATGGTAGTTTCTAGAAAAGTCGGTTAGTTTGGAGAAAGCTGCGTCAAAGACCCAAGCATCAATTTGGTTAAATCAGTGATCTTTGCTCAGACCATTTTCTACTTAATTAAACATGTTTGTTAAAGTCATAGGTCAGCTATAGTCTGGTCGCCCAACAGATAGAGTAATAAAAAAATCAAATTTGTAAAAATACATACAAATTTTAATATATTTGAACTTCAATTGCGAAAAATTACTAGAACGGTCCAGTTTTTAGTTATTTTTCACAATTAAAGTGCACATAATTTGAAACTTATATGTATTTTTACGAATTTAATTTTTTCATTATTCTATCTGTTCGGCGGCAATACCCTTATATATCGCGGAATGGGTGAAAATGACGGTTTACCGGACGTAACGGCTAAACTCTATAACTGTCGAGAAAGTCGGTTTTATTTAAGATTTGACAATTTGAAGAATATTGAACGGCAAAATCGACAGTTGTAGAAATGCTTTGTTTTGGATGGATGATGATTTGCATCTGGGGATAAACGGGTAGAAGTAGGAGAAAATATAAAATACAATGCAACAGTGGAATAGTTGATAGAGTTAATGTAGCAGTGGTAGTTGCTTCAAGAAGAAGTGATTGTAACGGGTGTCAAATAGAACTTAGAAGTGGCGTGACACATTGTGTGAGTACTAACAAAGAGAGTTTTTTAGGTGTAACTACAGTGTGCTGTCGGGGAAGAATTTAATGCACAGGGGTGGTCTGGGTGACCCCTTAAAGAAAGCAAAACTTGTTGCACGGTTTGACGGCCGAAGGTTTGGTGCTTCATCGACGACTCGATGATCGGACACGTGGCTCCACTCAACTATGATGACCATGAATAATTAAAAATCGAGTGTCATCTTATGGGCTCGTAAAATAAAAAACTCTAGATTTATTATTAACAATTTTTTATTCCTTGTAACAATTTGAATTAAAGATTTAAAAGTTGGTAAAATAAAAATCTATAAATTTATTATCAACTATTTCAATATATATTTTCTATGACAGCTTAAAATCAACATTAATAATTAATATGAATAAATCGATAGGTAAATAATATACTTATATGTATACAGGGTGTTTCATAATTAAAAGTCAATATTGAACGGGGTTCATCTGTGTATGATTTTAAGATAAAAAGTCTTAATAAACATACTTCCGTTTGAAAAATCAAATTAAAATTAATTTTTGATATACATGGCGATTAATTATAAAACCCATTTCTGATTAAATTAGTTAATAATTGTAATTAACTCTTAGCAAATTAATAACGATTTTGTGACACAAAATCCTTTTAGTTTAGCGATTTAGTTAGTTTAGCGATTGATAGCAAAAGTTTGGAGTTTGGTGAGTAGTTTTGGTTTGGTTTGTTGGCTTCGATAATTTTTTGGGTCTTGCTTATCGCAATTGGTTGTGTTGTAAGTCACTTGGGATTCACCCGGCACCTTCGCCATTTGTTGCTTGTGAATCGTGTAATGGTATAGCGGCGGTCACGCTAATTGGGAGACGTTTGCAAATTACGTGCATTTAATGGCTGCTGCGAGAGTACTGTGTGGTGCTTGATGGACTGTTGTGCGGATTGGTTTTGTTCGTTTTTAATCTTTTTTGTCGGGATTTGAAGTGGAGCAGTCACTCCTGTTGTGGCCGTCCCTCCGAGGGAAAATTTCTTCTATAATTTCTTGTTCTGTATTTTGCGGAAAATCTTTCACAACATCTGTGCTGGAGTACCCGAGAACGTGCTGCTTTATCTCGATGAAGTTTCGGGCCTTGGGTGGAAATGCTGTTTGTGCAGAACCACTTCCCTCTCTGTAACTTAACGAGATTTGCTTGACAGGAAACGTACTGCAATGCTTGAGGAGATAACGCGTGACTTTGCTGATTTCAAGTCAAGCTTACTGACTGACTACAGTCATTGGCGGGTGAGTCTCCACTGCCTATCGCACCTTCTTATGTGCAAAGGCTGATGATTTGTCTTCTAAGTTCGATGGTTGTCATTAGGCCAAATAATGAAACTTCGTCGGAAGTTAATCCAGTCGGTAAAAATGTTCAATTTATCAGCGGGTGAGGGTGGTGTGATGATTGGCTTCAATAGCAGTAACGATTCGGAAAGACTGAACAAACTTGCTGAGAGTAGGCTGGTCGATTATAGTATCAGACCGCTTGGTCTTGTTCGGCCTAGAGTGAAAGTGGTGAGTTTCTCGGAGAAGCAGCATTAGGACGAGTTTTTGGGACTTGTTTTGCCGGCAAAACAAGAGCATGTTCAAAGAGTTTTTTGAGAGTAGGGTAGTTTATATTTGGGCAACAAAGAAAAATGATAAAATCTATCAAGCACTTCTGGAGGTGGATGTAGTCTCGTACGGTTGTCTGGTTGAGTCTGGTCATGTAATGGTGGGTCTTGACGCTTGTGCTGTAAATGTCATTTCTATTGTGAGATGCTTTAAAAAAATGTCTGTTTTGCAGATAAGTTTTGCTATGGCAGTTCTTAACGATTGATTACTTACATCTAGTTGTTTGTTTTATAATGTTAATAATTTCATAATTGTTCCTTTATGATTCAAGATTACTATGTAACTATGTATTGTAGTCTGGTCGTTCTTTCCGTATAACTTCCACAATGTGTATAATAGTTGGTCTAACCCAGTAGGGGTGTAACACATGTGGTGTTACCCCAGAGCTTAATTACTTGTCATCGAAAAAAACTTTACCTGCAAACAAAACGTCGCGCTGAGCCGTTCATTATTGTTGCGTGACATGTATATGTTTTTCCGTTGTTACGAACAATTACATGTGGAACCCAGCATTGCACTAGATGATCATCACTTAGGTAAGTCCTCATGTGCACTAATTGTGGAAGCCCTTTTATTATTGTCATTGTTCGTTTGTAAAGTCTCGTCCTTCCAAGAGTTAATCCTTTTGATTAACTCAGATGGACAAAGGTACGTTCGTGTGCCAAAAATATACTCCATACAGTGTATTTTGCACAATTTAAAAAAAAGTTTCTTTGGAACTCTGCTCTAAACAGCCGCAAATATCTGTAGACCAAGAATGGTCTCTATAATCCAATTGCAAAATCACACAAACCTGTGAAGTTTGATTGAAATGGGATTGTGAGACCATTTGAGATATCTGCAGATCTACCCTTTTACTATTTAGGTAAATAAATTTTTCTTAAGCCGATGTTTCAAATGGTTTATCTCTAAAAAGAATGAGCGCGTGTCATCGGGTGAACACATGGGTAAGCTAAAAGGAGGAGAGAAGAAAAAGCTGTCTTCTCTAAAACCGTGTAGTTATCTATACATGAACGTAACTACAAATATCTGTAGACAGCTCGAATGGTCCTCTATTGCAATGGAGTAGGACTTGCCTAAAAAAATATTGCTGTTTTTATTCTCTAGATGTATGCAAATAACTAAAAGAGACTTAAATTTTTTTTCACATTTTTTTGTTTTATATTTTTGTTAATATTTGCAAATGTTGTTATTGGTGACGTATCTGTCCCATATATCCAAGACTCACATTTATATTGAATGGATTCTTGCATTGGCTACTATACTGCGCTGTTACTAGAGTGCGCCACATGTGTAAAGACAATTACGTTTCGCTAACGACTCGGACACAATCATAAAAATATCGATGTTGATCCGAGTAACAATCTCCACACTTCTTTGTCTGATAGTCTGATCCAACATCCAACTGCTGGCAGCGGCTGGACGGAGGCTTGAGATTTTTGAGTGGCGCCATTATACGATTTTTTTTAGAACTACGCCGCACCCGGGACACCTACGTCACAAATCTTCCACTCCAGCAGAAATTAAAAAATTTATTCCGAGCGTAATATTAACTCTAGAGAAAAGTTAAAGAAATAGGGGTTTAATAAAATTGCCTACTTTTTCTAAATACTATATTTTCCAAACATGAGGCATTTCACAGGTTCGTTTCATTTTGCCATTATTCAGGCTTTAATACATTCATAAAAAAGTTGAGTGATCAGTCGTGAGCCGGGGTAAATTAAGTTTTTGGGCGATTTGGTTTCGCTCTCCAGCGACCCGTTCAAATGGAAATCTGGACACGACTTATTTTAGCTTAGTTCCGAGAAACGGAACAGAAAAAAAAGACTTTGCCTTTCGTCAACTTTGTCTTTACGGACGTATTCTCGAAAAAAATTTAAGAAATAGTTCAATAAACAATAAACGTTTCTAAAAAAAAAACTTGATGCAAAAGTGTACGCTATAAGTCCTAGTGTTTTCGTAAATTTTAGTCACTTTTGTTACCAAGAATCGAAGCAACGCAATGCAAATAACTGCAAAATTGTTAATTCCATTACGATCGATTGTTGCCAAATCAAGCCAACTACAATCCAAACATCGGCGAGTTTTTACGAAAACACCTGCTATTTGCTATTCGCGCTTGCGTGCGTTGTCAGGTTTGAACTGGAGTAAACGTCACGACGCTAAGCGTCAGTCGACGACGGCGGTGGCATCGCAACACATAACGTTTTCCGGTTTCATCAAGAATACAACGTGACATCATCGCTGCAGTTATCAATAACAGTTCATTGGGTAAGTTTACTCGTTTTACCCCACTTTTTGGAACAAAAGCCGGGATTTCTGTGCTTCAAGTAATTTTTGTTACTAAATTCGAGGGTTTGAGCGTAAAATTCAGCCATCCGTTTCTACGGGGCGGTTAGCTGATATGTTCCATAAAATCTAAGTACCTACACGCGGAGATTTTTTGGTTAAAAATAACATTCAATCAGCTGATGTCTGTTTTAATTTTAGAAATACTCGATTTTAGTGTGGTTGCTCGAAATCGCGACGCTTGGAAAAATTGATTACACAAGTAACTTTGCCAAAGCAATTCGAAATTATTGATTAGGAATTTGAGGTTATAGCGCCGAAAGCCGGTCCCAAATGGAGATAAAATTTCGCTGTTAAACGTTACGCTCGACATTACATTCTCCAAATCAAATTTGCCCGTGCGAACACGTTTTATTCGTTTTTTTATTGCTAACGTAAATTCGATTTTATGCTACAATGGTCATTTCAAACAATGCCAATCGTTGCCGAACCAACAAAAGATAAAAGTTTATTTTTGAGTCTCGGTGGAATATGGAAACAATGGGAAAACGAAAATTACAAACAAAAATTTTAGGGGAAACTGAATTAAGGTTGACTAATATAATAAACAAACGCTTCAAGTTTGCAGAGAGCTGACATTCAGCATTTAACAAAATTAATTGTTTGCGGGAGTTTATGCAGATTACGGTGGTATTTGACGTTGACGCTTTGAACAACATTTTTAGATGATTCATCCACGGTCACATTGAATTTGAGCAGGGGTGAAAAACAACCCAAACCACCAGCGCGTAATACTTTTATAAAGCCCTAGGCTATAGGGTTAATTGTTGACTAAACGTTTGTGCTGGATGTCTATTAGTTCTACCAAACGGATCGTAACGAACGATATAGGTAGGTTAAAATCGTATCCTGAATAATATGATTTTTGACTCAATACGTAAAACTATTATCTATGTTTAGGTATACATGGGTATGTTGTTACATACCTATCTAGTATGTAATGTATGTAATTATGTATCTACTCTCGATGAACGTGAAAATGCACAGGCGGTCGCAAATAGCCCTTTTACATGTTACACAGACTCTTGATGATAACGTGGAAGCAATAGCCTATTTGCGCACCTCCTGTGCATTTTCAAGTTCGCAAAAATTAATGTTTGATAGGGAAGCGCATAAGTGCTACCTTTAAGTTTTTTGGCACTGGGATGCATTTTACTTTTATGGCAGTATCCACTAGAAGAGAGACAAGACAGATTTAGCCGGGTGGCTGGTTGAGTATAAAATAGAGCAGGCATAAATTTGTTCAAGGGAAATAAACTTTTTCTATTAAAAGTTGAGTATTAACCCTCACTGAATTTCTTTCAAGCGATTTTTCAAATTTATTTTTTTTGCTGCTTTTCTTCATACTCATTAGTTGTTATTTGTATTCGGTTATTTATAAACTTTTTTTAGAGCATTATTTAAGTTTTTATTTTTTAATTCAAGACCTGCAGGAATGTCGAATCATTTTATTATTTTTTCTCATTTTGATGAAAAATTAAATAGGCTATTTCGATATTATTCATTTATAGTACATAAAGTATTATCTTATATTTCACTTTTTGTTTAGACTCGTCAAATTAACCGTTAAATGAAACACTGACTAGACTTGGGAGTAGAACTGGAAGATTATCAGATTTCACAATCGATTGTCAAACATTGTCGATGGTCGATAATGGAATAATTAGGAAATAATAGAAGGTAATGCTCAAGAAAATGTTTCAATACATCTTTGTCCCATTAAGGCTTTGTAGATTATTATTTATGGTTTTATGAGGGAACGGATGGTCTAGCAGCCGACAATTTGCCCCCTCTTTGGTTAGGCCTTCTGAATAACGAAATAAACGACTTACTCAATTTTTTACAGAAATTAGAAAAAATTAAAAAAATTAACTGAGATTATGGTAGCTCGAGACTGAACTCTCGAAACTTAAATAACTCTTACCAAAGAAAATTTAGAAATAACCAAATACGAATAATAACTAATGAGTATGAATGTTGATAATACATCTTTCACATTTCTACATTATACAATATAATTAAATACATATTATATATGTATTTTAATTAAAATCTATAATATTTACTAGCACTATTTATAACATACTTTTTTATTTCTATCTTAAATTCCTTTATGTTATATACATTCTTATATCCCAGGGTAGGTTGTTGAATTCATGTATCCTTTTATACATAAGCGACTTTTTTTGCGAATTCAGTTTTAGGTTTACAAACACGAACACACAAATTATTTCTCAACTTCATATTAGGAGTGTTCTTTTTCATTAGATACAATACTGAACTAATTCATACAGATATAACGGGCAACTTCCCTTTGTCATTATATTGTATATGAAACTCATGTTACTGATAAAAATTCTCTCCTTTATTGAAAACCAATCAAGTGCTAATAAGTGCTTCTAACATCAAATGTTCTCCTGTTTACAGCCTACTCAATGGGGTACTTGTCTAAAAAAATATTGCGCTTCTTATTCTCTATATGCATGCCAATAACTAAAAGAGGATTAAATATTTTTTTCCCATTTTTTTATTTTATATTTTCGTAAATATTTGCAATTTTGATTTTTGATGACGCATTGGGCCCTCGTATCCAAGACTCACACCTATATTGAATACACTCTTGTTTTTGCCTACTATGCTGCGCTGCTACCAGACTGCGCGACATGTGTACAACGGATTGGCATTCGATTTATAAATAGAGCGCAAACCATCTGAGTAAAGCGCCATCATACAATTTCTTTTAGAACTACGCCGTGCAGGGGCCGGCTACGTCACAAATCTTTCACTCCAAAAATTAAAAAATTAATTCTGAGCGTAATATTGACCCTAGAACCAAATAAAAAAATACAGGTCTAATGAAATCGCCTACATTTTCTAAATATTATATTTCCCAAACATGAGACAAATCTACATGAATATAACACGGTTGGACAGTAATCAATATTTCATAAATTTTGTGTAACGTTTCATTTACCTTTTAATTTATATATCAATCTTACGTCCAATTTTTCTACATACAGAGTGCTTCACCATAATTGGCCCGAATTTTACCGGACTTATTAATAGGCAAATCAAGAAAAATCTAAATACTCCCCTAACTACAGGTAGGTACTATTGAGGTGTATAGAGTACATCCTAGCGCTTTTGGTTCGAACCGGAAGTGCATCAACTTTTGATTCTCAAATGGGAACCTATGTTTTTTAATAAACTTTCTTTTTTTCTGATTACAATTACCGACGTTAACATAAAGGAGATTATAAAAAAATATTTAAGATGGGATGCGAGATATGATAAAATTCTTGCATCAAAAACGGCTCAAATTCTAACGGACCTATTAATAGCCATATCAAGAAAAATCCAAATCCTCCCCTAAAACTAGTAAGTCTCTACGATTGAGATGCATACCGAAAGAAATGCGAAAATTAGCTCTTTTCTACCATTTTCACCAAAATTTTTTCGATTGAAAATTTTTCGGTGAAAATGGTAGAAAAAGGTTTATTTTAGCATATTCTGTAAAAATCAAGATGTGGAAATAGCTTCTTTTATAAATGTTTTAGAAGGGTAAGGAAAAGCATAGGGAAAAGTGAATACACAAAATTTATGAATTTTCTATCCTCCTCACTTTTCCATACACATTCTTTTCTTTGCCCTAAGACATTTGTTAAAAGAAGTATTTTTGCATTTTGATTTTTATAGAATATGCTAAAATAAGCATTTTTCTTCCATTTTCACCAAAAATTTCTCGATAACTGAAGAAGGCGCTAAACTAGACAGTTACCATATCCTTCTCAGAAATTTTTTGTCAACGTAAACTAACACACAAATACACAACCATACTATCACGCCACGCCACACGCCACTACGAACGGATATTTTGTCGGTTATCGGTCCAACTTTATGGGTCCGCACCAATGTACAGCTTGGAGAAAATGTTTTGTCGTATCGGGCGGCATTGCGGGCCGTGTATTAAGATTATGGGTAAGTGTAACGACTGCAACATTTTCAATTCTTGAAAATGAGCCGTCTCGTTGCGACAAATGATTTTTCGGCAGGTAGTTCGCAGTCGCCCAATCTAGTTGTGCGGCTCCCAATGCCGCCCGACACGACAAAACGTATTCTCCAAGCTGTACAGCTTAGAGAAAATGTTTTGTCGTATCGGGCTACATTGCGGGCCGGACGACTAGATTGGGCGACTGTCGTGTTGCTTATATTGAACCCTTGGAGGGAGGCTAGCCGGGAATCTCCTTGTGCAGACTCAAGCAAATAATTTCGGGCTAGCCTCCCTCCAAGGGTTCAAAATAAGCCAACAGGACAATTCGGACAGTCGCCCAAACTAATTGTGCAGTCCGCAACGGCTCTCGATACAAAGCCGTATTTGAAGGAAAACCTCGATTCTATTATTAATTAGTACACAGTGCGTAAGTATACTTTAATAATTCTATATATTTATTTACGCATGCAAATTGTCTAATTTACAGTTCCCGCTGTAAAGGCATGCACTTAAAATAAATCCTTCAGAAAATCCACAAAACTTTAATCGAGCAACGAAGTTATAAAATGGAGACGAGCGTCGACGTCGCTGAATACTAAAATTGTGTTACCACTTAATGTGCGGCTTCAATACAGTTCTGAATTAATTATAATTTGAATTTCGGATTACAGAAATCACCAAACTTGCATTTTTGCAACAATAGCAGAATTAACCGGAATTTAGTTCAAGTGTAGATTGTTGTTATTGTGACTTTCGACGAAAAAATTCTGGACATTAATGACGAAACTGGGTACAATTGCCGGAGGAGCAAGGCAAACGGAAAACGGACCAAGCTTTTCGCAGCAATATTCCTAATAAACCTAATGGAGCAGTACCTTTTTTGTGAGAAAACAGTAATTCGGGAATGGTTTTAATGCATGTTTTAATTGATCATCGGCCCGCCACGGCTTCGCTGTTAGATAACACAATTTGGAAATGTAGAGAGACGACAATACACTTACTCGTCGTTCATCGCTTCATCTCGTTCATCGCAGTTTAATTAGATTAGAGCAAGTCACATCTTTAAACAAGAAGCAGTTGGAATTCCCATAAATTTACATAACTTTCCTTAATATCAATCAGCAAATCGGCGTCTCGTCTTAACATCTGGAGTATGGATTATTATGGAGTCAGAATCGTTAAAAAGAGGTCAGGGCATTTGCGGAAATGCAAATTTCTGGTCGATCAGGTTATATAACAGTGAAACCTCTGATTTACATCTCTCCTATAACCTATTGTTTATGCTGTTTGGCAATATGAGACCCTACCAACTTTCTTTTGATCAATGGACTATTACATTTAGTGATGTTGAGTTTTCAGAGGTTGGTCAAACATCAAGCGGGGGTGGATTTAGCTTTTGCGCCGCCCTAGGCTTAAATAATAATCTATCATAGAGGATATCTTTTAAGGCAAACGTCTCCGCTATCACATGAGTTTTTTTCTTACTGTGTGCATTTTGACGTGCAGAGATTAGTTCTTTCCTTTTTGGATCACTGCATAAAAGGAAATGGAATGAGTCAAGTGCAAATAAATAACTCAGTTAATTTAATGGAATGACGCCGCGCGCATGCATGAGTACGCAGCTGGTTCACACTTCGCCTTAATCCAGTATCGTATTCACTAGACTACTCTGTTTCACACGTTGTTACTTTATACTAAATAAAATGTGTTAATACAGGCCTAGTTTTTGCGCGCCAGTATGATAACTCAAGACAATATTCATAATGTTTGACGCTATATCATTTCTAGTATTTTGCAGAGTAATAGCACTACATCATCTCGAGCAGCCGTAAAGTGAGGTAGATGGGCATAACCCATTTCACGACTGTTAAAAAGAGAACGACAATAAGCACCAAATTCGTATTTTGAAAATTGCAAAAAAACACGCACGAAGGCAGTCGAGAGGTTGAATCACCATGATTATACTGCTTGATAAATTGTCCAAGTTCAATACAGGATGTTTCATTAATAATTGTACAAAAGCGAACTGGAGAATCCTTAGAGCAAGATAAGAAAATGTAACCTAAAACAGCTACACAACGTGTGCCTCCTTATTGAGATACAGGGTGTTTTATTTCAACATTCTAAAATTATTTTTGCCCATTATTTTAATACTGTTCAATATTGCATATTCGGCAGAAAGTTCGAGTTCTGCAGGACACATTAAACTACGGTAAAATATTAGTTTCTCGCTGTTACCAGAGACCTACGGCAGGGGCTAGGAATAGTTCTCGCTAATTAAAAATTGAACGCTACTGGTGGAGTCGCTTTTTACTATGATTATCCAATTTCTAAACATTTTTTACGAAATTTATATACTCTTACTCTTACTTCACAACGATAAAGTGGTTATTTTTTGAGATAATTAAAGATAATGCCGCACAACATTCCGATTTTAATGTTTAATTTATTGCTCCTATTCGTATTGATTATTTCGAAATCTTTGCTTATAAAATTGCTTTAGTTATGTAAAATAAGCTCTATAGGTAACTTTTTAAAGTTTAATACGAAAACAGGAACAATGTTAGGTGACAAGTTAAAATTTACAGAACACCCTGTATCTCAGTAAGAAAGCACATTTTATTTAGCTGTTTTAGGTTAAAAGCTTCATATCTTGTTCTAAAGATTTTCCAGTTAGTTTATGTACAGTCGCCGTCATTGAAGAAGTCCAGGGTGAAGTGAAATTCATTCCAACTTACGGTGTGCTTGAAGCTGTTTATAATTTAAAACTGAAATGTGCCGCTCTATTTCGACTAATCTTAGTTAACCTGTGCGGTTCTCAAACAAACTGTACCTCGTGATTCAGCCTGGTTGCAAATGTAACGTAAGTTAGAATGAATTTCGCTTCACCCTGGGCTTCTTCAATGACGGTGACTGTTCAATTATTTGCTGTATATAGCCTGTATATCTGACTCATTGCTGGTGTTTCTGATATATCTTTTGGATATCTAGGTGTCGTTTTGTTTAGTTGCGTGGTTTTCGATCAAGAGTTTTCTCAGACGTCGGATTTGCTCGTCAGTTTTGTGTTGAATCCGCTATAATATTTAACCTATTCAATAATGATTTTGCGGCTTACCTAGTTACATAGGTATCCACGTTCGAATAGCGCGCGATACGAGGTAACCAGCGTGAGCGGTTTTGTTACTTGAAACAACACTTCTGTTCTTAACTTCGCCATATTGCCTGCTACCCGCTGTGCTACTTATTATTGTTGGATGTATGTATTTCACACCGTGTAGTATGTTAAGTGACCGGCCCTCTCCAGTCGTCGTAGTTAATATAGTTACCGATAGGTTCGTTGGCGCGGTGTATAAAAGAGACTAACTCGTAGTTCTCTTCCCTTTTTGAGTCCAGTCGCCAACTGAGTAACCACTGTATACTGTATGTATTCTTCTCATTAAACTCTATATATAATCTTAACAGGTTATGGGACCAGCACGCTTCCACTGCGCGAGTTTTTTGTTTGTTTAACGTTCCGGGAACGTAATTGTTTTGGTTGTACGAGAAAACTGCGACTGTGTGTCCTTTTTCTCGTTTTTTTTTTCTCCGTCCACGTGGGAAGAGAAGAAGTGTTTAGTTAACCGAAGACAAGAAAATGGCGTCGAAATCAAGAGTGGAGTTGTCCGCTATCGAAAAACTCAAAGGGCCTTCCAACTACTGCATGTGGAAGAAGAAGATGCAACTCATTTTTGAAATGTACGAGTTGCTTGAAATCGTCACTGGTGAAGAAAAGAAGCCTGGATCTACCACAGAGGAAGCTGAAAACCTCAAGAAATGGAAGAAAAAGGACCGAGAAGCTCAGCTAATTTTATTAACGGTAATCCATGACGATCAACACGATTTGGTGGAGGTTTGCGAAACATCGAGCGAAATTTGGAAGAAAATCTCCACGCTATACGACACCAAGGATGCGGCAAGTAAGATATCAGCACAACGTGAGTTCTACGGGTACGTTTTTGATGGCAGTGTTGAAATGAATCGTCACATTGCCAAAGTACAAAATTTGGCGAAGCGGCTAAAAGACGCTGGAGAAGTTGTTTCTGATGCTGCAGTAATGGCAAAAATCCTTGATGGGCTACCAGATGAATATGCTCCAATGATTAATGGTTTCAACTTTTCCCCCGCGGCTGACCAGACCTTGGAAAGGTTATCGCAGGGGCTCGTTCGAGAAGAAGCACGAATTCAATTCAATTCAATTTCAATTTATTGTAAAAAAGCAATACAAAAGGTAGGTGTTCAATTTACATTGGTTTTCAACACCACCTCAATCTCTCTGTTCTTAACTAGTTAAAATTGCACAACAAACTTACAACTACATTTAAACTTAAACTACTACAACTCCTGATTGTACAACATAAATAAATCTTCAAATAGCTTGCGTTTGCAGTTGGAATTCCTGGGTACATTGACAATCCATTTATGTTCATTTAGCAGTTTCACGGCTATATAAGAAAACCCACCTTCAAACTTTGTGTGTCGAAAGGTGAGCAGAAGAGTGCGTTAGCGACGACACGCACACAAAAAATTGTGGACCGTGGAGGCCAAAAGAAGCAAGAAAAATACCCCGAAAGAGGAAGGCCGGTCACGTGTTACTCTTGCGGTCAACGCGGTCATTTTGCTCGTGACTGCCCCAAGGCGAGAAAAATGCAGGTTTTAACTGTAAATACCTTGTCGCCCAAAACGTTTAATGTTGAAGAAGAGGAGATATATAGGGTAGGATGCGAAAAGGACTTGTGGTTGGCAGACAGCGGTGCTATCCACCACATGTGCAACGATCGATCCTGGTTTTCCTCACTTGAAAACGTTGAAACTGTGGTGATTTTGGCCGATAAGTCTAGAAGCACTGTTGCAGGTCGAGGCATCATTGACTTGGAAGTCTGTGTCGAGGGAAAGTGTTAGCCCACCTCTCTAATGTTTTATTGGTACCCGCATTAAATAAAAATCTATTTAGTACCACCGCCGCCGCCTCCAGGGGTTATACCATCGTCAGCGACAGCACTGGAATCCGGGTGCTTGAAGGCAAAAAGGTATGCGCATTCGGAAAGCTCATCGATCGTGCATATCTGATGACTATTCGTCGTCCTAAGATGGCCGCATCCAGTGTGGACTTAGATGGCATGAACGTCTTGGACACGTCAGTTTAGGCGCCTTACGAGAGATGGTAAGTAAGGGCCTCGCAGATATTAAGTTCAAAATTCCTACGAAGGTGGAGTTTGTATGTGAAAGTTGTGCATACGGAAAAGCTCACCGAACCACGCATAAACGTCTGGGTGAAGAACGTTCAAAGGAGCCCGGAGAATTAATTCACTCTGATGTGAATGGACCACACACGAAATCTTTCGGGGGTGCGAAATTCTTCGTAACGTTTAAAGATGACTTCACTGGGTTTCGGCACGTGCGATTCCTAAAACAGAAGAGTGAGGTGTTCGAGTGTTTCAGGGATCTGAATGCTTTGTACAAAAATAAGTTTGATCGAGGAATTAGAAGGTTTCGAAGCGACAACGGGTTAGAGTATCGAAACCAACAGATGATGAAATATATGCGTAACGAAGGGATCGAGTTTGAACCAACTGCTCCTTATACGCCGGAGCAAAATGGAAGATCTAAACGAGATAATCGAACGATTGTAGAATCTGCGAGATCGATGTTACATGCAAAATGTTTACCTACTCAACTTTGGGCTGAGGCCGTAAATACAGCCGTGTACATCCTCAACAGGACCCCAACGAAGCAGGCACCAAATTCAACACCGTTCGAAATGTGGACTGGTAAGAGAGCTTTGTTAAAACATGTTCGCACATTTGGCTGCATCTCATATGGTCATATTTTTGATGGTCATCGGAGCAAGTGGGAGTGCAAAGCTGAAAAACTCGTTCTGGTTGGTTATGACAATTATTCCTCAAATTATCGATTGTTTAACCCGAGAACTCTCAAAACCAGGGTGTGGAGCAGCGCTACATTTGATGAAGGGGCTTCCTGGTACGAAAGTAAAAATGAGAGGAAGCCGAGTCTTGAGGTCGAATTCGTAGAGGATGTTCAGAACGAAGGCGAAACGGTTCAAGCTGGTGACGAACAGGATGAAGGCGAAACGATCGAAGGTGACGAGCAGGATGCTCCAGAGGAGATTCAGGGCAGGGCTGCGCCACAACTTTGTGACAGGAACACATTGAAACGTCCCAGTCGTTATGAAGTCAACGCAGTGGCACTCGATGAACCCGAAACCTATGAGGATGCTGTCACCAGCGAGGATGCTGATCGGTGGCACGAAGCCATGAAGGAAGAAATCCAGTCGCTGGAAAGAAACAAAACCTGGGAAGTTGCCATATTACCCGAAGGTCGAAAACCCATCCAAGCGAAATGGGTTTTTAAGGTTAAGCGTGACTTGGACGGTAATATCGACAGATTCAAAGCAAGGTTAGTTGCTAGAGGTTTTTCTCAACGTGCAGGGATTGATTATTCGGAAACTTTCTTACCTGTTGTTCGTTTTGAAAGCGTTCGTGTTGTTTTGGCCATTGCCGCGAAACAGGATATGTGTATTGGACAGTTCGATATAAAGACAGCATTTCTTTATGGCGAACTCGAGGAGGAAATCTACATGAAACTTCCAAATGGTATCGGGAGCAAGGATCAAGTGGTGCTGCTGAAGAAATCGCTGTATGGACTGAAGCAGTCGCCACGACAGTGGAACAAACGTTTCGATGAGTTCCTAAAACAGTTCGCGTTTAAACAGAGTACTGCTGACAGTTGTGTGTATCACGGTCAAATTGGCTGTGAAAGACTTTTCCTTGCGCTCTATGTAGATGACGGGTTAGTGCTGGCGACGTCGCAAACTGGTATAGACTTAGTGATGACCGCTTTAACGGAACAGTTCGAAGTGACTCAGGGCTCTGGTGCGTGTTTTGTTGGACTACAGATCGAGCGTGATAGACTGAAAAAGACCATTTCAATCGGGCAGTCAAGTTACTTGCGAAAAGTACTCGAACGTTTTGGGATGAGTGATGCAAAACCTGTGACGGTACCAGTCGAGCCTCATGTGAAACTTCGCGCGGGTGTTAATGACAAAGAATGTGCCGGGCTAAAAATGAAGAGTGTGCCGTTCCGACAAGCAGTAGGGTCGTTGATGTTTGCAGCGGTTGTCTCAAGGCCGGACATTATGTTTGCAGTGTCCTCTGTCAGTCGCTACTTGGCGGACCCCCAACCGGAACATTGGATCGCTGTCAAGCGGATACTGCGATATATAAAAGGGACGTTGCAGTTTGGCATCAGGTTTGACGGAAACCAGAACTCGACACAACTGGTTGGATATTCGGACAGCGATTATGCCGGGGATGAAGACACTCGTAGGTCAACCACCGGATATGTTTTCTTGGTTTCAGGGGGTGCGGTTTCCTGGAAATCGCAACGTCAACTCATAGTTGCAGTTTCTACGACCGAAGCGGAGTATATTGCCGGTGAGGCTGTAAAAGAGAGCATCTGGCTCAGCCGTTTGATGTGTGATGTCAACGGGAACCAGGTAGCAGCTACGCCACTTCGAATGGACAACCAGGGCGCAATCAAGCTCGTCCTAAATCCTGAGTTTCATGCCAGGACTAAGCACATTGATGTGCGTCACCACTTTATACGCGAGAAATATCAACAGGGAGAAATAGACGTTCAATTTGTTCCCTCATCCAGGCAGTTCGCCGATATTTTCACAAAGGGAGTGAATAGGGAAGTCTTTGAACGTCTACGAGAGAACTTAGGCGTTGTTAAGTTAGGTTAGGTTAACTTTGTTTTTTTTTTATTTTATTGTAATCTGTAGGAGTGTTCAATAAGTGGGAGTGTTGGATGTATGTATTTTACACCGTGTAGTATGTTAAGTGACCGGCCCTCTCCAGTCGTCGTAGTTAATATAGTTACCGATAGGTTCGTTGGCGCGGTGTATAAAAGAGACTAACTCGTAGTTCTCTTCCCTTTTTCAGTCCAGTCGCCAACTGAGTAACCACTGTATACTGTATGTATTCTTCTCATTAAACTCTATATATAATCTTAACAATTCTAAATCAGTTCTTAAATAAATTTTGTTTGTTTTCCAAACGATACGTAGTTTATGTCAGCGATCCCTACACGCTATCGCTATCCTGTCCACAAGCTACAAATGTACGCGGATGATAAAGTTTTGTGACTCGTTGCTGTACGGTTCGCTGTCGTGGTGTTGCTGTACCCGGAAACGGTTTCTGATCTGAAAGCTACGTTGGATCCACACAGTTTGTATATTGGTTTTGTATTGAGAAGTCTGATTTACTTTCGTGAGGTATCAGATGATACAACCACGTTCTCTTATGGGTATTAAGTATATAGCAAATTATTTCGTGAGCTATCAGATGATACAACCACGTTCTGTTATATGTATATGTTACGGGCATTTTGATTATTCAGGGCAGTATTTATATTGCTTGGTCATTATAAATAATGACCATTAAAATTGGGCAATTTAATAATTTTGTGTTTATTTACGATAATTTATTACATTGCCCGGTCATTATAAATACTGCTATTATTTCTCTGGGCACTTTGATTAATTCATAGCAATTTGAGAACGTGCTTATGGCATGATTTTCGCTGACCAATCAGCATCTATTGCGCGTTGACGAGCTCCCTATTGTTTTCAGTTCTTTGCTGGTTGGCATACCGTATAGTGTATAGTTCTACCGGTTTTATTTGTATGTTATAATAGCTTATGTGCTACAAATGTTTATTGTTTTTTGCCTCAAGTTGACTAAAATGCAGGAACAGTTATTAACTGATGTAAGTGATATGAAGCTTCGTTTCAACGAACGGCTGAATGGATTATGTTCATCAAAAGGTCAGAATACACAAAATCTCACAAAACCACAATACTTGGAGTTAATAGATAAGGTTAGAACATCTAAAAGCAAAGTGGTAAACAAAAAACCCGAGATTATCAGCGTTTACACAGGTTTGACATCATGACCATTGGGAAAAAGAAAAGTTGATAGTTCCCGTAGAGGAAGGTAAAGAGCAGATTAGGTTTTACGTACATCGGGAAGAGATATTTCAACTTTTACATGATGCACAGGTTTCAATTGGGCACGGTGGTCGAAACCGTATGGAAAAGGAGATAAATTTAAAGTACAAAAACATCACAAGGGAAATGATTGTAACTTATCTAAATTTATGTATGACTTGCGAAAAAAAACAGAGTGTGCCAAAAAAGGTTTAGTTGTTAGACCGATACTAAGTAAAAATATGAACTCAAGATGTCAAATCGATTTAATCGATATGCAGTCGCAAGCTGATGATCAATATAAATTCATACTTGTATATCAACTAAATTCGTTCAACTTCGACCTCTTAAAAGCAAAAGAGCAGAAGAAGTAGCTTATGTGCTTTTGGATATTTTTACAATTTTTGGTGCGCCAAGTATATTGCAAAGTGATAATGGGAGAGAATTTGCTAACAATACTATTAAGGAACTATGTAGCATGCGGCCCGAGTTAAAGATGGTACATGGGAAGCCCAGACACTCTCAAAGTCAAGGCTCCGTAGAACGTGCAAATCAGGACGTGGAAAATATGCTTTGTGCTTGGCTGGAAGACAATAACAGCACGAAATGGTCAGAAGGCTTACGTTTTGTTCAACTCATGAAGAACAGAGCTCATCATAGTGGCATAAACTGTACTCCGTATGAGGCCATGTTTGGAACAAAGTTAAAAGTTGGTCTACAAAGTTTTTTACCTACAGACGTTCTGCCTAATATAAATTGTGAAGAGGACTTAGAAGTACTAGTAGAAGATCAAAACAATATACAGTCTGTAGAAGAAGGTGCACTGCACAATAAACCAGAGTCAAATTCTTTAGCGGAGCTACCAGGTCCAAGTCAACATAACGAGGAGGAACTATCTTCTCTTGATAGTTATGTTCAACCTTCTGTCTCCAAGTTATCTAAAGTTCAGGTCCCCGGTCATGAAAAACGCGCGTATGAAGGTTCTGAAGATTCCTCAGAAGATCCCAATGTGAAAAAAAGGAAAGCCGACATATCCAAAATTAGGGAGATTTTAGCAAGCAATCTAAAAAAACAAGCTGAAAAAATGGTTAAAACCTCTAATTCAAAATATCCTGCCGCTAACAAGGGCGACACAGTTAGAGTTCAAGTCCCAGATGTCGATAGAGGTCGCACCGATGGAAGAAATATTTTGGCATTTGTTCTTGAAATAACAGATGCCAATCTTTATAAATTAGGCACGGAACATGGAACCCTAAATCAACTTTATGCTAGGAACCAATTTACAATATGTAATGAAAAGTTTATTTATGCCGAAAAAATTCCAGTCAGAGATTTTACTGAGAAAATGTGCAAGAATGTCATCCAAAACTGGGGGCCAAGGCTATAGTCGATGTGGCTGTAAAGGGGGCTGTAAATCCGACAAGTGCAAGTGTCGTAAAGAAAAAAAGCTATGTAACTCAAAATGTCACTAAAGTGGAAGTTGCTCTAATAAATAGAAACTCTAGGATTTGACAATTGACTTTGAACAATTCTTGACTTTGTGTGAATACGTATTTCTAAGTACGTACTTATTCTGTTTTTATTTTATAGCTAGGGCTACTTATTTTATCACTACTAGTTTGTTTGTTAGTCTTTGGAAAATTTGTTTTTATATAATATATCGTTTTAATTTTGTATGAAGAGAGATATAAATAAAAATATTCTCAGTTTGCCCACTCGACTTTCAGCATTATACATAATGCCCGGGCAATGTAACATTTCCTATATAATTTATCATTTTGTCATATCCCCTTGGGCACTTTCAAAATTGCCCGGGCATTATAAATAATGCCTCATTATTTAAATCGCCCGTAACATATACATATAGCAAATTATGGCTAGGGAGATATGGACTTGGTGTGAAATTAAATCGGAAGAGAATGGAATAGCCGATGCTGTTAGGGCCGTTAGGACCCTCGAGGGTGGCTGGGTTTTCCTAACGCTCTGGTTTTATGGGTCGCAGGTAAACCAGAGCTGGGTGGGTGACAAGATCCCGGTCGCGTATTTCCTAAACCTAATATTGTGCAACGCAGGTTACGCCCCCATCACTTCTTATTGGTCATTTCAAACTCCACTCGAATACAACGCACTACTCCAAAATACAGTATGCTACAACTCAACCGCATCATGTCATATATGCATTTAACATTACTTACCTAAATATATGCGATCACAACGCGGCTCTTCAAAACCTAATTCATTAAGTAATATTTGAACATTTGGCAAAATTACATGCATTTTCCAGAGACACTCATTCACCTTTCCTTTGTGGGCAATATTATGCGGGAGGCCTCCCAGCTAAGCAAACTAACAAAATCAACTATCGAAAAAATGATCAACTTTATGTCGATGAGAACTCAAAAACAGTAGGAGACAACTTTTAAACTTTGGTGGGTTTTCTGTCAAAGAATCAACACCTCCATGTACCTCCATGTAGATGTCTTAACTTTTTTCCGGAAATATTCGACTCAGGGTCTCATAAATGTAGAACATTTAACTGTCATAGAGCAGCACTCTCCTTTTTTTAAAGCCTAATATATGTACCGACGCTCAGGTTGAGGGCTTCTTGAAGAAGGGAGTCTCCAATGCATGACCGAGTTGTGTAAAGTATGACCAAACTTGGGATTCTCAATCTTTGTTAGATCACTTGTCATCGTTATATCTAAACACGACTTTACTATTAAAACTCTTATAAGCTAGTCGTCTCTTAAAATCTAGTCGCCTTAGTGGCCCTGACTACAGGTCATAGAGTATAGATAGACCATTTATTCAATCAAGATATCGAATATAACACAACTTGAGACCGCAATCACAATTACTGTCACGGATCGGCAATGACCAGAAACAGAATAGGCATTCAACTTTTGATCCATATCCCATTGTAGTACAAGGAAGTTACACATTTGTGTGTAGCGTCGACAGTTTTGGATTTTTAACGATAACCAAAGACCTAAGAGCCAGGGATTGTGATTATCTAATTATTACATTTTGTAAATCATATCATCAAGCATCCAAGTATATCATCAGTCGCTGAATCAAGGACACTATAAGAAAAGAAGAGATATACACAACTCTACATGCCTTTATATCTATATCCTCTACATCAGCAGCCATCCGAACTGCGCTGTCCTTTGAAACTATTAATAGATCTGCAGACTGGACTAGCTGACCTCAGATGTTTGCTAAATATATTATAACAGGGCCTTAATGAACAATGAATCCTATTCTAATGCAATTTTAAGCTTATACAAAGCACAGTAATTAAACATTGTTCCTACTACTTAGTTTATTTTGTTTAATATATATTTTTTCACTCAATATTACAATTACTAGTTACTACATAGTGAAATCATAGTGATTCTTCGGACGAGGAACGTGATATAATTTAGATGAAACGTCACAAGTAAGTTCATTTGATGATATAATTATTCCCTCGAGTAGCGGATTATGAATTTAACCATGTTTGTGAAAAAGCCTTGCAATTTAGCAGCGTAATTACCCGGAAAACAATTTATGTCGGGAGCTTCTCCTCAAATATGTAAATTATTCTTTAATCAAAGTATCTAAAAAGTTTATGAAGCATGTTGATGCAAGATAATTGCAATTGGGGTGAGATTTAACTAACGCATTTTTGTATTGATCGAATTCAAGCAGTGTATTCTTGCTGGTTTGTTATTCGAAACGACAAGTGGTTGGAGTAAGGCGGTCGGCGATTATTGTGAATTTTTTATGAACTTGTCATAAAGTTTTAATTTGAAATTGATGGCGCTTTCGCGGACGAAAGGTTACTTACCACAATATTTTGTTAACTCTTATCTCATCGCTTTGAAAATGGGACATGTTTTAAACATCATCAAAAGAAACGAAAAGAAATTGTTGTAGATTCATTAAAATAGGGTCACACAAGATTTTGTTCTTTTATAAATAGTAGTTGAAAACTCTGTCGATATTCGACGGACCCAATTTTGAATTTGGGTAACTATCATCCTAAAGCATTTTTTTAAAAGTAGCATTGAGAGTGGGTGGTGATTGTTTAGAATAGGGAGATTTTCAAAAATATAACTTATGCATGTTTAGTACTTAAATGTAGAGAAACATTCAAGAAATCAATTTGTGAAAAAAAAATTCTTGTGATTTTATAATGGCGCATGGACATAATTTCAGGAATCGAGAACTATGCAGAATGATCTTTTTTTTACCATACAAGGGAAGTGTATGTGACTACCGCATTCGACCAGTACTACGTCATCTTCGGCTGTAGTCCCAATGTTTATCCAAACAGCTTTTTACAGGCCCATAGGGCCATCCTAGCTTTAGAAAGAACTTTGTCGACACGAACCCTTCAGCTCATTTTATTTTGTAGCATAACTTCGAGGTATTTCACCTGCTCTGTGATAAATCCTCACGTTTTTCTGTTCAGTCGTGGAGCTGTTAGATTAAGCTTCCTTTGCTTTGTAAATGGAACAATGGCTTTGCTTGAGTTGACACTCAGTTCTTCATTCCGGCACCAGTTTTTAATCACATTTAAGTCTTTCTGGATTAGTCCTGAAATAACACCTTTATACTTACCTTTTATTAAAACCATAATGTCATCAGTGTATTTGTACATTTTTTCCACGTTATCATCAAGTGTAACATGGAAAGACTTGTAGAAGACATTAGAAAAGCACAGGGGAATCACAAATAGTCAACTTTTTCCACGTTATACTAGATGATTTAAGGATCTCCGACCATAAACACACGTACCTACCTACAGTATAAATTTAGGAAATTGCACTCGCTTAAATTACAGTGATGAACTGTATCGACGCTCAAAGTTGCCAAATTTTTAATTTTCCATCACTTTAATAACGTTCCTCAGCCAATTTTGTAACGTTTTCGCTAGATGACCGGTACTATTGCAAAAAAAATTTTGGACGTGCCAAGAAATAAATATTTGAGTATTGTGCTTGAGATTCTCATCTCAGGATGAATGAAAGTCAAAGAGCATCGCAACTTAAACGACTCGCGCTAAACTATAAATTTTCAGAATTTTTCAGAACATTCCCGTTCATGAAAACGGGTAATGAGAAATCGGCGTGGCGTTATAAGTTCTACCAATGATCCGTTTTATTCATTCCATCGCTGTATATTGATGCAAAAAAAAAACATCGTTAAAAATTAGTTCGAGCAGATGCTAACAGGTCGATTGCTTTCTGCCATTTTCAGACTAGATGTGAACGATGTGATCATGGGTTGCGCGGCTTCGAAGGAATGCAGGTGCATGGTGGCGAGGAGGAGAAGAAGTGCGGCCTATGAAGAAGAAACTTCGAGTACAAGATCTATCGAGATCGACATTCAACCCAAGGATCGGCCGCAGTCCCTAAACAGGGTCAAAAAAACTAAATCGAAATGTTTGGGCTACATGATGATTCAGAAAATGCTTTGCTGTTTAAAAGAAGACGACATTAGCATGACCAAGATTGAACGCAGTGAGTATAAACAACTTGATATTTTTTTGTTCACTATCACAATTACGGTAGCTTTTTACTGTTCTTATTGGCGATTTGAAATTTAATACAATATAAAAGAAAATAATAATGAATATTAATAGATAAGTTAAGTAATAACAATATATTCCTGCATCAAATACCATCAAATAATCAAACAATTAATGAATTTAAATTTATAAATTTCACACAAAGTAAATCTAAATAAAAACCCCAAAACAAAACATATTTTAGCATTTTACCATAAGCTGCTGTGACCTTCAACGGAGTTTTGGTTACTTTAGGATTTGTCAGTTGGTAGAACTGCTAATTTTCTTGTGGACCTTTTGACAACTCCGTTGTTGCGATTTCAGCCACCCTAACAAGACCATCGTCTCCAGGAATTAGGTTTTCTATTCTGCCACTTCTCCATACAAGGGGGGAAGTTGATTCATCGGCCAGGAGTACTAATGAACCAATATTTATCTGGTCTTCTCGTTCACCACGCCACTTAGGCCGCGTCTGCAGATTGGTGACGACTCGACCCACTTCTTCTAAAATATTGGTTTTTGTTTCATCGCCTCTATTTGTTGCGAGCGGTCAAGACGGTTTGATACATTTGCCTCGGGAATACAAGTGATCGTCTCTCCAATAAGGAAATGGGCAGGAGACCACAAATCAAATTCATTAGATTAAAATTTAGCGAACTTCACCATTTGCTCCCATAAACCTCGAAAGTTCGAGCTTCTTGGAGGAAAGAATTTTTAATGAATGTTCTAAACTAATAAAAAAGCATGAAAATCTTTATAAAATTGTGTGCTTAAAAGTAAATCGTGTACTTCGTTTCATTTCTTCTTTGCTCCGATAAACGTTGTGGCATTATCGCAATGAAATGAATGACCGAAACGATTCCTTGCCTCGCGATGAGTCGTTTTAAGGTTTGGAAAACAATTGCTGGTTAAGTCGCTCACTATTTCCAAGCGTAGTGACCATATATACAAAGAGAGCCACCCAGGCTTTATATCGAGTCTTGGATCGAAAAAAGTTTAGTCGAATTAAATAAGGTACAAAGTAATCCAGTCCTATTTTTCGGAAAGGCCTACAGGACTCCAGCCTGTCTTTTCAAAAGTTTCCCATTTTTTGCGGATTAATCGTGGCGAAACGCGAAAACATGATATACAACGTTGAATTAGGTATACCTTTTACAGTATTTCGTGTTCTGAGAGGCCAATATTTTTGACGAACGGTGGCAAGTGTGTCACAGTAGTGATGAATGGATTGACCGTATTATCAGCGTCGTTACGTAATGGTTGTGTGGTAAAATAATGGGGTGTTTTATCTCTTTCGGAAAATTGGCGCCTTGTATTCTTCTTCCAACTCGCATCAGGTCGTCTTCCATAAAAGGATCTAAGGAAACCAGCTTACTGTCATTTTCTACTGATTTGTTGGCTTGGAGAGCTTTATATGTCGCATATTATGGATAATTTTAAATATGCCATTACTCGTTATAATTTATAAAATGACTAGGGCTTGGTCATAGTATCTGTAGATACGTTTTAATTTGTTGAAGGTGTTGAAGGTAGATTTGTAGAAGACGGTTGTTTTTCTTGTTGCATAATCATAATAAGAATTTACGTAGGAAATAAATTTTTAGCTTACTTTAATTTGATTGTGTATCTTGAACCCTCTCTCCCTCTATTTTTTTCCCTTGTTTTACCCTGTGCCTTTGTTTCTCTCTCACTCTTTTATTACGCATTACCATGGAACAGCTTTTGCATTACTTTGGGATGGCGATTATTTTCTCTTTCGATGAGGGTTTCTGACGTTTCATTTGGCCGTTTCCTTCGATCCTTTGTCCTCTTCCGATATCAGAGGTTAAGGAGCTAGTTTCTGCACCATGTCTATGTCTGTTGCTGCTTTCCTTCTTCCCTTCGCTTCACTGTGCGAGTGATGGCCATAGAGATGACGTTCCAATGTCGTTTATTTTGTAATATTATGATCACCATGTTTGTCAATGAGAATATCTGACTATTAAAAGTTTCTTGTAGTTTTTGCTTATCGTCTGCTGTTGTATGTCAATCGAAGATGGCGTGACTCACGTGATTCGGTCGATGTCAGCATACAACGCATTTGTCGCTGTCCGTTTTGCCAGACCTCTTTCTGCAAGGGGTGACACAGCCATGACTTTCCAACACTCTAATGAGGCGATAATTTATCTATCCATACTGTCTAGCTCTTCACCGCACTATCTGTGGGTATCATAGAACATGTTCATCATCTCTTTACATCGCCATTTTTCAAGCAGTCTTTCTCTTACGGCCTCTTTTATGGGAATCTTTATTTGCTTTTTCTTCTCTATGCTTTCGTAATCTGGACCTTTTTGTATATTTCCTGATTTCCCTCTGGATGAGCAGGTCTATCTGTGATATGCCTGGCTATTATCAGAGCTACGTCTTAGTGTTGACGCCAGTATGCGATTTATTTCCGCTTGTTCTGTTGCCTGCGGTCAGACTTGTAGGCCTTAAAGAAATTTGTATGTATATTCAGTAGTCTTCTATTCTCTTGAACCGCCGACATTCAGCATCAGTCTTGCCAGGGCGGTTGTTGGTCTTTCCGTCACTCTGATCACGTGCTCTTTGTAGCTCAGCCTGTCATTAATTAATACTCTAAAGTATCTCAGAGATTTACTCCAGGCTGTTACGTGGTCGTTTATTACGAGCTTCGGAGGTACAAATGTACGTTTGTTTGTGACTAATATAACCCGTCTCTTATGTGGTGCTAACTTGGTGGCAACACCTATCCATTTTTGTTCATCCAGTTGCTTACTTTTCGAAGGTTTTTGTAAGCCACTGCCTCCAAAGTCTCAGTGATTTTTGCAATAACTTTCACTGCAGCATAATCCATGAACCCTACCTTAGTTACTTTTTTTGGAAGGCTCATTTTTAGCGGGTCGTCTTTTATCACAATCCAGAAGAAGGGTCCGATCACCGATCCTTATGGAGCTCCCATTGTCAGGTGTTTATTTGTTTAACAGTTCATATGATTCTATCCTGGAGTCATAAGCACTAGAGTATCTAATAACTAAATTTGACCAAATTAGGGAATGCTCAAAAGCGGTTACAAAATACCTTTTAAGATAAAAATGTACTATTTTAGTGTTGTAAGTATTTACAATAACTTTCTAACTCTTGTTGATCAGCGAATAAAAATTTAATTCAGCTAATTTGATAATTAAAAAGTATCGCAGTCTGACATCTCATAGATATGTAATATAGATATATAGAAATAGGTATGTAACGATCTGAATGATATTTCAGGATCAGTAGCATTTCAAAGTTAAGCGTGGATAATTAATTTAAAAGCATTTTTATTACATGCATACATTTGTATATGTCGTAGGCATTGGGCGTAATGCGTCATTTCAGGGAATGCCCGGCAATCGATGTAATTAAGATCGTTAAACTCTCTGTTTTAAGGCAAGGAAAAGATGAGGAGAATAGGCAATTTATGAATTTGGTGTTGCTTATCCTCCTCACCTTTTCCTGTGTTTTCCTTGCCCTAAAACAGAGAGTTTAACGACCTTAATTACAGCGATTGCCGGGCATTCCCTGAATGCATTACGCCCAATGACTACGACGTACAGACTGTTTCACCAAAAACGGACGGATTTCTAGCCGAGTTATTTGAAGACGTAGAGATAAAAATTTGAATTCTTCTTGAATTGAAGAAGGATCCCTATGATCTATGTGTAAGAAACTAATTCTGGCATTTCCGGTTTGAACAGGAAATGGACCAACTTTTGATTTTTAAATGCAAACATACCATTTTTATTGCCCTATCTGATAGAAGGAGTTCACTTGATTATAAAAATGTATTCACCTTATCGATTTTCTGGTCAAAATTAGTTCAGGTGTTCATTTTTACAGCAACTGTTTCACCAAAACGGACGGATTTCTAGCCGAATTATTTGAAGACGTAGAGAAGAAATTCTAAATCCTTCTTGGATTGAGGAAGAATCTCTATGAAATGGCGCATTACGCCCAATGACTACGACATATATAAATCTAAACGTTGTTATAATAGGTGACAGTTACGTGATGTGCATAGTTTTCAACAATAACTAATGGCAAAGAACGTTGTTTGATGAATAAAGGTGAACATGTAGATGTATAGATTAATGTTCGTTTAGTAAATAACTTAAGTGCCTTAATCATTTTTCAACATTTTTGTGCATTATATTGGTGGAGTCCAATTTAACCTAATTCTACGAAAAATTGGAGGTTATACATTTGTTACAAATTACAGTTTTTGAGTGCGCTGTTGATGTTACTGTTTTCTCCTAATAAAAGTTACAGCTTCTGCTTGTTTGCTGTAATGCTTACGCAAGGTTGTTATTAATCGTATTTGCAAGAGAAGCAACGTAGAAAAATTAAAGGGCAAGGTAAGGTGAACGTTGGCGCTAACTTATAGCAATGGGAGGGCCATAAATTTCCGACTTCATTTCGTAAGTTACTTCGCGATGATTTATGTATTCAGCGCAATAAAAATTCGTTTAACACGCTATCAAATTGGTAGTTAGGGAAAACGCTTATTAACCCCTTTCAATGGAAGATCTTAACCAACTTTCATAATTCTTGATGACAATAGAGCAGTTTTATATCATTTTTGTTCGAGTTTTTTGCAATTTACATACAAATTCGGATTTATAACAAAAACCATTAAAAGTTTTTTAATTAAACGAGTTTCGGCGTTTCTGTATAAATAACTGCCAGTTATTGTTTCTCCAAAATTCACCGTATAACTCGATTTGGGTTGTTTAATTCTAAAGCGGAAGTTTGGTAAGAAGATCGCTAGAAATTAAAGCACGTAAAGTCGGTTGGAAGCAGGTATGACTGCAGAAATTAGTTCTCTCATTTTAGATCACTGCATAAAAGGAAATTGAATGAGTCATGTGATAGTAAATAACCCAGTTGATTTAACGGAATGATGCCGCGCACATGCATTGAGTACGCGGTTGGTCCACAGTGGTACGCTCCACCTTAATCCAGTATCGTATTCAGCAAAGGTACTACTTCACACATTGTTACTTCATACTGAATAAAACGTGTTAATACAGACCTGGTTTTCGCGCGCTAGTATGATAACTCAAGATCATATTCATAATGTTTGACGCGAGATCATTTCTAGTATTCTACATCGTCTCGAGCAGCCGTAAAGTGAGGCAGATAGGTATAATCCATTTTATGACTGTCGAACAGAGAACGACAATAAGCACCAAATTCGTATTTTCAAATTTTAAAAAAAAATACACGCATATTTTTAGTAATATAATTAAGTTTTTGTTTAGAATATTCGATAACGAATGGCGCATGATGAGGTTTACAGCAAACTGAAGTCAAATTGGTCTATTTATTTAATGTTAAAGTAAACATTTGTATTTTCTTCATATTAACGTGCATGTTAACTTTTTTCAAAGCATCTAGCGCTGGAGTCTTTATCGTTACGTATCAGATCTTAAAAACAAAAGTCAGATATTCTTTACTTGTACGGAGTTTTTTTGGAAATACGAAATGCATTTTCCAGTTCTAAGTTCTGTCCAGACCTAATACCAACATTCTTGCATTGATGTACATATGTCGTAGTCATTGGGCGTAATGCGTCATTGCACGGAAAGCCTAGTCATTGGCCGTACTGCAGGCAAAGGCTGTAATCAATCAATCAATCAGCTTTAATTGCTGCCTGGCTATCTGTTAGAATATAGATTTCCGTTCCTTTGAGGTTCCTTTGTCGGCACTTTTTTGCGCAGAAATCTATGGCAAGCATCTCAGCTGTGGGGACATTGCCTAGGGCTATGGTTTCTTTATACCTAGGCCCACAAATCCCTATGCCTGTCCCCTGATCACTTTTTGATCCGTCTGTATACCAGACAGATGAGTGCCTGCTCAGTTGTGCTACCGTTCTCTGCGCCGTCACACGATCGTCGATGACCACTCGATACGGCGTCTCGAAGTCAAACACAACCGGCATGCCATCTATCGGTTTGTTTAAAAATCCCGGCTCTAGAACATCCAGGATCTTTAAGTGGGCTTTGATGTCCCCTGGTTTTATGTTTATCGTCTGGGACAGCTTCATGGCATCCTGCAGAGCGACCCCTTGTACATGAAGATGTAGCGGGGTCAGGTCTAACATTGCCTCTTAGGCCGCTGTTGGGGTAGTGCACATAGCCCCTGTGATTCCCAGACATGCAAGTTTTTGTAATTTCTGCAGCTGTCCTTGCGCGGTTTTCTGCAGAGTTTTCGTCCACCATACAAGAGAAGCGTATGTGACGATGGGTCTTACTACCATCTTGCATGACCAGTAAGTCATCTATAGGGCCATCCTAGCCTTGAAAAGAACTTTTTCGACATGAGCGTTCCAGCTCATTTTGTTGTCTAGGATAACTCCGAGGTATTTTTCCTGCGTGACAAATCCTAGTGTTTCTCCATTCAGTCGTGGAGCTGTTAAATTAAGCTTTTTTCGCTTCGTGAATGGAACTATGATAGTTTTGCTCGGGTTGACACTAAGTTCCTCGTGCGTGCACCAGTTTCTGATCTCGGTTAAGGCATTTTGCATTAGTCTGGAAATAATGCCTTCGTGCTTACCTCTTATTAGCACTACAATGTCATCGACGTACCCCTGAACATTGTAGTCCAAGTCTGTTAGCCTGTTCAGGAAATTGTCCACGACCACTGACCACAGCAAAGGCGATAACACCCCGCCTTGCGGGCACCTCTTCACAGTGGCAGCAGTCAGGTCCTCTCCACCCAGTGAGGCTGTTATGACTCGGCTTTTAAGCATTGCTTCAATCCACTTGGTTGTGGATGGCTCTATTCCTTGCCGTTCAGCTGCTCGTCTTATTGACACAAAAGAGGTGTTGTCGAAAGCTCCCTCTATGTCTATAAATAATCCGAGAGCTATTTCTTTTTCCACCTCTTTCACCAAATGGTGTAGGGCGTCTACTGTGGATTTGCCCGCTTGATAGGCAAATTGCTTCCTATGAAGCGGTGTATTCCTAAGAATTTTGCTTTTGATGTGGAAATCGATAATTTTCTTCATGGTCTTTAAGAGAAAAGAGGTAAGGCTAATAGGGCGATACGATTTGGCCTCTTCGGGAGGCCGTTTTTCTGTTTTTAGTATAAAAACAACCTTAACCTTCCTCCAACTCAGGGGTAAATACACCAATGAGTAACTAGCCCTAAATATAGTTCCTACACATGGGGCGATAACATCGATCCCTTTTTGTAGTAGTGCCGGAAATATTCCGTCACTACCCGGTGATTTGCAGGGCTTGAAAGTGCTAACAGCCCATTTAATCTTGTTTAGAGTAAAAATCTTACCCGTTAGACCTCTGCTGTCCCTCGTGGAGCGGCTAAGTTCGCCTCCTCGAGAGATTTCTTGGCCTGTGCTGTCGTTTAGTTCCTCGGATCCTGGAAAGTGTGTCTGGAGAAGAATCTTTAAGCTTTCCAGGTTGTCCTTGGTGTACGATCCATTTGGTCTTTTTAAAAGACCTATGGGATTTGAGTGGTCTTTTGATAGGACTTTTTGGATACGTAGTGCTGGAGCGAGCTCACTCATCCCCTCGCAAAAGGTTTTCCAAGTTTTCCTTTCAGATCTTCTCAACTCTTTATTATAAAACGTGAGGTTTTCTCTGTAGGCATCCCAGTTACCTATTCTTTTAGCCCTATTAAACTCTTTTCTAGCGTTTGCCTTCAACCGGCTGAGTTTCTTGTTCCACCAGGGAACATCTCTAGTAAAAGTTTTCTTCTTCATGGAACAGCTATCCTCGTAAGAAGAGATTATTGATCGGCTCATGTCCTTCAAGGCTTCATCTAGTTCCTCTGTCGTTGATAGGTTGTAGTGGATGCCGTCTAGCCTCGACTTTAGATGCTCTGTGTAGAGACACCACAGTCTGCCTTTCTAGGCACTCTACACTCCGCTGTTGCCGACCCGGAAGCCTCCAGGTCGAACACAATCATAGAGTGGTCCGACATGAATGGCTCATGAAAAATTTGCCAGTTTTTTATATAGTCCGATATAAATGGGGTCACTAAAGGCCTAAAGGTCAGAGCGTTACAAGAGTTAGGTCTAAGACCTCCTGCCGGACCGCACTTATAAAGGTGGGTTTACTGCCCCTATTTTCGATGTCCAAGTGGTTGGAACAGACGTAATCGAGAAGGTACGTACCTCTGTCATTGATATCTGTGCTGCCCCATACCGTGTGGTGTGCATTTGCATCGCAGCCCAGAATTAGTTGTTTGTTTCCTTTACGGCACTACCCGATGAGGCCTTTTACTTCCTCTGGAGGTGGACTGCTTCCGTCACCAGGGAAGTAGGCCGAAGCAAGCACGAACTGCCTCTTTCCCGTTCTTTGGGGAACTTCCACAACCGCTGCCGCCAGATCCCTAGTTGTAAACTCTGGAATGAAAACAAATTTAATGTCCCTCCTGAGCATTAATGCTGCTCTTGGATTTTCATTTCTGGTGTTGTAGACCAGTTGGTATTGGCTTTGAGGGAGGCCACAAATGCGTCCTCTGTTCAGCCAGGGCTCTTGAATCAGCCCTCTATTTTGTATTGCGACTTGACAAACCTCCGGTAGAGAGCACTAGACTCCGCTTTGGAGTGCTGGAGGTTTATCTGCGCACAAGTGAGGTGCCCGCTTATTTTAAAACGGACTCCCCAGTTTCTTTGGCGGCCTTTTTAGGTGTCTCCTCAGGCATTGCTTGTCTTTCGGTTTTGCCCTGGTCTGCCTCTGATCCTTCGGATGGGCCTTTCCCTTTTCCTCGAGTTCCGCCCTCGGAATCCGGTTTTGTAGCCGGTTTTCCGAGGTGGTCGTCCTGACTCGTCTTAGCCATGGTCGATGTGGACGTTTGGGGTTTCTTTAGAGCTGTCGTTAGCTTACCCTTCGGCCGAAGGGTCACTTGGCCGAATCTGTAGCCAACTTGATAGCTCCTCTTTTTCAGTATCTCGACTGACTGATGATGTACCTAACAAAAAGACGAGATAAATATGGAAACAACACATTTTTAGGTATAATGACTTATATATCTATACTGACCGTGTTTCTTTGAAATACAGCTCCAGTCTTTGGATTTATTTACAAATATCTAGCAGCATATAATCCAATCAGCACAACGCTTCAAATAGTCTGGTGGAATAAATCTTTGCTTGTCAATTTTTCTTTTTAATTATTCTGACTTTTTATTTACACTTTTTAGGGTTGCTTCCGGTTTTTGATTCGAACAAATTTAAAGAGTTCAACAGTTATTGCAGTTAGCCGACGACCATATGGAAAATAATTACAATTTTTGGCTCTAAGCAAAGAGCAAAGCCAACATTGTCTTTGGAGCTGTCTTATTTCTTGCCAACTTTTGATAGGTCCATGGGGGCTCTGAAGGGGAACTTAAAACATGGGGGTCTAGGGTGTCTAAGTCTTGGCGTGACAAGTCATGATACTTGGGGGCTCAGGGCAGACAATAGAAACAAAAAGCGTTCAAATTGGGGGTATGTATCATTGCTAGTTTGTTAATAGAAACTGTTTTTTGCAGCCATCAAAGCAACATTACTAATTCAGCAATGGTACAGAAGGTACATGGCGAGATTGGAAGTGCGGCGACGATACACATGGACAATATTCCAAAGCATCGAATACGCTGGGGAACAGGACCAAGTTAAGGTAATTGTGTTAAGAAAGAAAACGGGGTGTTTGATGATTATTTGGTTTTAACTAGTGCTATTTCGGTTGCTTGCTCAGAAACTGTCATGTTTGTTTTATCGATTGTACCGGCTGCGTTCTAATACACCAAGAATTTGGAGTAACTCCTAAGATTAAAGATTTGTCTTATGGACTTGGATGGATGTGCATTGTAAAGAGCAAGACATAGCAAGTAAGCTAAAAAAAGACAAACAACTTCAATCTTTACGCTTTATGCATATAGTCTATTCACGCAGGCTCACAGTTTTGAAACTGTCAGAAATCCTAGCACTTTGTTGTGCATGGTGTGGTTATTATGGTTCTGTTTTCTTTGTAAAGATTTTTCTAAAAGGTGCGACAAAATTACACTTGTGAAGTTTTGCATTTTGCTATCCCCTATTTCTTCACCATTATCCTGATATATAAATGCCACCCTTTCAAAAAATTTATATCCTAATCATATACTTTATAATAATAATATCAATAATACATACGTTTATTTAGCAAATGCTATGCATCTAGCTATATATACAGACTCTTTACGTATCATATCCTCAATTAATACCCCTTTATACTAGTCAATATTTTATATTGATTCACTAACAGATTGTATAGTATCATACCTCGACATGCGTTATGCGTTGAGCTTGGTGTATGAACCAGGCATTAGATCATGAAAGTATGTGGAATATTTGAAGCTCGTTACTTGTTTTCGACTCCTTTTTGAGCAAAGAAATTTATTATAATTTGCAGACGAAGAGTTCTAATACGGCAACTTTTTATCAAAATTCCACACATAAATATGCTACAGTTAACATTTCAAAGTTTAATACGACAACAGGAAGCAACGTTAGGTAACAATTTAAAATTTACAAAACACCCTGTAACTCAGTAAGGAGGCACATTTTATTTAGCTATTTTATTTAGTTTTAGGTTAAATCTTCATATCTTGTTCCAAGGATTTTTCAGTTAACTTATGTACAATTATTAATGAAACACTTTGTATACACACTTTGTATACATTTGACAATCAGTTTTCATTTTTTCTTTAATGCCCGATTTCACGACTGTTGACACACTGCTAGGCCTCGTGTGTCCAGACTTGATAAAGAACTTATAGCAATTGATCAACAAAATTATAGATATTTAAGGCGTTGATGAATGATTTATGTTCAATTTAAGTTTCTGCATTCCACAATATCAATATTAATGATTTTGTTGATTATTGATTTTGTTGATACAATAATTTTGTTGTATTTTGCTTTAAATTATGTCAAATCTCGACACCGCGTTGACAATAAAGCATAGGGAAAGGTGAGGAGGAGAGGCAACACAAAATTTATGAATTTTCTGTGCTCACCTTTCCCTATGCTTTTGCTTGCCCTAAAGTAGATAGTTACTACGTTTACGCTTTTTCTTAATACGTATTTTGAAATGCGAATTGACTTAATCTCATAGCATAAACGGTCTTAATGCGCATTTGAAATTTCAATACGTGTTTACTCAATGCGGTTTACGCAGCTGGTTTTGGAGTTCAGTTGTGGATGCAGCGTTTCGCAGATAATGCGCATTAGAACAGGTTGTCCAACTTGACAGATCACCCCCCTTCATTTATTTTTGACGTTTGACTGAAGTTAGTTTAAGATGTCATGGTGGGTTGGGTTGGCTAAACTGAAAACAGTATTAAAACAATGTGCATTTGCAATAAAGCATAAACGGGCTTAATGCGCATTCCGCAAATTCGGGAGTTACTTCAATATGCATTGGCAAATGCGAATTGGAATGCGTAAACGTAGTAAATGTAACGATCTTAATTACATCAACTGCCAGGCACTTCATGAAGTGACGGATTTGATCAAAAGCCTAGGACATATACATTAATTGCTATTCATTAACCATTTTTAATTAATCATAAAATATGTCACATTTTTCTGAGATAGGTATGAGTAAAACTACTACACTTGAAATAAGTTGATGATTTTAATAGAAGATTAGTTTTCGGTCATTTAATTAGTGTTAATACGATGTAATTTATTATTATATTACAGCCTTTGACAATTGTCAAAGTTACTTCAATATGCATTGGCAAATCCGAATTGGAATGCGTAAACGTAGTAAATGTAACGATCTTAATTACATCAACTTCCAGGCACTTCATGAAGTGACGGATTTGATCAAAAGCCTAGGACATATAGATTAATTGCTATTCATTAACCATTTTTAATTAATCATAAAATATGTCACATTTTTCTGAGATAGGTATTATTAAAACTACTACACTTGAAATAAGTTGATGATTTTAATAGAAGATTAGTTTTCGGTAATTTAATTAGTGTTAATACGATGTAATTTATTATATTACAGCCTTTGACAATTGTCATCTGTCAAACGCGTGTTCAAAAGAGACATCGCTAGATAGTACGGTAACGTCACGTTCAATTATTTTAGACGACTTTGTATAATCGACTTTTTATCAATACGGCACACGTAGTAAACTGTATTTTTATGGTAGGTACAGTGGCGAACAAATAATTAGGCACGAGTCGTGAAGCGAAATTTCCGATTTTGAAGTTGTATAAAAGGACCTGTAGGAGTGACTGTTACAACGAAACTCGGGAAATTCTTATCGTCCAATGATGCTACAGGTAATAAATATTTATTGGGTTGGAATTTTATACCCTTCAAAATAGACCAAAATAACGTTAAAAAGAAATGAATAAACATTAAAAAACTATTTCAAATTTTTATAAAAGGTAAAGCACAGAAAAATAATATGTCACTTTTGACAGAGAAAACGCACTTTGAGAAAATAGAGTTAGCTCAGTATAAAATCTGTTACAACATGAAAATAATATCAATGACTTAGAGTAATAGTCTTTCACTTTAAAATATTTTTACACGCTCTTTAAATACGGTTTACACAAAAAACCGATACATATCACTTTGAAACGTAAATATAAACAGTTTGGAATTTTATGCATTTGAAAATAAACTAAAATAATGTTAAAAATATATTATTGCACTTTGGGAAATTCTTCTAACTTTGTGCCAATAAACTATAAAATAGCAAAATCACACTCTGCATTAGGTAAAGGGTAACTTGAAGCTTACCCACTATAAAATGATATAATCGCACTTTGGAATTGGGTACACTTAAGCTTTAACTCTACCCTCTATAAAATGAGAGAATGGCACTTTGCACTACTGGCGGCTAGATCCCGCCGGTCTACGGTCATTCCCGCTGACGGAATATAGCGTTGGTTAGATATAGCAAACGATTTTCAAACAATTGCCCTAAGACTTATAACATAGAAAAATAAACATAAACACGTCGCATATTTATATTTATTTTTCTATGTTATAAGTCTTAGGGCAAGGAAAAAGGTTTGAAAATCGTTTGCTATATCCAACAAACGCTATATCGCTGACGTTAAAGTACCGTCAAACGGCTTCCTGTTAAAGTGCCGTTAATCCATATGAGGGCACTTCAGTCTGTTAGGGCAAGGAAAAAGATTAAAAAAGTTCTTTTCAAGTAGTAATTTTTAATCGTGCTTTTCAAAAAAAAAATTACAGGGCCTGAACTGACCTTGCGTAGAACTTCTTTTTCCTAAAAAAAAAGTATCGTTTGAACGAGTATTTGAACCCAAAGGCTGTCCATTGGTGCGCAATCTGTTTTCCACGGCTGTATCGACCTCGCTAGTCGAAGCGTATTCGATCGTTGTACAGTCTCGTCTTCTGTGATGACACCACTTGCGCGTTGCGCGCGCATTCACGGCACTTTAACCACAGTGACGCTATATTCCATCAGCGGAAATGGCCGTGGAGCGGCGGGTTCTAGCCGCTAGTAGTGCAAAGAGCCATTCTGTCATTTTGTAGGGGGTAGAGTTAAAGCTTAAGTGTACCCAATTTCAAAGTGCGATTGTTTCATTTTATAGTGGGTAAGCTTCAAGTTACACTTTACCTAACGCAAAGTGTGATTTTGCTATTTTAAAGTTTATTGGCACAAAGTTAGAAAATTTTTTGGAAAGTGCAATATTATATATTTCCCATATTTATTTCGTTTGGAGTTTATTATTGGATTGCAATGCCCTGCTCATCCTACCGAAACGAGTTGGTTTACACTGGGAAGATACGTGCCTAATTTTTTGCTTGTCACTGTACTCGGTACAATCTATTCCCCAACTTTTAATCAAGACTAGTATATTTACCAGATACAAACTCACATCGCAATATTTACAAAGCTAGCAACACAATATAAAATAAATGCGAAAAATCTTGTTTACATTATTATCCACTTTTGCAAGGATGCCAAATAAATAATGTTATCTCAATGATTTGTTTTGAAAACTCGACAAAGACAAAGTTTTAAGTGCAAAATTATTCGTTGAATTAAAGATAAAGATACACCTAGAAGCAGATGGCGTAACCCCTATATTCTCCAAGTTTTTAATTCTATAATTTGTAATGCTAGCAAGTATAGTATGGTTTTAGCGCGCCTCCGTCGGGACGTCTTGTAACCTTTAATCTTTTCAAGCCGACTCGTTATTCAGTTTCCTTCGGTTGCGAGCGTCTAACGATATCTAGAAAAACAATCACTTTTACTACGATCATCCAAACAACCATGTTAAATGTTGCGTGTTGCGTAAACAGGCCAAAACCGGTGCGAATCAGATAGACACGAGTGACGTTGACAGACTCCGTCAGAAGGAGTGCGTTTTGCTTTTATTGCCGGCCTACGAAGACAACACCGATACTTTGTTTTTCTTTTTATCGTTAATTTGTTTTCTTTAGTTTAGTTTATCAGTGTATTTAAACTGCTGTCAAACGGTTTGCTGTTAAAATGCCGTTGATGCGTGCGCAACACGCAAGTGACATCATCACGGGAAGACGAGAGAGTTCAAAGATAGAACACGCAGCGAGTAGCGAGGTCGGTAGAGCAATGGAAAAGAAGTGGTTTTAGAACCGACTGGTCCCAAGTTCGGTTTTTCACTCGAACGAAAAAAAGTTTTACGCGAGGTCAGTTTAGGTCCCTCTATTTTTTTTAAAAGCCCGATGAAAAATTACTACTTGAAAAGAATTTTTCCAATCCTTTTTCTTGCTCTAAGGCACTGAAGTGACGCCATATGGATCAACGGCATTTTAACAGCAAACCGTTTAAAGGCAGTTTAAGGCCAGTCTTAAAGGCCAGTCGATTACACGAACAAATAATTTAGTTGTATGCTCGCGTTCGCGTTTATAATTTCCTTCAGGGTGGGATCCAAGTGACGTGGTGAAGGGTGGTGGTCAGGAAGCATCCATCTTTCACTTCCCTTTCAGCTTTTGCACGACTCAGCTTTTTTCTTACAACCTTTTCAAGAGACAGTCGCCTTGTCGAGTCTAAGGCCTAAGGTTTTTATTGTTTTGTGCGAAACCTTCCACGGTTCTAAAGTACCCCGTTTTCAAGCACCCGAAGCCAACTACACCACAACATTTGCCACTACAAGGTAGGTTCAAACCTAAATAGATAGGTAGTTAAAGAATTGCGGAGGACACCATAAATGGTGCTCCCCTGCCCACCCGTCTCGCGACATTAGGCTTCTCCACGCCTTCCCCCTTGTCACGCCAAACACCTGAGAAGGGAACCCAATCCCAATTCCGCACTCCGTAAAAACTAGCGGGGGGAAAACCCTGCTTCCAGGGAATCCCAACCCCACAATCCCGGTGTCGCACTCTCCGTTCAGCATCCCGCCCTGACCATATCCCTCCATATTCAGCATCCCGCCCTGATTTTTTCTTCACCCTGTTTTAACTTTCCCATGTCCCTTGCCACGCCATTTCTTGTCCGTCAACCGCTAGCTAGCTAGCGGTTGGAGGATTTTTATAGAGGGCCCACCTCGCAGTCCCTACGCCTTTACGACGTAGGGCCCCCCAGCCCCACTGGTTCCGTTCTTTAGCACGGTTGCCAGCAGGGTTACGGTATGCGTGGGACCGTCAACCGCTAGCTCCTCGGCAGTGAAACACAGCCACTCCCAGGCAGCCCAACCCGCGTGTTGGAGGGTTTTTATAGAGGGCCCACCTCGCAGTCCCTACGCCTTTTAGACATAGGGCCCCCCGGCCTCACTGGTTCCGTTCCTTGGAACGGTTGCCAGCAGGGTTATGGTATGCGTGGGACCGTCAACCGCCAGCGTCCTGGGCAGTGGGTAGCTCCCAGGCGGGCCCACCCCGCGGTTGGAGGGTTTTTATAGAGGGCCCACCTCGCGGTGGCAACTCAGTTCAAGAAGCGCCCCCCGGCCCCGCTGGTTCCGTCCGCCTGACGGTTGTCAGCAGGGTTACGGTATGAGTGTGACCGTCAACCGCTGGCTTTTGGTCGGGTTCCCAAAAGCCCACCCCGCGTATTGGGAGGGGTTATAGAGGCCCTACTCGTGATCCCGAAGGACCCCCGGCCCTAACTGGTTCCGTTCTCCGGACGGTTGCCAGCAGGGTTTACGGTATGATGTGTCGCTCTTAGCTTCGCGTACTACTAGACCCCCCCGCCGCGGTGAGGCGGCGACACCTCGAGGGGGAGATAGGTAGTGCGGGTTTGAATCCACTTTCATGACATAACCTCACTTTTGCATGTGCGGGTTCTGGCCCATAAGGGAGCAAAGCCCTAGCGCCCCCCCCGGGTTTCGCCCTCCTCCTTGGAGCTCCCCAGGGGGGCCCCGTGCAAATCTATATCCATAACTTCACTTTAGCATTAGGGCCCCCAAACCACCCCTTCAGGGCCCCTTGAAGCCTACCCTGCAGCCTTCTTGAGGGGCCCCTAAGCCCCCGTTAATTTTTGCTTTGCGCACGCGTTTGCCTTTGCTCTATGCACATGCGCGTGCTTTAGCTTTGGGCGGTTAACTTTACTTGGGCTTTGAACGTGCTTAGAAAGGGCTTTTAAAGGGGCTTTAAGCGCTTGAAGGGGCTTAGAAAGGGCTTTGGAAGAGGTTTAAGGGCTTAGAAAGGGCTGAATAATGAATAAATTCAATATTAATCATTATTCAGTATTCAGCTCAATGAAAGCATCAATTGTAGAAAGAGTAAATCGAACATTGAAGAATTTAATGTGGATGCGGTTTAGTTTGCAAGGAAGTTATAAATGGGTTAAGATATTAGGTGATATTATAAACAATTACAATAATACTTTTCATCAAACTATTTGTATGAAACCTATTCAGGTTAATGAACATAATGAGAAGGATATCTTGAAATCTTCATACACTCATATTAAGATCGCCAATAATGTTAATAAATTTAAAATTGGTGATCATGTTAGAATAATTAGGTATAGAAGCGTTTTTGATAAAGGTTACACTCCCAATCGGTCTAATAAAACTTTTATTGTAAAGAATGTAAAATTAACAAATCCAACCACCTATGAACTGGGTGATGAACGAGTCATCAAAGGGGGACTTTACGAATTGGAACTTCAGAAAGTTAAACATTCCAACGTCTCTCTAGTGGAAAAAGTTTTAAGAAGAAAAGGCGTCAAGATCTATGTCAAGTGGTTAGGACTAGACAATAGTCATAATAAATGGATTGCAAAAAATAATGTTGTATAACTATTATTGTCAATAAATGTTGTATTATAACTGTTTTCATTTACAACCCCATTCCACAGCTCTCCAAACGCTTGAAACCACTTTCCAACCGCTTTAAAGCCCTTTCTAAGCCCTTTCAAAGCTCTTTCTAAGCCCTTAAACTCCTTCCAAAGCCCTTTCTAAGCCCCTTCTAGCGCTTAAAGCCCTTTTAAAAGCTCTCTCTAAGCACGTTCAAAGCCCAAGTAAAGTTAACCGCCCAAAGCTAAAGCATGCGCATGCGCATAGAGCAAAGGCAAACGCGTGCGCAAAACAAAAATTAACGGGGGCCTAGGGGCTCCACTAGGGAGCTGCAGAGTAGGCTTCAGGGGGCCCTGAGGGGGTGGCTCGGGGGCCTTAATGCTAAAGTGAGGTTATGGATTTAGACTCGCACGGGGGGCTCCAAGAGTGGGGGGGAAGCTCCGGAGGGCCCTAGGGCTTTGCCCCCTTATGGGTCAAAACCCGCACATGCAAAAGTGAGGTTATGTCATGAAAGTGGATTCAAATCCGCACTACCTATCTACTAACCTAGTGGGAATTAATATTTTTCGTTTATTTGTTATCGTATTTTTTGGTTCTTCATAAAGCAGGTCTAATGACTCTGCTTGAAGACATGGTCGTAATTACTTAAACATTACGAAACAATCTAGTTTAGATAACTTCGGCCATATTCAAGAAATTTTTGGTGCAAATGGTAGGAAAAGGCTTATTTTTAGCATATTCTGTAAAAATCAAAATGCGGAAATACTTTTTTTACAAATATCTAAGAACAAGGAAAAGCATAGGAAAAAGTGAGGAAGTTAGGAAATTAATGAATTTTGTATTACCTCTCCTCCTCTCCTATCAATGTTTTCCATTGGTTTTCTTTGGCCTAAGACATTTGAAAGAAAGTATTTTCGCATCTTGATTTTTACAGAATATGCTAAAACAAACCTTTTCTTACCATTTCCACCAAAAATTTCTTGAACATGGCAGAAGTCATCTAAACTAGATATTGATCACAAAAAATATTATTGGAGTGTATATTGGTAGAAGTAACTTCAGTTCTGTTGGTATTACTAATTACCATATCCCCACTGTAATTTGGCGTCAAACAGGTGTTTGGGAGGTAAACCAAACCAACAGCGCTTTGACATTAAGATAGAGGGATAATTTGTGGAATTTGGAGTTTTTACCACGTATTCCAGCTCTACTAAAGATAGGTATGGGTATTGAAATGAAATATTATGTATTACTACAGAAGAGAGAGGTTAAACAACATAATAATATTATGTCAAAACACAAATCACGTAATACTGTTTATTTAAATATAACCCATTAAGGAATTAAGAATAATGCCGCTTGAACGAATGCAGATACTGCCTTTGAAAGCGTATCTATCAATTTCTTTCGGAGCTTTCTTTTCTGTCGATACAAATTTTTTTTTGTGTAGATCGATTTATTGTGCGGCGTTTTATTCTCATTATTTTGCGATACGGTTTTGCAGCTTTAAGCGCTGCCAGGATAGTTATGCACCTAGGGCTAGACGCTAGTGGCAGACACGATGGTTCAAACCCATTGATGGTTAATTAATAGTGGGATCTCGACAAAAGGTTTCGATCGCCGCGACATCAAGTCGATTTTTATCGACCTTAAGGAAAGAGGTTTAGAGAGGGTCTTTTAAAAAAAAGCTGAACCGAAAACGGTTAGGAAGCACGTGACCATTTAGAAAGTGTTGCAGCACAAGAAGAAAGTTCGTCAGTTTCGCGCCATATAAGCTCTTTTGTGTCTGAGCTGTAGATGGTTGCCTCTCGCTCTACTACATGGCGTTTAATCACTCTTACTCTCTTACTCTAGCATAATTTTGGCGGTGGAACATTTAAAAATTCAAACATTTGGTAAAGTGGGGGAATAAAAGCGTTCGAGGAGCAAATATCTCACAGCCACATTTCTTTTTTTTTTTGTTTTGGGTTGCATGGGGGGCCCGGTTGAACGCCGAGCCACGCAGAGGTCAAATAGACCCATTGTGTGCACCCCTGTTTGGTTTCTAGAGAATCCTTTTAGAGCATGCCTGTGCTCCTGATAAAGCCCAGTAGCCTGCTCATAGGAGCCCTCCTGATTTCACTCACCTCTAAGAAGGGAAAGTCTAGATACCTGGATCTCTGTGCAGCAATAGCCGGGCAGTGACATGAAGAGGCGTTTCTTCCTCCTCTTATGCACAAGAGAGGCCACGATGTAGAGGTGCCTTCTGAGGGGGCAGTGTCTCGTGAGCAGTCCAACCGCCTTCCTCAGATCCTCCCTGCTGAGTCTCAGAAACTCAGCTGATCGGGACCTGAAATAAAGATCCTTGTTGGGTTTTTGCAGTGAAAAGTAGGTCATAGTTTTGGTTTTTATTGCAACAAAAATAAGAACATTAAAATACACATTTAGTAGCGTCGGCGTGGCTTACGGAACTAGCAAGCAAGATGGATGCCTCGACAACAGCTCTATCCGCCAGATGAACCTAACATCGAAGCGCACGCCATCTCCCGGCAAACATCTATGGGTTAGGCGCGCAAATTCAAAATACAAAAATAAACGAATTATTTCTAACAATCCTCGACTGTCGAGGTGACACACATTTCTTACGTTTTGTACGTGCCGCGTAGCGGCGAGTTTTGTATTGAACGAGTGCCATAAGTGCCTTATGAACGAGTTCTTTCTACTATTTTTTCTACTTTGGATCAATTTTAAATACTACCAAGGTTTGATAAATATCAGATTCAAAAATACTCCTGTAAATCGTTTCATTTTGACGTTTTTAAATTTTAATCCAAACAGAATATTTTTCTCCTCGAACTCCCGAACTAGTGTTTTTTGTTTAGTTGCGTGTTTTAAGACTCAAGATGATCAATTATGTCCACAGATGATTTATTTAGATCTTAAAATACAAAATTCTCAGTGGCAAGAGTTTGCCGGTCAACTCTGCTACTGCATTGCAATCAATACTCCAACGTTTCCTATCTCACGAAATATGTTATCGCGTTATTTGCAACATCAATAGCATCTCATTGTTAATAACATGGGCCCGAGCAAAACGACTCCTGAGGGCAACCTAACCTAACGCGCTATTATTGTGCTGAAATAGCTAATTTGTTTTCAGCTCTACAATTTTTTCAACGCTCTCCTGACGCACATTCCAAATACAACGAACAGAACGTCAGAATCCTCGACCACCTCCAGGAACTCATCAATTGGTGAGACTCTTGACCTTTATCACTAGTATTGTCGTTCTACTATGACATGTAAACATCATCCCTAACCTATAATTACTCTTCCATTAATTCTAAACAGAAACGTTACGGAATTCTAAAGGGTAATTTGCATAATAACTGACACAGAGCAGGGGCATGTAGGGAAACCTATAATATGGTGTTAACGCAACTTACCCTTATACTAAGTTGCACCCCTGAGAAGCTATTTAAATTGGGGTTTAAAATTTTGAAAAAAAATTAAAATCTTAGTAGTACTTCAACTTAGAAAAACCAAATTTAGTATACGTTCTGAGTGTACCAAGAGCAATAATCCATAGTAAGTAGAGATCTATTGAAGGCATTTTAACGAGTTGATTAGGGATGATGCACTCTTAAAATGTGACAGAACTTGTTAAAAAATTGTTATTTGGTTTTATGAAAAATTTAATTCTAATTTTTTTTACTTTTGTTATTTATTTCAAAGAACTTTGTCGTTTTCAAGAAAAACTCGAATAACTTAACACATGTATGTCTCTATACTACCAACGGACAGTTGTTTGCAAAATGGGGGACCCTGTCATTTCGGAACGGGAACACAGAGCTCTTCGGAGAAGGTGTCATCAGAAGGGGGATACATGCCTAAAGTTATAATTGCTGGCCCCTCGGGGGGTCTAGAGGGCGCAATCGGGGAAAACGGACGAGATTCGGGTTGTTTTCCGCGGAAACTATTTTATAATTTTAGCTATTAATTGTTTCATATATTAAAGCTGTAATTTTACTAATAACAAAGATATTTCGGTTGAGTCACTTTAATTGACTCACTCTGTATAGCTGTTCGGCTACATAATGTAAACGCGCGTTTATATGACTGTACTTGTTTGCATAACTCCGGAATTTTTGAATAACCACTCAACGCAGTTTGATTATTAAATGGAAAATTTTATGCTTTCTTTTGTTTTTTCAAGAGGACCTAGATATGAAATTTGAGGATGAAACCGACGAGGGCGAAGAGGAATTGATGGACAGCAGCGAAAGAGATTACGGATTCAAGCTGCAGTTTCCGCTGGACGAGGAACAACTAAAAAGACTTATTGAACTCTATCGGAGAAGGCGGGTAAGTTGAGAAGGAACTTTCACCTCATCTAACCATTTTTCGATTTTCTCGTTCCTATCAATTCTTTAGAAATGCATTGCCTACAATAGTCATTGCGTACCGCACAACTCACAAAATACAGTATTCATAAATCCTTCACTAGTCGAAGGCTACAATGATCAGGCATCGAAGAGCGGCGTAATGACTTCTTTTTCACTTCGTCATTGGGGTACGAGTAAATCGGAATTTATTTGTATTTATCCCGCATTTGTCGTAACTTAAAAAAAATGTACAATGTGTATCTGAAATACTTGTCAAAAACTTAAAGGCAGGTAAATCAAGTTAAATAATGAAGAAAGCCTAAGTAATATTTTTTCGATAAGTTGCTTCTAAGAAAGGTGCAGTCTCTCCACTGTGGTTTTTATTTGATTGCTCCCGAATCTTTCAAGATAGAAAGATAAAAATGTGTTGTCTAAATAGAGATTTTTGCAACGTTTGTGAACGTTTTCCGAAGTGTGGCGCGTCAGATGTGAACGCCTCTTTACTTTACAAAGTTCAGTTATGCTGAAAGCAGAAAAATCAAAGCAAAATCGTTGTTGGACAAAACGTTCTGGTTTGATTATACAAGTTACGCGCCGCTTTAAGGGTAGAAACAAATGTATAAAACATATACTATGCAGACTCTTCTAATTTCTGAATTTTAAGTAAAACTATTTTATATTATGAGATGGTACACTGGTGAGCAAAAAATTAGACACGATGTTTCTTTCCACTGTAAACCAACTCCATTCGGTAGGATGGAGAGGGCATTGCGATCTACCTATTTCTAGGTAATTTGCGACCGGGCGAGGGAGGTGGGTAACCTTTGGGGTAGGTATAAACTCCAAACGGAATAAATATTTATTACCCGTAGCATCATTGGTCGATAAGAATTTCCTGGGGTCCAATACGGCAGACTGGCAGGTGGTCTCGCTGACACAGCCACTTTTACAGCCGGTTTTATACAACTTCGAAATCGCCGATTTTGCTTCACGAGTCGTGCTCGCCACTGTACTGGGCGTCAGGTAGGGGCGTCAGGCTAGGGGCAGGAGAGAAGAGGGAACAGGGTAGTCAGTAGTTACCCCACCTAGTAGTTTTTGCAGGAGTTCACGAGTTGTGTCTAATTTTTTGCTCGCCACTGTACAACATGGGACCACCTTTGGCATATTAGAAGTTAGTCTGAACCTTAAGCTATTACCTCTATTACTAAACATAGATCACTTGAAATGACTTCATTCAACACATCCCTGTGACAACACCGGAATTTTCAACTTTGCTTTGTTGCAGCACTACCGACTCCACGCTCGTTATGTGGCTGAAATTTTAAAGGAATCCATTATCAAACTGAAAAGATTGCCCAACATCAACCTCGCATCTACGGCGATTTCAAAACAAATCACAGTTTGCGGGGACCTCCACGGCAAGCTCGACGACCTTCTGGTCATATTTCATAAGGTAAAACTTTATTGTTTTCCATTATTTTTATCGGTTTTAAATTGAATTATCAAAACTTCTCGGTTGACATAGAGACAACTGCGCTTATGGTATGTATTCATGTCGCAACAACTCTGCATTGTATTATGAAGAATGCGTTGATTTCGAAAACTTTAGGTTTAAGGGTACCAATTGACAAACGGCAAAAAGCCCGCACGCGGCGTCGTTACGGTTGGAAATTTAGTTCGTTTCCACACTCTTTGTGATAATTAATTGATTGGTGGCTGACATTACTCACCGGCAGACGTCACGATAGAGGATGCGACATCTCTCCTCTAGTGGGTTGACCGTTGCAGCTTCCATTCTTGCCGCCTATCATAATACCCTTCTGAGAAAGTGCTGTCGTGAGAAAGCGCAAAAGCACTGTTAAAAAGAAAAGTGAGAAACGCGCCATCTGCTTCACAGGCTCTACACTGTTAACGTCTAGAACTTACTTAAAAAGTGGGCAATGGTAACAAAAACTGTTACATGACTTTTAGTCTTATTTAAAAGCTTTCATTAATATAATTGCATAAAAAAGTACATTTGTTCCTTTGGAAGAAAAATTTTACTTTTGCAACACTTTTTTTAACGTTACAGATTTTATTTCTATAACAAAATTTTGGTGCCAATTTTATAAATTTTTCTCCAAAGACGTAGTTTAAAGTTTGCTTTACAAGATTCCAAAGTACCATCTCATAATATGATATAGTTTTTCTTAAAGTCCTGTAGTTGGAAGGGTTTGCATAGCATACGTTTTATACATTCGTTTCTACCCTTAATGCAAACTTGCGTCGTGAATTTCATACTGGTAATATCATTGGTCCGACGGGATGTGCGCTTGGATAATGACACTAATTCAATTAGGTAGTCGTGCGGCGGTCATGGTTCTATTTAATTGAAAAGTAATTTGCTCCCTACACAACACGAACGCTGTGTTTTAGTCTTTTATTTTTTAGACCGGCTAATATGTATTGCAAAAAGAACAAAATATACAAGGTGAGGCAATAATGCATCCGACTTGGATAGCTCGAGTTTTTATGATAGCTAAAAATTTGATAACTAGAAAAAACAATGTACAACCGGAAATTATTTTTGAACATACCTACAAGCTGAGACAAAACGATTATACAGGGGTAAATGATATTTTTTTTAATGGAATGTTGTGTGCAAAAGAAGATTTTTTCGAGCCTCTTCTTAACCTCTTTTCAATCCAATATTCTTACTGACTTTTTCCTAACCACTTGGATGTAGTGATTTGTTCAAATGATTTAACCCTTGTTGCTCGCACTTGAATATTCTATGTTTATAGAGTTTAAATTTGTCTAATAAACAATAAAAAATTAAGGCTTGGTAAGCTGTTAAAAGAATGCAAATGCGCTGCAAAAAGTTTTGATTACAGTCCCTGCACAAGAACCCGGACGATAACGATTGTTGTACTTTTTCTCTCCCTTTCAAAGAGGGGCTGCTTAATTATTGGTGATAATATGACATGCCCTGAGGGGTTCCCCATATCCTGAAATGCAATATACCACCCCTTGTAAAAAGCTTTTGTGCTGATATTTATTTATTTTCTTATTGCATTGCTAATTTTTGTTGTCACATTGTAAAATTTTCAGAATTAGGGCAAAAATTCTAAATTTGCAAATAATCTTAGAATCACCCCTCATTAGCGATGTTGCATTATTTATGGAGACTCTATTTGCTCAACAAAATCGTGATTATTTCGGCTGACAAAATTTTTGTTACCAAACTGCCTCCATTCATGTTGCTAACAAGATGCTCTTTAGGAGCGCATTATAACTTCACTTGTGCTTTTAGTTTATTACATCAGGACGGAAATGTAATTCTATACTTACTACTTTTGCTTTTAGTAGGCATCCGAGCTACGTGTACCATTGAGACTCTAACGGGATAATGCCACAAACAATTTCAGAAATTTTGTTTTTCCAGAATGGGTTGCCATCTCCAGAAAATCCCTATGTTTTCAACGGCGATTTTGTCGACAGGGGCAAACGCGGCATCGAAGTCCTGCTGGTGTTGTTGTCGTGCATGCTGGTTTATCCTGGAGGCGTGTTTCTAAATAGGGGAAACCACGAGGACCACATAATGAATTCAAGGTAACAGGGGATTGCGTGTGACATTGCCACTAATTAGACCCGTATTGTCTTTTAGATACGGCTTTGTGAGGGAGGTCCAGTCCAAGTACAGGGTAAGTGACTTTTTGCCGATAAACTGAAGGCTCGCTGAAGACCATCTTTCGCGATGTCAAGTATTTTATCTTGTGAAACTTACGTAGGTGTAATATTGGCACCATCGATTTTGTGTCATGACCACTTTCTACGAACCTTTAAGGTGAACGTCTCCGCAATCACATGCGTTTTTTCCTCACTGTATGCATTTTGACGTGCAGAGATTAGCTCTTTCATTTTAGACCACTGCATAAAAGTAAATGGAATGAGTTAAGTGCAAGTAAATAAATAACCCAGTTAATTTAATGGAATGACGCCGCGCGCAAGCATTGAACACGCAGCTGGCCCACAGCGGTACGCTCTGCCTTAATCCAGTATCGTATTCAGCACGCTACTGTTTCACACGTTGTTACTTCATATTGAATAAAACGTGTTAATACAGGCCTGGTTTTTGCGCACCAGTATGATAACTCAAGACTTCATAATATTTGACGCGAGACATTTCTAGTATTCTGCAGAGTAATTGCACTACATCATTTCGAGCAGCCGTAAAGTGAGGCAGATGGGTATAACCCATTTTATGACTGTCGAACAGAGAACGACAATACACACCAAATTTGTATTTTCAAATTTGCAAAAAAACACTCATAATTTTAGTAATATAATTAAGTTTTCTTTTAGAATATTCGATAACGAATGGCGCATGATGAGGTTTACAGCAAACTGAAGTCAAATTGGGCTATTTATTTAATGTTAAAGTAAACATTTGTATTTTGTTCATATTAACGTGCATGTTAACTTTCTTCAACGGAGCTTTCTTGGAAATACGAAATCAATTTCCTCTCTTTTTAATACGTGTCTCTACTAATACAAACAATCATGTCATTGCATTTTGCTGACGTTTTACAATCACAAATGATGCAGCGGAGACGTTCCTCTTAAGAGATGTATATTTCACACGAATTGCCCTCTCTATACGACGAACGAGCGCACTTTTTTTAAACTATTAATGGCTAATTTTTAATTTTTGTATGATCGTATAATGCAAAATGTCAACACTGCCAAACGATCTCTAATCAACAAAAAGCCTGACGAATATTGTTTAATCAGTATACAGTTTGTTTCATTAACAACCGTCTTTCTTCAGGTATTTAGGTAATTATTCCAATCAGTCGGCTACAGCTTTAATTCACTTAGTAAATTGACGTGAGAGAATTGTTGAGATTGTTTTTGGTACCATGTCTTTAACCACTTAGATCTGGTTCTTTTTTCACTTTGTTTTTTTCTTTAAAGCAAAGAACCAAAGCTACTGCAAGTAGATTATTGGTCGACAAATTCATGATTACCTACATCAATTTACAGCAGCGATAATTTAGAACTGAACGATAAGTTGTGTGGTCACTGTCGGTCTTAAAACTTACCTTGCGGCTTGAACTGTAAAAACTGTAAGCAAATTATTGTGCTTAATATAAAATGAACATACAGGCCTCTGAGTGACAGCAACGTTATCAATTTGAATGGATCTCTACCACTTTTAAGTCATCTTAATAAGGACCGGTTTCATAATGAAATTAAAGGAGACTTTAAATTTAAAGTCGACAATAACCATGGTTACCCATTGTTACAACAAAGGAAAATTGGTACTTTAAACTTAAAGTCCTCAATAACTTGATTATGAAATCGAGCCTAAGTAATTTAAATAAAATCTTCTATCTTATCATGTCTAGGTTCTACTTAATCTTAAATTTTAAATATTCCCTCATAAGGTGGTCATAAGGCGTATATGGTCTCCCTCTTATTTTCCAAATTTAAATTGTGACTTGAAAGTTTGGTTTTAAGTCGGCGATTAAATTGTCTATTGCTGCATTAGAGAGGGGGAAAACGAGAACATCATCGACATATAACGCTAGATAAATCGGATTACTGTTACACCTTCCCATAAATACGCATTTGTCACTATTTAACTGTTTTAAGTGGTAGTTGGTGAAGTACTCAACAAATTTATTATTAATACAGCAGAGTGGACTTTGTTTTAGACCATAAAGACTTTTGGTCAATTTGCAGACATGATTGGGATACTTCTTATCTTCGAATCCTCGAAGTTGCTTAATGAATATCTCTACTTCTAACTCTCCATTAAGCCACTTGGTTTTAGTGTCAAACTCTGCGAGTTCAAAGTCCTTTGCAGCGGCTAAGGCTAACAATGCACAAATAAAATCGTATCTTACAACGGGCTAAAAAGTTTCTTGGTAGGTAATTCAACTCCTGACTGCTGTGTGAAATTTTTGGCAACAAGTCGTGCTTTGTAACGACTTACGTTTTCTTTTAAATCTGTTTTCAACAAAATACCCACTTAGTGTCGATTACACTGGCATTCTCTTTTGAGGGTTTTAGTATCCAAGTAGGTTTGGTTCAGTACATCTATTTTCTCTTGCATATCTGATTTCCGGTCTTCACGATTATCACCATTTATCGCTTGCTTCTTCATAGGTGTTAAGGGCTTTAACTGTGAAACCATAAGCTATTGTTGTGACTTGGGCGATTTAATTCTTCTCAATTACGCAATAAGAATTTATTTGGTGCAGCTTCTTTTTGTTGATCATCATTTTGTTGAACATATTTGTTGTCTTCTTGGTTGTTCCTTAGTTGCCGAATGTTAATGGTATTAAAGCTTCTTCGGCTGTTCTTCTTGACGTGCATTCTTTTCATTGAAATTTACATCATAGCTGGCTTTAATTTTTCTAGTTGTTACATCTCAAAGTCTATAATTTTCGGATGGCGTATCGTATCCGACAAACATTAGTTTCTTACTGTTGAGCTCCCACTTCTTTCTTAGATGGTATGGTATTGACTTTTATGCTATACTACCAAATATCTTTAATTATTTGATTCCGGGCTTTTTCTTAAATCATTTTTTATTTTAGGTTGGGTCATTTCCTTTTATCGGCAAAGTGCCATTTACAAGTGTTTACACTCCCTTTGCCCACAGCTCATTTGGTACATTCTTGCTTAAAATTATTGTGGAGAATACGGAGCAAATATATTATGTATGATACCTTTGTACTCTAGATATTCATCGTTTTTGTAATCTGTTTCATTATCACTGTGCAGAATCTTGATCGAATTACCAGTTCGGTTTCTTAGAAGCGCTTCATAATCTTTGAATCTGTTAAAGACATCAGGTTTATGCCTTAAAATGTAGACCGTTCCATAATCAGTGTAGTTGTTTTTAAACAATACGAAGTAGCGTGATCCATGTGGTAATTTAGTGCTCATTGGACCACAAACATCTGAGTGTACCATTTCTCCTCGTTCATAACTTTTAGGTTTTGAAGAAATGTTGTGGGATTGTCTTGATTGTTTTCCAAACTGGCATGCTTCACAAAAAATGTCATTTTTATCTACAATTTGTAAACCGTTGTTCTTGCAGACTTGCTTGATGGCTTTGAAGTTGATATGGATTATTCGTTTGTGTCATACCTTCAGGGAATTTTTTGCAACATCGCACTCTGGCGTTGACTCAAATCTAAACAGCATTTTCCACAGATTGTTATCACGTACACCCACACATGACAACTTTCCTTTTTGATCTCTGAATTCACACCTTTTTCGATAGACATGATGAGTAAACTTCTTGTCAGTCATTGTACCTACGAAAAAGAAGCTTTTGTTTAGGGTACAAATATACAAAACCTTATTCATAGTGCGGTTCTGCCATTTTCCATTTGATTGCAATTTTATGTTATCAATATACCTGCGACGGATAACACTTTGATGTTAGCTATCTTGACAGAATTTGGTAAATTCGTTTCTTCAATTTTGTTGACCCAATTAAGTTGATTTATCACGTGGACGCTGGCTCCAGAATCACAAATCCAAGTTTTTTGATCATCATTGGAGTTGGCACTAAAAAAGGCAGAAATATCACAAATATAGGCATCTGGCTTCTCAGATCCTGTAGACGCTTTCTGCATTCTCGAGCCCAAAGATCTTTCTTTTTACAGTAGTGTTAGCAACGAGGACATGTTTGAATTTGGCGCGACAAAGTAGAGGGCCGGAAGTATGGAGCTGCCCCCTGTCCACCTCGTCGGTAACCGAGTGAAGCGACGACCGACTCGGGACTTCCGTTCGAACCGTGGCCTGGGTTAGATGGCTGCTCCTCATCTCTTCAGATTTCCACGTGGTGTTTTGGAATTTTGTTAAATTAAAAGATTTTATTTGTATCGAAGCTTTTATCAGAAGTGGAATTGTGCTCACGTCGTCAAGGCTTGTTTCCTGTGTGGTTTGATATTTTAATTATTATATTTGTGTATTGCTTGATTTTCTCTGAATTTTTTTGGGTATTTTTATTTATTGTTTTATTGCTGGTGCGTTATCATGGAGAATGTTTTGAGCGAGATGCTAAATCTAATTCGAAATACTCGAACTCGAATTTTCATGGTCGGATCTGCAAATTTTGGTGAGAGTTGGGCGCTTTCTAACGGGTGAGTTTAAAATCTGATTTGATAATTGGTCCCCAACCATTCGAGATTGGATAACGTTTAAACGTGAGTTTTTGGAGTCGTTTCCTTCAAAGAAAATTCTGGGACAATTGTTACACGAGGTTGTAGTTCCAATTTTAATACATGTGGTGCTTATAAAAACTTGCGTGCTCGTTGGAGTCATCTAGATTTAGTAGAGCTAATTGTTTATAGGGTTGAGGAAGATAAAGTTCAAGAGGCGGTATCACTTTGTAATTTCGAGTCCATTTCGGATTTAATTTCACCAGACTAAAAGGACATTCTTCGTTGTTCTGGTTGTAAATTTGGATTATGATGTGGTTGTTGGTTGTGATCAGTTACCCGGTCAAAACCGATTTTGTTGGTTCGCAAAAACCATTGTATCAAATGTGTGTTGAATGCACATACTGTTAAAGACAAATATCCGATGCCCCGAATTGACGATCAGCGGGTAATTCTTTGCGTCTCTTGACTTGGCATCTGGATTTCATCAGATACCTATTCATCATAACTCAATTTATAAGACAGGATTGGTGGTTACACCTGAGGGTCACTCTGAGTTTTCACGCATGCCTTTTGGTCTTGCCAATGCATCAGCGGTTTTTCAAAGGGGCAATTAACGATGCTTTAGAGGAACTAAAATATACAATAGCTCTCGTATATATGAATGATCTTTTAATTCCATTTGAAACTGTTGAACAAAGACTTGTTTATTTGGAACGGGTTTTGAAAGCCTTGAGTGTTACTGAATTTTCTCTTAATCTTGCCAAATGTAATTTTTTTTTTTACAATTCGAAATTGAGTATGTAAGTACCTTAGTCGTCACATATCTAGTGCTGGAATTAGACTTAGCGATGTAAAAGTTGAAGCATTGACTAAATTTTCTTCTCCTCAGAATGTTAGGCAAATGTGACAGTTTATGGGCCTTGCCAGTTATTTCCGTAAATTTATTCCTAATTTTGTAGTCATACTGCATGTATTACTAGCCTGAGGAATCCGAATTTGCCTACGGAACGGAGTTTCATACGGATGCTAGTTCAATTGGTTATGGAGGAATTCTTATTCAGAAATATGACAGTCAGACTGATGTTGTTACTTATTTTAGTAAAAGAATTTCTCTTTCGGAATCGAAATACCATTTCTATGAATTGGAGACTTTGGCCATTGCAACTCTCTCAAACACTTTTGGGTCTATTTGGTTGGCATCAAATTTATCATCGTTACAGATTGTAATGCTGTAAAGGCTACTGTTAGTAAAAGGGAAATCCTTCCTCGAGTGGCGCGTTGGTGAATTTACCTTCAAGATTTTGATTATGAAGTTGTATATCGTAAAGAGTCTTCTCTTAGTTATGTGGATTTTCTCAACCGAAACTCTGTGTCTGTTTTGCGGGTATCTCGAAATGAATCTTGGCTTCACGTTCAGCAAAAAGGTGATGCCGAAGTACAGCAAAGGCTATCCGATCTTCGTGAAGGAAAACTGGATCTAAAACAATATTTGGAGAAGGATGGGTTGCTTTTTCTGGTTTCTGGTAGGCCAAAAGTTGTTCGTTATTTTGTTCCACGAGAGAGTCGACTTGGATTATTAAGGCTTTTTCACGGCGGTGTGAACAAGACGATTGCTTTAATAAATGAATATTTCTGGTTTTCTCAGAGAAATATAAATATGTTCTGGTTATAGTGGATGCGTTTACAAAGTATTGTTATCTTGTACCACTGAAATCAGTAACTGTTGACGAAACTCAGCAGGCGTTACAAGTTTTCATCGGTTGTTTTGGCACACCTCGAATTGTAATCGTGGATAGTGCGACAAATTTTTATAACTTCTCTGTTTGCAAATTCTTGAACGAATGGCGCATCGAATACTACTTGATTACCCCTGATGTACAATATGCCAATGGTCAAGTAGAGCGGTATATGACCATTATGAATCTCCTTCGTATCGAGACCCGAGCGAGGACAGAATGGCCGAACGTTCCATGGAAAATACAATTAGTTCTAAATACAACTGTTTAGAAAACTATTAAAATGACTCCCTTGGGCGCTCTGATTAGAATTGAGTCGACAACTTCGTTGATTCAAGGCGCGTTGAGGAACCTTTTATACGATTTGACCGAGTGTTGAAAGCTGTGACGCTTTACACGTGATGAAATGTTGAAAGCTGTGACGCTTTACATTTGACCGACGATTTGACCGAGTGTTGAAAGCTGTGACGCTTTACACGTGATGAAATGTTGAAAGCTGTGACGCTTTACATTTGACCGACGATTTGACCGAGTGTTGAAAGCTGTGACGCTTTACACTTGATGAAATATTGAAAGCCGTGACGCTTTACATTTGACCGACGATTTGACCGAGTGTTGAAAGCTCTGGCGCTTTACACGTGATGTAATGTTGAAAGCCCTGGCGCTTTACATTTGACCGACGTTTTGAGTGAGTGTTGAAAGCTCTGGCGCTTTACATTTGACCGACGATTTGAGTGAGTGTTGAAAGCTCTGGCGCTTTACACGTAATGCAATGTTGAAAGCCCTGGCTCTTTACATTTGACCGACGTTTTGAGTGAGTGTTGAAAGCTCTGGCGCTTTACACGTGATGCAATGTTGAAAGCCCTGGCGCTTTACATTTGACCGACGTTTTGAGTGAGTGTTGAAAGCTCTGGCGCTTTACACGTGATGCAATGTTGAAAGCCCTGGCGCTTTACATTTGACCGACGTTTTGAGTGAGTGTTGAAAGCTCTGGCGCTTTACACGTGATGCAATGTTGAAAGCCCTGGCGCTTTACATTTGACCGACGATTTGAGTGAGTGTTGAAAGCTCTGGCGCTTTACATTTGAATAAGTGTTGATAAAGTTTGATAAGTGACGATAAGTATTGTTTTACAAGTGGCAGAATTGTATTTGAAATTGTTTAGATATCTGATTATGCTTTTTGTGCAGTTACGATGATGACTTCCCCCTCTAGGATGTGGACCAACTTCGAGAACGAAGCTGATGTCAGTCTGACCGTGTTAGCAACGGGGACATGTTTGAATCTGGCGCGACAAAGTAGAGGGCCGGAAGTATGGAGCTGCCCCCTGTCCACCTCGTCGGTAACCGAGTGAAGCGACGACCGACTCGGGACTTCCGTTCGAACCGTGGCCTGGGTTAGATGGCTGCTCCTCATCTCTTCAGATTTCCACGTGGTGTTTTGGAATTTTGTTAAATTAAAAGATTTTATTTGTATCGAAGCTTTTAGTAGTTACAATTGGTGGTTTTCTTTCTTTTGGCTATTTCTTTCTTTTTACTCCGAGCGTTGCTTTGACTGTTTAGTTTTTAGTTTCGCTTGTAGAGCTTCAACCTGAGAAGTTTCAACATTGGCAACAGTCATTCTCACCTCTTTCTTCTGAAGACGCGCAATGAGATTTGTGAACGTTTGATCATTGTTAGCTACAGAATCTCGAGCCGTTCTGAAAACGTTAAATTCAGGAGGCAAGCTACTTATTAATTTCGAACAGATGGCGCTCGGCTGACCGTTTGATTAATGTCTTCTAATTGTTTTATCAACAACTCAAGTTTTGCAATGTGTGACGCAACTTTCTCACCCTCCGTCATTTTGAATTCATAAAAGCGTTGTCAGACAAGTTTTTTTTTTGAAATTCCAGACTTTTGTTCATGCAATGAGATTAGTTTGGTCCATATTTCTGCAGCAGATTTACAATTTAAGATTCAAGGGGAGAGGAATAAACCGCCTACCATGCAACAAAATATATAATCAAATCAATTTTATTCAAAAACGGTGCATACCATCGGTATTCAACAAGAAAACCTTTATTATGTAGAATACATTGAAATTCTATATTTTACGGTAAAAAACTAGAAACATTACACACAGGAAAGTTGGGATTATTTCAAATCCCACAACCACTCCGCTTGGGACAACCCAGGATTTAATTTTCAAATTATTTCTATTTCAGCTGATTACGCACAAAAAGGAGTAATGATTGTATAAAAACTCATTATTTTATCACTGACGACTTTGGAAATATTCAGTAAAAACCATTCATATAACCCACATTTAGGGAGCTGTAGCTCCGTTAGAAAGGATTTTATACTTCAAGTTTATAGACCCCGTTTTCTTTTTTACCATAGAAGCCGTGGGTAAAGTATTGCAGACTTTTTTCCGAACACCTGTATAAATACTGACAGCCATTCATTTAAGTAAACTATGAGCTCTTTATGTAGTCGAAATTGGGGTAGGTATTACCCGGCGGCCGTGACGAAAATTGGACAAGGGAGGAAAATTAGTGTCTATAATACGATTTCAGAGAAACTCCGAGAAGTTGCTGAAACTGATCGAGGGTGTCTACCGCTGGCTGCCCCTAGGTACTATCGTCAATAATAAGGTGCTCATCGTCCACGGAGGCATTTCCGATACGACCGACCTAGATCTCATTAGGAGCCTCGATCGAGGAAAGGTTAGCTTTTTTCTGATATTTTTGCAACCTGAAATCCATTGTCTTGTTACAGTATGTTTCGCTTCTCCGTCCGCCTATCAGTGACAGTTCAGCACCCGGTGCCGAACTTATCGATAAAGTAGAATGGAAGCAGGTATGTAGGTACATACAGCCGGAAAATTAAGTAATGCACAGGGGGTGCACAAATGATCTACTTTTGCGCATTACTATCAAATATAACGTGGAAAAAGTTGACGATTTGTGATCCCTTTGTGCTTTTCTAATGTCTTTAAGTTTTCTACAAGTTTTTCCACGTTGCACTTGATAACCCCCTGTGCATTACTTAATTCCTCAGCTGTACGAGACGAATCTAATAACTGCTTTGATTTCATTCCAATGCTCGTTTCATCCACGATTTTCAGGTATTCGACATTCTCTGGTCGGATCCGCAGGTCGGAAATGGATGCATCCCTAACGCTTTACGGGGAGCCGGTACTTACTTTGGTCCTGACGTCACAAAAAACTTCCTAGAAAAAAACCGGATGTTATATATAGTTCGGTCGCATGAATGTAAATCGGAAGGTTACGAACTTATCCACGATAACTCGGTACTAATTAACTAATAGCTTTGCGATTGATTAAAAACATTCTCTGTTGTTCCAGGTCGTAACGATATTTTCAGCATCCAATTACTACGAGCTCGGCTCGAATAAGGGAGCTTACTTGAAATTAGTCGGACCCCAACTCGACACACATTTTGTTCAATATATGGCGGCGGCTGGCAGAGCTAAAAGGTTAACGTTCCATCAAAGGATCGGCCTAGTGGAGGCTTCCGCTATTCGGGAACTCCATGGCCAGATAATGGCCAATAGGGTCAAATTAGAAAGGGAATTCGTCAAAGCGGACCCGGAGCTGACAGGTACGGGTGCTTGCTTCTTCAATCATTTGATTGTAAACGCTCGTTTTAGGCCTTGTCACCGTAAGTGAGTGGTGCACCGCAATGGAAGAAGCCACGAGGCTGGGGTTACCGTGGCGGATGCTCAAGGAAAAGTTAGTCACGACAGACTCCGCCAGCCAAAAAGTTAATTATAGCACCACTTTCGAAAATATAAGTAATCACAAAATCAATGTAAGTAGTCAAAAACTTGTGCTAAAATTAGATCAATTAAAATGACAATGACAATTACAAAAAGTAATGAAATCGTAATTGTATTTTTTTCTAAATTAACACTTATCATTTATCAAGTGGTGGGCGTATAATTCTATATGTCGTAGTCATTTCAGGGAATGCCCGGCAATCGCTGTAATTAAGATTGTTAAACTCTCTGTTTTAGGGCAAGGAAAACAGGGAAAGGTGAGGAGGATAAGCAACACCAAATTCATAAATTGCCTATTCTCCTCACCTTTTTCTTGCCCTAAAACAGAGAGTTTAACGATCTTAATTACAGCGATTGCCGGGCATTCCCTGAAATGACACATTACGCCCAATGACTACGACATATATACTAAACTAAAGAAAACATCATGGAAGGGCTTGAACCCAAAATTGGTGTACGTAGATATTCTTTAGCCGAATTAAAGACATTGTCTTAATTTACCTACGCAAAGAAGAAGAAAATGAGCTACTAACTAATACATTACGTTTTGGTTTCATAGTCCGTCCAAGGTGCCAGCACAGTTGTCGAGACCCTTTACAGAAATAAGAGCAGTCTGGAAGCGATCTTTCGCATAATCGACAAGGACAACTCAGGCTTCATAACACTGGATGAGTTCTCGGACGCATGCAATCTAATCAAGGAGCACATGCCGAGTCCGATAACTCAGGAACAACTGGTGGAGATCTGTCGTTTGATGGACATCAACAAAGATGGTCTCGTAGACCTGAACGAGTTTCTTGAAACATTTCGCCTTGTGGACCCTGAGAGCCGACCTACTGAGACAATTTATGCCCACGAATCCAGTCCGACCAAAGTGACCAGCGTTGAAATTAACACTATTGCTCAAGCCACTCCGCCAGCCTCGCCAACTCAGGTGCAAATCTCCGAAAAGAGTCCCGCCACCAACAACAACTTCAAAGTGGCATCGCCTTCTTTGATAGAGTCTTCCCAAGCTGAATACAACAATTCGAATTCCACCGGCTCTTTGATCAATACGGTTATGACTCGCTCACCGGTGCTGAGTAGTCGACGAGGCGACTAAAAAACTGCTACTGAACATATCTTCTTAAAGTCGAAAAAGACCATGAATGTGTTGTTATTTCTTTCTACATTACCTTTGTCACTTATTGTTGAATTGATGGCCTTTATTCTGTCCACCTTTATAGAAAGCAATGATTTCTTTGCCTTATCCACGATTTTTAAAAAAAGGTGCGCAATGAGACATTATAGTCTCGATTCGCTAAATGTAGATTTGGAGGAACGACGCAATAAAGATGTGCTTGACATGATATTATAATATGGGGCCATTCATAGAAGTTAACTATTTAAGTATATCTATGAGATCTATAAATTGTTGTTTAAAGATTATACAAGATCCCATTACGTTAATTGTATGCTCTGAATGTGATATTATTTTTATATTGTTGTTTTAACTGAGTAGAGAGAGTATATCGACCATATTTGTTTAAACAAGTGATTATTTGAATATATTTAAGAGTGTATAATATTTTAGATTAGGTAAAACTGCTGTGCAAAGTGTAATTTTTTGTATCGAAGATATCCCTATTTCAGTGTAATTGCTGCCATTTTCTGTAACTAAAGCTTGATGAATAAAGTAAATGCTGTTGAACTTGTTTATTATTTTAGAACTTTCTTTTTAATTTGCCACCTCTACTTGCTTTCAATAAGGATATGTTAGCACTGCCACGATTCTTTCATTTATGGCAATAATGACTTAAGTCGTAGATTAGATTAGATTGCAAAGGGGTCGTTTGGCTTTCCAAACTAGTGCTGGCAAAAACCGGAAAAAGGTGAAACCGGTTTCGGATAAAATCGATCATCCGAATAACCGATTATTCGCGGTTTTAGTTAAAACCGAAAATCGTTATTCGAATAACCGATTATTCGAACAACCGATTATTCGGATACCGGTTTTCGGTTTTGACTAAAACCGCGGATTATTTGAAACCGGTTAACCGATTATTCGAAAAACCGGTTTCGGTTGCCAGCACTATTCTAAACTGCGACCAATGAGGTCTTTTGTTCAAACCCTGCCGCTAATTATTGTCCCAAAGGCATATCCCTTTTGCAAAGTTTACAATGACTTTGGAAAACCTTTTCTTCACTTCGTCAGGTGATAAAATCACACTGCCAAAGTGAATTAGTTTTTCGGCTTGCTAAGGTCACATAGTATGTGTTCTAAAAGTTTTTTCTTCCGATCCACATAATCTAACATAGGTATCTCACTGTCCGTCTGTCTCGGTTTCTTGAAGTGGTACCTTAATTGACAGTGTCCAGTTAGGAGACCGATAATGCGTCTCATTTTGTTCCTTGTCAAATCGAGAGAAACATTGTGGCCTTTGACGAATAGTCTATAAATTTCTTCGCCTATCTTTGTGCTAAAACTTTTCCTGTATGATATTTTAGCATTTATTTACCACCTATGGATTTTAGCCTTTCTTTGGCTTTTAGTCAGCCGACAGAACGACTCTGGTTCTATAGGTGGGGCCTTCGTGCCTCGTCGACTGTTTCGTTTCCTTCAATACCCTGACGCTCTGGGACCCACATGAGGGTGAGTTTGTTGCCTCTCGCCAGTTGTTTCAAAGGTTGTTTGCATTTCCAGACAGTTTTAGACTCAAAGCTGTAGGCTTTTAGAGTTTTAATTGCCGCTTGACTATCTGTTAGAATATAGATTTCCGCTCCTTTGAGGTGTCTTTACTGATACGCTCTTGGCTAGAAATTTATGGCAAGCATCTCAGCTTGCATAACGGTGGGGACATTGCTTAGGGCTATGGTTTCTCCCGGCTGTAGAACCTCTAAGATCTTTAAATGAGCATTGATGTCCCCCGATTTTAGGTTCATTGTATGGAACAGTGTCATGACGACATCTTGCAGAACAACCCATTGTACAAGGAGTTGCTCTGTACATACATGAAGATGTAAAGGGGTCATAGTGCTTGTGGAAATATAAATTCCAAGTAGATACTCTACCTAATGTCAATTAGTTTGATGATCGTAAAATAATGATTGAATCATAACGCTGTAAAGTTTCTACGGAAAGCTTTTCAAATTAAGGCGCCGGAAAGTTAATTCAGAACACAAATAATGCAATTTCTGAATACGAAATTATAGCTTATTAACATAAATACGGGGAAAGTTAGAGGTCAATTTTAAATATGGAAGTTGCGATTTTGCGGCAAACCCGTTGCCACGCTGTTTTCCCTATCTCGGTGTCGCAAAGTTGCAAGCGGAACTGTCACTTTGCGATCAGATCTGTCATTTCCCCGAGAGAAAATTCGTAATATGGTTAATATCAAGATTTATGACTCGAGTAACACTAATTAATCCAAAATAAATTACTTTCAATCGAATTTCGAAGTAAGTACCCACAAAAGACCATGTAAATCACCAAAGGTTGAAATAGCTATTTATGTAGTAAGTTGCAAAATGAAAGTGTTTTTCGTACCAAGACGTTTAATAACACGTCGTGCGCGAAAAACACGAATTTTGCAACGTACTACCGTTGATTGACATACTACATTCAAGATTTTTTTTTAATCGCCCGAGATAGTGCAAAATTTTGCGGCAACTTTGCAATTTTGTGAGGTGGGAAGTCAAGGCCGATTCGCCGATTGGTGGAGCTGCCTTCATAAACAATTGCGATATAGGAAAAGTCGATCTTAACTCTACTTTGCCGCAGAATCCCAAGTCTGCTTGCAAATCTTGCAATGGTTTTGATATTTTAAATGGAGCGCCACACCGCGCAGCTGTGATTGGCGGGAATGATCCGCGATACCTCAGGGTCTAGACGCTGCTAGAGTGCTAGACGTCGATGCTATCGTAGATTGGATGCTATGCTAGTGACTAGTGAAGCTAGTGCTAGTGGCGCAGCTAGCTTTGGGCGGTAGTTCATATGAGTAAATAAATTTTTGTGGCTTTTGCTTTTGAGGTTATGCAAACGAGAATTATGACCCAATAACTGAAAACATGGCCAAAAAGTAAAACGTAAGTTTTTGTTGTTGTGATTCAAATTCAAACGTGATTTTTTAATTATTTAGGATTATGTTACTAAATTTGGAATAAACAACTTTTTCTTCCTTTCAGGATGCGTATTTTAATGTATGCGACAGCTGTCGTCACGTTGTGCCTCGGCATCGCCCTTATTTTTCCGACATGTCTTTTGTACGGATTGATTCTGATCTTGACTGTTTCAATGATGGTATTATGCATGGTTATTGTAATTTGGGTGCACGTCAAACTATCTTCACGACATGTACCTGCAGTTGGAGCCGAACATGTCTTAAAAGAAATAGAAAACTTTCGAATTACTCTCATGGTGACCAATGATCTTTTGTCAATGTGATTATAGCAACTTGTTTTGCAGCGCGAATATAATATGTCCCCTGCTTCAAAAACACCTCAAAACCAGTTTCCCGTGATTTTCGGAAGAACTGTCGACAGCTTGCTGCAACAACTGTTGGACTTTATTGCTAGAGATTATATTTTAGTTTACCTCAAGGAATATGCCTATAATTTTGAATTATTGGGTGAAACCATTAAGTAATATTTAGAACCTTGGAGTCCACGGTTTTTTAATGTGTTTGTTTTTACAGAGAAGATCTTTGGGGTGCTATTGAGTTGTGGCATGAGCGCTTTTCAAGAGTTGATCATGCTAAATTGATTGCTTGTGATGTCGTGATGAAAATTACGAGTCATTTTGAGACAATTCGGGAGTCAAAAACTATGGTGTAAGTGCTTTATAAATGGATTTGTTTCGGCTAATTTGTGATTTTAGATTTGATACCGACCACCCTCCCGTTTTTGCCGTGTCTCCGCACGTCATGTCTTCAGATAAAGAACTGCAATATATGCGGAACTTTAGTGAAATTCTGATTATGTTTTTGCTTCCACGAAGCTACTCGTTGTCACCTTCTAAGTATTTTCTGAGAGAAGTACTTACCTGCAAAGGTACTTACATCTAAGCCAAGTTGATACTAAAGATTGTAGCAAGTCATTTTTTACTTAAAATTTTCATCTTAGCGATCTTGACCTGATAGTCCAGGAGGCAGTGAAGTTTTATGATGCTAATTTTTCCAGTCAGCAAACATTGATAGAATTGTTCAGTTAGTAATTCTAAGCAATATTTTCTATATTCAATGGGTTGGTTTTCCGATGGGTTGAGGCAGAAAATGCCTCAGAAGACACAAATGCGCTTTTTTTTTTCCACTGATGAAAATGGTTTTAGTAGCCAGGGGTTTACTAAACTTAAATAGAAAAAAATTGTCTGTCTGATCTGTAAACATACCGCATGTGTCTGACAGGTGAAAAACTGAAAATTATTTAAAAAAGTAATATTCCTTATTTTGGCATTTCTGAAAATTTGTCAGATGATAGTTTACATTATAACAATAGCTTAAAATACAATCTGGCTATTATGGAAGACTCCTAAAGCCTTGCCTGGGTCATCTAATGCTCGCTAGGCGCGCGCAATTCGGCACGTTCGAATATAACGAATCAAACGTGTGCCAGGAGAGCCTGGCGAGGCTTTCGTGTTTGTAATAATTTTTGTCAGTCAGTACCACTCATAGTTGTTGTGTTTGGAAAATCGCCACTCGTGCTCAAGCACTCGTGGCGATTTTCGTCACGAGAACTATTCGTGATCTGACTGACAAAAATTATTACCCTCAAGATTCATACCACTTGTATTATATACGAAAATCGCACGACACTGAAAAGTAGCTAATAGAAAAATAGAATTTGGTGTCATTTATAAGTGAAAATCGCACGGCACTGAAAAGTAGCCACTAGAAATACAGAATTCGGTGTCGTTTCTATGACAATATAAAGATTTACTGAAAATTTTTTGCAACTAAGAGCCGTATGACACGATACTTATTTTAGTACTGATTTCAGTACTGAAAATTTAGCGCTACTACATCCAAGAAATTTGAATATGCCAGTTGACTTTAATTGGCGCTTAGTGCTGCATTTTGTTTTTGTTAAAATTTCCAAACTTGTCCTAAATTCGGAACTGAAACTGCCGACAAGCTGCGCGCGCAGATTCAGTACTGAAATCAGTACTAAAATAAGTATCGTGTCATACGGCTCTAACTAACCCAACATGAAATTAATAAGTGAAAATTATTTCAGCCAACAAAATCATTTATTTATTAAAAATGACATAATAATGACATAATGGCCTAATGCCGGTGTCGTTGCGTTTTTCTTACCGAATATGCCCTCGTGCATTGATTAATATCCGGAATTTTTTTTCTCATGCTTTTCCGGATAATAAGTGAAAATCGCACGACACTGAAAAAAGCCAATAGAAAAACAATATGACAATATCCTGGAAATTTTTTCAGCCAATCAAAATCATTTATTTATTAAAAATATCAAATTACAAAATTAATATTAACTTCAACAATAATTAATTAGAAGAGTTACTGTGAAAATTGAACACACAATTGTTGTAAGTAATCATATTTGAATTATCTGACAGTGATGAAGTTTCATTACAAGAACTGCTTTCAAATGGTTTTGTTGGCTGCCTCATTGAATTAATGATGGTTACCAAACTATCATTAATTATGATGCTCCATGTCCATTTGTAAGTATGGACGGATAGAATGTGCGCTGCTATGTCCAGCAATTTTAATAAGCTGTTGTTCTCCAACTCCTTGCTTTGTTAAGTTTGAAACTGCCGTGGCTCTTACAGAATGATTAGTAATTTTATTCTTTTTTCTGTCGATACCAATCTTTTTGCCGATTCAGCTATTCAGAAAGATATTTGACTTCTTCCCACAGACGTGTTTTTAAACCATTCTTTAGATTGTTGGTTTTGCCAACTTGGGTTAGAAGTTAAAAATAATCTGTCTGTGCTAAAAAAATAAAATTTCTAAGAGTTTTCTCAACAATCTGAAAGCAAAAAAGGGTTGTTTATAATGTATGGCAAATTGCAAGATTGTAGTTACCGAACTGGACAAATACCTAGATTATCTTCATTCTCCACCAACCATTTACTGTCTGCTAGCGTTTTCGAACTACCTTGGCTTGTTTTGCTAAATACGAGATTATATTCAACACGTCATGTTCTTGCAGCATTCTTGTCTTTTTCTTCTATAAGATGTTGAATACATCAAGTACTTGCTTCGCCTCCTCGCCAAGCGAGCTCCTATCCGGCAATGTGAAACAGTTTTTTTGTTGTAGCCCATTTGGCGTATTTTCATCCCATATTTCAATCATTTTTGACAATTAAAGATGCAGAACTGTGTTTTCTTTTTATGGGGTTTGTCTGTGTAAATCTCGTCTTTTTGCGTCACGTGCAACTTTGGAGCTGCTGAATTCAACGTCGATAAATAAATGGATCAAACTTTATATTAAACTTCTTATAGTACATTTCTTGTATCTTTCTTGTAATTGTTTGGTAGTGGAGTTCCACATGATTTTTACCAGTGACTCCTTATATTCTTCCTCATGTTAAAAGCCCAGTCTTTTAATATAATTGCGAGCTTTCTTTTGATACGTAATTTTCAAAGTTATACCTTTTTTCTTTACAAAAACTTGTAAACTGGGCGGACGGGAAGGCGGGCGGACGGGAATCTATAAATCGCGCTTAAGCCCGTAAGAAGATGAAATTTATTGTTCTTTGCCAGGCGGGCTTGCGGGAACGGAAGCGGGTTGCGTTGCGAGAATCTAAGAACGACTACGTACATTTGTAATGTTTTATCTTCTTACGGGCGGACCGTCGGACGGGAATCTATAAATCGCGGTTTAGGGATCCGAAAAATCGGTCAAATTTTCCGGTCCGCAAATTTTCAGCCAAACTTAATTTCCTCAACTTCAGATAAGCCAGATTGCTTTTTTTGTAAGTTTTATGATATACTTTAGTAAATGTGAATGATTTTTAACTGGAAAAATAAGTCAACTAATTTTTTTATTTATTGAACTAATCGGAAAATTTTTGACTCAAAAATTGTTGATTAGTGTCACTAATAGAACAAACTAATTGATATACATCAACTGGGAAAATAAGGACCAAAAAAATTCTTTGCCTCTTGGACTATGACATACAAGTATCTAGTCGTAAATATTCTGATCAAGTTGAGCTAAAGAAATTGACGCTAACAAAATGTTGTCTTCTGGTATTGACGAACTACATGAATTAAGTTTGAAAATGAACTCTGTCCCAAATGTTTTGCAAGTGACGGCACTTCTGAAATTCTAGTGTTCAAACCTTTTGTGGACCTCGTGACTGATCCAGATTTCTTCAACTGCAACGTAGTTTATTACATTGAAGCACAAAAGATAGCCACTAACGTCCACGTTAAAGCTTTCGAATACGCGAAAAGCTTCGAGGACATTGTAAAAATAATTTCAAAAACCAACGACGTCGAAGCACTCAAATCTATAAGGTACCGTTTCAAAATTTCAATTTTAGCGTTCAAATTGATGTTTTTGACAGGTACAATTTGGTGACGAAATTGATGCAAGCCACTACCTTACAAAACTTGAACCGGTCCAAAGGTGTAGATCTTGACAACGAAAAAGCTTCGCTGGCCTCTTCAGGTGTCAATAAATCCGACATTAATGCTGCGAAGAAATTGCGCAAATACATCAACCAATTAACAGTAGCAAAAAATGAATGCGAAAAGCGTTTAACGAGTTTAGGCTGGGAGTTGGGTCATCAGTTTAACGACGATTTTAAAAAGGTTTTTAATATTTGTTAAAGTACCTACATTTCTATCAGATGTTTTTAGACATTACCGATTTCTTCTATATTAGAGCACATTTTGGGCCGAAAATACTTGTCACAGTTCTTGGAAACTTTAGCCAGTCAGGATTTGGTTAGTTATTGGACTGCAGTTGAAGAATTGCGAACGTCGCATCGGAAAAACTGGCATCAACTAGGCGCTGAAATTTTTTATACTTTTATAAGAAACCCCACTTCTGAAATTAAAGTTGATAAAAACACTCGAAAACGCATGGAAGCGTTTCTGTTAGGTAATTGGATTAAATTTTGCTAAAATAAAGATTGTCCACTGTTTGCAGGTGATAAGGGACCAGAAGTTTTTTACGAGGTGCAGTGCCAAGTGGTGCAAACTTTTGAAGACAAATACTATCAACCATTTTTGATTAGCGACTACTATAAAGAAATGATTGCGGCCATGGAAAAAGAAGACGACATATCTGATATTGATAGCCGCTATTTTGATGAGCGCCAACTCTCTGGGGACTCCAATACCAGTGTTGACAGTAGTGCTTTGAACGTAGGGGATCATTCGAATTACGCGAAACAAAAACTCGATCAGCTAGAGGAACGCCTAAATAACAAAACTCAAGTAATAAGTTCTTTTATAGTTCTAGTTTTAACATGGCCGCATTTTAGGCTTTACAAGCTTTACGCTCTTCATTGAAGCCGGAATCGAAAGTGTTGAATAAGTTGGAGAAAGAGGTTGAATGGTTGCAAGGAGAACGTAGGCAGTTGGAGGCGCACTTGAGTAGGACTGAAATTTGGGGGGAAAATTTGGGCAAGTGGAAAACGGTCGTACAGTCCGCTGAGGTAGTACCCAATTTTGCACACAATCAATATAGTTCCTTTTTAATTGATAGATTCCGGATGAAAAGGAACCGCCCCAATTTGTTTTGGTGGTTCACATGGCCGAAAATGAAACGTCAGAAGGCGACGAAAATATAAGTACTGGTTGGGTGGTGTGCCGTAGCCTGACTCAGTTCCAGGAACTTCATAGGAAGTTGCGTCCTCTCTGCTCGGAAGTGCGCAACTTGGAACTGCCCTCAAACACTTTCAAGTTTTTGTTTGGGAAAACAGAACGAAGTTCCTTGGAAAGGGCCAAGCAACAAATACAACGATATTTAGATGTAAAGAAGCGCGATCCCGTTTGTGATTTACTTTTTTACTTATTTTTTTTTTTAGTTCGCCCTCAACGACGATAAACTCAACCAGAGTGAAGCTATTTATTCGTTTCTCAGCCCCAGTTCGGATCATCTCAAGCATTCCACGCCAAGTCCCAAAAAGTCGAGATTTTCCTTCTCGACGCTTTTCAAAAGGTAACGTTGGATTTTATCTACAAATAGCACTTATAAAGACAGGCATCAGAGGTAGTAGGGCGCTTGAGTGTGTAACGAGATTTTTTTTAACAATATAGTAGATTTCCAACTGAATGGCCGCGAACTGAAATTACACGAATGCCCGTGCAAACAATACAATTTTGCCTTAATTTCTACGTATCTATAAACAACTTTTTTCCCTTAGTTTTATTTTATTTGTATTTTCAAATTGTGAAGCTAGAAGCTCCTAAAATTTGCAGCGGGAGTGAGCAAAGTCGAGAAGGCATCTCCTCCCTCAAAGAAAGTGAAGACGAGGACCTCGCCCAATGCCTTGACGCTCCCGGTTCTGACGCCGTCGATTACATCAGAAATGGCCACCACGTGCGCCTCCATGACGACTCTAAAGACACTATTGCCGAGCCCTTATATGCTTTGTTGAGTGAACTCTTTGATATGCGTGGAGTCTTCAAATACGTTCGCAAAACTCTAATTGGTTTCGTACAAGTCACTTACGGCCGCAACATCAATCGCCAAATTTACGAAACTATCTCTTGGTGGTTTTCCGAACATATGCTTCATTATTATGTTACGTTTGTATTAAAAAACTTTTGGCCCGGAGGCGCTTTAGCGAGCAGAGGTCCACTTAGGACTAAGCAGCAACAGATAGAAACTGCGAGAGAGGCCCAAGATTTGTTCGTTAATAACGTTCCAGAAATATTGACGACACTGGTGGGCACGACGACGGCTAAAAACGGAGCGAAGAAAGTTTTTGATGCTCTTCAGGAGCAGAACATGAACAAACAACTGCTTTACGTGAGATACCAATTCTTGAGAAAATTTCGATAAAATATTGAAATAAAATTTTTCAGGATATTTTCGAAAGTTTGATGGACGCCGCGTTTCCCGAAATCAGTTAACCAGTTTCAGATTGTCAATCGAGTTGTATCGAACAAACCAACAACGTGTTATAATATTAACACTTGTTATTTTAATTATTAAGGAAAATTATTTTTTAGAACATTTTACCAAAGAAATATCAATTGTGCATATTCGATTACTATCAACACTAGACAATGAAAAACGTTGCGCTATTCAAAAATAGTAATAATCACGTCAACAATTCTGATTGTTCAATGTGTTGTGCCAGCGCATTAAAATCACTGCACAGTTTCTGACTTATCAAGTCAAATCAAGGAATTCCCATTGAAAGTCTACTATTTCTTTAGGACTCATCCTATTTTATACTATTAATTTTTTATATACCTATTGTGTATTGTATATTGTGTGTAAATATATTAGAGCAAGTACTTTTGGACGTTTCTTTCCGCCAAATGAACATTATTGAGTTTTATGAAAACATCTAGCTTTTAGTGATATTTGAGGGTTATAGGAATAGATCAAGGTAGATGTTTAAGGAAAATAAGAGTCGTGGCAACATTTAAAATACATCGTTTATTATCATGTTTCTCACCGGAGGCTCGACAAGATTCATGAAATCTATAAGTTGCATGACTTACGAACATAAATAGTAGTGTAGGTACTATTAGTATGTTCTTATATTTTAAAACATTCATTTAGTACGTATCTACTTAGTGACTTAATCTGGCAATGGTTCATCGCGATGCGGCGTCGTTGTTGCAGAAACGACGCTTCGTCGCTCATAAGTAGGTACATAGTTCTATAGAAAAGTAAAGGAGTATAAATCGTATAAATTTATTCAAATCATTGAGCCAGTTCTCGTGTTTTTGAGCTAAACTTGAATACTGATGATTGCTATCAGAAATCAAACACAATCAATGCGTTAATTTTGAATTCCTCATTCACAACAAAAGATGATTACGTCTAATAGATGTACATTTAAAAAATTTAACCCTTATTTTGCATTAATGCCCTCGCAAAATATTCATTTCGGTCGAACCGCCTTGAGCCCTATACGGTTCAACTTGATGAATATGTGCTCCTGCCATAACTCATGCTTTTATTTCATACAGAAAAATATAGTTAAATATTTTGCTTTGTTACAAAATATTTAAATACAATACAATTTTTGATTACTTGTTTTTAACAAATCCTATCAATCAGTCTTAGATTTTAAACACCATCATACTATTATTTTATAAAAAAATATTACTCTAAGTATCGTACAGCATTCATTCATAAGTACTTATAAGAAAGGTCGTTGGGAATATTGTTTTTTTTCATTCGTTTTCCTCAGCAAAAATACAGAGCAACGTGATATGAAGTTACATACAGAAACAGCTTCTTCATTTTCTTTAAAAAACGAAAAACAATTATTATAAACAACTTGTTCTTGTTAACGAGATATGTGTAACATCTATTGAATAGTAAGTAGGTACACTTATTTATAATACCGTACATAAAAAGATAGTTTCATTAAAATAACAAAAAGAATAATAGCTTCATAAGTCAACAATTACATGAATACCAAATAAAATAGCTTTTATTGTATAGGTAGTATCCTCTAACCGTGCTATTATAATATTAACTCGGGACTTTAATCGTTGAAAATTATAGCTCGTAACAATGTAGAAAAATACAAAAAATTTATTATTAATCTTTGGAAACACTCAAAGACCACAGTTAATTCACTTCTCTAAATTACTGCAATTTCTCAATAGTTTACATTTACATTCCTCATTTTGTTCCAAATTAAAGTGATGGTTAATGTCGGAGTCTTGTTGAATTAAGTAAATTGCTGCAACTTTCCCTAGCTTTGGCACGTCAATCATGATATTTTGCATTTAGCAAATTGAACTATTTTAAACGTCTTTTATTGTCAGTCACCTTAATTTGACAATATTCTTTTTATTTACAATCGAAGTAATGTTTGTTTTTGCTGTGTTTTTTTTTAAATTTAAATTTGATAGGTGACTAAATATCTCTGTTATTATTTAGCGTTTAAGCATCAGTTTGGACCATTTCGATTTTGTGTAGTGGCGTCACCGACGGAGATCTTTCCAGTTCTGGAGTTACCGTCTCGCAATTGGAACTGCAAGGTGTCATTATGGTCGGTATCAGACTAGCTATCTCGGGGCTGTTTGTTCCTGTGGTTTCCTCGTAGACCCTTTCCTAATCAAGATAACAATATCAACAATTAATAACAATAAGATAAAGCAAGATGAAAAGAAATATGTAAATAGCACAGAAAGTATATCCAACTAAAAGTGACGGTAATGGAATAATGTTCTTAAAACAACTGCAACCCAAAGAAAGCTCTACTGCCCGACTTGTTTTTTTTATCGACTAAGAATAATATAGGGAGGTATCAGTGCCGATTTATCCATTACGCAAAAAAGACAGCTGCCTAAGACGGCAACATATGAGAAGACGCCAAAATATATCGTAAAAATTTATTTGCTGCATTTGCTAGATATCTAATTTAATTTAATAAATTTTTCATTTATAAAGAAGTGAATGTATTTATCTAAAAAGAACAAAAGAGCGCCTCACTGGCTTATCAATTTTTTCAATAAAAAAGGACCTAACAAAGAAAAGAAGTTATGACGATATTATAAATAACTTTGCAAAAAATAAATCGACCAAAAATCATTTAGCTATAGTTAGATTAGCAATTTCATCTACTTTTATTATCTCAGTGTTTCCATACCGGGCGTCCCAGCGCTACTGAAACATAAAGAAATAGGGGAGTTATATTTTTTCAAATTATGTCTTCCCAGATAAAATTTGGTAAGAACAAAAAACTCAGAAAAAACGCAGATTCTTAAAAGAAGGAAGAGGCACGGTTTCATGTAAATTCATGTAAAATTGATGGTTAGAAAACTAAAAAGAGATTAAAAAAATGTTGCCTTGGTCGGGATTTGAGCCTAGAATCTCATTTCGGAAGAAATGTTCTGAGCCGGTCACTTTTACATGAAAGCATGCCCCTCCTTTTTAGAATCCCTGTGAATTTTTTTGTTTTTGCTGAATTTTATCAGGGAAGATATAATTTATAAATAGGACCTATAATTTCCCATGCTATTTCGCTATGTTTCAGTTACGCTGGGACACCCGGTATGTCAAAGCATGAAAGTTCTGTCCCCACTACGAGTTCAAACATAAAACCTTTCGAGATACTACAATTTTCAAAAAATAAAATAATAATTTATGATATTGATAGCTACCATGGAAAATAAAATCAACGTAAAGGTCAAATGAGAGATAAAGTTTGTTGGTGACGTAAAAATGAAATATAAATAAATTTGTTTTATTTAAAAAAATATATGTTATAAGTTATTTGCACAACCAATTTGCCGCATCATACACACAACGTCCTTACTATTTAGCGTCTGCCTGCAACGCTGATGCTGATGAGTCACTTTTTAAATTTCCGTGCCAGAGTATAGTATAATACCCGCGAACAAAAGTGTAAATCTCTTTTTATCAAACCAGGTTGAACTCGTCTGTTTACCACCAAAGATTATTCAAATGTCATGACATTTGAATAATGAATTTTTTTTTTAACGGTTTCAGGATTGTGCATAAATAACAAACAAAAGGAATCAAGAAACTCACATTAGTAAACGTTTCTCAAGTCTAAGTTTACCTATATAATAAACATTTTTCTTATTTTTGATAACAGAAACGACTGGTAAAATGTTGCAGGTTAAATTTTGAACGGTTTGTATGTGCAGGTAATTAGAATACGCAAAACACCCGGAAATAATACAAAAAGGTTAGGTGACGCAGTGAATGAAAGCTATGGAGATGATCATTTGATTCAAACCCGCCAGGTCAAGCTTTTTGTTGCTTGTTGGCTCATTAATTATTATATCAAATATATATAATTAACAATCTAGCATAAATGTAAAAATGAAAACACCAGGAGCAGTACGTTAGGTACCTGTGACTTGTCGTATTTGAGACGTTTCCAGATAAATTGCTTCTTATCGGCAGCCGGAGGAGCGGTTACTTCGTTCCCCGACGAGTAGTAATTTGGATTTGAGAAGCTCCTACCGGTAGCATAAAGATACTTCTTTTTGCCTTTCTTAAAAAGCAAGAATCCGACCAAAATAATGCACAATAATATGATGCACAACATCGGGACCAGCGTCATAATGTAGAACTTGTTGGAATGTTCTTTGCCGGGATGTTCTGAAACATCCTCCAGATTACCGTTCGGAGGAATAAACGGGAATCCAATGTCCCTCCAATCATCCTCAATTTCATCACCATAGTCGCATTTGTAACTGCTATCGACCGGACATTTATTTGGTATTAATGATTTCGGTTCTGCAAATGATCCAAAGATCCTTAATTAGTTGGAAACTAACCAAATGATTACCTTTAACGCAATCTAGTTTTTCGTTCGGACACCCGCAAGTATAGTTCATTAATCGAAAGAAACACAAATAAGGACATCCACCATTGTTCACGGCGCAAGGATTCCAACCTAATTGCCTCTCTTCAGTTACCATCACCAAACCCATCGCTGCTTCTAGATCGGTTCGCAACACTACGCCTTCTTTCCCTGAAGTTTTGTCGGCTCGCATTACGGATTTCTGAACCCAATCCGTCCAGTAGATATGGTTCTCAAATTGGGTTAAAGAAAAGGGATGCGTGGCTTGAATGTCGAGAATAACTCTGTTTCTTCCGTGCAAATCAGAGGTTTCTATGCGTTCTGCGTTCAATTTAGCGTCGATCCAGTACAAACGCTTGCTGATGTAATCTATTGTTAAACCTATTGGAAAACTAAGTTCGCTTCCGATCAAAACAATGCGCGAAGATCCGTCAAGGAACGCGCGTTCAATCTTGGGATCTCCCCAGTCCGTCCAGTATAAGTAACCCTTACGGGGAAACACGGCGATTGAACGAGGGTCCTGCAAGTATTCCTAATGTAACAGAATGGCAAAAAGGTGGTGGCAATCAATCTTTTTACCTTCAAATAGTTTTTCATTCAAGAGCAACATCCAAATTGAATGGAATTAATGTTTTTTTTTTTCAATTTTAGTAAATTTTGTATTTGGGCGTAATATGACTTTTATCGTCCTAAGGTTCCTGCTGAACAATGATCTCCTTTTTTATTTTTCACTTAGAAACTATAGTAGATTGTTCTGTAAGTTAAGAAAAGTGGTTGTTTTCCAGTGAGTGTAAAAGTTTCAATTCCACTTTTCGTGTATTTAATAGAAATGTAGTACATCGTTCAATTCAAAATCGTAAAGAAAAGTGGGTCTTTGTTCGTTAGCAACACTTTTCTTTACGATTTCAGTTAGCAACACTTTTCTTTACGATTTTGAATAAAAAATTTGTTTACTAAAAACATCGTTCTCTTGTTTTGCTACCATGTTAGCAAAATATGACACCTTGATCAATCAATTGATTTTTCTTCATTTTTACATTTTAGTCCTTTTGGTCAAATACACGAAAAAATAGCATGTTCAAGACGTTAAGAAAAGTGATTTTTCTTTGTTCGTGTAAATTTAATCCACTCGCGAGCTGCGCTCGCTCGTCAATTGAAACTTCACTCACTGAAAAACAACCACTTTTCTTAACTTGTAGAACAATCTACTATTATTCGCAATCATATAGGTAATATGTTCATTCCTAACCTTTTAAGAAGTGGCGAAGTTAATTATTCCTGACAATCCATTTCTGACCTTATTGGTAGCCACTCACTTACAGGCCGCCGGCCGGCCACGGCCTGTCCGGTCTGGACTGACGACTTAAAACTGACGGGTCCACACATTTGCAGATCGCCTGCCAGTCCATATCGGTCACAGGCCGACTGTCGTTTCGGTAATCCGGCCGCCGGCCGGCGAAACGCGGTTTTCACCACACACTACCGTCAGTTGTTTAGTCGGTGTAATTGAAGGATTATAAAAATGGTGTTGTCGAGAAAAAAAAAGTTATGTTATCTCAAGTTAACCGGACGATAGAAATCAAACTGGACAGAAGTTGTGGCCGTCGGTCGTGGATGACGGTCTGCCGCCACACACTTGCAAAATTTTGTCAGTTCCGGCGGCCTGTAAGTATGAACTTGCGGTCGACCTGTTAATGTGGGGCGAAATATGGACGTCGATGTGGCCGGCGGTCGGCCTGTCCGGCCCCGGCCGGCCCGCGGCCTGTAAGTGAGTGGCTACCTAATGGTAGCCGGCCGGCGGCCTGTAAGTGAGTGGCTACCTAACTTCAGTCAAATGTCAAAAATGAATAAAGGGGGTGATCTGTCAAGTTGGACAACCTGTTCTAATACGCATTATTTGCGAATTAAAGCGTTTACGCATCCAGAACTGAACTCCAAAGCCAGCTGTTTAAACCGTATTGAGTAAATACGTATTGAAATTTCAAATGCGCATTAAGACCGTTTATGCTATGTGATTAAGTCAATTCGCATTTCAGAATACGTATTAGGAAAAAGCGTAAACGTAGTAATTGAAAACATAGCACTTCAAAAATTCACAACAATAACGTGACAGCAATAATTATACTGAATCCTTGAATTTTGACCATTTTACCAATCAAAATAAAATATTTAGCACGTTGTATGTATAAAATTCTATAACTAAATAGGTATGGAACGGGGACCGCACCAGGTGGAAACGAGGGTTTAAGCAACGGGCCAACGGTAAAATTGCAACAAAGAGATGAAGCGAATGGAAATGCTATAGCAGAGGAGAAACTTTAAAATTAATCAACCATCAACCAAAAAATTTACAAAAATTGTCCGTCAATTTGGAGTCGTGTCAAGTTTGCGACCTAACAGTTCAAAATTGAAGTGAATAACTTCCGGTGTTCTGGGAGATGAGGGGTACCTAAATCAGGCGACAGCGTGGCTGCCGCACGCGTTGATAGATCGGGGACGCAAACCAGCATATCAACTTAAGGTATGCCACAAGGTTTGTTAGCACAAACTACTCTTAATAAGAAGGCACCATTACTAGTCTGTTAATGATACATAAATAACTATTACGCGATAGACAATTTAGGTTTCAGTCTTATAAAGTAGTAGCAGCAAAAGTCTAAAACAAAATGGTTCGCACTTTCTTTTTCAATTCAGACGTTGCTTTTACTTTTTACTTATTTACTTTAATGGCGCGGAACCAAAGATTATTAAGTTTTACTATAGAAGAAAAGAGTGACATTAAAAGTTGAAATATTACTTGTAAGTTGTCCTTGATGAGAGTCCTGCGATGCTTGCCGTCCAATTTCGCCACCTCTATGACCCTATTTCCGGTGTTAGTCCAATAGATGTTTTCCGCTAGCCAATCGACGGCAATTCCATCAGGCGACGACAGATTAGTCCGAACTACAGTTTTAACGTCTGTCAAATTTAACATGTTAACGCTCTGAATTACGTGATTTCCAATATCAGTGTAATAAAGAAGACGCTTTCCCCAATGAAAATCAACGTCAATAACGTTATTGACGTTGGTTATTGGCAGAGAAACATCCCATAAATCTTCCGTGTCCAAACTGATCCTACTGAGAGCGAAGCGCGTTGCTAATAAAAGATAAGTGAATGGCTGCTTCTCGCAATGTTTGCTGTTGCCCTTCACCATTTTGATCCCTGTTTGAATTAAGTAAAGAATTATTTTGATATTTACTGCTGAACACCTTTACCTGTAGGACATGCGCAGCTATATCCTTGTGAGTTTCTCAAGCATAAATGAGAACATCCCCCATTGGATAGTCCGCAGGCGTTTTCGGCTATGTTATCACTTTGTACAGACCTAACGTCCATGATTCCGTTCAAATTATCTCTAATCACCATTCTATCCGATCCTGTTGTCTTTTCCGCTCTATGTAACGCTTGTGTTTTCCAGTCTGTCCAGTAGATGTGGTTGCCGACAACTACCAAACCGTAAGGGTGTGGGGCGTCGGTGATTATAGCTCTTCTATTGGAACCATCAAGATCGCTAGATTCAATAGTATTGAGTTTGCCATCATTCCAGAAAAGGCGGCCGGCTGGACGATCAATTGCTAGACCATTAGGCCATTCCAAATTTTCAGTAACCAAAGGTCTCCTGTATACCAATGTAAGTTTTCGAAAAATAACTACATATTTGCAATTACCTGTGAGATCCGTCCATTTGCGCCACCTCGATCTTGGGTTGCTTGCCCCAATCGGACCAAAACATTAAACCGTGGTGGTAATGTAAGGTGATAGCTCGCGGATTGTCCAACTTTGAATTGAACAAAACTTTTCTGTTGGCGCCGTCAAGTTCTGCCACTTCAACACTGTTTCTTTCACCGTCAGTCCAGTAGATCTGCAATTATAAACTGTTACTTTTGGCCCTAGCTACGTGAGACTATTACAAACAGTACCAGTACAGTCAGTCAATTGGTAGCTACAAATATTTAGAATAGTGCCACCATAAGGTTTAGCTCCGCAACTTGTTATAAGTGGTTATATAAATTATTCAATAAATTCAGTATATTAAGGTGACGTCAAGGACGTGAAAGGGGGGATCTACAGTCCCCCATAGAGATGATCGTCCCCAAGCTGGCCTCTCAATCCATTAAAATAATCAGATTTATAATATCCTTTTCATCTGTCTACCCCTACTTGTAAGAACTTGTCTACGTCCCTGGGTGACGTCTCTAATTATATTCAATATATTGTCAAAAGAAATGCGCCCATGATAGTGTGAATCTTACCTTACGCCCGGTGGAGTCAATTGCAATGCACTCAGGTGTTTGTAATTCGTGCATTATCACAACTTTAGACGCCTTTCCGTCCGGCGTGCTCTTCTCAATCACGTCTTCGGCAGTGTCCGTCCAGTAGATCTCTCCTGTTTTCCTGTCAACGTCCACTGAAGTCGCATGTTTTAGCTGAGGCAACGGCAATACCACGTCCGCCAGATACGGAACGTCCAAAGAAATTTGTCGAATGGCGGTGCGATGGGCCAAAATCAAGAAGTTTAGTGGTCCTTTTGCACAAGTCTTGTTATCGTTCTAAAATTAATTGCCACAACTTAATTAAAGTTACAGATTTCAATCAGACAACTCACCTCTAGTTTGACTCCGGTTGGGCAAGCACAAGTGTGGTTTTTGGGTCGCAGTAAGCAGAGATGGGTACATCCTCCGTTGTTGCTGCTGCAAGGAGTGCGAATAATTTTCCTGTTTCTATGAAACACATGCACGTCCATAAGCCCTGTAATTCCCGAAGCCAGAATGCTGCGGTTACCACCGTTTACTTTATTGGCGGTTTCAATGGTTAATGTTGACCAATCAGTCCAATAGATATGGTTACCGAAAACGTCCAGACCGAAAGGATGTGGTAAATCCGGCCCTTCTATAATTGCTTTTCTTTTAGTTCCGTCTAAATTGGAGCATTCGATGGCTCTAGTTCCGCCATCTGCCCAATATAATTTATTGGCACTGTGGTCGATCGCTAAACCGTTCGGCCAAGTTAGGTTGCTGTTGACTATAACCGAACGCATGGAACCGTCCATGGCAGCTCTTTCAATTTTAGGGCGCTCTCCCCAATCTGACCAATACATGTAACCACCTACAAAAAGCACATTAAGTCCGAATAACGCTTTAAGTGGTATTTACCAATAGGGTCAACAACTATATCTCTAGGCTTTTCCAAATCGTCCCAAACTAAAAGACTTCTCATTTGGCCGTCGGTGTTAGCTACTTCGATTCTAGCAGTACCAGCGTCCGTCCAGTACAGTTTATTTGTTAACCAATCAAGGGCGAGACCAGCTGGTGAAACTGCGCAATTACAGTCAAAATTAGTTTCTATAGACCACTCCACATGTTTAATTGGTTACACCTTTAAAGTTTAAATTCTCTAACTGAACGTATAAATTAGCAAACCATTATGCATTTGAGCATCAACTTTGTTTTAATCCTTACTGCATACTATCTTTTTCCTTTAATTTTGTTTTATCTCTTGTTTCAAAATATGAACTAAAAGCGTGTAATACCTTTCTTACTTACCTATGTTGGAATAGACTAGAACTTGTTGACCGGAACCGTTCCACAACGCCCTATTTATTGTATCACGTTCTACATCAGTCCAAAAAATGTAATCAGTTTCAGAATCCCATGCAATTGCTACCGCTGATTTAACACCATCTACAGGAATTACCATTTGGTGTTGATGAACCAGATTATTGTCGATGTGTCTTATCCTTAGATCTTTCTTCCTAGCAAAAATCAACAGTTTTTCGGGTTTTTGGCACGTTCTTTTATCGCTTTTCAATTTTTGACCCATACGACAGACACAAGTAAACGATTTTCGATTGGGTAGACACATATGAGCGCAACCTCCATTAGTTTTGCCGCATCTATTAGTGTATCTCGGTTGTCTCTGCGGGTGATAACTATGAATGTCCATAGGAAAATGCAATTGGGAATGGATGGTTCTTAATCCGGCTCCTGTTAACTTATTAGCAGTTGAAATAGATTTCGTGTGCCAATCAGTCCAGTAGATCGCATCTTCAAAAATTGTTAAAGCAAACGGGTGCGGCAACCCTTTACTTATAACTTTCCTTCGATCCGTACCATCAAAGAAAGCTGTTTCGATAACGTTATGTTTAGCGTCTGCCCAATAAATTCGGTTAGTAGTGTAGTCAAGAGTGAGACCGTTAGGCCAAAAAACTGATTCATTTATGATGGTTCTTCGGTTGCTGCCATCCATTTCCGCTCTTTCGATTTTGGGACTTGGCCCCCAGTCAGTCCAGAAAACCAAAGCTTCTCCAGGATGAACGGTTATGGCTCGGGGTTTATCGACGTCGTTGGCGGCCACGATGGCGCGTTGTTTACCGTCAAGACTAGCAACTTCGATGCGACGAGTTCCAGAGTCTGTCCAGAAGATGAGGTCGTGGATCCAATCCAAAGCAACGCCACCCGGAGATTGCAAACCCCATTTGATTATGTCTGCAAATTTGGTAAGTTGTTGTCTTTCGGTCGGTGGAAAAACTTACCGGTAATATTGGAACCGTCGAGAGCAGCTCGCCTGATAACATCCATGGAAACGTCGGACCAGAATATTAAATTTTTGTTGTAGTGGTAATCTAAAGCAATGGCATTGTGAAGGCCTTTTAAAATTGCGGTGTATTTGGAGTTAGTGAGGGAGACCTGTAAGGAAACCTTATACAAATTTTGGTTAATTTTCTGAAGGCTTCACTGAAAAGAAATATTAGTCCAAAAGCGACGAAGTTATCTCCTCCTTGAACGCACATAATTTACACAAGTATTGGCCTCCAATTTTCTTATCTAATAAAGTAAAACTGGATAGACTGTATACCGGCTTTAGAATCGTAAGGAAGAGACTCTTGAAACAATTATGTGTTGAGATTACCTGGCGAATATCGATTCGGTTAGCAAAGAGTAGCGTGGGCGACGCTCCTAGCGCCTTGCAGGACCTCAAGTCAGGTCTCAACACGTAACCAGTCATACAGCCACAAGTAAAACTTCCCAAGGTGTTGTTACAAGTTTGCGAACAAACCGGGTCAGTTGCGTAGAGACATTCGTTGATGTCTTCGCACCTGTTAAAAAATCATTTTATTACTAGTGATTGAAAATGGCCGTGTCAAAATTAAGGGACAAATAAAGTGAAATGTCCTTGATTGAAATATAAGAAGAAGAAGTCGAACTTATTTGGTATGGCCGGAAGAGAAAAAATCACAATTGAACGAGTTCTAGTATGAGAGTATAGGATAGACATGAGGGCACCGTCAAAGGTAGCTTACGTGATTCCATTAGACATAAGTTTGTATCCAGGCGAGCAGGCACATCCTTTGCTGCCATTTGCTTGAGTAATGCACAGCTGTGTGCAGTTGGTCGCTCTTTCGCACTCTCTAGCAACGGGACATCCGACTTCGTCTTCGCCTTTTGGACAGTCTTTTCTGCCATCGCATACGTGTTTTCTGTTAATACAAAACTCTGTAGCACTATCGTTTAGACCGCTGCATGCAAATTTGGATTCGTCGCATACTATCTCGCATTTCGATTCGTCCTCGCCTTGACCGCAATCGTTGTAACCATCACAAACCCAGGTTTTCTGCAATTCTCAAGTAAGATTCGTGTTCGATTTCCAACTAATTGTTATTTACCAAAATACAAGCTTTATTGCTGCTGCATGTATACTCGTCTAGAGAACAAGGCCTAATAACTGTCGACTCACAGTTAGCTTCGTCTTCGTCTTCTTCGCAATCTTGTTGCTTATCACATCTGTAGCGGTCAGGGATGCATTTGCCACTGTTGCACTTAAACTCGCCGGAAGCGCAGTTTTCTACGGTGTTGGTACATTCATCTTCATCGCTCCAATCGTCACAGTCATCGTCGCCATCGCACTTGAATTCGATTTTGATGCATTTTTTCGATGCACATTGAAATTCTCCATCATCACAAAAAGACGGGATAATATCTGAAAGATTTTATAGTTGAACAGGGTGCCGTTGAAAAATTGAGACATACCGCAGTCGCTCTCGTCGGAGCCATCAGAACAGTCGACTTGGCGGTCGCATTTCCAGCTAAGAGAAATGCAAGATTCGTCGCTGCACTCAAACTCGTCTTCCGAACATCTGAGGAAAACGAAGATTATTAGACATTGCAATGGTCTATGCTTTTTGAACATTGCACCACTACATCCAAATGCCCAGGTTTCATTAATTAAGAATGGTTTTCTGCTATCTACTGCGAGTACTGACAGGAGCTTTTGACGTATTATACCGGGTGTCCCAAACTTTATTTTAAGAGGAATTATAATTCAGTATGTAACAATGTTGACTACAAATTGAAATAATTTTTTAAATTAAGTATGCAAAAATGTAGCAGAGTGCTTAATCCATAAATCTTGCATAACGTCTATTAGGTCTTTAAGTCCATTTTATAAAAGATTAGCATACATTTTTTCATTAAGATGACCGGAAAACAAGAAAGAAGCAATTTAACAATACCCTGTGCAAAGCAAGCGGTAAATATATGTGTCCAGAGACAATAATGTATCATTTATGAAAAAGTTAATGACAGCTTCTTGTAGTCCAAGTATTGACACCCGGTATAGTGGTTTATGCGCTTCTACTAACATTTAAAAATTTCTCATTTCATTATTATTAGATATTATAAAATGTGCTATTGGATCTCTGTTATTATTCGTGAATAATTGAACAGTATCTTTAGAGAAGATAGGTTCTTTCCCTATAACTTACTTCCTTATGACATTAATGTTTGGGCCAATAGTACAAGTGGCCCAAAAAGTAATGTCATAAGGAAATACGAAAGTGCGAACAATCTACCTTTCTTTAAATTTCTTGGCACTGAGCGGGCAGCGTTACAGTACCCGCTAGAACTTGACGAGAAACAGACAAACTTTAGCGGGCGGTTGGTTGCTCACCAAAATTCTTTTCAGCGATTTTTTAAATTGGTTCTCTTTTATTTTTTCTTTCATACTCATTAGCTGTGGTTTGTATTCGGTTATTTATCAATTTTCTTTAATAGGTAAACGTTATTTTTTGCGTGTACTGGAAATAAAGGACAACCACAATTATACATCTTCTAAAATCTATTTCACAACCCTTTCACAACAAAGACTGCAGCTATCAGAAAGTGTAAAAGATTGTGCAAGCTGGTGCAAATAAAAGGTTGTGTTGGATAAAATAAAAGCAGAGACCGCCCATTGTGGTTGTGTGTTGACATTCAATTGTCAATGGATGAAGATGACGTGTTTAAAGGACTGTATTTTCAAGATGAAAGAATAAAAAAATACATGGAGGCATTTCCGAAAATGTTGTTTATTGATGGTACATACTGATGCTTAGTTGACCTTAGAACAGCAACATATACAGGCTGGGGGAAAAGTGTGTCCGACTTCGATAGCTTAAGTTCTATGATGGATAGAAATTTGATTTAAAAACGCAAATAAACTAGAGAAAGACATCTATTGGAGTTCCACGCAGAGACTCGGGAGGGGTAATCAAATAGTAACACGTAACTAAACTGAGAATCTATTAGATACGATAAAATACAAAGAAACAACCCGACCACGCCAACTGTCTCCGCGAGTAGTCGTCGACGTAGTTCACACCAATTGGACCAATCAACAGTCCGGAACTCGGTAGTTCCAACGCACACCCGACATCGCGTGTCGTACCAAACAAAAGGACAGGGGCGTACTCACTTTTGTTCTAACACTTCCCCTCGAGACGCGATCACTAAACGTTAGTCGGAAGCGCTCGCACTTTCTCGCAGTCCAAGCATTTTTACACAGTTCACGTGCTTTGGTCCGGGCAGTCCTTTGGTAAACACATCAGCAATCATGTGTTCAGATGGCTTGTGCTCCAGCTTCAAGGAGCCATCCATTAGGGAATCGCGCAAGAAGTGATATCGAATGTCGATGTGCTTACTTCTCGCGTGAAAAACTGGATTTTCAGCTTCATGGCACTCATGTTATCGCAGTATAGTACTATCCGGGACAAAGGTTCAAGTCCTAATTCACAGAGAAAAGAACGAAGGTAAATGGCTTCTTTCACAGCCTCGGCCATACCCATGTATTCCGCTTCCGTCGAGGACAGCGCTACAGTTCTGTTTTCTGGAATCCCATGATATGGGCCCGCCTCCTAGCATAAAGGTGTACCCCGTGTAAGATCTACGGTCATCAGTACAGTTCCCCCAATCCGCGTCGACAAAACCTTGTAGAGGACTGGTATTTCCGTCGTAAACGAGACCGAGATGACGAGTCCCTTTCAAGTAACGCAGGACCCGTTTAGCAGCAGTCCAATGTTTTCGTAGATAACAGTTGTTAAACTGTCCGAGGCAACTTACAGCGAAACTAATATCAGGGTTCGTAGTTACCGACAAATACGTCAAAGCGCCTATCAATTCGCGATAGGGCAAGTGCTGCTCTTCCTCAGAAGGGGTTTCGGATCCTTTTGTGAGCTTTACATTCGGGTCCATGGGAGTACCCACCGGATTTGAGTCAATCATACCAAAACGATTCAGCAACTCGTTTATGTATCCGGTTTGATTTAACGTAATGACGTTTTCGCGACGCTTAAATTCAATGCCCAAGCAGTAATCCACATTACCGAGACACTTAATCTCAAAATTTCTCGAAAGAAATGATTCTAGGCTTTTCAAAATTTTCGAAAAAACTTCTAGAAGCGACTAAAATATCGTCAACATAAATGGCGCTCAGAGTTACATTTTCGGCTCTTCCTATTCTATAAAGACATGGATCAGCATTCGTTGGTATGGCACCAAACTCTTTCAGAACGCTGTCTAATTTTTCATGCCACTTTCGACCGGCTTGACGCAAACCGTAAAGAGACTTATTTAAACGACATACCTTGTTTCCTTTCTTCAACTCTTTCAACATCAGGCTAGCTCTACTGCTGATTACGCTGTCTTCATTTTCTTCGATAATTTCTAGAATCTTCGGCAGGAGTTTAGGAGGTTCCATGTACAATTCTTCATCCAAATTTCCATTCAGATAAGCGCATGTCACGTCGAACTGCACGACGTCCATCTTGTAGCGAGATGCGAGTGAAGTTAGAAGGCGAATGGTACTCAATCGGGCTACAGGGGCAAATGTTTCGTTAAAATGTACCCCGGATCGTTGCCCGAATCCTTGCGCTACGAGTCTGGCTTTTCTTCTTTCTAAAACGCCGTTGGCTCCGTACTTGTTTCTTAGCACAATTCTACTTCCGATAACTTCCTTGTCAGGTGGTCTGTTGACCAACTTCCACGTATCGTTCTTTATTATGGATGCGATTTCCACAGCCATAGCGATGTACCATTCTTCGGCATCAGGAGATGACATAGCTGTCTTCATGGAAATTTCCGATAAGAACACGTCAGCTACGCTCGTATTTCGCGCAACAAGTTGGTATTCCTTTCGAGGTCTTCCCCTTTCTTCGGTTCTGTTTAATCTAGGACGACCAGGTCCCCTACGGAGATCTTGAATTTCTTCCTCCATTTCGTCTTCTATTTCTGCATCGTCTAATTCAGGAGTGTCTTGAATTTCTTCGTTCTCCTCATTCTCTTCTGATGGTTTGATTTCGATTTCTGCTACATCCGGGTCAGACAGAGTGTCGGTGTCCTCATCTAGTAGATGTGCAGGAATAAATTCGTACATTTCCTGACTTCTTTCCTCTGGCATTTCCAAGAACTTAACGTCTCTCGTAATTTCTACCTTACTTTCTCGAGTCATCCACACTCTGTATCCTTTGCACTCTTCGGAGTATCCCAGAAATATGCCCTCTTTACATCGAGATTCAAATTTTCCTTTGCCGGGTGCTCGATTCAAGCATGCAACTTTACACCCAAATTCTCTGAAATACTTTACATCGGGCTTCCTTCCCGTCCAAGATTCATACGGAGTTTTGCCATTCAAACTCTTCGTTGGACACTCGTCGTTTTTTATTAACAGCGCCCCCATTTGCATTTTCCATGTGTCGTAATTTTCTTTGTTCAGGGTTTCAATCCTCGTCAAACTTGATGCACTCATGGTTGCAAGGTCAATTCAAAAATAACGACTAATGAAAAAACGTTCGCACACCGGCGGCAGTACTGGGCCCATAACCTATTGAAATTCCACGCAGAGACTCGGGAGGGGTAATCAAATAGTAACACGTAACTAAACTGAGAATCTATTAGATACGATAAAATACAAAGAAACAACCCGACCACGCCAACTGTCTCCGCGAGTAGTCGTCGACGTAGTTCACACCAATTGGACCAATCAACAGTCCGGAACTCGGTAGTTCCAACGCACACCCGACATCGCGTGTCGTACCAAACAAAAGGACAGGGGCGTACTCACTTTTGTTCTAACAACATCTATAACCGGAAATTATTTTTGAACATACAGAGTGAGCCAAGACAATTATACAGGGGCAAGTGACATTTTTTTAAATGGAATGTGGTGTGTAAAAAAAGATTTTTCGCAGCCTTTTTCTCGACTCTTTTCACTCCAATAATATTGCTGACTATTTCCAAACCACTTGGATGTAGCGATTTTTTTTGTTCAAATAATGGCATCTGCAGATGCATGTTAAAAAAATCACTACAGTCACAATTATGAGTTCTAAGAAAAAATAATATAAAGACTAGTTAAGGAACATTTGTGGAATGTCCTTGAATCATTTTAACTTTTGAAAAATTATACACGGTAGCTATATTTAATTTTTCAATTTAGAACTTTTTGAATTTAAATTTCTCCATTTTTTCAAATAGAACACCACGTATATTTTTTAACGATATGATGTAGAAACTAAAAACAAACATTTTTTGTATGTACACCGCTATTTGTAACCATTTTCGATTTATCGTCTAATAATTACAAAATTCAAGAATAATCCTAAAAAATTAAATTGCTTTTCAAGTAACTCGACAAATAAAATTGTAATAAGTACTCCAGATGTTTTGTTTATAAAAACAGCATAAGTTTTTTAGTAAGTTCACTTTATGTTTGTATCTCGATCATTTTTTGCATTTTATATTATCCGACAAAATACACATTTATCGCAGTTACCTGTCGTCAGTAGTTGCCATTTTTGTGTCAATTTTGAAACATGTGAAGTTTTTTGTCGAGTTATTTGGAAAACGATCTAATTTTTTAGAATTATTCTTGAATTTTGTAATTATTTGTCGATATTTCGAAAATGATTACAAATAGACTTAGGGGTGTACCTACAAAAAATGTTTGTTTTTAGCTTCTACATCATATCGTTAAAAAATATGCAGAGTGTTCCACTTAAAAAATAGGAGACAATTAAATTCAAAAAGTTCTAAATTGAAAAATTAAATTTAGCCACCCTGTATAATTTTTCAAAAGTTAAAACAAATCAAAAACATTTCACAGATGTTTCCTAACTAGTCTTTACATAATTTTTTCTTAGAACTCATAACTGTGATTGTAGTGACTTTTTTTAACATGCATCTGCGGATGCCATTATTTGAACAAAAAAATCGCTACATCTAAGTGGCTTGGAAATAGTCAGCAATAATATTGGAGTGAAAAGAGTCTAGAAAAAGGCTCTCAAAAATCTTCTTTTACACACCACGCTCTATTTAAAAAAATGTTACTTGCCCCTGTATAATTGTCTTGGCTCACTCTGTATGTTCAAAAATAATTTCCGGTTATAGACGTCTTTCTCTAGTTTATTTGTGTTTTTAAATCAAATTTCTACCTATCATAGAACTCGAACTATCGAAGTCGGACGCACTATTGCCCCACCCTGTATAATAAGGATAGAAGATGGTTGTGGTTTCAGTGAGATAGTCGCTGTGTGTTTACTAGTTAATAAAGATGAACCGTCCATTAACTTTTTTATGGAAACATTTAAAAATCTAAATCCTGCCTGGGAAAAAATACAAGTTGTTATGTCCAAGAACAAAAAATTTTTAAAAGGCATTTCTCGGATGCAAAATTATTGATATGCCTTTTCCATAGATTCCAAATATTCAATAGAGAGGTTTCATTAAAAAAAATGAGTATAACTGCAGATGAAGTGAAGATCGGCAAACAATATTTATAGAAACTTACAAATGCCTTATCAGAATTAGATTACAACAAAGTTACGATGAAATGGCAACTATGAGGTCCCGAAAATTTTAAAAGAATATTATGACTCTAATTGGACCTTCATTACCGATCAATGATTCAATAGTTAACTTTCTAAAATTTGTGTTTTGCAAATAAAACAAATAATCGTTTGGAATTTGTAAATAACAAATTAAAAAGTGTAATTAACAGATACTGCCCATTGGAATACTTTATAAGACATTTATTTTCTTACATTAACAGTGTTCAAGTTGGAAGGGACGTGAGGACCTCTCAGATGCTAGATAGAAAGCTAGCAAGAAACTACGAAAAAGCTACGAAAAAAACTGAACATTTGTACCAGAAACATCTAACAACGTTTGTCTTTGAAAAAGTAGACACGCAGTTAAATATTTTTAAAATTTAATAGCACTGGCAACGATGTTTTTCAGAAAATCAACACAGTTGTGTTGCAATCATATATTTAATTGTATATCTAAATTATCGTTGCCTTTATTTGATGTTAATTTGTGTTTAAGAGCCGATCGTATGTACAAATATTTTGGAAGAATCTGGACTCAATAAAAATAAAACTCATCAAAAATGGAAAATACGTTTGTGACTGACAGAATACAAGTAGCACAATTAAAAGGTACAAGGCCATATAAGAAGTGATAGAAATGCAACATTATCTGCGAGTGGGACACTTCTTACGAGCTTTATAATGGCATTTCGATTACGTGTGATATACGACGTTTTATCTTACACTAGTTTTAATTATGTTCTAACTGACTAAAGTTATTCTAAAAAAAAACAAATGTTCGTCCGCATTAATGTACAATTTTGCCATAGTTGGCTGATTACGCTGTCAAGGTGATATTTATAAACGATCGTGGTTTTGAGTAAATGTGCATGAGAAAATAATTACAATAAATTCTTTACCTGAAAAAATGCGCTGGGAAGCTGAACGTTCGTTAACTCAATCAAGTCGAGTCGTCGGTGGCTGTCATCTCGTTGACAACCAGCCCTTTTTTTATTTTAGTCACAAGTGAATAAAATCCAATTTTAGTCACTATAATTAGTGAGTAAAATGCTCAAAAAACTGCTAGTGTAAGATAATAGTAGATTGTTCTATAAGTTAAGAAAAGTGGTTGTTTTCCAGTTAGTGTAAAAGTTTCAATTCACGAGCAAGCGCAGCTCGCGAGTGGATTAAATTTACACGAACAAGGAAAAATCACTTTTCTTAACGTCTTGAAAATGCTATTTTTTCGTGTATTTGACCAAAAGGACTAAAATGTAAAAATTAAATTAATTGATTGATCAAGGTGTCATATTTTGCTAACATGATAGCAAAACAAGAGTACGATGTTTTTAGTAAATAAATTTTTCATTCAAAATCGTGAAGAAAAGTGTTGCTAACGATCAAAGTCCCACTTTTCTTTACAATTTTGAATTGAACAATTTCTATCAAATACACGAAAGAAATCATTATATATCATAAACCATTGGAAAGATGGTTAAGATGAAATATTAAAACACGTTTTTAAAGAGACAAAGTCAAAAGTGATAGAAAACGCAGAGTTCCGGAGGACAGCCGGGTAAAAGAGAGTGCACTCTTAATATCCGGTGACAGGTATGAGCCACACCACACAAATAGTAGTACAAATGGCGGATGCGCCGGGAGAATTCACTTGATATAATAAGCGGTACGATATCAAGCAAAATCAAAAGAAGCCTACAAAATACGTAACATTTCCTTAGTAGTAGGTACTTCCGATTTACACCAATCGGTAGCAGAGGGTGACAGCTCCAAGTAGACACAAAACACAACAAAGAACTCGCAGAAAAACTTACTGCACCAGATGAAATATTACTAGCGCGGCAAGCAAACGAACTGAACTTAACGTTTTTTTCATTTCATTTAAATTTAAAAATGTTGACCCGAATTTAGTGCAAGAATTATTATTAGTGTCTCCTATCACTAATCTATGCCCAATAAAACAAAATTAATAAATTTTCAATCAAAGAAGAGTGAAATTGGGGTCTGATTATTAAAAATACTATTTTGTATGTACATCCTTACATTTTTTTAGTTTTGACATAAAGTTATAGAATTACATAGGTATATGTTTCTGCACATAAAAAGTTGCTTTTTTAAGCTTCCTTACAAACGGACATTTCCCATAGGGGGACAAAAGCACTGGAACCGCTGGTGTCTGCTTATGAAAGCTTTTACTGTAGAGGGTTTCTTAAATAATTTGTCTTATCGAAGTTGGCGCCAATTATTTTACTCGGGTTATTAAGAATATCGAGTAATAGAAGTTTGATTGTATTTGATATAATGCGAATGCATTATGCAATTGTGGGAAATTGGCAAAATCCGGGCTGTTTTCAGCAAAGACTCGATATCCAGAGGGGGGAACCGTCTCTAGTTTAAATATATCATGTAGTTCAAGTAATATTTACAATTGAAATTGAAAGATTAAATGGCAACCATAAATATATAATTTTAAGTCTTTGACAAAACAAGAAGACAAAGAGAAATAATCAACCGTATGCCAGAGTTCTGCAAAAAAACTGTGGCTCTCCCCCAAGTCTCAGTGAACTTACTTCGGTTAAACAATATTCTAAGTGCAAAACTATCCAAAAATTGCATCTGAAAGCTGGACATATACAGACGTGAAAATTCCACCGGCGACGGCACCGATCGATAGAAAGAGGGTGATTTGAGTTACTATGACGACCGCTGCCCCAGCTGAGTTGTACTTGTGAAGTCGCATAAAACAACGCGCAGATGTTTACGTTTTTCATTTTCTTAACAATTAAAAACACTCACCCCGTCTTAGTGCAGTTTATCTCGTCGGAAAAGTCCTTGCAGTCGTTGTCGTTATCACAAAGCCAAGTTTTTGGAATACATAGGCCGTTTGAGCACTCGAATTGGTCTGAAGTACAATTGGCAACGAAATCTAAAGACAAAAGACATAAGCTCGTTTTTTTTAAAAAAAATTAATTAGCGATGCTTACTGCAACGAGTTTCGTCTGAGAAATCACCGCAATCGTCGTCGCCGTCGCACAGCCACTCTTTTAGAATACATTTTCCTGACCTGGGGCAACGTATGAGGTTCGCACTTGTGTCGCATCTGAAGCTTCGTTGCAGCTCTCCTTCGCCACATTCCAATTCATCTTCGCCGTCGTCGCAGTCGGGATCACCATCACACCTGATCAGTTTTTTAAAACCTTTGTTTAAGATGCACTTAACTCTTTGCAACGGCGGTAGCGCCCAAATTCGCGTCTTATATTAAAAAGAGAGAACCACCGCCACTGATTTTTAGAAATTGTAATTATTTTAACTTACCTATAAATGCCTTTGATACAGGTGCAAGTCCTAACGCATAAGTACTCTCCAGCTAAGCAACCCGCACCGCAGGGATGTTCGTAGGGTTCTGGCGGCGCTTTTCCTTCTTCTTCTTCTTCTTCGGGATATTTTAATTTGGAGTCGGATATACGCCCTGAGATTCCAATATTAGCCGGATACCTGCCTAAGCGCGGCGACCCTGCATCTGGCAATATCTTCTCAAAACCCCGGCCACCTAGAAGTCCATAATCGAAAGGGTACCGGACTTTGCTGAAGCCATGATTAGGACGTCCTCCATAATACTCGGGTCTTCCCCCATACATGCCACGGTTGGAAGGTTTGTAGATGTCGCCTCGCACCGATGTCGGTAATCTCGACATGTCTCTGTCAATGAAGAGAGGATATTCGCTGATTGATATAGGAAATGGTATTCTGGGGAACGGTTGCAATAAGATTCGTCTGTTAATTTGGTCTGGACTTGCGGTAGTTCTGACACCGTGCTGTCTTTGGCCAGTTGCAAAAATAGGTTTACTGCCGGACTCACGGAGGGACCCTGAACCATACATTTGACGGGCGGCCCCTCGATGGGGAGAAGGCGCTGTAGCCACGGGGTTGCTGGTAGGGTCTCCGCTGCATTGAGCTGCAAAAATACGATTTTTAATTACAGTCTAAAATCTAGAACATTATTTGATAATATCCAAATATTGCAGGACGTTATGACGTCATAAATGGCCATTTAAAACTTCAACAATTGATCATTAACGACAAGAATTACCTACTATAAATACATATACTACTATAAACTCATCCTCTAGTGTTGTTATTATGGTTATCAGCAAGGTCGTATGTAATAAATATATTATACAAGCTGTTCTTTTTCAAGGAATGACATAGATTAAGGTCAAAATAAGACAATTTAAAGCAAAATACCTCTTTCCAAAAATACTTTGTTAAGGCACAATAAAGCTCCAAAATTTCTTGAAAAAAATTATATTTCTTAATAACTTTAAAACTCGTGTACCAATTTTGCTAAGTTACCTAAGGGCCGTAATAAGGATAATGGAGCTTTCAGTCAAAATTTCGTTATATTCACCTACCGGCAGCGCCAAAATTACTTATACCTACATACTTTTTTTAAAACCAATTTTGCAAAACAGATATTGCAAAATTTTCTCTCTTTTAGTTATTTTCCTTATTTTTTTATTGTTTCTGATTTAGCTGGAAATGACACTAACTTTTGTTTTATTCATAGAACCCTTGTTTCAAAAGAGTGAAATTTCCTTAATTAGTTTTTGTATGACTGTAAATTAAACTTGAATAAACTTTATATAAATAAAATAAGTTGACGTTACCGACCACCAATTTCTATGTATGTATACGAAATGTGAGTAGTGAATGCTTACCAAAAATATCAAAACTATCAAAATTTGATGAATAAACTGTAAAATCAAATCTTTGATTTATTCGTAACTGACGCATGAGTTTCCTGTCATTTCAACTCTTCGTCTTGACTTTAATAATTGAAAATCTTCTGGATTGCCGCTGTTCCTAATACGATTTATCTAAATTTTTGCATATTGTTTATTTAAGTTTCTCTTACAGTGATGCAAAAACTAAAGATGCATTAAGAAAGTTTAATTCTTTTGAAAAAAAGTAAAATTTGCCAAAAGGTTCATAAGAAAAACAGAAGTTAGTGTCATATCTGGCTAAAACAAAAACGATAAGAAATAAGAGAAACAACCAAAAGAGCAAAAATTTTACATTATCCAACATTGATTAAAAGCATTTTTCTCTAAAGAAAATAATTATTGAGTTATTATTGGAGACCATTTTTAAATGACAAATGACTCGAAACACCTAATTTCTCGCTAAACTATAAGTTTGATTAAAAATACTTTTAGAAGTTTTTATAATATTTTTATTTTATTCAGGAACGTAATTTGATTTCCAAATGCTACTCTATTTTTCGAAATATAGATAACGTCATCAGCGTTTTTTTACTGAAAAATTGTTTACAAAATTTTCTCATTTAGTTTTTAAGTTATGGCCCTTTAAGAAAAGCACAAATTAAGTTTAAATTTAGGGGTACCTACAAACGGTTATTTCAAAACAAAATAAAATATTTTGGAGTTTAGTTCATTCCTTTGAAGAATATTTAGTTTAAAAAGTCGGGAAATTTATGCGTCATCATTATAACAATGGAGAAAACCTGGCAGCGAAGCCAATTCACATTATAAAGGTAACAAAAGGTTTCTAAGGAAACAATATTATATAATTTTTGTGAGTGTAGGTGAAAGTTCAATTTCAGATAACAATGTTGCCTTTTTCCTAACTTTAAATTGCTTATAGTTTCTAAATTGAGAGAGAGGAAATTTTTTAGCAATTTTCTAGTCCTCTACACTAATCTTAGATAACGCACCTTCAATAAGGTGGTGGGGACTTTTTGGGCCACTCTGTATATACGGTTTGGTGGGTGTGCAACTTATACATAGTTGTTTTTTAAATAATAAATAAAAATAATAATATAAAGAGTATTAAATAATTATTAGTTTATGAAAATTAAATTTATTATTACAAAATATCGGGTGCTTTAATATTAAGAAAAAAAAAATTTATAATAAATACTTTATCAAATAGCTGTGACAATTAAGATGTAAACAGCCGATTCTTTATGTTATTATTTTATTTTATATTTATAGAGTTGAACCATACCTTTAAAGTTTTGATACCCTTTAAATGTTATACAACCAGTCATCCTAGTAGCTTCAGAGACAACCCTATTCTTACAAACAAGAAATATCAATAAAGAATCAAGGTCAATACTCAAGTCTCTATGCGTCGTCAAAATTTTCAAGAATTCTTCATTCGCATACTATGGAAAATGTGTATTTTGTCGATTGGTCAAAAGCTAAGCAGTCATTCTGTTAACAAGGGTTTGTGTTTGAAGAAAACGCCTAGCATAGCAGAAATTGACCCTAGGTACTTACAATTATTTTAAACTCAGCATTAATCCTAAGTTGCAGGAAGCTAACGAGTCGATAACGGTCCCTTAAGAAACCGCTAAACTTCTTAATAGGTTCACTAACCACCCGTCCCTTATTAGCTGAAAGACAGGGGGTCAGCTAAAGTAAATCAACCAAAATATCTTTGTTATTAGTAAAATTACACTTTTAATACATGATACAATTAAATAGCTAAAATTATTTCCAGTACGAAGATATCTTCAAATGTCACTTAGTTTTACTCTGCTTTGAGCTTAGAGATATTTAATTAAATGTATCAAATTATTTCTATTTTCTGAAATTTAACAGTTTTTATTCGCTCACATGTAAAAGGAAAAATCCTTGACTATGTTACTGGCGATTACATTAATTAAAAGATGACATTAGTGTCATAAATAAGATTAGGAACTGCGACTGTCAAATATTGAGAACCGACGACGTATGTCACACCTTCTTTTAACAAATTTAAAGCTCCAAGTAAGGTTCGCAATTGGGTGGACATGTGGAGTTGTAAGAGATGTGGGCTGGCCCAACTACAATAGGATATTGTACCTACTTGCAGCATTCAATCTAAGAAAGGCATTGGAGACCGCCCATGGTGGATATGAAAGTGAGCTGTTATACCAGCCCCGTTCCATTGTCAACGCCAAGGAAAGACGGTTAGTTAGGAGGATGAATATCAGAAATGATCAACAACATGCTTCGCGGAGCTGTAAAAAATTTGGACCGTTTATAGCATGTAACGGTTCATTTTTGGGATGGCTGTATGTTCGCGATTTTGGGGTCTCTCAAAGGTGTCCGTTCTTTTCTGTTAATGTTTTTCCCTTTTCTATGGTTTTGGATCGTTATCGGTACCTTAAGTTGCGATGTTTTCTTTTAGGCGTTTTTCGGATTTGCTGGCTGATAAACGGCATATTGGTGAGGTTTCTCGAGGTGTGTGGGTCGATGTCTGTGGGGACGACATTTTGAGGTGAGTTTTGTTTAAAGAGTGTCAGCCCTCTCTCATGCACGTTTCTCCACAGGTCCATAGCTACCCCTAAATTTTATTTCGCTTTTGTGGTCGTAAGAAGCCAATATTTGGCCTTTGAAACCCACCACCAGTATTCGGAACCACCAACTTTGGGGGATTTATCGGCCAGTCCGGTCATCAGCGGAAGCTCCAGCGACCCCGGCGAGTACTTTGATTTTTGCGTATTTGTGCGGTTTGACAGATTTTTGTAAGACGAGCTCGTTATTCGATTTTGTTGGGTTTAGCCGCGCAATAGTGTATTTCAGCCGGGCATCGCCAGTGACCACGATCATCCGCTAGGCGTCTGACTAACAACTTCTTCACTTCCTAACTTTTATTTGTATCTTCGTTTTCTTATGTAAATAAAGCCACCACGTCTTGTTCAGACACATATTTATTTTTGCTCAACCTTCCCCTCCGTAATTGGTGTTAAATACCAATTGCTGACGCCCATAAGCTCTACTAGATCATCAAAGGACCCACGACCCAGCCGCCGCAAAGGAGCTAACCGTTAGCCACATTTAGTAGCGTCACAAGCATAGCCTTTTAAAATCAAATTATGCTCATTCCTGCAACTTCTTAAAAGTTTAAATAATGGCATTGTAGTAGTATTGCGTTTATTTCTAACTTCAGCTAAAAAAATACTCTTATTTGAAAAAATGTATAAAAATTTGATCCATTTAATAATATATCTTTAAGCAGAACAAAACTAAATTAAATTTAGAGGTTTCCAAGTACTGGAAATAATTTAGCTATTTAATTGTATCATATAATTTTACTAATAACGAAGATATGTCGGTTGATTTACTTTAGCTGACTCATCCTGTACATACAATAACATTGCAACGTTTTAAATCTGTTAAAAGGAATAAATGGCCTTATAATAATAATTAATTAATAAAGTTTTAACAATTAAACCACCTAATGATAAGTTTCGTGCAACTGGGCATAAGTGTTTTTTTAACAGGCCACTACAAAGGTCATTTGTGCAAATAATAAACAAACATGCTCATTTATGATCACTGACTAACACCAAAAATAATAGCTACGGTCGACAGCAGAGATAATGTCCATCTCACACTTTTAAAATTTAAATTTCTTCTACAGACGATGTACTAGGTAAACGAAGCTCAATGCATGCAATGAATTTCAATACCTGTGTTTGTTTTATATGTGGAAAATAAACGAGTTTAAAGTTTAACAGATAGATTTTTTAAAAAGTGGCCACCCCAAATATCTCAGAAAATAAAACGACAATAAAAAATTCCTAAAACACGTCGATTTTTATTACACAAAGGGGACATTTTTGGCGTATAGCTGACATTTGTATCAAGCATCCCCTCGCCCCCATCAAGCACCCCTCGGGAATCAATGATTGATCCACCTTGTGATACTCAATTGAAAGGTATTTTCATAAAAAATCAACGGTGTAATTTTTTTACAGTTTTACGAGTATGATTATTAATGAAATGAGACACTAAAGTGTAATAGTACTATTTAGTGTAAAAAATGCATAAAATAAATTATCAAATGTGCTAATTTTTGTCAGCAGGTTTGTCCGTACTACTACATGTCTTCATGCAGTATAGGAGAATAAGAGGCGACCGAGTACAATCTTTTTGAGAATTTGAGGCAAACATTAGATAGACGACATTTATTTGAAAGAAGTTCTTCACGTCATACACAACGAAGTCACTTTAATAATTGACAAAGAAATCCTAAACGAAGTAACTCTGACGGTAAATTTGACTGAACTCAAAGTGATCAAAAGTTCAACTCCAAGCAGTACCTACGTGAGACGAGACAACAAATGAAGAAAACAAAGTCTTTTTTATGAAAGTCAACGATAAAGAAAGCGAAGGAGATGTAGGTCATCTTAAATATAAAAAAACAAATCAGGGAATTCTAGCTGAAATATGTTCCTCAAGAAAATGAAGGATCTTCAATTAAACTGAAATTGTTTTCGATAGACGAAAAATCTGTCTACCAATCTCCCAGATTATTGCCAAGATTAAAGCTAGAAAAAGGTAAGAGACAAATTGATGTTTGGTTAGAGGATCAAATAATTCTTACGATTACGCTAGTCTCATAGCACTAGCCAAGAAAACAAATGGTGAAACAAGAATATGCATTGATTGTTGCAAAAGTAGTAGAAAAATCTTAAAGGACAGATACTCACTTCCGATCATCGATGATCAGTTGGACAGATTAACCGATGCTAAAATATTCTCAATAATTGATTTGAAAAATGTTTTTTTCACGTTTCTTCGATGAAAGTAGCGTAAAGTATACTTCTTGTTGGGTTTTTGCAGTGAAAAGTAGGTCTTAGTTTTGGTTTTTATTACAACAAAAATAAGAACATTGAAATACACAATTAGTCGCGTCGGCGTGGCTTACGGAACTAGCAAGCAAGATGGATGCCTCGACGACAGCTCCATCCGCCAGATGAACCCAACATCGAAGCGCACGCCATCTCCCGGCAAACATCTATGGGTTAGGCGCGCAAATTCAAAATACAAAAATAAACGAATTATTTCTAACACTCCCACTAATTCTTTATTTTTATTAGATTAATGAGGCGCTGAAACACTACACCTGTTAAAGATTTGGTTAGCACATCCGCGATTTGGTTTTTAGACTCCACATACGTGATTTTTATTTCACCTGCCGCACACGTTTCGCGCACAAAATGAAACTTCACGTCGATGTGTTTGGTTCTCTTGTGGAATTCCGGGTTCTTGGCCAACTTGATCGCTGACTGGTTGTCCACTCGAATTTCCACAGGACGTTGATCAAATGCCAACTTCTTCAGCAAGGAATTGAGCCATTTCGCCTCTTTGGTTCCTAAGGCAAGGGCGATGTATTCGGCCTCGGTGGTGGATTGGGCGACGACGCTCTGTCGTTGACTTGACCAAGTAATTTTGAAGTCCTTTTTCAGATTCGTTAGGAGATCTTCAATTGCGTTTTGGGATGAGGATAAAACAAGGCCGTCATCTACGTACAAAGCGAGACAAATGATTGCGTTATGTGCTTTTCCAACAAACACACATTGATCACTTTGTAACTGCTAAAATTCGTGCTTGTTCAGAAACTGCACAAATTTTTGGTTCCAACACCTACCAGCTTGCTTTAAGCCGTATAAGCTTTTCTTGAGCTTGCAAACATGATTGGGATTTCTGTTGTTTTCGAATCCAATCGGTTGTTTCATGAAGATTGTTTCTTCTAGATTGCCGTAAAGGAACGCCGTTTTTACATCAAAATGGCGTAACTCCAGGTCCTGTTGTGCAGCAATAGCGAGTAACACGTGAATAGAATCATACCGGACGACGGGCGAAAAGGTCTCGGTATAGTCGATGTCCTTTTGTTGTGAAAATCCTCTGGCGACAAGGCAAGCTTTAAATCGAACTAAGTTTCCTTTTTCATCAGTTTTTGCTCGGAAAACCCATTTGTTGTCAATTACCTGCGAGTTTTTAGGTAAAGGAACTAGACTCCACGTTTTATTTTGCTCCAAGGCTTCAATTTCTTCTTTCATTGCATTTTTCCACTGAACCGAATTATTATCCTTCAGCGCACTTTCGAAATTTTGGGGCTCGACAATTGAGCAGTAGATTTCTGGTGTATAACAATCCGGCTTGGAAATTTTACTGCGATCTCTTAATTGACGAGTGTTTTCTTCGACTTAAACTTCGGGATTCTCCTCTTCCGATGATGATGCCGATTCGTGGTCTTCGCTTTCACTCTCAATTATTTCGTTATTTTCGGGAATGATTTCCGGAAAATTTATTGGAAAAATTTCGTAGTTTCCATCGCTTCCTTCTTCGTTGTATGCTTGTAGTTCATTGAAATTTACGTCGCACGAGATTTCAATGCGTCTTGTGCTTGGATTCCATAATCGGTAATTATTGGAATTTTCGTGATAACCGACAAACATCAACTTCTTGTTTTTCGGATCGAATTTCTTCCGAAATTGTGGCGGAATGAACTTGTACGCAGTGCAACCAAACACTCTTGCGTGTTTTATCTCGGGTTTTTGTCCAAACCATAATTCAAAACCACTGGTGGCTCGATTACGATGAGAAGACGACGTTCTGTTCAATATGTAAACAGCGGTGTTTACAGCTTCAGACCATAATTCGTTCGGTACATTATTGTTAAGTAGCATTGAACGTGCTGACTCAACGATGGTGCGCATCTCCCGCTCAGAAGCTCCGTTCTGTTGAGGGGTGTAAGGGGCTGAACATTCATGAATTATGCCTTTTTGTTTGAGAAGATGCGCAAAGTTTTGGTTTATGTACTCCGTTCCGTTATCGCTTCTCAGAATCTTGATTTTATTTCCCGTTTGATTTCTAACAAGCGCTTCAAATTCGCGGAATTTTTCGTAAGCTTCAGACTTGTGTGTCAAAAAATAAACGGTTCTGTAATTGCTGGCGTCATCTTTGAATAAAATAAAATAGCGTGATCCGCCTGGAGATTTTACGGGCATGGGGACCGCATAAATCGGAGTAAATCATTTCGCCTATTTTATTTTCTCGCTTAGAAAAAGTGGTTGGATGGTGTTTACGGGATTGCTTACCCAACTGACATCCATTGCAGAATTCTTCTTTTTCGTCGTCGATTCTTAAACCATCCAGTACGTTGCTTTTCGCTGCCTTCTTGATTGCTTTGAAGTTGATATGGCCGAGGCGCTGGTGCCATAGCTTTATCGACTCATGTTTCACAACGTTGCACTCTGGTTTAGGATTTTTTACTTTGAAGTCCATCACCCACAAATTATTTACGCGAGTACCGACACATGACGTATTTCCGTTTTCTTCCCGAAACTCACAATTGTGTTTTAATGCATGAAAAGTGAACTTCTTGTCCGTCATAGCTCCCACTGAGAATAAACTGCGGTTTAATTCAGGGATAAAAAGGACGTTTTGGATTTCGCGGTCGTGCCAGTAACCTTATACTTTCACTTAAATTTCAATCTTGCCCATCGCAACAGCTGATATGATTTTATCATTCGCAATTCGCAATCCGAAATGGGCTTTTCTAAATCTTTCAATTCAGTAAACCCAGCGCGACGATAGGTGATATGCATGCTGGCCCCGGAGTCACAAATACACTTGTCACTATCACTTTCTGAGCTCGCTGAATAGAGAAGTGAGATGTCGCTGATGTAGGCGTTATTGTTGGATTTTTCTGCTCCAGCATTGTCCAAGCGCTTGCGGCATTCTCGCGCCCAATGGCCTTTCTTCTTACAATAATTGCAGAACGTTTTCTTCTTTAGTTCCGCAATTTTGTCGTTCGGTTTTTCTGCGGGGTGTGATGACCTCGGTGATGATTTGTAGTCGAGTTTAGCTTGCAGGGCTTGTACCTGTAAAGCTAGTCGGGACACTTCATCTTCTTGCGTTGACATGCGAGTCTCTTCTTTTAGTAGGCGGGCGGTGAGATTTTCGATTTTTTGCAGTGCAGATGTAACCGAATCCCAGGCAGTGCGGAAATTATTGTCTTTTTTTTTTCCTGGGGGGGCCGGCTGAACGCCGAGCCGCACACTGAGGCCAGATAGGCCCATTGTGTGCACCCCTGTGTGGTTTCTGGGGAGCCCTTTAGAGCATGCCTGTGCTTCTGATGAAGCCCAGTAGCCTGTTCATAGGAGCCCTCCTGATTTCTCCTTCCTCTAAGAAGGGGAAGTCTAGATACCTGGATCTCTGTGCAGCAAGAGCCGGACAGTGACACAGTACATGAAGAGGCGTTTCTTCCTCCTCTTCACACCTTCTGCACATAGGGTCCTCAAGAGAGCCCACAATGTAGAGGTGTCTTCTGAGGGGGCAGTGTCCCGTGAGCAGTCCAACCGCCTTCCTCAGATCCTCCCTGCTGAGTCTCAACAACTCAGCGGTTCTTTGCTGATCGGGACCTAAAATGAAGATCCTCGACTGTCGAGGTGCGTTCGCCTCCCATTCCCTAGAATGCCTTGCAGACACCCAGTTCCTGAGGGCACGCTTTAACTGGCTGGGAGAAATGCCCAGTGCCGGCTCCGGGCCTATCAGGCTTATCTCTGAACCCTTTTTGGCCAGGGCGTCAGCTCTATCGTTCTCCCCATGCCCCTGATGACTAGGAATCCAGCAGATAACAACCTTGTTGTGCTCCGCCAGTCTCCGGAGTTTCACGTGACAGTCCCAGACAAGCCTTGATGAAACCCTGAAAGAGCCTAATGCCCGTAGGGCAGCCTGACTGTCCGAGAAGATGCAGATACGCCTATTCGCATAAGCCCTCTCCAAATTCTCCGCCGCACATGCTGTAATCGCGAAAATTTCGGTTTGAAAAACTGTAGCCAGCCTACCAAGTGCGAAGCTACGCTCCACCTTTGGAGACCCGCCAACGATTCCTGCTCCGGACCCCTTGTCGGACACCGACCCGTCCGTATACCAGACGAGGCCACCCCGACGCAGTTGATCCCGATATTGGTTTTCCCATTCTTCCCTGGAGGGGAGTAGAATGGTGTAGTTTTTTTCCATCATGAGGCGCGGGACCATGGCATCGCCACCCATTTGAAAAATGGGGGACTCGGCCAGCAGCCTGCTGGCCACGACCACATGTCCTATTGTGCGCCCCCGATCTTGCCACTGTCCAGCGGCCCGCAGCCTTAGAAAAGCCGCGCCGGCCCCCTCCGTCACCGTAAGGTGAAGGGGTGGGAACCCGACCAGCATCTCAAGAGCTGCGGTGGGAGTTGTTGTAAACGCCCCTGTAACCGCTAAACAGGCCAGCCTCTGCAAGTGGTTTAGCTGTGACCGACCCAACTGTCGTTCAGTGCAGGTCCACCACACCACAGCACAGTATAAGAGCATTGGCCTTATCACGCATGTGTAAAGCCAACGCATAATGTTGGGTGTCAAGCCCCACGTAGTTCCGAAGGCCCTTCTGCAAGCCCAGAGGACGACAGAGGCCTTCCCAACTTTTTCCTCTACATGTTTCCTCCACGTCAATCTGGCATCCAAGAAGACGCCCAGATATTTGACATTGGCGGAAACCTGCAGAGCATGTCCGAAAAGTCTGGGCCCACTGTAGTCGGCCCCAACTCTTCTTTTTGTAAAGACAACATACCCCGTCTTCCTAGGGTTCACAGTGAGCATATTGTCCTCACACTATTCCATGACGAGCCCCAGAGCCCATTGGTTGAGCTCATGAGCCACGCCTAGGAATTTACCTGTCACTAGGATTGCCACGTCATCGGCATATCCCTGTGCGAAAACTCCAGACCTGTTTAGCCTGCGTAAGAGACTGTCCACCACCAGGTTCCAGAGAAGAGGAGACAGGACTCCTCCCTGCGGACACCCTTGGGTGACTGTATTTTGGAGGCAGTCGATTAATAATTTTTGAGCAGATCGCACTGTCACTTATGGTTTCGTCGACATCCCGGAGTTGTTTCACAATCGACTCGACATTTGCTAAGTAGCTAGAAATTGATTCACCATTTTGCATGCGAATTTCGTAGAATTTCTGCCATATTAGTTCCCTCGATAACTCCGTTTTCTGCTCGTGTGTGTTAATTAATTTCTTCCACATTTGTGCAGATGTTTTGCAGTTGACAAGACATTGCATTACCTGTTGCGTTATTGTGGACAGAAAAATCACTTGAGCTCTGCAATCTTTCGTACTCCATGTGCTCCACTCAGGTGAGGTGGCGTCTTCTGGCTCGGCTTCTCCACCATTTACAATTGACATCACCTTTTCGGCATTGAAGATGATTGTAATGCTAAACTTCCACAGCTGAAAGTTCGAGCCGTCGAATTTGACGATCTGTACGAGATCGTTTCGCGACGCGGTAGCGGCCATTTTCTTTCAACTCGGTTCACTTACGCACGACACAACCTTCGATTTCACACTTTTATCAGGCTGGATACTGATTTTCAATCGACCTACTTATTCAGATGACCTGGGCCCATAACCTGTTGGGTTTTTGCAGTGAAAAGTAGGTCTTAGTTTTGGTTTTTATTGCAACAAAAATAAGAACATTGAAATACACATTTAGTCGCGTCGGCGTGACTTACGGAACTCAACTAGCAAGCAAGATGGATGCCTCGACGACAGCTCCATCCGCCAGATTAACCTAACATCGAAGCGCACGCCATCTCCCGGCAAGCATCTATGGGTTAGGCGCGCAAATTCAAAATACAAAAATAAACGAATTATTTCTAACACTTCTTACACCAATTCGCCAGCAATTTTCCAGCCTTTTATGATCAGTGATAACATGGTACTTACTAACAACCCACATAACTATCTGGTAATTTTAAAATGTTTTTAGGTATAGTCCGGTCAATAAATCCTCAAAAGGGGAGTCTAGAAAGAAATTTTTGACTTCAGGCAGACACAGCAGGATTTTGTTTGGACTAGTTAAGAGGTAAACATGCTAACAGTCCTAAAACCTAGGAGGTAAGAAACATGCAAGAGCAAACAAGGAAGATTTTGGGTTTCTTGCTTATATCTCAAAAACTGCTAGCTCTAGCCAAAAAGTAACTATGTACCAAATTGAAGGTAATAAAGTTTTCCGCAGAAATATTTTTGTCCATTTTTTCCATCTATTATAATTATTGAGGTATACGCTCATAAAGTTTACAACTTTTAAAAAAACTTCTTTTTGTAGGTATAGAAAAAGGATTAACTCTTAAAAGTCAAATGTTGGTAGTGATGACCCCATTGTTACATTTTCTGTTGATACTGATGAGCCTGAGGCAGCCTGATTTCTCAAATTATCCACAATGCTATCGTTTCTTGTGTACTTTTTCCTGAAGTATGATTGAAGGGATTTCACATCACATAGCTGAGAGCCATTGTTGTCCTTTCTTTTGACTCTTATTAGAACCAAGTTTCTTTCTTCAGACACTTTTGCAACATCCTCACCCCATTCAACAATGTCTTTATTACAGATAAATCACTTGTCAGTTATAGCAAATGAATCGACGTTGGTAATGACCAATATGTAAATCAAGAAATAATTATGTGTCAGACAAATGTCTCAGGCAGATATGCTTCTGATGAGCATGGAGTAAAAACTATTATATCGGTCAAACAAGGACTTGAAATATGTCTTTGATACGCATAGGGCAAAAACTATGATAGATTCAAAAAAATGAACAAGAACATTCTGATGGTAAATGATGTCAGCTTCAATTTGGTAGGTAATATAATCACTTTTTTGCTAGAGCTAACCGTTTTTGAGATATAAGCAAGAAACCCAAAATCTTCCTTGTTTGCCCTTGCAGCTTCCTTACCTCATAGGTTTTAAGACTGTTACCATGTTTACCTTTTAACTAGTCCAAACACAGCCCTGAAATCACAAATTGTACTTTCAACATACATTTCCCTCTAGACATTGACCGGACAATATCTGAAAATATTTAAGTAGGATCTGAAAATTTCCAAATAGCTATGTAGAAATTTCCAATTAGAATCAAGAAATCTCCAGATGGCTATGTGGAAATTTCCAATTACCATCTAGAAATTTCCAATTAGTATCTGGAAATTTCCAGATATAATTTATTTTATGTTGGCCTTTCAGAGCTTTCGTAATTTTGCTGTGCTAAAAACTAAAAACTTAATAATGCAAGACTACTGATTTAAAAATCTAGGAAATCCCGATATACAGACTGTTTCACCAAAAACGGACGGATTTCTAGCCGAGTTATTTGAAGACGTAGAGAAGAAATTCTGAATTCTTCTTGAATTGAGGAACAATCTCTATGATTTACGTGTAAGAAACTAATTTTGGCACTTCTGGTTTGGACCGGAAGTAGGCAAAATTTGATTTTTAAATGCAAACGTATCCTTTTTATTGCCCTATCTGATAGAAGGAGTTGTCCTGATTACAAAAATGTATTAACCTTTCCCTCAATTCAATTCCCTGCTCACTGCCACGGCAGTGAGCTGAGTGACTACGAGCTAAGGCACGATACATTATCAAGAAAAGCAAAAAGGAGTCGTGGAATGCGTACACTGCCTCAATCAACCTGTCTACGTCGGTATCCCAAGTCTGGCAAAAAATCCGTAGTATAGAAGGCGTCAACACTTTCTACCAAATACAACTCCTAAATAACAATGGATCTCCCATCTCATCGAATGAAGAAATCTGTAACTCTCGGGCGGACGTCTTTGAGCGTTCTTCTGCGAATGATAACGAATGATAACCCCAAAATTCTTAGAGCTGAAACATAAGGCTGAATCTCACCAGATCCAAGTTAATAATAACGATCACGCTCTAAAGATTGCCATTTCCTACCAGGAATTCCATCAAGCGCTGGCTTCTCTCCAAAACAGTTCACCTGGGCCAGACGATATTCCATACGTATTTCTACAAAACCTTCCAGCAAGCGGCAAAGACTATCTCCTTAAAGTATATAACATTATCTGGAGTAATCATCAGTTTCCTCACAAATGGCTGGAGGCCATCATCATCCCACTATTAAAACCCAACAAGCCTAAATGTGATTCAAAGTCATACCGCCCCATCTCACTAGCCTGTACCATGTGCAAACTTCTCGAAAAGATTGTGTATTAACAAGCGGTTGCTGTGGCATCTGGAAAACCAAAATATTATCATCCCCCAACAAAGTGGATTTTGAAGAAACACATCTACTAATGACAACCCTGTTAATTTAGAATCTGAAATTCACCAAGCATTCGCCAACAAACAGAAGCTAGCAGCAGTGTTCTTTGATATTGAAAAGGCGTATGACATGACGTGGAAACATCGAATCATTGAATTTATAAACAAAACTGGAATACATTAAAATATCATCAAAAACTTCCTCCAAAACAGATCATTTCAGGTACGAGCTAATGGTACCCTCTCTCAAAGTAGAAACCTCCAAAATGGCACACTACAAGGTTCGGTGCTGAGTGTCACCTTCTTCCTAATGGCTATCAATGACATTACTGCTCACATTGAGCATCCAATTAGGTTCAATCTCTATGCAGACGATCTCATGATATATGTAAAGGGGAAAACATTAATTAAATCAATGGAATGGCTTCTCCAGCAGTCTCCCTAGAGAACTGGTCGCAGCGAACAGGATTTGAATTCTCATCAAGTAAAACTAAATACATACTCTTTGACAAGCGAAAACATCCAGAGGTCCAGAGGAACCTAATATCGCTCTACAGGGACATCAGATAACAATGGCGCAGAGTACAAAGTTTCTTGGAGTAACTTTTGACAGCAGGTTGAACTGAAAGGAGCATATATCTACAGTTAAAGCCTCCTGTTTTAGAGAAATAAGCGTAATGAAAGCTCTAGCAGGCCATTGCTGGGGAACGGACTCTAGGTCGCTAATGTTAATATACAACGCTCTCGTACGATCCAAAATAGAGTATGGTATCCTCTGCTATTCAACGGCAAGAAAAACATACCTGAAACCAATATTAGCTGTTAGAAACACAGCCTTAAAAATAGCGCTAGGCCTATTTCCCACAACCCCTACAGAAATCTTCAACGTTTTAGCAGGAGAAGCTCCCTTTCAACTAAGAATCGACCAACTAAACCTCCTATATGCAACAAATGCACACTGATATGAAAATCACATAGACCAAAATTGCACATTTGGATCGTCCTTTAGAACTCTCTTTGAATCCAATCACAATCTGACACCGCCTTTTAGCGAACGTGTTCGTCAATCAATGTCCCTAATTGAAATGTCTTGTCCGCCTACTCCAGGTCATCGTACTCCAATCTACTACCCGTGGCAATGCCCAAACATTAACATAAACACAACTTTAAATAAATACGACAAACACCTAACTCCTGCTGCAGTCGTACGAAATGAATTTCTCAACATTCAATCTCTACCTCCAGTCTCAAAATATCTGTACACAGACGGGTCGAAGAGCAAAGCGGGAGTGAGCTCAGCCGTGGTTACCTCATCCGAGGAGTTCCGCTTCAGACTCCCTATGGTTGCCAGTGTGTATACTGCCGAGTTATTTGCAATTCAACAAGCGCTAAACCACTTATTAACAGCTTCAAGAGAAAATTACACCATATGCTCAGACTCTCTTTGTACGCTGAAGTCAATCTCAAAACTGTATCCAACAGACAAACTCCTATCGGATGTACAATATCTGCTGCATCGACTCTCTGCCATGGGCAATCAGATAAACCTCATGTTTGTTCCTTCACATGTCAACATCGAAGGCAATGAGCGCGCCGACTTTCTAGCCAAGGAGGCCCGCAATAAACATGTATCGGAGAACTGACTTACAAACCGAAATCCGGAAAAGCGTAAGAACTACATAGCAGAGAAAATGGTCGACCAGCACAGTCCCTCTAAAGAAGATCCAACCGCATGTGTCGAGCAAACTACCCCTACCAGAGGGCCGTCATCAACAGGTTACTGTTCCACGCCTGAGAAGCGGCCACACGCTTTTCTCCCATGGCCACCTATTCCAAAGAGAACCCCCCATCTGTATGTGAACCATGTTGAACATGTGCCCTAATTATCAAAAAAAAAGGAAAACCAACAACAAAAGGATCCGCCAACCTAGTCTCTGCACTTGCAGAAAACATTCAGCCCTATGTTTATGGACAACTTTTTTATGTTTTTTTATTGTAGAAGCCGACGGTAAAATATTGCACACTTTTTTCGGGACACCTGTATAAGTATCGTTAATTCGTATGACATCCTCCAAAAACAACTATATTATAAAAAGAATTGATGGCAATTTAACTCGATTTAGTGCATTAACATTTTTAACTAAACGTTCGTCTGCCATAAGTTTGTTTTCTTTTTTAAAACAGCGGAAAATGAGCGGTAGAGAGCCGCTAAAGGCCACTGAGCACAAGCCGATCAGCTTGTTGATTAAAATATTGTTGTAAAAATATCAAAAACTATTTTTCAACTAGTAATTTATCAATGGGCATTTTATCAAAAGCTTTAGAAAAATTAGTACCTATACAGGGTGGGGCAATAGTGCGTCCGACTTTGATAGCTCGAGTTCTATAATAGCTAGGAACTTGATCTAAGAACAGAATTAAACTAGATTAATACATTCATACTTTTTTGACCAATAAGATTGCCTCATTTTCCATTTTTTGACCAATCACGTAGCCTTTTCTTGAAAAAAGAAAGCTAGTAGCATTTTATTCGGAATAAATAGCTACTAGCATTTTATTCCGAATAAATAGCTACTAGCTTTTTATTCCGAATAAACTCTAGTAGCTTTTTTTCAAGCAAAATCAATGATGTTGTGAATTTTTCATTCATGTATTAATCTGTCGAATATCATTCGAGCAAGAGATTTCTTCAGAATAAATGTTGAAGGTTAGCACTCAAACGCGTCGCCGTCACAAAAACCACTTGCGCCGCCGGACGTAGGGCTTCGCTCTCGGATTTTTAAGCCGGCCCAACGTCCTGTGGCGATCGTGATTTTTGCTGCTAGACACCGCGTTTTCGTGCGAACCTTTCCATTTATTTAGGATAAATCCCTTGCTCCTATGACATTATGTATGAAAAAACATCTACCTATAATCGGAAATTATTTCTGAACATACAGGGTGAGCCAAGACGATTATACAGGGGCAAGTAAAATTTTTTGAAATAAATGTAGGTTTTTCCTACATAAATTGTTGTGTGTAAAAAAAATTTATCGGAGCCTTTTCCTTGCTTATTAGAAAAAAACAAAAACAATTTGAGACTTTGGAGTAATCTTACATGATAAGCTAATGTTTACTGATCACATACGTTGCAGGCAAATCGAGAAGAACTCTACAATTTGTACTCAGACAGGGCCTAGATTTTACATTTGTTGACACTATGATCACTCTCGATAATAGGCTGGTCAAACCAACTTTAATATATTTATGTCTATTCAGTTTGATTTTCTACATTTTGTCATAGTAACATATAAGTATGTAGATTAGAAAGAGTACAGCATACATTCTTGGTTCTTGTTGTATTCAAACTAGATTTATAAAATCCAACTGTGAATCATAATTATGAAGAAATGGATATGGATGTGCATGTTTTATATGGGCTAATTAAAATTTAAAATAGAATAAATTGTCATGAATTAATAGATAAATTTACATATCAACTACGATCGCAGGGCTTGTTTGAAATACCATATCACAAAACGTAATATGAACAAGATTCTCCTGTCATGAAAATGTCAAGAAACATGCGTCAATATCTATAGGTATTAAAATAGGTATAATTGTAACTATGTAACAGAAAAGCATTGCGGATTAAATAATGAGCCGATAAGCCTGTGGAAGTTAATCTATCTAAACAAATAATAATAAAAGAAATGATGATAATCCAGCAGGTGAAATTATTGATAATAATCTTAAATAATTAAACAACCAACATAGTTTCAAGATGTAATACGCAGATTCTGCATGTATTGATGAATGAAAAATTTCCCAAAGAAGTCGAATTTTCCAATGTGGGAGGCGACTAATTTAACTTTTCTTTAAAATCTTAGAGTAGACAGAAGGCACCATTTACCGTCAGATATTTTGAGTGTTTTTATTTTGCACCTACGCAACTGTAAGTAGGTATACCTTATTTCAAGTATTTGGATCTATAAGAAATTGCAAACAAATAATAGCCACTTAAAAAATTAACGTACCACAGGATCAAAATATTTTTGCGTAACATTCGCACCGTAGTATTTTGAGTTTGCGCCCTGGTAACCCCTCGATGAATGGTTCATTCAGAACAAGGCGAGGCCCACTCAACCGATCAATATTTCTAAAACTTTCGTTTGTAGGAAGCGATTTTGACACACTGGTGGAATATTTGTAACATCTTAACTCGATACTCCTATATATATATCCAACTTTCCAACCTCACGGTTTCTTTCAGAAAGCTAAGAATCAGATGTTGCCGGCAAAATCTGAAGATCTGAGAAAGACTTACCCGGGTTGAACGCCGTGGTGGCTAAAACTCCAAAAAAGAGGAAGAAACTACAACCTCTTGGGGTTATCTTGCAGTTCCTTTTCATTATCTTTCGGTGGAGGCGGAGTTGATTACGACCACCTCACCAAATATCTTCTTTTATAGCTCAACATTGGAGCGATTGTGGTAGCGTTTAAAAGAACAGAGGTGTGATTCCTGGAAGATACCGGCGCAGGTCAAGGGCCGCTTCCATAAGCGAAACTCCTGCCGATGCACAGGGTCTTAGCAGAGTCTCAGCCAGAAAACTCCACTAATGGCGTAGTTGGTTGCACCACGACGTTTCTTACCACTGAGATCCGATTAATCGATTATGATATGACGTGCAATGTTTGATGCGCACGTTCGAACCAGAATCTTCAGCAAAACTGCGAGTGCGAATATAGAGCTGGAAATGCGCCCCCACCACTAGTTTAGACGAATGGGCGTCTCTTTCCACTCCATTCGGATGCTGCAGAGCCGTCTCGCAAGCTTTGCCACCTCCGAGGGTTAAGCTTTTTATAGAACACCTTCAGTCAACACTAGAGACATTTAAATTGTGTTATTTAAAAAACTGAATCGACTGAAGAGAACACCATTTGATTGTTTTGGGCTGATAAAGGAGAAAAATTGGAAACTTTGGAAGTCTCTCGGGCCGGTCCTGCAACAAATGCCTGGTAAAGGCGCCGGCGCCAGTTTTTCAGCCTACGCTAATTTTCAACTAGTCATGAAATCTAACGAGAAAAATGCAAAATAATTACGTTCGGATGACTTCACACAGTCCCAACTAATTGCTACCTCCTGTTACGTTAATAATTTGATAATAGTTAATAACATCAGTGTTAGTATTAACGGTGGCCGCAAACTGTTACTTAATACTAGAAATTTATTTCAAACTATTAATTGTGAATTATTTTCAAATCAATTTTGTAAAATTATTAAGTTAGCTTTGTCTACAAATATCGCTAGCAAAGCGCCAACAAAACGATAGTCACTTCTCTTCAGCATCAAAATCAGCTAATTTTAACAATCACGACTGTATTTTACTGTTTTTAGCACAATTTGGGCTTGATTTGACAATTTTGAGAAAAACTTGGAGTGAAGTACAATAAAAAAACAAGAAAGGTGTTTGCATTTATTGCCTCAACTCAATACAAGAAATTCAATTAAAACCATTGTCGATTATTTTGTAATCAATTTTGGAAAATTATTAAGTCCGGTTCTATTTACAAACATCGCTAGCAAAGCGACAACAAAACGATGGTTTTTCTTCAGCGTTAAGATCAGCTAATTTTAAATATCGTGACAGCTTTCTACTATTTTTAGCACAATTTGAGCTTCGCTTGTTTTCATTATTGACAATTTCGAAGAGAACTGGGGGTAAAGTATAATAAAAAAACAAGAAGGGTGTTTGCATTTATTGCCTCAAGTCAAAACAAGTGACTACAAAGCGTTGTACATATTACGTACAGTAGAGCGCCGATTATCCGGGTCTCAATTATCCGTGATTTGGATTATCCGTGCTGGCTTCTACAAGTGAAGCTGCCAATGTCAATACATGTTTGTTGCTATTGTTGCTAGCCAAACTTAATTGTAGAACCAAAATACCTCAGGGTAGGCGATAAGTTTGGAAGTAATAAAGAAGAGAAGAACAAGAAAAAAACAAGTCGTACTTATAATATTTACACTACTAACACCATTATACCAAATAAAGTTCAATGTGCATTATCCGTGATTTTCAATTATCCGGGATCACGGTTGCCCCAGTTACCACGGATAATCTACGCTCTACTGTACTTACAAGATGCGCAAAAAGATCTGAAGTTTTCAACCAGCTATAGTGAAGTAGGGATGTCAATAAAATTTGAAGTCGTGATTCAGTTCAGGTTTGGTCACTATCCATTAGGTAATGCTAAATGCTATTTAGGAAATAATAAACTAGAAAAATTTTTGTTTCTTTCATTTATGAATCTTTAATTCTTGGACGTCTATTTCACAGTAACGCATTTCTGGATGTTTTTAATCTAACCACCCTTGCTTGTACTTTGTGAAAGGTATGTACCTATCTTAAAAAATACGTAAGAGCAGTTATTGAAAAAAATACTTCTATTTTTGACGCTTGACTTTGCAGACGGTTTCAAAACAGCTCGAAAAAGTAAACCAGATTTATTTCTACCAAGTGTGCTTAATATAGAAACAGCCGGGAAACTTTATGACGTGGAAAAAGTTGTCCATTTACGACCGATTTGTGCTTTTCTAATGACTCTACACAAGCTTTTTTACGTTACACTTGATGATAACGTGGAAAAGTAGTCCATTTGCACATTTGCTATGCATTTTACAGTTTCTCAGCTATACGGGGTGCTTCATTAATAATTATCTTACACAGCTAACTGGAAAATTTTTGAAACAAGATATGAAGATTTAATCTAAAATAGCTACATAAAATGTGTCTGCTTACAGAGATACAGGATGGTTTATTTCAATGTTTTAAAATTATTTTGCCCATTATTTTGAAACTGTTTCAGTTTTCTTTATCATATTTTGCAGAAACTTCAACTCCTGCAGTGCACATTAAACTACGGTAAAATAGTTTCTCGATAATACTTGAGACGTGCGACAGGAGCGTAGAAATAGTCCCCCCATTAAAATTCCACGCCACTGGTGGCGTGGAATTTTTTTTCTGGTTTTTTACTATAATTATTCAATTTTTTAGACATTTTTTACGAAAATAATGTGCTCTTACTTCACAACAATAAAGTGTTTATTTTTCGAGATAATTAAAGTTAAATAGATAAAGCCACACAATATTCCGATTTTAATGTTTAATTTATTGTTCATATTCGTATTGGTCTTTCTTTACAGAATCAAAATAATGGGCAAAAATTATTTTAAATTGTTGAAATAAAACACATGTATTTCAGTATGGAGGCACATTTGATCTTAACTGTTTCAGGTTAAATCCTCATATTTTGTTCCAAGAAATCTTCAGTTAGCTTATGCACAATTATTAATAAAACAGCCTGTATATACATTCAACCCAACCTCAGTCCCCCTTCCATAAAAAGACCTATTGTCTTCCATTGGGTTTTATTTCAGGTACATTATAAAGAATCACTTTGTTTCATCATTTTACAACATAGAGAGGATTGCATACATTTCATTATATGCAACTCAACTTTTTCATACAAAGCTACTTTCACAACTCTTAGCTGTCATTTTTACATAAGCATATTTTAAAAAACAAAAAGCCGGGCAGTAGGGTCTGATTTAAAGTTACTTTTGAAACTAAAAAACCTTAGTCAGGTATTGTACAAAAAACACATGTTGATTTTTTCTTATTTGGGTGGGCCGTTGTCCGAGGATTTTATGATTATTCTGTCCAAACGCAGGCACCCAGAAATTGTTCAGCTGTACAGTTGCGTTCACTGGAAAAGCCCAGGGTAAAGTAAAATTCATTCCAACTTACGTTACACTTGCAACCAGGCTAGACCACGCGGTAGAGTTTGTTTGAGAACCGCACAGGTAAACTAGGATTGGTCGAAATAGAGCGGCACATTTCAGTTTCAAATTCAAAACAGCGTCAAGCACATCCCCCATGACGAGAATTTGTGTTCGCTTGGTTAGTGACGCCAATTGTCACCATTCGAGAGAGTTGGAATCAGGGGTTCGATTCCCTTATCTCCTCGTCTTTTTTTATTTTATATTTATTATTTTATATGCAATTTAGTAATAATTATGACCTTAATTTGTGTTTCTGATATAATTACAAGCCTCTTTCTAGAATATTAAAATAGACAACTTTCTGAAGCAATTCCAGTAAAATATTTTCACTTATAATATTCCTAGTGCATTGATTATTTCCGGAAATTTTTTCGAAGGCATTTCCAAAACGTATTAATTACGTTTTGGAAATGCATGAGAATAAAATTTACGGATATTAATCAATGCACGAGGGCATATTCGGTAAGAAAATCGCAACGACACAGACATTGGTCCATTATGTCATTATGATGTCATTATTAATAAATAAATGATTTTGATTGGCTGAAATAATTTCCACTTATTAATTTCATGCTAAGTGCAAAAATTTCCAGGAAATTTTTGTCGTAGAAATGACACCGAATTCTATTTTTCTATTGGCTACTTTTGTTTTTTGAACTATTGCAACAACGGGCACGAATCAATTATGGATGTGAAGAAGGAGTTAAATTCCTTTTCTTAAATTATTATTTCATATGCAATTTATTAATCACCATTAATCTCGTTATGCAATGTTAAAATTGAAGTAAAATATTTCCGTTTAATTGAATAAGTATTCATTTTTAATTGACTTTTTGAAAAATATTATTGCAACAACGGGCTCGAATCAATTAAAAATATGAAGGACTTGAATAGGATAATGATATGTAGAAACTTTTCAACGGGATTAATTAAAACTGTAAAGTTGCAGGTTGTTACGGGTAGGTATAATGTTTAATTTTAACACCCAAATTTTACTAACCATTATAATAGTTTGCATACAATAATAACATTATTTATTATTATTAATTAACAAATACAAACGATCGGTGAATCCGGTGATTAAAATATCAACAATTAACAAAATATATATCTAATAATCAATGGTCAAACAAGAATACATAGACAGTAATAAAAATAGTTTCGATTAATATTTGATGTAATAACCATTACCTACTATCTATGCATTCTTGCATTCTCTTTCGCATCGAAGCGACAAGTTGGTGGCAGATGTTGTCGCCTCGATAACGTGCAGCTCTCATTCTTTGCCAAGTGCCAGTCACGTGGGCGTGAAGGGTACTACCTATACCCCTTCGAAATTTATGAGGTGGGTCATAAAGTTGACCATCTCTTTGAAGAAGTATGCCGACGAATGGGTTCCTTGCTCCGTTATAATGTGTTTCAATGTGTTGGTAAAATTCCAGTGTAAAAATAAAACATTATATCTATAACTATTCAATTCACCTGTAATTTTTCAAATATTAACCAATAAAATGACAAATATTTACTTTCGTAGCCTAGCAACAGCAAATTTCAGCGAGTACTTCACTAGTGAAAATATAGCTGGGTAATCCACTCGTGGTCGAAGTAAATATTTTAAACTAGCTTTATTGTTTATTATTTATTATTATTTTTATTCAAGGAAATTATTACTTTCTTACGAAACTTTATCTACCAGTTGCTATAAAAATGAAATCATATGTAACACAGATTGGCGAACTAGCCTTTGAAATATTTTATTTTACGTGATACCACCACAATAATATTTGACAATTTTTGACTACTTGTTGTATTATAACTGACCATTCTTTGAATAAAAATAATAACAGGTAGTATACAATGTTAAAATCAATTAGTATGACACCCTTCATCCTTTACCGTCTTTGAAATTTGGTTTACCTGGGTTTCTAACTGGAGTCACTTGCTTTGTGTCACTGCGAATTTACGTAGATAGAACGAGAAAGGATGAAAAGGAAACATAAAACAAGTCGATTTTTTTCATAGTTATGAGAAGTCTATACAGACTGTTTCACCATAAACGGACGGATTTCTAGCCGAGTTATTTGAAGACGTAGAGAAAAAACTCCAAATATTTCTTGAATTGATAAAAAATCTCTATGATCGATGTGTAAGAAACTAATTCTGGCACTTCCGGTTTGGACCGAAGTTAACCAACTTTTGATTTTTAAATACAAACATATCTTTTTTATTGCCCTATCTGATAGAAGAGGTTCTGCTGATTACAAAAATGCATTACACTCATCACTTTTCTGCTCAAAATTGGTTCAGTCCTTGATTTCTAATGCAACTGTTTCTCCAAAACTTACGGATTTCTGCCCGAGTTATTTGAAAACGTAGAGAAAAAACTGGTCGTTTTGTTTAAATTTTTTGACAATGCCTAGGCGGTTGGAGCAAAAAGAGTCAAGTCTCGAACTCAGGGGACAAATTGTAGGTATGGCTGCAGCTGGAATGTCCATTTCGCAGATATCCAGGGAGGTTAACTTATCGGTAAGTGTATAAAATAATTTATTTATCTGTATCATTTAAAATATGTGTTGATTAATTTTTTTTTGAGTGAGCCAAATGAAGTAGACACCATTGATAACTCCATTATTTTAGTTTTAATGACATCTAAATATCTGAAGTGCACTTCTTTAGGTTTTCTACCATACAACATGTTACATTAACTAAAATTTATTTTTAAATAATTTTGGTCATTTAATCATCTTTGTAGCTCCAAAAATATCGAAGTTAACAATGCTGGCAACTTGTTTTACCCTGTATTTAGCATTGTTGATTTGCACTTTAGCTTAGAAATAAATTAATTTGATTTCGATTTATACTTTACCTACATCACCGTTATTCCTTTAGTAAGAATTTATAACTTTACCTACCCGATCTAAAATTTCTACTTCTAATTTCAATAATAATATTTTCGAATTTGTACTAAACGCACTTATAATAACATATTATAAAATAAATAATTATTATTATTTAAAAATTGACCTACTAAACATATTTCTTTAAGCGTCGTCAAGTGGCTCGGTGGGTAAATCGTGCCACAGAGTTGGGGGACAGGCCTCTGCGCACAATTAGACCAGGGCAGGCCAGAAAAACCACCGTCGCCCAAGATGAAGCCATCGGCAGGCTCATCAGTGACCACCCGTTTACGAGTGCGGTCCAAATTCGCGAGCAGCTTCAGCTGGAGGTTTCCGCTACGACAGTGAAGAGGCGATTGAAGGAGCAGGGATTCCATCACCGAACTCCTGCAAGGAAGCCGCTCATCACTGAAGCCAATGCAGCGATTCGGATGGCGTTCTGCGAAGCTAATTTGGACCGCGACTGGAGTCGGGTGGTTTTCACTGACGAGAAGACGTTCTCGACGGCCCAGGATAGTCGGGTAGTTTTATGGCGGCAGAACAACACCCGATATGATCGCCAGCATGTTATTCCCAATACCAACAGTGGACGAATAACGGCTGGGTATTGGGGATGGATGTCAGAAGCTGGTCCTGGCGATTTATTTCGGGTCACGCCGCCTCGATTTAATGCAGCTGCATATGTGGCCCTCTTAGAAAATCAAGTTCTGCCAAGTTTGCGTGCTGCATTTCCAAATTCCGCACCATACACAATGGTCCAGGACAACTCCCCCATCCATACCGCAAGAATTGTGCGGGAATGGTTTGCACAACATCCGGAGATAGAGCTTCTCGAGTGGCCAGCGAAATCTCCGGATCTTAACCCCATAGAAAACTTATGGGGTGAAATGGTGCGAACCTGGAGGGAGGTAGAGGTCCCTGGAGGCGGCGTTCGGGCGCGGAATTTAGAGAACCTTCACGCCCACGTGACTGGAACTTGGCAAAGAATGAGGGCTGCACGTTATCGAGGCGGCAACATCTGCCACCAACTGGTCGCTTCGATGCGAAGGAGAATGCAAGAATGCATAGATAGTAATGGTTATTATATCAAATATTAATCTTATTACTGTCTATGTATTCTTGTTTGACTATTGATTATTATATATATATTTTGTTAATTGTTGATATTTTAATCACCGGATTCACCGATCGTTTGTATTTGTTAATTAATAATAATAAATAATGTTATTATTGTATGCAAACTATTATAATGTGTTAGTAAAATTTGGGTGTTAAAATTAAACATTATACCTACCCGTAACAACCTGCAACTTTACAGTTTTAATTAATCCCGTTGAAAAGTTTCTACATATCATTATCCTATTCAAGTCCTTCATATCTTTAATTGATTCGAGCCCGTTGTTGCAATAATATTTTTCAAAAAGTCAATTAAAAATGAATACTTATTGAATTAAACGGAAATATTTTACTTCAATTTTAACATTGCAGAACGAGATTAATGGTGATTAATAAATTGCATATGAAATAATAATTTAAGAAAAGGAATTTAACTTCTTCTTCACATCCATAATTGATTCGTGCCCGTTGTTGCAATAGTTCAAAAAACAAAAGTAGCCAATAGAAAAATAGAATTCGGTGTCATTTCTACGACAAAAATTTCCTGGAAATTTTTGCACTTAGCATGAAATTAATAAGTGGAAATTATTTCAGCCAATCAAAATCATTTATTTATTAATAATGACATCATAATGACATAATGGACCAATGTCTGTGTCGTTGCGATTTTCTTACCGAATATGCCCTCGTGCATTGATTAATATCCGTAAATTTTATTCTCATGCATTTCCAAAACGTAATTAATACGTTTTGGAAATGCCTTCGAAAAAATTTCCGGAAATAATCAATGCACTAGGAATATTATAAGTGAAAATATTTTACTGGAATTGCTTCAGAAAGTTGTCTATTTTAATATTCTAGAAAGAGGCTTGTAATTATATCAGAAACACAAATTAAGGTCATAATTATTACTAAATTGCATATAAAATAATAAATATAAAATAAAAAAAGACGAGGAGATAAGGGAATCGAACCCCTGATTCCAACTCTCTCGAATGGTGACAATTGGCGTCACTAACCAAGCGAACACAAATTCTCGTCATGGGGGATGTGCTTGACGCTGTTTTGAATTTGAAACTGAAATGTGCCGCTCTATTTCGACCAATCCTAGTTTACCTGTGCGGTTCTCAAACAAACTCTACCGCGTGGTCTAGCCTGGTTGCAAGTGTAACGTAAGTTGGAATGAATTTTACTTTACCCTGGGCTTTTCCAGTGAACGCAACTGTACATACATACATGAGTCGAAGATAGCAGAAGAATTATAGTCAAAGAAAACGTAAACTAATTATAATAATATAAAAGTTAATCGTATAGCTTTATTTGAGTAGAAAAGTTGGTTTATCCTGAATATGCCGGAGAATAGATATGAAATAGTAAATTAGGAATATTACAATATTACTTACAAAATCTAAAAATGATGATCGATGCAGCGGAAAATAATTTCAAACGACATTCACTTGTCCATTTATTGAAGATCTGCTAGTGCGTAATAAAAGTTAAAATCATTATTCTTAAGAGAAAAAATAAAGTAGGTATATGAAAGATATGAATATACTGGGCCAAGAGAGGAATTTAGAGGTGCCAAAGCACATCATCTCAGAACTTCCATTTAAACCCACTCTTTTTGATCTTTCTTTAGAGTATTCAAAAAGCAGATCCCTAGTTTTAAAACCATTGATAAAAGGTCACTATGCAACTAAATTCACTAATAGCAGTTTTTGAATAGAAGTAACGCTCATTTGTAACAGATTTTGTTGTTGCAAAAGTCAAATTTGCTACAATTAATATAAAAAATCAGACAACTGTCACTCAAAGAAGTAAAATAACCAATAACCGGCGTTGAACAGTAAAAACGCGACTGGAAAAACAATCCTAGAGTACTTATCGATGACGTTAACGTCTTTGATTTTTGGCATGGAGGCTTTGAGCACTAGCGCACCTCTCCTGATGGCGTGCAGAACTTTCGGCTTGTGTATCGGATTTCCTGAAAAACCACAACGTTAATAATGTCCAGTATTTCATATAAAAAGAGAGTATTTTTCAAGGATAAGTTTCCGCGTTTCTTACCAAAGATAAGATAACAAAAAATCTCAACATTTAGAGTTTATAGTACTATTTAAAGATTTTTTAACCTTTAGGTCCCCGAAACCGCAGCCCTGTGGCCGTTCTATAGTTATAAGTGTAGCCTGAAGTTCTCGATATGCGGAAACTGGGAGGAAACTTAGAAGAGTCCAAGTCGCAAGCGACGTTTGCCTTAGAGTTGTGGCGATTCCTAATGGAAGCGATTGGGCTCATACGCACGTCCTGTAATTCAATGATATTGTCATTGGTATAGCTTTGATCGTTCGGTTTGGTCCCTATAACAAGGAAAAAATTAGTGACTGTTTGTTGATCGATTATGGAGCACCTAATTTCTTCTCTTCAGCTTTTGTTTTCTTGCATTTTTTCTTGGCTCGAGCACCCCAATACGTGTAATTGACGGCAGCGTATTCCAGTAGAGCAGCAAAGACAAAGACGAAGCACATTACCAAATAGATGTCGATCGCTTTGACGTAGCTGATCCTCGGAAGAGAACTTCGTACTCCTGTACTAATCGTGGTCATAGTCAGCACGGTTGTTATACCTAGTAAAAACATGATAGGTACTTTTATTGTGACCGTATAATTAAAGAATCCCTCAAAAACTAATTTATTAGGTAGAACAATTAAGAGTTAAATATAAAGAGCTTAACATCGAATTTAATAAAACTACTGGATTGAAAAAGCATCACAACCATGTTTAATTGGGTAGAGATCTACGAGAGCTGGAATGGAACGCTAATGAGCTTTAGCAATATCACGCGCAGGAAACTCCACAGTGTGATATACAAGGTGTATCTGAATAGAGTGCCAAAAATTTAAAGGCATGAAAATCAAGTCAAATAATAAAGAAAGCCTCAGTAACAATTTTTTGATAAGTGACCCTTAAGAAAGATGCAGCTCTTTAACTATGGGTCCTGGCAAATGGTTTTCATTTGATTGCTTTCGAATCTTTCAAGAGAGAGAGAGAGATATATATAGATAAGAATTTGTGAGTCTAATGGTCTAATGGTTTTAAGCCTAAAATAATGAAATTTGAATTCTATTATAATTCAGTTGGGGGGGATGTTAAACACGGGGAGAGTGAAATAATTTACGCTCTAACTGATTTGTATACCTTTTCGCAATTTTTTGATATCAGATTTCATGATTTCATGATTTTGAACAAAACCGATCTTATTACATTTTGATAGGTTGCACCGTTTTCGAGTAAACTGATTTGAAAATTTCATTACATGCTAAATGAAATAAAATGTTCCAACTTTTTTTTGATATTTGTCTCACAAATGCTGCGAACATTTAGAGAACGTTTGATCTTTCGATCACAATGACCCCAGTTACATTTTTTTTATTTACTCTATATATAAATTAGTGAACAATATATTGTCAAAAAAACATTTATTTATTCATCTTCTATAAAAATAAGGTATAAAATTACATAAATCGTTCAAATCTCTCTCTGCAGTTTATATAAATGGCACTTCATGACAAACGACTGAAGGGTTCAAAAAGGGTTGGACGATCTGAATAAATGAGCGTACTACGCTAACTGCAAAGTTAAGGCTGGCGGAAGAAGGCGAAAATTAGGCGAAAACACGGCTTTGTAATTCCGTCACAACGGCGTTAATTTTCAACATAGAACTTCAAAACTAGTACGGTTACAAAGTAAAAACATGAGAAAATAATAAGTTATTCCATTTTTTTCAATTTAATTTGTAATAATTTATACCCAGGTTTTGCAAATTGATCAAATTGCGTTTGATCGCACGTCTAAAATAAAGCGATTATTTATATTTGGCCGCCGTTAAATTGTTTGCAATTTATTTGGCAACAAGTTTCTATCCTTGGAAATTGGTTACCTGTAATAGTTTTTATGGCATGATGGAATTCCCAGGAGTTTATCAAACTTGAAAATGTTGCTAAAGCGCCCGATTTAGGTGTTAATGGGCTATAAAATTTTGTTTTTGGTTTCAAATGTTCGTTAGGCTGCCGTCCATGTGACATTGTGACGCTAATTTTGTATATTTTTGGTGATCTAACTAATTTAAAATCTGGGCGAAAACTAGGTATGCACCCACCTAAAGCAACTCTAGCGCTAGTTGCTTCATGATTGATCCAGAACGACACCCATGACAGCATCACAATCAATATGCTCGGAAGGTATGTTTGAAAGACAAAATAACCGATGTTCCTTTGCAGCTTGAACGAAAGTGACAGTCTCTGATAAATCCCTGTAGCTAAACGCTCCTTTCTGTCGTTGGTTTCATAGCCGATTATGGTAAATTGGGGTAATTCAGCTTCCTCGACCCCTCTTACGGGCGTTTCTTTCCAATACATTACCACATCCATTACCGTGTATCCATCTGAAAAACATTTCTGTTTTACCCTGCAAAAATGCATCAAAATCGTTATACTCTTACAACTTTCGATTTCTACTGTGCAGTTTTGGGAATCCAGTGGGTAGTAGTGAAGATCCATCATGCAAGCTAGCGTTGTTGTGAAACGCATGCCGTAAGTGATGGCACCGTCGCCGTTGAGGCGCACCAACTTGTTCCTTTCAGTAACGTCATGCAGGAAACTAATAAATTATAAAGGAAACAATATTATTATTTTCTTACAAGCAAACGAGCTGCATACGATGCTTTATGGTTTATGGTCTGTTTGTGGTACCTTGGATAATGGAAGAATGAAACGAACTTACCAAGTAAAGCTCTATTTTAATTACCTACACTTTTCTCTCGTCCGAAAAATTCACATTCAATTATACAGACTGCTATTAAAAACGGCCCCAAGCCATAAATCAATCAATGTTGGATATTGTATAATTTTCCCTCTTTTAGTTATTTTCGTTATTTTTTATCGTTTCTGGTTTAGCCGGAAATGACACTAACTTTTGTTTTTCTTGTAAAAATTGTGGCAAATTTTATTTTTTCTCAAAAGAATTAAATTTTAATAATACGTTTGTTTAATTAGCATCTTTATTAACCCCAAAGAAACTTCTTCCCGCGGGGCCCCCATGTTTGTAGGCCCCTTACAAGTATGAAAGCAGAGGAAAGGTCATTGAAAAACAGTTATGAAAGCGATTAGACAGAAAAAGATTATAAAACGACAACATAAGCGCAAAAAGAAGAAAAAGAACAAATATTTGAAACAAAAGAGGCCGGAGTACTCTGCAATATTGCAGAAGAGATGATACTACAGCAAGAAAAAATAACGAGATAGGTATTGTGGTAGTCATTTACCAAAAATATTACGGAAAAAAACAACTGTGAATACCAAATACGTAAAGAAAGTTAAAGTTAAGTGTAAGTAAATATTAAGTATTGACCATGAATTCCACCCTAAACTTCTACGAGATGAACTAGTCCAGTCTACAGCGTGTCCAGGATAAGAATGTTGAGTATGAGGAACTCGCTTATTTAAAGAATAGCGACTTTGGTCAAATTACAATAAAGTTACCACCCCTAGGATCCATTGTAGGTACTTCAATAAGATAACAATATTAAATGAGAACTGAAATGTTTAATTTTGGTTTTAGACTAGTGAATAGGTAAAAAAATTAACATTAAGGGCCAGTTTTACGAAAGTCGGATAAGCATTCTACTTTCGTAAAAGCGCATTTATCTCGAGTTATTCGGGAATAGCGTTATACTTGGTATATTCCCCTTTCGTAAAACCGGCCCTAATTCTAACATTTTTTAAACTTTGCCGTATAATGTGTAACGAATCGAAACGGAACTATAAAATTCTGCAACTTGCTTAACGGTCGGCATCATTGTGAAAATCGGAAAAATTTAAATTAAGCGATATCTCGACGAGAAAAAATATAACATTGTTGCAAACTCGATAGAGTTTTCATTACAATATTCAAAATGCACAACGAAATTTGCAGGAACTTATGATTTAGGCATAATAATTAATTATCATTAATAAACATTTACGAATTGACGTAAATAACTGTTAATTTTGTTGTAAATTATGAAAAATAGACCATGCCGTCACCGAATAAAGTTGCAAATTTACAGAGTCTTGTAAGGCGATTTTAGCAAGTTGATTGTAGTTTTGCAAGAATGTTAATATTTTTGCTGGAAAATTAGATGAAAAAATGTTATTAATGATAATTGTAGAGAGGGATTGGATATCGGGGCTTTGTTCAGTCATTTAGTCAAACAGAAATGAATTTATTCCGCGAACTAGCACAGATCAGTGCCAAAGTACAGAATTTTCTAACTAAACAAAACAGTCAACCAAAAAGTAAATAAACAGGAGGGGGCAACAGGGCCAACTTAGTTTAAGTTTCCGCTACAGTCTCCCCCTCTGGATCGGCCAAATGACCTCGTGGGCGATTCAGTAAGGTTTTCTTCGGCGGTCTTCCTCTTCTTCGTAAGACACGTACTGGTACGGGTAGTGACGTTTTGTCTGTCACAAACGGAGTCAAGTCAGATACATGGTAAGTACCAAGAAGAACCGTGGGCTTTTCGGGTTGGGCTATCTCGTAAGAGACTGAAGAATTCTTCCGTATTTTTTTTCCCTGGGGGGCCCGGCTGAACGCCGAGCCGCACACTGAGGCCAGATAGGCCCATTGTGTGCACCCCTGTGTGGTTTCTGGGGAGCCCTTTAGAGCATGCCTGTGCTTCTGATAAAGCCCAGTAGCCTGTTCATAGGAGCCCTCCTGATTTCTCCTTCCTCTAAGAAGGGGAAGTCTAGATACCTGGATCTCTGTGCAGCAAGAGCCGGACAGTGACACAGTACATGAAGAGGCGTTTCTTCTTCCTCTTCACACCTTCTGCACATAGGGTCCTCAAGAGAGCCCACAATGTAGAGGTGTCTTCTGAGGGGGCAGTGTCCCGTGAGCAGTCCAACCGCCTTCCTCAGATCCTCCCTGCTGAGTCTCAACAACTCAGCGGTTCTTTGCAGATCGAGACCTAAAATGAAGATCCTCGACTGTCGAGGTGCGTTCGCCTCCTATTCCCTAGAATGCCTTGCAGACACCCAGTTCCTGAGGGCACGCTTTGACTGGCTGGGAGAAATGCCCAGTGCCGGCTCCGGGCCAATCAGGCTCATCTCTGAACCCTTTTTGGCCAAGGCGTCAGCTCTATCGTTCTCCCCATGCCCCTGATGACTAGGAATCCAGCAGATAACAACCTTGTTGTGCTCCGCCAGTCTCCGGAGTTTCACGTGACAGTCCCAGACAAGCCTTGAAGAGGCCCTGAAAGAGCCTAATGCCCGTAGGGCAGCCTGACTGTCCGAGAAGATGCAGATACGCCTATTCGCATAAGCCCTCTCCAAATTCTCCGCCGCACATGCTGTAATCGCGAAAATTTCGGTTTGAAAAACTGTAGCCAGCCTACCAAGTGCGAAGCTACGCTCCACCTTTGGAGACCCGCCAACGATTCCTGCTCCGGACCCCTTGTCGGACACCGACCCGTCCGTGTACCAGACGAGGCCACCCCGACGCAGTTGATCCCGATATTGGTTATCCCATTCTTCCCTGGGGGGGAGTAGAATGGTGTAACTTTTTTCCATCATGAGGCGCGGGACCATGGCATCGCCACCCATTTGAAAAATGGGGGACTCGGCCAGCAGCCTGCTGGCCACGACCACATGTTCTATTGTGCGCCCCCGATCTTGCCACTGTCCAGCGGCCCGCAGCCTTAGAAAAGCCGCGCCGGCCCTCTCCGTCACCGTAAGGTGAAGGGGTGGGAACCCGACCAGCATCTCAAGAGCTGCGGTGGGAGTTGTTGTAAACGCCCCTGTAACCGCTAAACAGGCCAGCCTCTGCAAGTGGTTTAGCTGTGACCGACCCCACTGTCGTTCAGTGCAGGTCCACCACACCACTGCACAGTATAAGAGCATTGGCCTTATCACGCATGTGTAAAGCCAACGCATAATGTTGGGTGTCAAGCCCCACGTAGTTCCGAAGGCCCTTCTGCAAGCCCAGAGGACGGCAGAGGCCTTCCCAACCTTTTCCTCTACATGTTTCCTCCACGTCAATCTGGCATCCAAGAAGACGCCCAGATATTTGACATTGGCGGAAACCTGCAGAGCATGTCCGAAAAGTCTGGGCCCACTGTAGTCGGCCCCAACTCTTCTTTTTGTAAAGACAACATACCCCGTCTTCCTAGCGTTGACAGTGAGCATATTGTCCTCACACCATTCCATGACGAGCCCCAGAGCCCATTGGTTGAGCTCATGAACCACGCCTAGAAATTTACCTGTCACTAGGATTGCCACGTCATCGGCATATCCCTGTGCGAAAACTCCAGACCTGTTTAGCCTGCGTAAGAGACTGATTCTTCCGTATAATCTGATAAGGTCCATCTTTTCGTGGGAACAGCTTCGCGGATTCTTTCTTCTGGGCTTTACTGAGCACATGGGATTTTACTAGGACCAGGTCTCCAATATTTAATATCGGCGGGATTCTTTGTGATTCATCCGCATCCTGTTCTTCAGGTTTCAGTAGGTGTTTTACGCGAGGTTAGTTTATTGGTAATGGGGAAGGAATTCTACAATGAAACGCCACCTAAATTAGTTCAAAAATCGAATGGGGTTTTATTTACGTAATTCCAAATTCCAAAATAAGCAACGAAGAAGGGGCCTCTGGTCTCCACGCGAAAGTTCACCCAAATGTGAAGCGGTCACGGCGGGAAAGACGAAAGGGCCTCTGGAGGTCGATCTGGTCAAGATCGCAACAGCGACGATCTACTCAAATGTGAGCAGGGAGCGATGAAGCAATGAAGCGATGGAGGGCGATACGGGCGTTTTCATACACACCGGCAAAACCAGTGCCGGCACCGGCTTTAAATATTGATGACTTTCACACACGCTGGCAATGCCGGTGCCGTTCATTAGTTTGTTGTTGACTGTGGTAAAATAAAGATGTATACTGCTCTCAAGAAGAAAATCTTCTTCAGAGAATATGTACACTTTCCTCCATGCCTTATGTTTTTTGACTTTGTCTTTGAAACAATCCGCTGTTTTATCCCACAAACAAGGTTTACTTTCCAATAGTTCAATTAAGATGGCAACCTTGTACTTAAAAGCTTTACTCATTTTAGAAAAAAAAACAAAATCTGCAAAATTAAGACAAAAACTGCACTAATCGCTATGAGAACGCGACAGGACTGCACTTAAAATCAAACAAACAGTTCGCCGGCACCGGCAAATTTTGACCTGTGTGAAAGAACACATAGGGAAACATTGAAATCGACAAGCCGGAGGTCGGACCGATCTCCGGCTTGTCGAGATCACCGGCGGCTGCATTGCCGATGCCGGCGGTCGGAGCGGCATAATTCCCGGACCGGACTGCGTGTGAAAGTTTCCATTTGATTACATTGAAATCGAAGCCGGCGCCGGCACCGGCACCGGTATTGCCGGTGTGTGTGAAAACGCTCTTAGGGGAGCTACCGTATCGATAGAAAAAATGTCGACATAGTTCGCACCTGTAGTTTTGGCCTTACATTTCGGGCAATTACTTTTAATTCCTACTCCGGGCGCGCCACAACCAAAACAGGAAAACGTGGGCAATTCGTTATTTTCGGCGGCTCGCGTTGTTTCTCACGAATTCTTCGAACGAGTATTTGCTGAATCGTGAGAATTTACGTTTTTTTGCAATTTTCGACATTCATCTTGAACGTGCCCAAAATTGTGGCAAAACATGCAACGTGATCTCTCCGCTAGTTTGCGAGTTACGGCGCCGGCGTCCTCACGTGAAGGTTTAGCGACTTTATCTCGATTTTCTTCTTCTTCAAACAGCGTTTCTTCAGCATTTTGCGCTTGTGCCAATAAAACTGCAAATGTTTTTATGGAATCTCGGCGTAATTCTTTTCGAATTCGTAGATTTAAGAGACCATAGATCATGTCGATTTGAACCATTTCGGCATGAGCGGGCATGGGCAATTGTGCCAAAAGTGCTCGACATTCTGAAACAAAAATATCGGTTGATTCTCCAATCCCTTGTTCGCGTGAAAACAGCTCACGATAAATTTTATAGACGGGTTTCTTCTTACCAAAGGCGTTTTGCAAGGCAACACATGCATCGTTAAAACTGATAAGGTTTACCTTGAGTCCTTGAAACCAAATAGCGGCATCACCTGTGAGTAGCATTGGCAGACCTTCTAATGCCGTCGGAGATCCGTGTGCAGTCCTTGAAGACTGTTATCGCATCGCGAAAAAAGGCAACGTGCGACGTTGGACTTCCGTCGAAGCGGCTCGTACACTTGGAAAAGTTTCCCAAATTTCCGTTTGCTTCTGGATTGCGTAATGGAGGAGTTTCTTTTCACGGTGACGGCGGTGCGGTCGCTGCTAAACGCTTCGAATTGTGCGTTTCATAGCGTAATGCCAGCCGGTAGCGGTCGATCGAGGGGTGCCGTTGTCATCGTAGAAATCTTATTTTTGGGCATTTATCACAATCACGGAATTTAACACAACACTTTGTCGTTGATTCGAGCCTCACGTTGGCCGCCAGTTTGTAGGGAGGGATTGGATATCGGGGCTTTGTTCAGTCATTTAGTCAAACAAAAATGAATTTATTCCGCGAACTAGCACAGGTCAGTGCCAAAGTAAAGAATTTTCGTACTAAACAAAACAGTAAACCAAAAAGTAAACAAACAGAAGGAGGCAACAGGGCCAAATTAGTTTAAGTTTCCGCTACATAATTAATTATTATGCCTAATTCATAAGTTCCTGCAAATTTCGCTGTGCATGTTTAATATTGTAATGAAAACTCTATCGAGTTTGTAAAAATGTTATATTTTTTCTCGTCGCGGATAACGCTTAATTTAAATTTTTCCAATTTTCACAATGATGCCGACCGGTAATCGAGTTGCAAAATTTTATAGTTCCATTTCGATTCGTTACACATTACACGGCAAAGTTTTAAAAATGTTAAATTTTTTTGTTATCATGTCTCTATTCACTGGCCTATTGCTATTATTTAAAGCTATTCGTGGGTGTAAACGTGTACTTTCGGTTATTTATACGTAAGCAAATATTACATTTTATAACAAACCTATTTTTGTCATTAGCGAAGAATGTGTCGGGCACCCAAATTTTCTCAGCAAAATCTCCGGAAAGTGTCAAAATCTCTTCGTCGGTGCTGAAAGCCAATCTCTCGTCCTTCCAATATTGGTTTAGATACATCGTGATCGTGTAATCCTGAAATCCCATTTAAGGTTTTATTACTGAACCATTTCTTTTTAGATAGTTAACATTTTATGTAGAAATTTAGAAATACGTCCTATAAGGACGGCGTTCGAAAGGCTTGAAACGAGCGCATTTTTTGCCGTTTTTGGTAGTGGTTACCAAGAGTACTAATTAACCTAGAGAAAATCCAAAGGTATCTATGGAAAGAGAAAAGAAGAACGCAGGTGTTGATCTATTTTATTTTATGATTACTGCCGTAGTAACTCTCCAAAAAAATCGCAAAAATGTGTGAATTTGAAAATCACTTAATGGCTCCTGATTTCGTTTCGTAACCGTTTTTTGAAATAAAAAATAGATGAGCACCTGAGGAATGATATGTAAAAACATATGTATGCAAAAAAATTAAACTCGATTATCTATTTTTTGAGAAGACCACTACCAAGTGATTCACGTGGTACAAGTACTTTTCGCCGGGTTTTAGGCAACTTTCATTACGAAACCGTCTGTTTTCGATCTAAATAGGAGCTAATTAGTTCGAATTAGCTAATTCCTCACCAGCTCACCATAGGCGTTATATGCAACAAAATACGTAGCCAAAAAATATGAAACGAAACAGAAGAATTCGATGGATATCGCACTGCTTTAGCCGTTATTATTGGTTCTAGCTGCTGTGGCAAATGCGAAGACAAATTGTAAAAGTTGCGGTAGGTTGTCGATAAACTTGACGATGAGAGATTGGGATTGTTCCGTTATTATGGGTAAACTTTTATTATATACAGGGTGAGGCAATAGTGCGTCCGACCTCGATAGCTCGAGGTCTATGAAATTCGATATGTAAGAACACAAATAAACTAGAAAAAAAAATCTATAACCGAAAATTATTTTTGAGCATACAGTGTGAGTCAAGACGATTCTACAGGGGCAAGTGTCATTTTTTTTTAAATAAATGCAAAAATAAATAAAATTTGTGTAAAAGAAGATTTTTTGCAGCTTTTTCCTAGACTCTTTTCACTACAATATTTGAACAAAATTAGAAGTTTTCTAAAATAAATTTTAATAAAGAGGAACTTGTAGACATGATTTTTGTTTGCATTATTTAAATGCAGTAAGAGATCACCTACCTAATATCCACCCAAGGCAATGGAGCGAAAGAAATTGGCAATTTTAAGAAAAGTAGAACTCTCATTTCAAGGACGTATGGAGATGTGTGTCAATCAAAATGGGCAACCTGTTGAGCATTTATTATAATTAATTATAATAAATCTGTTGAAAATGGATTAATAGAATGTAGTAATCAAAATGGTGCTCACATTGAACATTTACGTTAGAATCTTGAATTTTTATTACTTACATAATTTTTTCTTAAAACTCGTAATTGTGACTGTAGTGATTTTTTTAACTTGCATCTGCAAACGCCATTATTTAAAAAATTACTACATCTAAGTGGTTTGAAAATAGTCAGTTAATAATATTGAAGTAAAAAGAGTCTAGGAAAAAACTCCAAAAAATCTTTTTTTTCTAGTTTATTTCTGTTCTTAAATTCAATTTCTAGCTATTGCCCCACCTTGTATAATAATAGCATATTATACCACAATTATTATAAAAATAAGAATCAAATATCTATTATTCATGCCTTTGTCAAAAAATATTTGTTTTGCGATTAAGAAAATGCATACTACTAAATTATATTGTTTGTGCTACCTCCGTGCGAAAAGACAACGCCGATCGGCGCCGGCTACCACTAATAGGCGTAAAACGTACTTCCAACGTATCGCTCACTAAATGAAACAGTGGCACAAGTCAAAAAATAATAATCCAAATTTGAGTTATCAACTTATCATTTTATCACAGTGTCTAATCAAAAACTAGCCATGTCTAAAACCTAAATTTTATTTCGCGTTTTACTCGAAACTAACTTTTTTCAGTTATGCCAATGTTCCATTCAGTGAGCGACACCGAATATGTTTGAACACAAACGTAACGGTCGCCGACCGTGGGAGGCGCTAGCGACACTACCGCCATCCTAGCAGATTTTGCATGTCGGGCCAAACGAACGTGCACAAACACTCGATTATTATATCAGGTCATTAAATTCAAAACGAAATTTTGTGTCCTTCATTGTCCTATTTGGAACGAAAGACGACCAGCACGTACCATATTGACTTCGGATATAGCATCAAAACTGGCAATGGTCAGATCCATACCGACGAGAAGCGGCTCGCCTGTTGATAAACGATTGGCTTTGTTAATTGATAATAAGATGTTCAAACGGTCGATAACTCACCCCCAAAGTTAGGACGTAATCGAATGTCGTAGCCTTCCAACAGTCTTGAAATTGTTTGTGTAACGTTTTCCAGACGATCCGACACCATGGTCCTTTGTGCCCTGGGAATTCGATCAAATAAGAGGGATGTTCAGTATTTATTTCCACGGAAACAAAAGAAAAAAACGTGAAAACAACGAAGCAAAGGGTTCCTTAGTGTTAGTACGTCATCAATTTCAACAGCGGATTATCAAAATATTCACGTATTAAATGCATCTTTTTTATTGATTATAATGGAAAAATCAAATAATCACCGCGTGTCAAACATATAAAAATTTAGTTTTAATAATTCTTTTTTAACATTCTAATTATTAAAAATATATGTAACATTGCGCTTGCGGTTCCTCTTTCCATTGTTATTAACAAGAAGAATTTTGCGTACCGTGAACTGTACCGAAAATGCCCAAAAGAGAGCAAATTAGGGCAAAGTTTTGCATTTTTATACTGAATATTAATCTGAATGGAAATTTGAACTGTCAATATTAATTTTCGAATAATGTCAAAATTTCTAAAATTTTTATTCTCGCTTTAATTTTTTTAAAGGAAAACCATTGGAGCTAGTCGTTTTTAAGTGAGCCATTGTAAAGGCACTTTTTCACAAATCTAAATTTTTCCATTTCTTTGGGTATCTATCTACTATAACTTTTATGAATAATCTAGATCTCGTTTGTTGTTTTGCTACTACGTTAGGTTCTTGACAGTTTCATTAAATTAATAGAAGTCTTAAATTTCTAATCCTATTATTGTTCATTTTGTTATTGAATAAACAGAAAAAAGTAATGAAATGAGAAGAATGTGAACTTAGGACTTTGATGTTTGGAAGCCAAACTTTAAGCAACATACCACTGATGTATCAGTATCAGTATCAGTATCAGTATCAGATGTATCAGATGATCATCGCGTTCAGTCAGGCTCCAAAACTAAAGCAAATTTTCATAATTTTTTTCGATTCACAGGTGTTTTTTTTTTTAAGTAAATCGGTCAAGTAATTACAACCTTTAAAAATACAGTCATTTGAATTTGATTTTCGATTTATCACCAAATTCAAATAACTGATCGATTTCAAAAATAAGACACCTCCCAGACTGATGTTTACATATTCTAAAAATTGAACAAAATCCAGAAAATTTGCTTTAGTTTTGGAGCCTGACTCGACGCAATAGTTTCGAAATCGTAATTTAGAATGATTTTTACAAAGTTAACGTGACCCTCTATTTAGTAACCCCTCTCACAGAATTCACCCAGGGAGATATTATTTAGCAAAATATAATTTGACGTGCTATTTCCTTATGGCCCGGTGGAGCTGGGACACCCGGTATATATTGTTTTGTGGTACATTTGACCGATAATGATCTTTGTCTCGTTATGGCTTTGTAGATTATTATTTATGGTTTTATAATGAGACCGATGGTCTATCGACCGACAATTTTCCGGCTCTTCCGCCAGGCCTTCCCAATAACCAATTAACCCAATAAACCACTATTCAATTTTTTACAAATAAAAAAAAGACACTGACATAACTCTAGAATTAAGAGTCCTTTCTACCCAAACGGGTATATAGGGAATTTCAATGTTAATGCGCACCACACTGGAAGACAAACGGTTTGATTTTTTGGGATGTGGTTTGCGCTATTTGAAAATATGATCCTTTATCTACACATGGATCACGTAGTTTTAAAATATCTAGTATAAACAAAACATAGTTACAGTTTATTTATTGGTATGTTTTAGCTTAAATTGAGTTCGATACTTATTTGACAATATCTCTGGAACTACAAATTTCTCCATTAAAAGCCTTGATCAAATTGTAGATAATAGTTTCAAGAAAACAACAAAAAAAAATACGTAAAATATTAACTACTGCGCTCCCAATCATGGATAGACGATTGGCAAATTTTTGAACCGTAAACAAGCGAAACTTAATGCAACTCCAAACAAATTAGTAACCGCAAACTTATTACTTTGCGTCGAGGCTTGAGCTTTGATTATTTTTGTTCGACTAATCTGTAATTTTTATATACAAGGCTGTCCCGAAAAAAGTGTGCAATAATTTACCGACGGCTTCTACAATAAAAAAACATACAGAAAGTTGTCTATTAACTTAGGGCTAAGATTTATTCCTAAAAGAACTGGGCTTTCTAAAGATAAACCTCTGTTAGTGGTTTGCAGTAAATATCTTCAAAGGCAATCAAGGTAAAATAATGATAGGTAATAATGATAAATAATAAAAATAATGAAATTTTGCCCAACCATTACTATTTTTGTATGTAACAATATTAAATGTCATTTCATTCGCAATACCTGCCGTGTAACAAAATTTTTAAATTGATTTGGCTAAGAAACGGTGTACCCTATTGGTATTTAACAAGGGTACCTTTCTTATGTAGAAAACTCTAGATATTTAAAATCTCAAAGTTAAAAATTGAAAATGGCACGTACAGAAAAGTTAGGGCTATTTTCACTTAGCAAGCTCTGCGCTTGAGACACCCTCGTATACATTTTTTAAATTACTTTTATTTCTACTGGTTACATACAAAAATAGTAATGGTTGTTCAAAATTATATTATTTTAACTTTACTGGTTTTGAAAATATTTACTACAAACCATTAACAGAGGTTTGCCTTTAGAGAGCTCTAGTTTTCTTAGGAAAATATAGCAAAAACATAATGTACCTAACTGAAACTAGAATAGACCAAATTAATGTATAAGAGACCATCGTGATACTATCAAACTTTGTTCGATTCATGAGAACATCAAGTCTTCTAAATTGATAATTAATACCTTACTGCAACTACATCTTTCTGAGACAATCAAAACCATTTAATAAATATTATTCATACATATGTACTCATACATACAAAGTTACAATATTAGGCCATGCGTGGGTTTTTAATTATAAAATTATAAAATATTAACTAAAAAAAAACTTTGCGTTTATTTTACATTTTCCGAACAGTCAACAGCGCAGACTCTCTAAAGATTTATTTATAATGACAGAAAATAGACCAATTAACGTACTTGATCGATCAACTTTGAATTACCAAATATATTAAAGAATGATATTTTGTATAGATTCAAAAATCTAAAGTTGTGGAGAGTTATTGTAAAACGTAATCATGAATTGATGTATCTGTATCACTCAGGAGAGACGACAAGGACGCAAGATTGGATAAAAAGCAACTTTAAGAAACGATAATCTAATACCAAAAATTTTTCTGGGCAAAAACAAATCCCAATAGCATAACTTTGACACCATTTTTATTATAGAATTGCTTAACCACTTTAACTACGAAATTCTCGTCTTCTTTGTGAGACTATTAGTTTTATCAAATTACCTATCGTTTTAGAGTACATAATTCAAAAAGATCAAATGTTTTATACTGATGGTAGACCTACAGATACTAAAGAACCTAACGTATTTAATGAGATTTAAACATAATGCCTTTAAACCTGGTTGCTGTCGTTAATTTTTAATTTTTAAATAAAAATTTTTGCTCTACCACTTTTCTTATTCATTAAAAAGTCAAAAAATTACCTTATCGAAGTGCGCAAGCAAATTTCGGCGTAAATGCAGACACAGATGCAGAATATGGATATCGTCATCCTTCTTGTTTAGAATCAAACACTTCGGTACCTATGACCCTGCTAGAAACGCGTCGTCACATAATCCCCGTTCACATCTATTTACCGTGGCACTGATAAGTAATGTTATAGGCACTTAAAATTTCTTGGTTTTGTAAACATTTCGGAAAAGGTCTTTCGAAATTTAAGGTGCGGTGTTATAGCAACATCGAGATATTTATTTGATAGTTATTTAAATATTTTACCACAAACGTAATAGCAGCTCGAAAGATGTAACCCCGTGCTACATCCCTTTTATCAAATGTGATATGGCGATGAGGCGCAGGCGTCCTCAGAAGAGACTCTCGTCGGATGCTGACATCTCTAGGAGTCGATATGTGCTGCTATCACGAATCAAACACCTTTGCCTTCTCAACCCATAATTAAACAATAATAATGGCAAAGTTAACAAAAATTGCTTATATTTAAAAACAAATAAAAAATATGTTGAGAAAACGTGAATGGAGTATTTATTGATTATAGCATATTCTCGAGGCTGTTATTTGCGTTGCTGCATTCGAGCGAAGATTGGGTTATGAAACAAAATCCAGATTTGACGGAAACGCGTCAATAATTATGATGAACCAACACTAATTGCGTATTTTCTTGATTACCTATGTTTTTCTTTGTAAAATAAAACATGGTTTATTAAAGACTTGAAGAGTCATGTAACACGGCTTCTGTTACTTAAAAATCATCCTGCGTTAATATAAACTAGATGAGCCTATGAGAGATTAATAATTAATTAAAAACCAAAAATTAAACTGCTAAAAATGTAATTAGTGAAAAAAGTTACAGCTTTGTGATTTATTATACGCTTAAACAGAGTCTTAAAAATTACGTAACATCTTCTATAATAAAAAAGATCTATAAAGCAAAAAATGCTTTCTAAGGGAGCTACAGCCCCTTAATTATGGGTTTCTGTATCTTCAAAGCTGTCAGCGGTGAAATAATCAAATTTTGCAAAACTGTTACCCCTTTTGTGCGTAGGTAACCAGTTACAATAAAAATAATTTGAAAATTAAATCAAGAGGTGTCTCAAACGGAGAGGTTGTGATGTTTCTAGTTTTTGATCATAAACTATGAAATCTTAAGGTATTATAGATATAAAGTTACTCTCGTTGAATACCGACAGGATACAGTTTTTAAACAAAATTGATTTGAATATTTTGTTGCATGTAATGCGTGGCAAATTAGACGTGAGCCACGAATAAAATTAAGTTAGGGAAGGCCTTTTTGCCCTAAGTTTATAAACCCAGTTTTTCTTTTCTCTATCATAGAAACCGTAAGAATAATATTTCACAATTTTTTTTAGACCCGTGTATGGATACATGATGTCCCAAGTTTAGGGGGCTATAGTTAATGCATAAAAAATATTTAAAATTGTAAATTGTATAGGGTTTTCATGGCGGACCGTAGAGATTTAACTAGAGATTTCAGTATAAAATAACATTTCCTGCTATTCATTATTATATTTTTGTAAAAGTTTAATTTTATCAAATCGGAAAGGCCCTACTGCATATTTTGCGATATAACAGGGGGGCGGCACCGGTCATAGTTTAGTTAATTTTAATTGTTTCTTATATAATAGTAGTAATTGCATAGTTTTTTAGATACGCGTGGTTGTTATAATTTCTCCCCCGTATAACTTCCTCAATATGTATAACGGTCGGTCAAACCCAGTAGGGATGTAACACATGTGGCGTTACCCAAAAAGCTTAGACACTTGTCTCATCGGAGAAAAGGTCCTTTACTTGCAAACCAGACATCGCGCCGAAAAGTTCGTTATTGTGCGACATGCATTAGTTTCTTTGGTGTTGAGAACAATAATAAGTAGAACCAAGCAGTGCACTCGATGATCATCACCTGGTAAGACCCGAGGGGCTAACCGCTGACGAAATTTGTACAAAAGATTTCCATTTGAGGAGTGAGTTTTTCGGAATTCTTCCGAACTCTCCTAAGTTCCTTGGAGTTGCCATGAGCTCTAGGAGTTCTCCTGAGTTCCTCAGAGTTCTCCTAAGTTCCACCGAGTTCTCCTAAGTTTATTGAGAGTTCCCGTAGAAATTTTCAACTATTTCTTAGAGAAAAAAGTGAAATTGAGAATAAATTAAACAATAAACGAATGCGAAATTTTTTTTTAAATATTTTATTTTACTTAGTAAAATTAACAAACTGAAAAGGGATCTGAGACTAAAATTAAACTTTACCTACTTATAAAACTTGCAATAGTCCAATACTGATTTATCGAACGAGAATCCACCACGCTTTCGTTCAATTGGTTTTGGTAAAATAGTAATAATTTCACCGAGCTCAAGATCACTTTCATCTTCTACTATAGGGTAAATGAAAGCATATTTAAGTCTTGGGTTAGGTTGAAGAAATTTGCAGTGATATCCATCATCGTTTATGTTAGTAATACATCCAATAAAAAGAGCTTTCGATTGATTTTTGATTGATGTAAGTTTGACCAAAACAAAATCATTGATACTAATTGAATTATTACTGTTGTAAGTAAATTCGTCAAATTGCAACCTTAATCTCAACAGATGTTCCGCATTTCGAGTTTCATCCGAGATTTCATCTAAGTCCATTTCCTTATTTGAAAAAACCTCGGTGTCAGTGCTATCGTCGTAAATAATTTGTTGTTCATCTTCTCCACCCGATGAGGAAGTATGTGTGAATTTGGACTTCTTCCTTTTAAGTTTGAAGTGGTGAACGGCCTCGTTGTTCAAGTCATCTTCGGAGTCGCCGGGTTTATCTTTGAAAATACCGTAATACATTTGGTACTGATCTGGGGGAATAATTTGATAAAGGGTGTTTTGCGCAAAAGTCTCAATCTCCTTTAAATCATCATTAGTAATATCTGCCAAATATTTTTCATAAATGTAGTTGTTTATCTTTAGTATATTTCGCAGATCTTCGGGAATTATTATTTTTAGCGCCCTCTCTGCTCTTGTGAAAACATCAGGCTCAGGCTCAACCTCCGACTGGACAATAAGTACCTCGGTCATTTTCGAGACAAAGTATCTAGAATTCTGGAATTAATAATAAACACGTTATTCACGAGAAACTTGAGAACGTCGGAAATTTGCGACATTTCGGTGGTGGTGGTCTTTGAACATATTTCCTATCTACTTATTAGCGTTAGTTTTAAAATGAACAGTTCCATCTCAAAATCCTTTGTTAATCCGACGGACCTAATGGATTTTCAACGCGGGTTTCAACATTTTTATGCCTAAGTCGAGTTATGAATTTCTCAGAGAGGACGACAATTGGAGATTGAGGACTTGAGGATTGAGGTACTTACCTACTAATTATTTGTTGTCGAGTTTGTTGTTAAAATTTCACAACAGTACTGACACCACCGAAAAACGATTAACGGCTCGCGCAACACCTGTTTGATTATTGCAGAGGTAGGTAATTATTAAATTATTGCAGTTTGCTTTCTGCACTAGCTGCGATGCTATATTTAGATTTTACAGCGCAATAACTAATAACTAAGAGCGCATGCGTAAAATTGTCAGGGTCATAACTTTGGACAGAGTTCCTTAGAGTTCCCATGGAATTCCCCCGAATTCCTCCGGAGTTCCTGGAGATTTTTCAGAGTTCTCCCAAATTCCTTCGAAGTTCCTCTGAGTACTTCCAGATTTCCAGAAGTTTCTTCGAGTTTCCCGGAGTTCCTTCCGAATTCCTCTAACTTGTACAAAAGATTTCCCCAGCGGTTACCCCCTCGGTAAGACCTCATGTGCACTAATTGTGAAAGCCTTCCTTATCATTGTCATTGTTTGCTTTGTAAAGTTACGTCATTCTAAGAGTTAATCCTTTTGATTAACTCAGATGGACAAAAGTACATTCGTGTGCCGAAAACAAGAGGTGTCATTAAGTTGTACCTGTACGCCTTAAATACATTTTTTAGGTTGGAAATTTTAGACAGGTTACTTGTTCAGCGAACGAATTGCTTACCTACCCTGTGATTCTTCGATAGAGCTTTGTGGTCAAACTTCGAACTAGAATTGCCAACAGCGCCGGTTCAAATCTTCAATTTATCTTTTCTTGATAAATTCTCTCCTTTCATCCGACTTTTTTTGCTTCAGCATACCTATTTTAAACGCTGACAAAGAGTTTTTTTTATTGAAAGTAATAATAGCGCGCTAGAAATGACTGAAATGAGTAAGTAATTACTAATAAAAAAGTCATTAATTTTTACGGAAACTATTCATTAAATAATAGATAAATAAAATCAGTTAACAGTAATTAATACGAGAATGGTAATGTTCGGAACTATTTTGAAAAAGCAAAAATTGAAAAATTGCATCAATTCTAGCAACAATAGATCGTAAAATTTAATAGAAATAAAATTATACCATTAGTTGCTAGTGATCTACCTATTTGTAAGTTTACATTGACAATGTTTACTATTGTGTTAGAGAAATTTTGCTTGAAGTAAAGTACTATCCTTTGAGCGGTTGAAAGAATGCAAATCGCAAGCAAACTCGACGTTTATCTACCTGTGCAATAGGATTTGCGAATTTCAATGCCTTTCCTTTTCTCACCTGTCAAATTAGCTGCAACCGATAGTATCTGTATATGGACGATAGACGTGATTTTTGATATATACTCATATGCAATACTCAAATATGTACGCAACTATTTTCTTCAAATGTTAATAGTTATTATAATTAAACCAAACAATGATCATAGTTTTCAACTTTCTGGAATGCGGCTTAGAATCACGTTGTACTATTAAAAATCTCATCTCTGCTTCAATGGACTTTCCCATAGCTAACACGTCAATAATGAAACTTCTCCGATACCTACATTACTTTTAGTCTTTTTGTTGAAAATTTCGCGCATGCTCTATGCACAATTTAAAAAGTTTGACATAAAATATAGTGCGCGCAGTTTCGCGTTGAAAGCTCCGTCACGCTCGCAAATAAATCGCATTTTGCATCTTGTTTCCCGTGTTACTTCGCACATTCAAAAACAAAGTCGCGATGAAGCCGGCTTGGAGGCATTTTCTAGGAATGTGGCTACTGCAAAAAGCGTAAGTCCCTAGATTTTTTTACATTTGTCAACAAATGTCTTGGCACTTAATTGTTTTTTTCCTACTTCACTATTCAAAAGTAAAGTTACTATAAAGATTTAGAAGATAAAATAGACATTTATAAAAATTAATTGCAACTTTTTTTGTGTGTTTTATTAAAATCTTCATGGCTTGGAAATATTTTTAAAATTTTCGAGTGAGGTAGATTAAGCATTAAAGTATAAATTTAGACGCAGGTAAATAATAGTTATTTATGTATCAAGGGAATAAACACCGATTTTAATCCCGAGAATGTAAGTAATGCACGAGGCGAAGCCTAGGGCATTTTCATTCGAGGGATTAACGATATTTATTCCAGAGATACATACAAAACTTTTTCCCAACCGTTTAAGTTAATAATAATAATAAATTAGAGAAGAAATAATTGTTATAATTGACAGATACCTAAATAAAGTTGGCTGACGGTTATTATAGAAACGAGTTTCTTTATGTTAGGACCGGCATTTTTTTTACTTTATTCCCCAGTAATAAAGTGGCACTTTATTCCCGGTTGGGAAGAATAGTTATTTATGTATCAAGGGAATAAACACCGATTTTAATCCCGAGAATGTAAGTAATGCACGAGGCGAAGCCGAGGGCATTTTCATTCGAGGGATTAACGATGTTTATTCCAGAGATGCATACAAAACTTTCTTCTCAACCGTTTAAGTTAATAATAATAATAAATTAGAGAAGAAATTGTTATAATTGACAGATACCTAAATGAAGTTGGCGACGGTTATTATGGAAACGAGTTTCTTTATGTTAGGATTGGCATTTTTTTTACTTTATTTTCTAGGGAATAAAGTGCCACTTTATTCCCGGGTAGGAAGAATAGTTATTTATGCATCAAGGGAATTAACACCCATTTTAATCCCGAGAATGTAAGTTATGCACGAGGCGAAGCCTAGGGCATTTTCATTCGAGGGATTAACGATATTTATTCCAGAGATACATACAAAACTATTTCCCAACCGTTTAAGTTAATAATAATAATAAATTAGAGAAGAAATAATTGTTATAATTGACAGATACCTAAATAAAGTTGGCTGACGGTTATTATAGAAACGTGTTTCTTTATGTTAGGACCGGCATTTTTTTACTTTATTCCCCAGTAATAAAGTGGCACTTTATTCCCGGTTGGGAAGAATAGTTATTTATGTATCAAGGGAATAAACACCGATTTTAATTCCGAGAATGTAAGTAATGCACGAGGCGAAACCGAGGGCATTTTCATTCGAAGGATTAACGATGTTTATTCCAGAGATGCATACAAAACTTTCTTCCCAACCGTTTAAGTTAATAATAATAATAAATTAGAGAAGAAATTGTTATAATTGACAGGTACCTAAATGAAGTTGGCTGACGGTTATTATGGAAACGAGTTTCTTTATGTTAGGATCGGCATTTTTTTTACTTTATTCCCGGTTGGGAAGAATAGTTATTTATTGCATATAAGTGTTTCAGACAGCGTTTTATCCACGCAAGAATGTTTAAACGCGAGAGCGATAGCTCGAGCGTTTAATTTTCTTAAGTGGATAAAACGCGACTAAAACACCAATGCAATACAACGTTTTATCCACAATCACACTCATTTTGAATCAGAATTGCTGAAATTTTATCAAAAAATGATTTGCCATTCTGACAGCGGCTGTCAGCTCAATAATCATGGAAATTAATTTAAAAATATCGGGAGGTGTTGAATGGTTGTTATCTATTTTCGATTGTTTATTGGTTCCATTTGTAAAAATTTGTAAAGTTGGTGAGAAATGCAAGAAAGTTAATTTGTTTCTGAGATAATCCTTAAGGAAGCTAAGGAAACAACTCACCAATTATTGCCTACAAAGTCCAAAGAACATTATAAAATAGTATTTTCTGAATTTTAACGTTAATATTAATAATAAATAATTATTTAAGATTGCATTTTTTATTATTCCACTAGTTGAATAAAGTAATTTCATTATTCCACTAGTGGATAAAGTGGTACTTTATATGGTTCATAAGTGTGGATAAAACTCCAATTTTGGGTAATTGTTTACAATGCTCACTTTTCGCTTTTTGCGTGTTTTTGGAACCTATCGTGAAACATCATTATAATGCCATTTTAAGCAATAAAATGTTGTGCAAATGATAAATAATTTTATACAAAATTTATAGATATAGATGTGCTAGGGCAAGGAAAATAAGAGTAAAAATAAAAGTGGTTTGCACAAAAAAAGATATTGATTTTCGTAATGTATACATAGTGAGGAATGCTTTGGTGTAATTAGTTTTTTGAAAATTGAAGAGTGGGTAAAGTAAACAATGACCTCATTTTGTCTTAATGAGAATGAGAGTATTTTAAAATTGAAGATTTCAAAACAAAGTCAGGTTTCAAAGAAAAAAATAAAATGTCCAAGTTACAATTCAAGTAACTACGCTTCTGTATTATATTATACTTTATGTTATTAATCTTATTTGCTGTCAATAAATAGTAAAAAACATTTAGCCCGTTTTTATTACGTAAAATATGGCATCTACATCGTAATGGAGTAGGGTCGACTCGCACCCAAGCACGTCTCTCTCTCGCGGTCGACTCTCTCGCACACCTGCACACAATCACGACCCATTCTGGTCGGACGGAACATAGGGAGTGCATCCTCCTAACTTATATTATACTCCGTGATGCAAATGTGCACGCCATGCAATTATCAAATTCAAGAGGCGAATCGTCTCTTCTTTTCGAATCGAACACAAAACAAGCGCGGACTCAGCGATACTTCGAACTTTCTTTTGTCAACCGGAACGGTAAAGTGAAAAATTACAATAGCAAATATTTGCTCCTCGAGCGGCGCCTTTATCGATTTTTTTAATTCGTCCTTAACTTTGACGTAATTTGCAGAGTGATGTGCTTGGAGGCAATCAGGGCCGGCGCCAGTTTAGAACAGGATTTACTTTCACAAAACATGTCACTGAAATCGGTTGTTATGAGATACATCGTGAATGTTAATAAAACTGATGATTGGACCAAGAGATCACTCAATGATGTTGTTAGCAAAAATATCTCGATGGTGTTGGAGAACTTGCTGAAGAACTACGAGAGCTCCCAGTTGCCGACTCACGGTAAAGGTAAGGAGTGATAACCGTTAAAATGGATCGCCTGACTTGACCGTAAAACTAATTTGAAATCGATTAGTCAAGTAAGTATTTTTAAAACCATAGTTATTTAAACGATACTCAAAGATTGTAACTCGATTCTAAAGCCATTTGAAAGTCAATAATAATTTTCATAATTTTTGTTAAAAAATTGTTAAAAAATTATTACACAAGCGCCAACCTTTTAACATTTACCTAACTTTTTGTTGGGATTCTGGATTTTGGATTGAGGGTGTGGAATCCAAAAGACCCCACCGGCACTTAGGCACACAAACGGGCTCATTATACTTTACCCGAGTGACGGGGCCCCTACCTAGCTCCAGCCGAACCTGAGAACCAGGCCTGTGCGGTGTCAGCAATACTGGCCATACCCGGCCAGAAGTCTTCCGGTATAAATTCTTTAATAAATGCAAGCGCCGGATAGTGACATTTCTGTGGGGATACAACTCTGGATTAGGACCTGGCTTTGTAGCCGGTTTCTCGGGGCCGTCGTCGCGACCCGACTGTGGACGTCAGGGATTCTTTCTTGGTTGAAGAGTCACTTGGGCGAATTTGTAGCTCACTTGAAAACTCCTCTTTTTTAGTGTTTTGACTGACTGATGATCAGCCTAGAAGATTGTTTCCAGAGTAGGACCAACAGAATTTTACCTGATAGTCTTCCAACTGGTGGCATCGAGACATTCGTTTTGTGCCTCTATTAGAGCCAGAATTTACAAGGATTTCCGTATGGGGCATTTCTGCCTCTCCCACTACCGTTAGGGACGCTCCTTTTCACGGCAACAGTTCAGCTTATTGGCTTTTTAGCCACTCTGCAGTGGCTGCATCGGCACATATAATGCTAAGCCAGCCTGGCCTTCTGTGGAGTTGTAAGAAACTTGGCTTTGTATTAGCCCCTTTCCTTTTGTTCATTATTTTATCCAGAATGTGTTCCTGAACGGTTTCCAATTGTTATGTAGTCAGCAACTCATCCGGATACCGTGAGGATAGTATGCCTACCCTTACTCCAACAACAACTTGAGTAAAGGACGGACCCCGCTTTTCTTTGGTGATAAAGGGTCCTCCCTTCTCTCTATTAGCTTGGCGGCGCGTTTCTTGGGAGTGCTCTTCCGGACCGGGTCCTTTTCAAATCTTTGTTCTAAGCTACCACTTTCTCCACTGGTTTTAAGGTCTGCTTTTTTGACTTTTTCTCAGACATGCCTTGCTTGAGCGGGTTTTTCAACCTTTTTTGACCGGCACCGCTCAGGCGCATCTTCGAGTCCTTGACCGTCAGGTTTCCTATGGCCAAGCCGACTTTGTCATCGCTATTTTTAAGAATATCTTCTCTGGTGTGCCGGTCAAGATTTGCATCCTGTTTCATTGGCTGCGAGGCATTTCAATCGGATGTAAGGCTATTATCCACCTCTTGTTTGTTAATTTCTTCGTCTATATTTTGTCCCACGAGAAGCTAGGAAAGAGACGGTTACCTGCAGCAGAGCCCCGCATGCCACAGGAAGACTAGTGAAGCAGAAGCCGGTAGTCGCCAAGTATTCGGAGTTCGCATATTTATGATTGGTATCACCCCATCTACTCTCGTACCTAGTTTTAGCAAAACTAAGCCTCTGAAAGAGGTGATCTCTGGCGTATCCCTGGTAAAGGCGTCGGCAGCCGCCCCCTCTCCTCTCAGCTGCGATAAACCACATCATCAGAGCCGCGACGTGTAGGTCCACAGAGGTTGTAGTAGGCTTTCCGTTTTTCCGGGCGTTGTTCAGAATTTATGAATTGACTACTCTGTATTACCAAGAATGCTGGAAAATTGTTTAAAAAATTCTATATGCCTTTTAGTTTTCAAGTTATGAGTATTATTATTGCATTGTTAGTCTTGTTACCGCAGGATGCTTGTAGCTTAGCAGCTATATTCGGTTAGGATGATACACTAATACTCCAGAGCTGATACTGTGAGTCATATAGTTAGATTATATAAATACGTAATTTTCAAATCATCCGAAGATACCTTGTTTTCGGCTGGATCTGGATTTTAGTGGCCAGAGCATTAGATAGTAGCGTGCCTGTTACCTTCATACTCTCACAAAAGTGCAAAAAAATGAATTTTTAATGAGGCTACATGCGTACCTACATGTGGGTTGATGAAAAATTAAAGCGGCTCATTGGCCGGTCGATTTTGCTATGTAGTGTTTGGTTTTCTCAGTTCTACAAGCAAAAACAAATAATTTGATAATTCACCATTTCAATTACTTACTACACCAATACTAATCATTAAATGTGTTTAGATCAACCGACTATCGTTCAAACCAACATTCTCATCCGGAGCATGGGTCCCGTTTCTGAATTGGACATGGTAAAGACGTTCTAAGTGCCAGTTTTTGCAGTTTACCCTTAATTCTAGGAATATTCAATGGATTGTTACTTCAGACAGTACTGGAGAGATCAGCGCCTGTCGTTTCTAGGTCCAATCAAGTCGCTGTCTCTGTCAATAAAGATGCTGGAGCGCATTTGGAGACCCGATACGTACTTCTACAATGGAAAACACTCATATGTTCACACAATAACAGTTCCCAACAAACTTTTAAGAATTAGCCAAGACGGTGATATTCTATACTCAATGAGGTGAGCGGTGGAAAGCGATAGGACTATCTATCAACTTGTCTCTGAACGAGTGATAACGTTCCTTTCTCACGGAACTATTAAAGATACAATGAACGACCTTAACTTGATTTTTTCCATTTTTTAGGTTGACTATCAAAGCAAAGTGCCCTATGGAACTCCGAACTTTTCCGATGGACCGCCAGTCATGTCCACTAATCTTAGGAAGTTGTAAGTTAAACTGAGAATAATTAGTTAACACTGATTAATTGGGTAAGTCAACAGACGCTTATACTGATAAAGACTTGAAGTATCGGTGGCAAAACGATGCCAGCGTCAATTTTGTTCCGGGGATGACTCTCTCCCAGTTCGATTTAATAAGTTTTCCTTCCAGAAATTTTACATTAAAAAAACGCGAAGGTTTGGTCAATTAATTGTTAGTATTGCTGATGTTTTATTTGTTTTTAGGCGATTTCTCGGTCTTGCAAGTATCCTTTAATTTGCAGCGTCATACTGGATATTTCTTAATTCAAGTATACGTCCCTTGTATTTTGATCGTGGTTCTTTCTTGGGTTTCTTTTTGGATTCATCGAGAAGCGACAAGCGATCGCGTCGGTTTAGGAATTACTACAGTTTTGACACTTTCAACCATTAGTATGGATTCGCGAACCGACTTGCCTAAAGTACGCTACGCCACAGCTCTGGATTGGTTCTTGTTGATGAGTTTTTTCTATTGCATCGCAACGCTTCTGGAATTCGCCGGAGTTCATTATTTTACCAAAGTAGGCAGCGGAGAAATTCCCGTCGATGAGGATGACTGGGAGGACTGCAACGAGCCGGAAGAAGAGTTCATTGGAACGTCTGCGTCCGACTTACTGGAAAATTCCCTTAACGCTAGTAACCGTTCTTGCCGCAGGAAAAGTTCCTTGATTTGTCCCATCTACAATGTAAGGCTAATTTTAAATGTGACCTTTCACTAACCACTTACGGAGTGCTTGATTGAAAACTTGTTTTGAATTGGATCAATGGTTGCAGGTTTCCTATTCGATGTTAATTCAATGTTTGAGTTGTAGAACACTTCGGTACATTACAGCAATAAAAGGACGTCTTTGACGGTGAGTCCACAACCGGCGCCGACGGTCCGGCTGACAATGGAAAGGACGACCCAAACGGAAGGGCGTTTGCCTAAATGGAAGCAGTTTCTTTATTGTTTGAAGGGAGACGACAAGTTTAGGAGACAGAGACAGCGAGAGGCGGCGTCGGGCAGTGCCACGGGTAAACACCATTAATTCCATAACTGGGCTTCCATATGAAATTACAGGAATTGACGAGCACGGACATCACTGTCGTGGCGCTCGGACTCGGCATGTCAATAGTGTCTCGTTGATCGACAGGGCTGCCAGACTACTCTTCCCGGCGTCTTTTGGGTTCTTCAATTTCTTCTATTGGGTTGTTTACTTCACTTATCAAGACGACTTCAAGTGGGCAGACACGAAGCTGAGCTCGCTAAGTCACTAGGATATCACCTGATCCAATTTTGTAATAGAATAGAAATCTTTCCATCCGGACCTCAAAGTAAAGGTCACCTTTCGCGCCTTAATAAAATGGTTAAATTAGTATACCTGCAATTTTTTTAAGGCTTTTATCTAGAAGTTTTAAAGGCTTTTATCTAGAAGTTTTAAGAAAGCTCGTCAAGTGCTTCCTGATTGCCATTTTATTAATCAACAAGTTTTCATAGACACTATTGGTTAACTCATCCTGGCTTAGTTCTTTAATGTCTTGATAGAAAAATTCTGTACATTACTTTGACAGAAATTGCTGTAAAATAGAAACTTAGTAGACTAAACACTTTATTTTATAAAAAAAATTATTTATTACACTTGGATCATTTCTTACATTAACACAGATCGGAGCGACTGTTAACACATACCAAGCAGACGGCAGCTCGAGCTACCTCTGCCGCCGCTAGTGGTTCTAAGGTGCTTCATGTTCATGCCGTTTATTGGTTAATCCACGAGAAAAGCAATGTCCCATTAACTATAACAGATGGTGCATAAATAGGAACTCACTCAGATGACGAGACAATGTAAGAAATGATGTTGCTCATACAAAACATGAGGTAAATTCAACATAATTACATGTTACAAATATTTACATTTATGCACTTTACCGTAAGATAACCACGCGTCCATACTCCCCAGAGATATAAAATTTCAACAGCAAACCTCAACAAGAATTTATCTAAAACAATGTACACCAAAGATCTCGGCCGAATCTATTTAGATACAACGTTGAAAAAATGCTGGGGAACAGTTGCTGATGCAGGAGAACAGTTGCTGGTAAAATTAAAATAAATATTTAGAACACAAAATTTCTTCTAATTTCAAGACAGCAAAGCCACGAAACTTGATTTCCCAAAGACATAACTTAAGCGTCTACATACAGACTTATTAATACAATTAACTAATCTCAAGAGTTCTGGAAAAATTAACATAAATACACAGGCAATCCACAACTAACAATACAATAAATTAATGGAGAAAAACCTGTGAGCTTGGTGGAATGGTTTTCGAATGTTTATTAAAATCGCAACTGTTATGGTCATTTAAAATTATTTGAATGTATGTTATGATCATAATCCTGATTGCTTGGTCTAAGCGAAGTAGTCTGATTAACAAGAAAAATAAAACATTTAAAAAGAATGATAAAGTTGGGTATGCTGTACAAGTAAAAAAAATTAAATACAAAAAAGTCATGTGTGACGATTTGAACTAGTGGACGGGATGTCTATCGTGTGACTCTCGTTGCCGAATATAAGCCGGAGACGCTTCATCGGCACCTGCACTTGCTCTTCGGCTTGCCTGATCCGACGTTCCCGTTTTCTATCTTTTGATTTGTGTCTCTTTTTCCTGTGTGAAAACGGCGTGAACATCGCACCATCGACGCCTTCCACCCGCAACACCTCATACTCTGGCTCAAAACTGTCTTCACTTAAACTGTTACCCGACTCGATAATGTCATCTAGGACTGGACTTCGTTTCATCCGTAATGTCAATTTCAAGCGTCCCCCGCATTTTTCGGGAGTTTTCTCAACCAGATTATTTTCTTCAGCCTTTTGTCTCTGTTCCTCGACGGCGGAAACGTCGTCATCTTTAGTTTCTTTTTTATGGCGCAAACACAATGGATTCGCAGATTCTTCTTCTTGAAACTCGTAAACGTCTTTGTTGCCGTTTTTCGTGCAGTCATAGCTTGTGGACTCGGTAGTGTAATCATCAGTGGAGTTGGATAAGGGAGATTTGCTAATGCGCGAGGAATGGCGGGTTTTCACCCGCTGTTGGGATGATTTTTTGGTGTCTCTGTCGACAACAAGAGCGTGATTGTAGACGGTTCTGTTGAAATCGCACGACATTTGGGGCTCCAGCTTAGGCATAGTCAACTCCGATTTAGGTAGATCACCCAGGGGCTCGACACCACCCAAACATTTGTGGTTGCGTAAGATGATGCCGTTATCTCCGAACGATTCTGGAACATCTGCATAAAAGAACCGATTAGACTGACTTCAATTAAAAGTTTAAGTTATTTCAGGTGGTTTATTAACACAAAGGCTTAACAACGGCAGCATAAAAGTGTTCAATAAAAAACTATGCTTAAAAGCGCTTCGAATCACGTGACTTCCCAGTCCATAGCAAATTACAACAATTTTTTTATTTATGTAGGAAAAGTTACGCTTTTTGGCAGATACTTTTTTTGATGTACAGTATATATCGATTATAACGACATCGGATATAACGACATATCGGTTATAACGACCAAATCTAAAAGTCCCGTTTAAACTACCATTTAAATATTAACTGGAAAACATCGCTTATTGCGACATCGCATATAACGACTTATCGGTTATAACGACGACATTCAGTTGTACCTTATCGGATATAACGACCTGCTCATGCGCGGTATATTGAGTTAGCGTTGCGTCATCGTCTGTCTGCGGTCTGGCCTTGGCTGAGTCAGATCTCTAGATGCTGTGAATGGTGGTTTTTATAGTGGATGTGCTTGCTGCGATTATATTAACAAGAAAATGACGGATGAACCCAAAAAAAATAAACGTAAAGCTTTTACAATTGAAGAGAAAATGAAAATAATCGAGCGTTTATCCGACGGAGAGAAAAATTCCGTATTGGCTGAAGAGTTTGGCGTAAGTACTTAGCAACCATTCCAGAAATCAGCAGATTAAATTTCTTTGTTGCACAGGTAGCTCATTCTACGATCGCCACCATGTGGAAAAATCGGGATAAAATTAGATCTCACTTTACAAGCAGCGAAAATTCTGTAAACGTTAAGAAGATCAGACGTTCAGATAATGACGACGTTGGAAAGGCTTTACTTACGTGGTTTAAAACGCAAAGAAGTCATAACGTCCCCATCAATAGACCCATTCTTCAATGCAAAGCTACAGAATTTGCAAATAAAATAGGGATTCCAAATTTTAACTGTTCAGTGGGGTATATACAGAGGTGGCGTAAGCGTCATTCTATTGTTTGGGGAAAAATTTGCGGTGAAGCTGCTTCTGTTCCGGAAAGCGTGTGCGGTGATTGGCTAAAGAAAGTTTGGCCAAAGATCCGCGAAGGTTACAAAGATGTAGAGATTTATAATGCTGACGAGACAGGTCTATTTTTTAAAATGACTCCTGATAAAACTATGCGATTCAAGGGTGAAAAGTGTGCTGGTGGTAAAATTCCAAAGGATAGACTAACTATCTTAGTTGCTGCAAATATGACAGGATCAGATAAGGTGAAACTACTAGTTATTGGTAAAGCGAAGAAACCAAGGTGCTTCAAAAATGTAAAATCTTTGCCAGTCACATATGAACATAATTCCAACGCCTGGATGACATCTAATATTTTCGAAAAGACTATTCGCGAATGGGATGCCAAGTTATTTGCTAAAAGCAAAAAAATTTTACTTTTGGTCGATAATTGTAGAGCTCCCCCAAGCTTGAAAAATTTGAAATCAATTAAATTAGTCTTCTTACCTCCAAACACAACTGCTGTTTTACAACCGATGGATCAAGGAGTCATAAATGCATTAAAAACACATTTTAGAAAGCTGCAAGTTTTAAAAATTCTTCAGGGTATCGAAAATGGAAAAGGTGTCACCCAATTGAACGTTTTAGATGCCATAAATATGGTGTCTCAAGCATGGGACCACGTTTCACAACAAACTATAGCTCACTGTTTTACTCATGCAGGACTCCAATTGGCTGAAGAATTTGATGAAGATGATGATTTACCTTTGCAAGAATGGAGAACTAAATACTGCGATTTATCATCAGATAATACTCCATTGGAGGAATGGATTCGAGAAATAAACGTACCAGATATAGCAACTCAAGAAGATTGGAGGAATTTTACTAGCGTTGATGCGGATATAGAAACTGAGGAAAATTTTAATGAAGATCAAATTGTAGAAACGGTTATGGACAGAGCAATCGATGACGAGATAGATGAGGGTCAAAGCACTGGAGATGAATTTGAACCACCCTCAGTACAAGACGCACTGAGTGCTGTTCAGTGTATCAGAAATTTTTTCTCATTTAATAGTGTTGGGCAGACCGAAACCACAAACTCCTCTTTAGTGGAGTTAGAAAATTTAATTCACGGAGAACTTTTAAAAAGAAGATCTCTAAAGCAGTCTTCTATTACAGATTTTTTTACAACTTCATAGCTTTTTAAATTTTTCTTCCAAATAATATTTTTGTTCTTTAAAAGTTCCAGTTTAATTATTTTTAAATGGTGTAAATTGCCACGATTACAACATAATGTATAATATCCATGTCATATATAGGTATAGACGCATATATACTTATGTACATGCTTACATACTTACTATACATATTTTGTACTTTAGTTTTGATATATTGTATGTATTTTACTTAAAAATAAAAAAAACTATTCCAAGTATACCGATACAGACAACATGCATGCAAACCTATGTACATGGAATATTCAGACAGGCATGTAATACGTGCATTTATATTATGTCTTATGCCAACCGGTTATAGCGTCAATCGGATATAACGACATAATTCGGTAGGTCCCGAAGCGGTCGTTATAACCGATATATACTGTATTTCGAATAGTGGGTGGATTAACTTTTAAATTTAAAAGAAAGTAAAAAATATTTTTTCGCATGATATTTTAAATAATATTCAATTTCCTGAATGAAACAAATTATGTATGTAAACCGCAGTTTTAGATACCGCAGATATCTTAGTTACAAAAGTTGATTTTTTTACTGAGATAATGATAAAATAGGTATTTTTCCACGACTCCCAAGAAAAGTTCATATTCATTCAATGTATGTAAGTACGAAAATTTACAATTTCATACCTGTGCGTTATTTTCGTAACACGCGAGTGTCATCGATCTGGCGAGTTGCTCGTCATTGACAGTAGGTACAGCTTGCCGAGAAATTAATGTCGTATCGAGAGCCGTTGCGGACTGCACGATTAGTTTGGACGACTGTCCGGATTGTCCTGTTGGCTTATTTTGAACCGTTGGAGGGAGGCTAGCCCGAAATTATTTGCTTGAGTGTGCACAAGGAGATTCCCAGCTAGCCTCCCTCCAAGGGTTCAATATAAGCAACACAACAGTCGACCAATCTAATCGTGCAGCTTGCAACGACTTTCGATACGACATTAATTTCTTGGCAAGCTGTACAATAAAGGTAATCTGTCACAAAAATAAATGCCATTTTATTGACTAATGCATCAATTTCACCTCGAGTTGCGCCGGGATTAAAATATCGGCGCAAATGTTACGCTGCTTTGCTCCGTTCCTTTACTTTTAATTTTACCTCCTTATTTCAGTGCGCCGCCGGTTTTACATCGAATTATGTCAAAGAGGACCAATGCCCACGTAACTTGACGTTTTTGTCAAATGTCAAATTCGTTCCAATTTCGTAAATATCGGCGCTAAAGTTAAGCCGTAGCAACAAGTTGAAATAGACCACAACCAGTTGCGTCGTTCTAGCGAGTTATACCTGAAGCAATGGCGAGTTGAAATTGATGCATAATCTGATTATCGCTAATTTTATTGGGAAAAAATCAAATAAACTGTTAAACTGTTTAATTATATTGCATAGGTATATGTAGATCAATAACAATTGACAAACACACTCGAGTATTAATTGTCACTTTCCATACTCGTTATGTAATGTATGCCATAAATTGTAAATTTTGGAGGAGACCCTCTTTAAAGATCTAAGACCGTGTCACTCGTGTTCTAATGCTTTCTGCTATGTAAAATTTTTAGGTATGATTCTTTAATATGCTAAAATAAAAAAACTTATATGTGGCGTATCATTCTCTAGAAGAATCTAGTTTTTACGTTCATGTTAAAAAAACAATAGTGGGGAATGTCAACTAAAGTTTTATCGTAAAAATTGGTAAAAATCGATATAACAAAATAACTTCACTGATTTCTCCACTGATTTCTCTGTTCCGAGCATTTACTTTATGACTTGCAATCTAGAATAGCTCTAAAGTTTAAAGAAGGAGGCGCTATGGTTATTATTTGAACGAAGTTGCTTTTAAGTACCTGTAATGGTGGGAATCCCTTTGCCGCTTTCATGTTTGTCGTCAAACTTCTTGTCTTGTTGCGTGGCGTCGCTGACTGAATCCTGATCGCTGTACGCGCTCATGCAGCTGCTGGCATTGCTCTGAAGATCATCCAACAGATTCGACCGCGAAACGTTCTGGGTGGCAGCTTGCATCAATTCTTGGTTGGCCTGTCGCGCCTGCCTCCTCTGCAACCGCGATGCCCTCGAACTGACCGAAGAAACATGAACGGTTTCTTCATTTATCACAGATTCTTTAACGTTGTTATTGTTACATCTTTTGTTATTGACCGCGTTCAACCTCTTCCTTTGAAATTGGCTGATGTCGTCCGAAAACTTACAACCTTGCGCTATCAATAATTCCGCGTCGTACCTAGTTAACCCCTTCTGCCTCAGTTCCTTCATGCTAAGAGGCGCAATGATTTTTACGTTCCCATTACAGGATTCCGGGCCATTTTTACTGTTACTCCCTCTGACTTTTTGTTTAGTCCGGTTAATTCGGTTATCGGTTTCGCGTAATCTATACCCGTTTTCTTCTTTCTCGTCACTCTCTTTCGCAAATGCCCCCATGCTACGTCTCTCGCAAGTTTCGCACTCACAATAACAGTTTTTGTCACCAAAAAAATCCTCGCCGTAGAAGCAAGTAATTTCTTCTCCTACTTCAATATCACGTAAAACTTTAACGCACGCGGTGTCCCTGCCTGTCGCAACAAACTTACAATTAGCGCGACAATCGTGGTTGATGTAAGCAGCTGGGCCAAGCCACAACTGAGCACAATTCTTTCGACAACTGTACATGACGGAAAAATCATTAATACCGGGATTCAACAATTGTTTCTCTTCCTCCTCTGACAATTCTGCTATGCAACCGACCAAACATTCAATTTTCTCATTCTTATACCACTTCTTTGTAGATGAAATTTTAGCGCCTTTTTGTCCCTCAAGCGAGTACCGGAAGCAGGGTTCGATAACGAAGCCGGAATCCATATCAAACACCCTCAAATAGCGGTAAATCTACAAAAAAAATTCTTTAATAATCGAGAAACAAACGCTAGATTACTTACGTGTTCCTTAAGTTTGTTTCGTTGGATTTTGGATTTCATTTTGGGCATCCAATCGCTTTTTGATAACGCGTTATATGCTTTGTCGTAATCTTGGGCGTGTATAAATTGCTCGACGAGAGTTTTGAGTTCTTCAGTGTTTGGCTTAATTGGTCGACATCGGATATTCATTTTGTGGGTGGTGAAGCCTAGATGAGGATCAAGGACTAGAGATGTTGCTAAATCGTCGTTTTCGGACAGTTCGCGTGGATTCATTCCGGCTGGCTGCATTTTGTGGTGAGACGGCCTAGGTAGAACATCCACAACCATTATGAACACTGGAATAACAAAATTGAATTTAGTAAAAAAACAAGAATACAATTTAGAACTGTAAGAACTGTTCAATTTAAATTTAAATTCAGTACGTAACTGTTGTGGTTCTAAATATCCATTGCCTGTTGATTTATTATACCTACATTTTAATTCAACATTTCGATCCACAATTTAAGTACAAAAGTTGACAGTTGTTTCATTCCAAAGTTTCAAAATGTAAGTTTCGGTTGCATAAACCGTTAACGAACGATTAATGGCCTTTAAGTTCCTTACCACTTTGATTGGCCATTAATTCATTGTGGCAATTCATAGGTTTTTGTAAGAAACCTTTCAAATTCTTATAAATGAGAGGATAGCCCTGCAATTATAACTCTAAGAACCACTTGTATAACCACATATAAACCAAAGTTTAACCTTACTCCTAGTTTACAAAAATAGTAGCATTGTATGAAAGTCATTTACCCCTAAACAGTATCTAACTTGATTAAACCGCTGAAAATGCTGAAATGTTTATGGACAACATTTTAAACAATTTAATTTAAATCTTAACATTTGATGTGACAAGTCTAGAGATAGTATTCTTTCTGCGTGTCAGCTTCAAAATGTAACAAAATTCTTTTTTAAATTTTTGTTTGTTTATTGGTGGTTTTTCAAGATATATTTTATTAAATGTTTAGCATGTTCTGTTAATTATTTTCTCACATTCTCCATGAATGTTGAATAAATTCAAAATATCCAAATTTCAGTAATTATTTGCCACCTTCTTAACATTTATTACACGCCAAACACAGGAACTGCGACAATAAGCTGTCAGACTCGTGACAATTTTGTTTTGTCAACAATAACTGCTAAAGTCAAAGCATCCTAGAAGTCGGTTATCGAATTTTCTTCAATAAAATAAGAAATGCCAAATATTTAAAGAACCATACATTTTAGGTATAGGAATATCATACATCATTAGAAGCGCATTACTTTTCTCTATCAATTGACGTATGTAATTAAGTATCATGCTATTTAAAAAAATTGACTTCTAGCTGCTTTTGTAAGAACGACGTATGTCGTTCATTAGAAACTTTACTGTTCAATATTTTTAAAATTTTATAAAACAAATTTAAGTTCCAACATTATTTCTCAGCTACATAAAAAATTTAACATGTTTTGTCAACTGTTGCTGAGATTTTTATTTTTTAGCTAAATCACTTTTGTCAAATTTTTCAGAAGAATTTTAATATCTCGAAAAGTACTGATCTTAGGGACTTAACAAAATGATGTTCAAATTGTTCATTGAAACTAGAAAAAAAATTAAAAATTGAAGCATTCCATTTAAAATAACAAAGTTGATGTCAACTTTCGGTATAAGCGAAAGTGCCACCATTTTGAAAATATTTTCCACGGAGGATATAAGAAGTAGGGAGGGAGAGTAACCAAGCTTATGGGCGAGGAAAAGTGAAGCCGCGAGACGGCAGGGGATTTCAAGGCGTTTAAGTATGCAACCCGCAAGACTACGCTCAAAGTTTGAACCGGATAATTGAAAGTTTGCATAAGAAACCATAAATTTTATATAAAAATATGTTCACAATAACACTTTCTTGTTGAAAAAACTAAATATATTTTAGACTAATCATTTTTCAAACATTTATATCATATCCTAGAAATCCATAATAAAGAAAGAAAAGGAAAGCAATATAATTTCTTTATCGCACTTGCATGTGACAGAATGTCTGCAGCGTACCAAAATGGCGGCTTCCGGCTTCACGTCCGAGCCGGTACTCTCCCTCCCTATTTCTTATATCATCCGTGATATTTTCAGTGAATAGATCCTACCTCGCTAGAAATATGACCAAACTTTGAGGTCAGTAACTTTTTCCCTTCTGGAGATACTTCTAAGGAATCACTCACTATGAATCACCCTCATGTATAATGCTATTCCGGATAACTCGAGATAAATGTGGACCGAGAGTATGTAAACCGGCCCTTAGTCCGGAATGGTTATTCCAATGCTTATCCGACTTTCGTAAAACTGGCCCTTATACAAGACAATTTTTGTCTTAGTTATGGTTAGCAGATAAACCGAGTTTACTAATTTTGTACTTTAACTAGCTGTTATACATGTGCCCTTATAGGTACAGTCTAACGTCTAACTCATAGAAGAATGGTCTGATGTCACAAAGTTTGTATGGTAGAAATCAAAGTACTGTGTTGGTAGCTCTCATGACTGGTGGCGTGTTGTCAAAAAGTCAAATTAAAACAAGTGCATTAACAAAGCGCCAAAATCATCCTAAATAATAAAAATATAATCCTATCAAATTCATGACGTTAGATCAGTCTCCTGTGAGTTAAGATTGTGGGTATATTTGGATTACACCGAAATTTAATCTAACTCACCACTGTATTCCGGGACTTCAACAACTAAAATTTCTGAAAGACAGGTGCATAACTACATTTAAAAGGTAAAATATGGAGCTCTATTTAATGTGTGGACCAAGTTTCAATTCTCAATTGGTAATTTAATAAATAGTAAACAAAACATTTAAACTTCACTTAAATAATTAGTCACTTTCTAGCTTAAAACAGAGTTTTAGGTTCGTTATGGACCTATCAAAAAATGACTATGAATTAGAACCAAACTTACTGGGAGTTTTCTAACTAAACACTGAACTTCAAAGTAAAATTTTGAAATGGTTTTCAGCATTGTTCATGGTATAGCACTTTCATACTCCTTGGCCGGGGACTGCTTGTTCCTCCAGAGTGCCAGACCGATAACTTTGGTTTGGGATATTCTTCTGATGTAAAGTGTAAACAAATGGGTTAGAATTCAAGGTCAACGCACAGGCCGACAACAAAGAAAATTTGGTTTTTTCAAATGTCAAAAATTATGACACTCCCACACTTGCAATGGATCTATGAATCGGTCGCCGCCAACAGGGGAGTCTGAAATGGCCGTTAGCGGCGGTCGTCTTCTCGTTATTTACCTGAAACTTGTCCGTCATTCCCAGCAAAACGTCTAGGGCCGTCGAATTGCCCGAACCCGAAATAATGGCGCAGGACATGCAGCCATTGAACCCAACATGTCAAATTCGGGATTTCGTCGGTAACATGACTTACGTCGCCGTCAACGAGCCAAAATTCAAAAACTACGGCCTTACGACGTCAATTTATCACCATTTCACTGTTGATTTTCACCTACAAGTCCCACATTATCCAAGAAACTATTCAACTAGCAACGCTTCACAGCGGCGCTCGGAATCAATCATGGCAGTCGTTTCCCTGTCGGCAGTCCTCTTCGGCTAGAAGGCTTAAAACTGGACGCCAACCCCTAACAAGGGCAGGCATAACAGTAGAAACGGCAATAGTAATTCGATTGGCGGGTCTTGACGGGCGTAATTGCTATTTTTGGTGAAATTTATATCGTAAACATGGTTAGCCGGGATAACAACCGCAACAGTTCCTCTGTTTGCCGCAGCGCCGACACAAGTCGGTTATTGACATTCACTCACAGACTTCTGTTATGGTACATTTTTTGACCAATAACAGCGTATCGTTAAGTTTAAATAATGGCGGCAAAATAATAAAATAAATATTTGTGTTCTAAATTACTCTCATGTCTCGATACGATATTTATATTCAAACCCAAATAATTTATTTTAACGTAATCTTTAAAAGAATAATATGAATTCTTAAGATCTAATATTAAAATTTGTTTGTGAATTTTAGTCACGATATTAGATTTTTTGTCTTGTAATAGACCTAAGCTGAACAAATATCTAAGACCTGAGTATATCAGCATGGGAAAATAGCATGGGAGGTTACATTTTCATAAATTATATCTCTCCTGATAAAATTCGGTAAAAAAATATGTTTCAGCTTTCCTACTTATATCGATTGCAAGTTGCAAGTTAAAAAGTAACTAAGTAGAAGGTATCTGCTGTGGATCTATTAGCCCTAATATTCAAATTCGGGTAATAACCGAAAAAATACTCACAACTATTAGTAGGTAATGACCAAAAAAACAAATCTCAATGAAAAAATAGACGGGAGGATTCAATCAAGAACACAAACCACTAGCCGCAATGTCACCCTTTAAAGCCACGTTTAGAACATCAACAATTCAAAGGACATCAAGAAACAAGGACTCAAGAAAGAATAGTCAAAATGAAAATGTGGAGACATAACGTAACATAAAAATAGTCAGTGGTGAAACGACCGGTGCTCCGCGTGTTCCGCGAAACGAAAGCCCAGTCATTCACGGGGCCCGGCCGCAGACAAAAACATTTTAAAATTCTTCGTGATTGACTTGGGATGAAAAGAAAGATACTTATTAGACTTTGACCGCTCCGACCTTTTGGTTCCTTTTCGGCTTGAGCATTGTTTTATGGCACACCCTCAATCTGTTTTCTATCAAGCTGTAAATTTTGGTTTATTGGTAATTCCAAATCGGCAACTTTGTGCACAACTCGTGAAAGTTACCAGAAACTTTTAAATACCTAGTGGAGTTTTGTATTTATGAGTATTATTATTGTATTTTGTTCTCGATTGAAATTATCATAAAAATCTTAAGGTAAGCATGTTATAACCTAATAAACCTTTTGCCACTTTTCATGATCAATTTCCAAATGTTTTGTGTAATGCCTCTGATGAAGAGTAGCATCAAATGGGCCAGAAGCTATACCTACCTACAAAAAATATTTGCAAGATATTTTGGACAGCATTTCGCTTTAATTACTATCATTCAGTCAATATTCTAAAAATAAGATTTTTAATATGAATACTGTTTGAGCTCTATGCATTTTTACATTCTATGGGTCAACATGGCAACGCCTCCAAAACAAGATTAGAAAGAAGAAGACGTAGAAGGTGACAAGAAGAAAATGTCTCCAGTTTTTGTGTGTAAAAATTTGTCCTTTAAATAAATACCAGACATACGGAAAACCGTACTTATTAAAATTACAACACCCATCAACATTTTGGTCCTTCGAGCCGGATCGACGTTTTTAGAAAAACCCCGTAAACTGGAGAAAACCGCAGGCAAGTAGTGATCATTGATCATAATTTGTCATCCTTTAAATCCTTCCTGTTAATAAACCGACCAATATGGCCGATTTGGCGTCATTAATTCAAAGGCGTACTATCCTCAAAAGCAATTTGACGCGATGTAAGACGTTTGTATCCAAAGTTGAGGAAGCGTTAATTACCGGTGAACTCACTGATCGCATAAAAAATGAAGCAAATATGCGTAAAGGTAAAATGGAGCCCTGGCTCGATAATTTCGAGTCAATTCAGGGGCAAATCGAGAATCTCGATAATACAATCACTGAAGAAGTCAAGGAGGCAACTCGGGAGAAATTTGAAAGTACTTATTACGAAGTTATAACCGCATTACAGGAATTTTCCGAAGGTGTTGACAATAATACTAGTTCAGGTAATAATCCGAGCCCAAGACAGTCTGTAATCGCATCCATTCCTGCTTTACTATTTAGCGAGTTTTAGGTTTGACGAAGGAAAATCACTTTTTAAAAAACACGATTTTGAACAATTTATTAACATCAACGTACTCGACGAAGATTCACAATAAAAAGCTGCTTAAAACTAAGAGTAATGTTATTTATATTGTTCCCTATCACCAAAGTGCTGACACCGGGAAGATCGCGCGGTGTCAAGGGATTCTCGTTCCTTAACTCCTCCATCCTTAGAGAGAGATTCTGGGGGTTGAAGCAGAATCTGGTCTTTCAATGTCGGGGGCGATCTGCGGGCACGTGGTGCTATGGTGTAGTTGAGGGAACCTTTTAACATAAATGAAAGCAAAAGCGATTATTAGCAGTATTGAGACATATGCAATTATTGTCCAGATACTGATATTGTTGAAGTGGATTGGATCTTGAGTGATTGTCTTTATTTCATTTTGTTGGATTAACGCACTTTGCTTTTCCTTGATTTCATCCAAGCTTGTAGCGTCGAGGTTTAAAGTCTTAAATTGGGTTTTTGATTTTGTAGTTGGGTGAATCTGTAATGACAGTTTAGGAAGTTTGATAATGTTAAATTCGCGTCGCGAGTTTCGATGATTTTCGATACGAATGTCTCCAATTTTCACTTCACAGAATAGTTTGAGTTCTAACACGAATGTTCCTAGTAGGGGAATGTTTTCATGATCTGCACCACATGTTTGTACAGCCACAACGGGTTTAGATATGTTATGATGATCCATCTGTTGTTTTCTAGTTTTTGAGTTTTGATGTTGATTTGGACAGGAATTTGGTGGCAATTCGTCAAATTTCTAGAGTACTTTAACATTTGCACTTCGCAAGGGGCATCCTCTCTGATTGCAGTTAAACTTGCATCTTGGCACATAAATTTTCCGGTGATTACTTCTTGGCATGGTTTTTCCAGCAATGCGTAATCTTCTTGACTTAGGATCAAGTATTTGGAATGCGGTAGAATGGTTTTAAAATGGTCATTATTAGGAGTTGGCAAACAGTAAAGGTGATAATAATTATAGTCTTGATTCTCTACGATCGGAACTTCGATAATAAAGATTATTTGATTAGCTTTGCTATAACTCTTGATTTCAATGATCCGTTCAAATAGTAACACATTTTCTAACGTTGGTTCAAAAGGTAGTTTGTTTTTTGTTAGATATTTTGCGATTAGCTTAATTTCTTCTAAAAGTTCATTGGGTTCAATCATAGAATTATGAAGGTATTTAATTTGGAAAATGAAATTGCAACGTCGATCTTTTCGAGAATATTCTGAATTGTTTGAAATGCTGTGATTATCTGAGAGATAATCATTTGTACCAGGTAGTATTGATGCGATTCAATGTTTTTTAATTCGATTCTTTTTACAACATCTTGAATTTGAAGAAGACGAGATTGTAGAGCTAATTGATTGTGTGCCAAGGTTTGCGTGTTTGCTTTAAAATTCTCAATAGATTTGTGCAGAAGGGTGATTTGTTTTTGAACTAAAGTCTTTATTTTGACTTGATTATTTGAAAGGGTGGTAATTGCGTCATTGTATTTTTCTGCGTCATTTTGATCTAGATTTCCTGTTATTTGTTTGATGACAGAACCCAACCCGTCTATAAGACCGCGTTTAACTCTATTATTTGACAATGGGTTCAGTTGATTGATTTGCGTATAAATTTTAGATTCCATTGTAGTGATTAAATGGTATGAATTGTAAAATTCTATATCATAATTATTGTGGGGGGGTCGCGTTATTTTGAAGTGTGGTTTTGAGAAGATTGAATTTGGTTTGGAGAGAATGGAATTCTTTAATAATGTTTGTTATGTCAAAAATTTGAATGAAGGACCAATGGTCTATTTTACTTTGGGCATTACCAATCTTCACGGGTTGTTGCGTCCCCGTGTTTTTCCCGCGCAAGCTGTGCGTAAAGTTTTAATTGTCATAGCAACGTAACAAGTGTGAGAAAAAAGTCGACAATAAAGAAGCCACGCTTTTTGAATTCTCTCCTGAATTGTTCCTGTTTGATCCTGAGTTGTTGCTGTTGCTGTCGAATTGTTGCTGTTGTGTTGTTGTTTGTGTATTAATCGCTCAAGAGCAGATTTTGCAAAACGCCAAGCAGCTGACCACGAAGCCCCGTGATATTTGAAGAGCCGCCACTTTGTCAACAAGATTCCCTTTTTCAATATCAAGTAAAGTACAACAATAAACATCATTTTTTACAATAAGTTGTTGGTGTTTCTTTTGGTTATCCAAAGTCCCAAGTCAAGGCCCCAAACATTGGTCCTTCGTTAGCCGCATTGAACAGTTCTTGGAATTATGTTCATTTTTTGATTTTTTTGGTTTTGAGCTTGGGATTTGGTGGACAAAAGAAATTCGAGTTGTTGCAAAGGGCATCGTCATTGTCGATTTGTTGTTTTTAAGTGGTTTAACCCAGTTTTAAGCCACTTGCTACTTTGTGCTTTTTTATGTCGCGTTTTCAGATTGTGGCAAAGTACGCCGCTGTGTTTTGGTGTTCGCTGAGAGCGAGCTGCCCCTGCGTCCGTGTGCGCGTAAACGTTCATCCTTTGAGATTTTGCCATTATTGTGCTCTTGTGCACCTGCCTATTGTTTGAAAGGTCCCCGAATTTGTTTTTCGGGTTTGCTAACGTTGTTGTTGTTGGCTACGCACGTAGTAGTCGCAGTTGGCGCTATCGCCACAAACTTTTGTCGTCTTGGTGACACTTCCTGCATGTGGCAGAAGTGTTAAGTTCTTTTATTGCTGCGGCATAGGTCGTCGTAAAAGAATTTCACCTCGTTTCCGTTCGCTTGTGTAAGCGGCCGGTTGCTTCTCTTTAGCCCTACGCTTGGGTTTTCTTTTGGTTTTTTGTGTCTTGGTCACTACCACGTGGTGAAATGGCACACACGATTGAGAATACTCTTCGACACGCTGAACAGGCCGTAACGCGCCTCAGGCCGGTTCGCGGGCTTGCAGTTTTAGCCAAGTCCGATCCTGAGACTCAGGACGAATTTCTGTCCGTCTATGAATGGGCGATGGAAATCTACAAAACCGTTTTTGCGGGTTTTCAGAAGATGCGTTTAGATACGTGCAGTTCCGAGCAATTCGACGCTCTCAATGTTGTCATTCTTGAACTGGACGCAATTGCTCGAAAAATTAAGGCTGTCTTTAGCACTTTGCAACGTAAAGGCTCCGAAGTCGCGTTGTCAGACGGCGTCGCCAAGACCAGTTCTACACGCGCTTCGAATGAGTCGATCGCTTCCACCTCGACAGGTGCCGGGTCGTCCCAACGTTGTGATCGCCCCCAGTCAAATGTTAAGTTGCCGCGCATCAATCTACCTAGTTTTGATGGCACCCTGAAGGCATGGCCGCAGTTCTTTGATTTGTTTACAGCGTTAATCCATAATAACGATTCGTTGTCGCCCATTGAGCGTTTCCAGTACTTAGTTTCTATTTTGTCCAAGGAACCGCTTGCATTAGTTAAGCATTTGCCGTTGTCGGCAGAAAACTACGAAATTGCATATAACTCACTAGTTGACCGATACCAGAATGAACGCATGCTGGCATCTTGCTATTGGCAATCTATTTGTGACGCCCCCGCGGTGAAGCCCGATTGTCCGAAATTTTGCCGCGAGTTATTGAATACTTTTGGGGAGAACGTTGCGGCATTAACGCAGTTTCCGCAATTGGACTTATGGGACTTTGCCTTGTTCAACATGTTTATTCAAAAGTTGGACAAGGGGACGCGTAAACGCTTTGAGATGCGAGTTGCGCGTCAAGATTTTCCTTCGTTTGCGGACCTGAAAGAATTTGTCGTAGATCAGTGCCGTGCTCTCGAAACGGATCCATCCAATACTCGAAAAACTTTAGAACCCGCTGGTACTGTCAAGCCGGTTAAGATAAATTGGAGATCTTCCGGTGACCGGAATCATACGTTGTTGGCCAATATTGGCCTACCATCGCAGTCACCACGTCCTACGTGTGTTTTTTGTCGCGAGTCACATAGGGTTACTCAATGCCCAAAATTTGTCGCTTTAGTGCCGCGTGATCGTTTCATTGAGGTCAACAAGTTGCGTTTGTGCCATAATTGTTTAAGCCCTAAGCACATGAGAAGCTCTTGTCCGTCTAAGTACACATGTCAGCAGTGCTCCGCGCACCATCATACGTTATTACATTTTGATAAGAGCCCTGCGCCCCGAGTTGCACTCTCTCAATCGGCAAGTACATCACCTCAAGCTCCTGTTACGCTAACCGCTGCTGGCGGACCCATCACCGTTTTATTGTCAACCACGTTGGTTCAGGTTGTCGATCGATGGGGAAATCGTCAAATTATCAGAGCTCTTTGCGACTCCGGGAGTCAATCGAGTTTTATCGTCGACGGTTGTCGAAAACGCCTCGGTTTTAGCTGCACGCGGGCCACATGTCCAATCTCTGGCGTTGGTCATGTTTCGATAAACGCTTCACGTGGATCGACATCTTGTGAGATTCGACCTGTAGGATTGAACGAACCGCGCTTTTCGATTAATCCGGTGGTGTTGCCCACCATTTGTTCAAAGTTACCCAGTATTCCGTTACCTTCGTTGAAGGACTTCGACCATTTGCGATTGGCAGATCCAAATTGGAATCAGCCCGGGGATGTAGACCTACTACTCGGCGCTGATATTTTCGCTTCCATAATTCGCGGCGGTTTTATTCCCGGAGACGATCAACGTCCCGCAGCTATCGATACCGTGTTCGGTTGGATCCTCGTTGGTTCCACACCTTGTTTACCCGTTGCGCCCATACATTCGTTTTTTGTTACGTTAGAGTCGACTCTTGACCAAACGTTAAAGCGTTTTTGGGAAACAGAACAAGTCCCAGTTGATTGTTCGATATCTCCTGAGGATGCTCAGGTGGAGGCGTCATTTGTTGAATCTCATTTTCGAGTCCCTTCCGGTCGATTTGGCGTAGTACTTCCTTTTAAGAAGACTTTACCATTACCTTCATTTGAAAGGTCGCTACAACTAGCGGACCGCCGCCTATGCGCCCTCGAACGCCGCTTGGCTTCCCAACCCGAACGTCGGCAACAGTACTCTGATTTTATGTCTGACTACCTTGAGTCAGGACACATGTCTCTATGCACGGCGCCCACTGATCTTCACTCTTACGTGATTCCACACCATTGTGTCATGAAGGGAGACGGTTCTTCCTCCAAGATTCGTGTGGTTTTCGACGCTTCAGCCTCTGATCGTCGCGGTCATTCCTTAAATGACTCGTTATTGGCAGGTCCGAAATTACAGCAGAACATTGCAGATGTTTTACTTCGTTTTCGTCTTCACAAATTTGTTTTCACCACTAACGTTCGGCAGATGTACTACCCCTTTCAAAAAAAACTGAACGCCTCGAAAATAGCTGTGTGAGTAAGGCTTTTACTGCACAATGTTAGAAACCGTAAAACCGCCTGTAAATTATGAAAGCAATGGTCCAAGTCCAATAATCCGATTATAAACTGAGATGGGACCGCTGCTAGGTAGCCAGGCAGGCGGCTGGCTACCTACCCGCAACCGTCGACGTTTTACTGACAGAAAAGCGGCAAGACCAGTGATGGAATGGGGCTGTTATTATATTTTAAACCATTAAGTAAATAAACGCCAACGTTTTTAAAAAAGTTAGATCGTTTATATTTTAGGAGTTGTTGTTGCAAGTTATAATCAAGTTATAATCAATAGACAAATTGGTAATTGTTTACAATGCCCACTTCTCGCTTTTTGCGTTTTTTTTTTTTTAGAAACTATCGTAAAACATCATTATAATGCTATTTTAAGCAGTGAAATGTTGTGCAAATAATTAATAATTTAATGCAAAATTTATAGATGTAGAGGTGCTAGGGAAAGAAAAATAAGAGTAAAAATAGAAGTGGTTTGCACAAAAAAAGATGTTGATTTCCGTGTTATATAAATGTTAAGGAATGCTTGGCTGCAATTGGTTTTTTAAATCTAGAAGTGGGTAAAGTAAACAATGACCGGCAAATTTATCAGTGAAGCTGCTCATTAGTTTACTTGGTCAAAATACCTAAAATTTCATAATGCAATAATCAATAATGCAAGTTATCCTTGTTTTAAAAAGTCGCAAGAATAAAAAAATTTCCCGTAGCTTTTAGGGACAAATTATTTATTTGGAAAAAACAAATTTTGACAATATCCAGAAACAATCTCAAAAATTTGCAAAATACATATTCCAAGTATAATAATAATATCATTAAGTATTTATTTCCTACAAAGTAAAAAAAAAATAAAGAAACAAGTTAACAAGCAGATACCGGGTGTTTCAACGAGAACCGCCGGTGCCAAATTGCGTATTTCCAATGGAGTTAAAAATTTGAAATTTGACAGAAGTAAACTTTAATTAATGCGCTACAATGTGGCGTCATTGTTTGGTCCATAATTAATTCCATGCGCCGTTGGAACGTCATAAAGTGCTTTTTCATAAATTTTCAATATATTTTATTATTGTTATTATGTTTGTAATACCGGCAGGTATACGTTCCTGTTGTTAAAAATTTGAAATTTGTAGATGAAGTATCACTAATGGGTTTTTAGGAAGTTTGCAGAATTTTGACGATTTATGACGCGACTGCTATATTAAAGCAGTCAAATTTTATGAATGACGCTTAAACGATTCGGTTATTTATGACTTAATACCTACTGATTTCTAAAGGTCTAATGACTTCCAGTCCTAAATTTTCTACAAAGATAACGAAAATTTAAGTTCGGCAGACTATATATACTATTCCTTATTTTCGTATTTTCATTTGCGTTCGTTGGTTTGGGAGTGAATGTTGTAGTGTAGTTGTCAAGATGCCAAGACATTTAACAGAAATTGAAAAAAACCAAATACTGCAAAAATTAAGAAATGGATTTTCCATGGGGGTGATAGCTGCTGAATACGGAATCAGCAAGGGAACCGTGTTCAACGTTAAAACGAATTTTAATCAACGAGGGACCACGGCCCGCCAGGAGGGTTCCGGAAGACCCCGCATTACAACTCCACTAGAAGATGATCGGCTGGTGACCAACCTTCAAGATAATCCTTTTTGGACCATGCCTGTGGCCATCGCCGAGACTCAGTTTCCAGCGTCATTGGCAACTGGCAGGAGGCGAACCCGAGAAAGAAATTTGAGGAACAGGGCTGCTGCAGTAAAAACACAGTTAACTGAGCACCACAAGGAAGCGAGGCTGCAATTTTCCCGAGAATACTGGGGAAGATTGCATGGTTTTTGGGACACCGTAATCTTCACCGATGAGAAAGTTTTTCAAAGCTGCCCGAATGGACGAGTTAGAGTCTATTGACCACCCAACACCCGTTTTGAGGAGCCTTACATTAATTTTAAGACAAGAAGTGGGCGCTTTTCCATAAATGTTTGGGGGTGGATTAGTGCTCGTGGACCAGGCGTCTTGTGGGCTCTAGAGGAGAGGTTCAATTCGAATTCCTACTTAAGAGTCTGATATCGGAGGTCACCTAGTTGGACCTGCGGGGCAACGGTTTGGGACGAGGTATCAGGGGAGTATTGGGTGGGGATGCAAATTCGGCGATCGTTTTGACGGCACAGTCTCCACTCCACTCCAGCACCTTTATTTAGTGCACTCGATGCGATCGTTTGGGTGTTGTTTACGTTGCTGGTGGTAATTTTATCCAATGTCGAGCGTAAATAAATATTTTGCGAATCTATGTACTTGCAAATTAATTTTCTTAGTAGCTACTTTTTGCTTTACTTGCCTAGGCAATAGATGCGGTTGCCTTTACTCCAGATTTCTATTTTTATCTAACGCCGATTTATTTGATTTTAAAAATGGGAAATTATGCTCGCTTGAAAGGGTCGAAGAAAAAAACTGTATGTTGAAAACGGTTGAGCCACAAAAATCGTAGATTGAAGTCACAGTAAGCATGGAATATTAAATTATATTTGTAGATTAAAATTGAAACTGTTTCGTACTTTCTGTAGACAAAAACAACTGGAAAAACTACGGATGAACCCATAGCTGATCATGAAACTCCCATAACGGTATTTATTTTTTTAAACCAATTACATAGATAAATCCAATCACTCTGAACTTGCCAGTGAAGTACTAAAGTAACTTGGCACTAAAGAAGACTAAAATCAGTAGTAAAGTGCCTGACTCTTTTTGGTACGATTTTGGGTTGCTACATGAATACATATCAATAACGTTTAAATTTCAATTCCTTCAAGCTCTGTACATTTTTGCTGCTTGAATAAAACAGCGTTTACCTAAAAGTTATGCAAAAAAAAATATTAACCGCTACCATTTATTTTTATTGTTACATTTAGAGCAATGGACATATCAAGGACAGTAGGTATCCATGACATGCCCGTTGATAACGTAAATTTACAAACGGCAGAAAACTATACACCAGTAAGTTTCTCAACGAAGGATCTACAGGCTGGGGTAATAGTGCGTCCGGCTTCAATAGCTCGAGTTCTATGATAGCTAGAAATTTGACATTTTTTTAAATGGAATGTTGTGTGTAAAAGTAGATTTTTCGGAGCCTTTTCCTAGACTCTTTTCACTCCAATTTTTTTTGTTCAAATAATGGCATCTGCAGATGTATTTTAAAAAAATCACTAGAGTCGCAATTATTACAAGTTCTAAAAAAAAATTATGTAACGACTAGTTAGGAAACATCTGTGGAATGTCTTTGAATCGTTCTTACTTTTGAAAAATTATACAGGGTGGCTAGATTTAATTTTTCAATTTAGAACTTTTTGAATTTAATTATATATCTCCATTTTTCAAATGGAACATTCTGTATATTTTTAACGATATAGTGTAGAAACTAAAAACAAACATTTTTTATATACACCCCTATGGCTATTTGTAACCATTTTCGATTTATCGCTCAATAATTACAAAATTCAAGAATAATCCTTAAAAATTAGATTGTTTTACAAATAACTAGACAGATAAAATTGTAATAAGTGCTTCAGATGTTTTGCCTATAAAAACAGCATAAGTTTTTTTTAGTAAGAGTCGAATGACACGATACTGATTTTAGTACTGATTTCAGTACTGAATCTGCGCTCGCAGCTTTTCGGCAGTTTCAGTTCCGAATTTAGGACAAAATTGGGAATTTTAACAAAAACAAAATTCATCACTAAGCGCCAATTAAAGTCAACTTGCATACAAGAAAATAGAACAGGTTCAAATTTCTTGGATGTAGTAGCACTAAATTTTCAGTACTGAAATCAGTACCTACTAAAATAAGTATCGTGTCATACGGCTCTAAGTTCACTTTATGTTTGTATCTTGATCATTTTTTGCTTTTTATATTATCCGACAAGCAATACACATTTATCGCAGTTACCTGTTGTCAGTTGTCATTTGTGTCAATTTTGAAACATTTGAAGTTTTTTGTCGAGTTATTTGGAAAACGATCTAAATTTTTTAAGATTATTCTTGAATTTTGTAATTATTGGTCGATAAATCGAAAATGGTTACCAATAGCCGTAACGGTGTACCTACATACAAAAAATGTTCGTTTTCAGATTCTACATCATATCGTTAAAAAATATACAGGTTATTTGTTCTATTTGAAAAAATGGAAAAAAGTAAATTTAAAAAGTTCTAAATTGAAAAATTAAATTTAGCCACCTTGTATAATTTTTTAAAAGTAAAACCAATTCAAAGACATTCCACAGATGTTTCTCAACCTGTCTTTACATAATTTTTTCTTAAAACTCGTAATTGTGACTGTAGTGATTTTTTTAACATGCATCTGCAAATGCCATTATTTGAACAAAAAAAAATCGCTACATCCAAGTGGTTTGGAAATAGTCAGCAATAATATTAGAGCGAAAAGAGTTGACGAAAAGGCTCCAAAAAATCTACTTTTACACACAACATTCCATTTAAAAAAATGTCACTTGTCTCTGTACAGACTTTTCACCAAAAACGGACGGATTTCTAGCCGAGTTATTTGAAAACGTAGATGAAAAAAATTTGAATTCTTCTTGAATTGAAGAAAAATCTCTATGATCTATGTGTAAGAAACTAATTGTGGCACTCCCGGTTTGGACCGGAAGTGGACCAACTTTTGATTTTTAAATACAAACATACCATTTTTATTGCCCTATCTGATAGAAGGAGTTCTCCTGATTACAAAAATGTATTGACCTTATTGATTTTTTGGTCAAAATTAGTTCAGGTCTTCATTTCTAATGGAACTGTTTTACCAAAACGGCCGGATTTATGGCCGAGTTATTTGAAGACGTAGAGAAAAAAATTTGAATTTTTCTTGAATTGAGGAAAAATTTTTATGATCGACATATAAGAAACTAATTCTGGTATAGAGATTCTTCCTCAATTCAAGAAGTATTTAGAGTCTTTTCTCTACGTTTTCAAATAACTCGGGCAGAAATCCGTCAGTTTTGGAGAAACAGTTGCATTAGAACAGAAAGCCTGAACCAATTTTGAGCAGAAAAGCGATAAGTGCAAAACATTTTTGTAATCAGGAGAACCTCTTCTATCAGATAGGGTAATAAAAAAGATATGTTTGTATTTAAAAATCAAAAGTTGGTTAACTTCCGGTCCAAACCGGAAGCGCCAGAATTAGTTTTTTACACGTCGATCATAGAGATCAAGAAGCATTCAGAGTTTTTTCTCTACGTCTTCAAATAACTCGGCTAGAAATCCATTCGTTTTGGTGAAACAGTTGCTGTAGAAATGAAGACTTGAAGTAATTTTAACCAGAAAACGATAAGGTTAATACATTTTTGTAATCAGGAGAACTCCTTCTATCAGATAGGGCAATAAAAATGGTATATTTGTATTTAAAAATCAAAAGTTGGTCCACTTTCGGTCCAATCCGGAAGCGCCACAATTAGTTTCTTACACATAGATCATAGAGATTCTTCTTCAATTCAAGAAAAATTCAAATTTTTTTCTCTACGTCTTCAAATAACTCGGCTAGAAATCTGTTCGTTTTTGGTGAAACAGTCTGTATAATCGTCTTGGCTTATCCTGTATATTCAGAAATAATTTTTGATTATAGACTTCTTTCTCTAGTTTATTTGTGTGCCCGCAAGAAGTGGGCATTGTAACCAATGGCCGATAACTCACCCTCATGTGGGCATTAGGGGTATTGAAGAAAACAAAACGGGCTGAGCAAAAGCCACAGAAAGGCTGAAATCTATAGTTGGGAAAAGAATGCTAAGATAGCATACTGGAAACAAGTTTCTTCGTAGCTTCAAAATAGTCTTTATGAAACATGAAATCAGAGCAGAAGCTACGACGTAATCCAATTATTTACATATTTATAAATAATTATGGAGGAAGGTAGCATAATTATTGTTCTGCATAGGGTATCGGTCAATGGTGAAATCTCGGAAACAATAATATAGGTACAGTTGTTTTTGAGAGAAACCAATAACAAAGTGTCCAGATGATAAAACGAGACAACTTTTGTGGTTTGTCATTTTTAAATATGTACGCCATAAACTGTTATTTTCAATTTCTTGTATAAAGTAAATGATTTGTGTTGTAAAATTAGTTAAATAATTTATTAGTGTAAATTTTGGCGCTTACATAAATAGTTCCATTGTCCTGTACAATAATTTTTCAATAAACAAATTCCATATGACAAGCCGATAATTTTCACCTCGTGGGTCGAAAATTATATGTATTATTATTTTTATGATCGGGTTTCCGGCTGGATTTACCGGCGTATATCAATTTCAATATTTCAACTGTGTCTGCCTGCTCTGCCGGCCTGACGCGATTCGACTTCGATGATTCTCTTGGAGTGGGGATGGCGGGGTATGAACATCTCACGATAACGCCAGGGAGCGCCAGCGGACGGCACCAAATTTCGCTAAACTCTAAAATTCGTCGCATTCTCTTAATAATTATCCAAATAGTTTTTTGTAAGCATCAAAATTTTTTATTCGTGAAAATACACGGGGCCAACTCTATTTAAAAACTAGAATGTTGTTTTTTTCACTTTTTTTAAGTCAATTTAAAAAAAAAAAACCTTAATGAGTTAGCCCCCTGTATTTAACCATTTTTAAGATTCTGCGAAAATCTCAGTTAATTCGATTGAAAATTACGGAAGCTGGACGGATTCTCTTACCAGAGGGGGTGTAGCGGACTCTTAAATATATTAGAAAACATTATGCTTCCCTCTGTGCGACATTTCTACCCCGACAACTTTATTTTCCAACAAGTAAGTAGATAAAATAGGGCATTCATGCAATAGAATAAGTAATCGTATACATTCCTTTGAATATTCTTTTGCCATGATTGATGCAATTTGTCCCAAAAGTAATTTTGTTTAACAAACATTAATGTTGAGATGAGAGAGTCACCTGTATAGTCCGGCCGCCGAGCAGGTAAAGTAATAAAAAAATCAAATTCGCAAAAATACAAATAAGTTCTAAAATATTTGCATTTTAATTGTAAAAAATAACAAAAAACTGGTCATTACTAGTAATTTTTCACAATTGAAATCCAAATATTTTAGAACTTATATGTATTTTTACGAATTTAATTCTTTTATTACTCTACCTTTTCGGCGGCCGGAATATAAATGTTTATTTTTTGAACTAGAACTTTTTGAAGCCTGCTTTTACGTGGAACTCTAACATTTAAAGCCAGTTTCGCCAAAAAAAGAGAAATCAAGACACCCTATTCACCCTAATTAATATATATGTGTTTATGTTTATAGGACAACTGCTCAGTCCACACGGCCAGAGTTGTTCGTGAATGGTTCGCGAACCATCATATCAATGTGCTTCCTTGGCCCGCATATAGTCCGGATCTAAATCCAATTGAAAATGTCTGGGGTCGAATGGCACAAGTGATTAACCGGCCAAATTGGCGCCCGGCTAATAGGCAGGAACTTTTGGATGCCGTGATGGAAGCTTGGGAAGAAGTTACCACCCAGGATTACATAACAGCATTAATTTTCTCGATGCGAAACAGGATTTTAAAGACCTATAGAAATGGGGGTTTGCCAACTAAATATTAATCTGTAAATATATTTTAATATACATATACTATATCCAAATAATTTTTTTTTTATTTGAGTTGAATAAATATCTTTCAATTTTTATGCTTAGAATATAGCTTAGCGCCGTGTCACACGATCAAATTTCCGTCAAACTAAGTTTAATCAAACGGTCATAGCATAAGCGTTAACTACGTTTTCGTTAAACGACGAAATTTGAACCAAATTTTTGTCTACGGTATTCACCAGTGCCCGTCAACCGTAGTTTTATGAAACGCCGTTTAATTATGTTATAATGATAAAATTAGTGGAGTAGTGGAGGTCACACTAACAACACCTCGAGTATCGATCGATCAATTTTCGACTTCGGGATATAGATCCTGTGACATTTTTCAGTCAGATGTGTGTGCTGTCATCTAATCTCTCATAAACCACCTTCACCCTCTACTCTTGACCAAAACGCCGTTTATCAGGTAAAATCCCCGTAAAATTGCCAGTTACGCAAAAACGTAATTTAACGACCAAATCGAAGATCGACCAAATCGAAGATTTGGCAGATGGCAAGTTTGATTTTTCTCGAAAACTGCGTTTAAAATATTAAAAAGGGAGTTTTGCAAGTTGGGGAATACCGGCCGTTGACGCGCGCTGAACATCCATTCTTTTCACGTCCCGACGGGCACATAATTTCAATAAGTAGCAGGCATAATCGGTATATAGGGGTTGTCATAAAACTGACAAACCCCCGGTCCAAGCCCGTTGCAATCTAACAAAAATTTGGCAAAATCTGCTTCTCAGCTTTGAGCGTCGTTCAGATTATATTGAAAGGGGTGTTGCCGAACCCCATCGAGATTTTCAGTTAATCCGTTGGCGCTTTTCGTCAGAATTACCGATTGACACGTATCGATTAAATACGGTCACTTACGGGGTCACGTCATCCCCGTATCTCGCTATTCGTTGCTTGCTGGAGTTGGCCGGTAGTGGTCAACAGCAATTTCCTCTGGCATCACGGGCCATTCGAACTGAATTATATGTTGACGATTTTGCCACCGGGGCAGACGATCTTGCCATTGCACTGGAGTTGCGACGACAGATTGTCACGCTGCTACAACAGGGATGTTTTGAATTGCGAAAGTGGAACAGCAACCACACCGCGTTGTTGGCTGGGTTACCACCTGAACATTGCCACGCTCCAGTTTCAATTTTTGACCCGCACGCAGAAGTGACAAAAATTCTCGGCCTCCGGTGGGATTCGCACGACGATTCTTTTTCGTTTGCTGTTCATCAGGTCGCGTCTGTATGCACCAAACGGGCTATCTTATCGGAAGTTGCCCGTATTTACGATCCGTTGGGCCTCTTAGCCCCTTTAACATTTTTTGCAAAACGTCTTATCCAGCACCTCTGGTTATTGAGACTGGAATGGGACGCTCAACCTCCGGATGAAGTTTGCCATCAGTGGACACGCTACAAGTCTTCGCTTTCTATTTTGTCCCGTCTCAAAATTCCTCGCTGGACGAAGCAAAACCCCGGTTTTACGTGTCAGCTCCACGCGTTTTGCGATGCTTCGGAGGTCGGGTACGCTAGCGTAGTATATTTTCGCTGGGTCGACGCCCACGAACACGTTGTTTTATCTTTGGTTGCGGCCAAGTCCAAAGTTGCGCCTATCAAGCGTCTTTCCGTTCCACGGCTTGAACTCTGCGCTGCAGTTTTGCTAGCCAAACTAGTCGGGTTTGTGTTGCAAACTTGCGAATCTATCGAATTTACTGACGTAGTTGCATGGAGTGACTCGACAGTCGCTCTCAGTTGGATAAAGTCTTCGCCCCACAGGTGGAAAACTTTTGTTGCAAACCGAGTTGCTCTGATCCAAGATGCTGTTGCTCCTACTTGTTGGCGCCATGTGCGCTCCGCAGATAATCCTGCAGACCCAGCTTCCCGTGGTATGTTGCCTGAAGAGTTGGCCTCATGCCGTTTATGGTGGGCGGGACCGTCTTGGTTAAGCGCTTCGCAAAACAGTTGGCCACCCAACCTGGGTGGCGTGCCAGATGTAGAGTTTGCCTCCCTCACACACGAAGAAAGAACAATTTTGTTAATTATTACCAAACCATCTATTCATTTTATTGAAGGGTTGCTAATCCGTTTTTCTTCGCTGCGTAAGGTTCACGGCGTTGTCGCCTTTTGTTTTCGTTTTTCTTCAAATTTTCGTGGCCTAGACCGGGTTTCTGGACCGCTCTCCGCTCAAGAGTTATATCGCGCCTTTTTGGCCATCGTGAAAGTAGTACAACAAGTTGTATTTCAAGAAGAAGTCGCCGCTATTCGCGCAGGTTGCCTGTGTCCAAAATCGTTTCAAAAGTTGTCACCGTTTCTTGACGACAACGGTATTCTCCGCGTAGGCGGGCGGATATCTCACTCCACGCTACCCTTTGACACGAAGCACCCCGCACTACTTTCTCGCCGCCACAGATTGGTAGAATTATTGATTTGGCAGGTTCATAACGGCAATATGCACCCGGGAGTTAACACCACGATGTATCTTTTGCAGCAGACCGTGTACAGTTGCCGGCATAGGAGAAGCCCAGGGTAAAGTGAAATTCATTCCAACTTACGTTACACTTGCAACCAGGCTAGACCACGCGGTGGAGTTTGTTTGAGAACCGCACAGGTGAACTAGGATTGGTCAAAATAAAGCGGCACATTTCAGTTTCAAATTCAAAACAGCGTCAAGCACATTCCCCATCACGAGAATTTGTGTTCGCTTGGTTAGTGACGCCAATTGCCACCATTCGAGAGAGTTGGAATCAGGGGTTCGATTCCCTTATCTCCTCGTCTTTTTTTATTTTATATTTATTATTTCATATGCAATTTAGTAATAATTATGACCTTAATTTGTGTTTCTAATATAATTACAAGCCTCTTTCTAGAATATTAAAATAGACAACTTTCTGAAGCAATTTCAGTAAAATATTTTCACTTATAATATTCCTAGTGCATTGATTATTTCCGGAAATTTTTTCGAAGGCATTTCCAAAACGTATTAATAACGTTTTGAAAATGCATGAGAATAAAATTTACGGATATTAATCAATGCACGAGGGCATATTCGGTAAGAAAATCGCAACGACACAGACATTGGTCCATTATGTCATTATGATGTCATTATTAATAAATAAATGATTTTGATTGGCTGAAATAATTTCCACTTATTAATTTCATGCTAAGTGCAAAAATTTCCAGGAAATTTTTACATTGTCGTAGAAATGACACCGAATTCTATTTTTCTATTGGCTACTTTTGTTTTTTGAAAAATACTATTGCAACAACGGGCACGAATCAATTATGGATGTGAAGAAGGAGTTAAATTCTTTTTCTTAAATTATTATTTTATATGTAATTTATTAATCACCATTAATCTCGTTCTGCAATGTTAAAATTGAAGTAAAATATTTCCGTTTAATTGAATAAGTATTAATTTTTAATTTACTTTTTAAAAAATATTATTGCAACAACGGGCTCGAATCAATTAAAGATATGAAGGACTTGAATAGGATAATGATATGAAGAAACTTTTCAACGGGATTAATTAAAACTGTAAAGTTGCAGGTTGTTACGGGTAGGTATAATGTTTAATTTTAACACCCAAATTTTACCAACACATTGAAACACATTATAACAGGTAGTATACAATGTTACCATCAATTATTATGGCACCCTTAAAATTTGGTTTATATGGCTTTCTAACTGGAGACGCTTGCTCGTGTCACTGCGAATTTACTTAGGTAGAAAGAAAAAGGATGGAAAGGAAACATGAAACATCGAAGCAACAAGTTGGTGGCAGATGTTGTCGCCTCGATAACGTGCAGCTCTCATTCTTTGCCAAGTGCCAGTCACGTGGGCGTGAAGAGTACTACCTATACCCCTTCGAAATTTATGAGGTGGGTCATAAAGTTGACCATCTCTTTGAAGAAGTATGCCGACGAATGGGTTCCCTGCTCCGTTATAATGTGTTTCAATGTGTTGATAAAATTCCAGTGTAAAAATAAAACATTATATCTATAACTATTCAATTCACCTGTAATTTTTCAAATATTAACCAATAAAATAGCAAATATTTACTTTCGTAGCCTAGCAACAGCAAATTTCAGCGAGTATTTCACTAGTAAAAATATAGCTGGGTATTCCACTCGTGGTCGAAGTAAATATTTTAAACTAGCTTTATTGTTTATTATTTATTATTATTTTTATTCAAGGAAATTATTACTTTCTTACAAAACTTTATCTACCAGTTGCTATGAAAATAAAATCATATGTAACACAGATTGGCGAACTAGCCTTTGAAATATTTTATTTCACGTGATACTACCACAATAATATTCGACAATTTTTGAGTACTTGTTGTATTATAACTGACAATTCCTTGAATAAGAATAATAACAGGTAGTATACAATGTTAAAATCAATTAGTATGGCACCCTTCATCCTTTGCCGTCTTTGAAATTTGGTTTACCTGGGTTTCTAACTGGAGTCACTTGCTTTGTGTCACTGCGAATTTACGTAGGTAGAAAGAGAAAGGATGAAAAGGAAACATAAAACAAGTCGATTTTTTTCATAGTTATGAGAAGTCTATACAGACTGTTTCACCATAAACGGACGGATTTCTAGCCGAGTTATTTGAAGACGTAGAGAAAAAACTCCAAATATTTCTTGAATTGATGAAAAATCTCTATGATCAGCGTGTAAGAAACTAATTCTGGCACTTCCGGTTTGGACCGAAGTTAACCAACTTTTGATTTTTAAATACAAACATATCTTTTTTATTGCCCTATCTGATAGAAGAGGTTCTGCTGATTACAAAAATGTATTAATTACACTTATCACTTTTCTGCTCAAAATTGGTTCAGTCCTTGATTTCTAATGCAACTGTTTCTCCAAAACTTACGGATTTCTGCCCGAGTTATTTGAAAACGTAGAAAAAAAACTCTAAATACTTCTTGAATTGAGGAAGACTCTTTATGCCAAAATTAGTTTCTGACATGTCGATGATAGAGATTTTTCCTCAATTCAAAAAGCATTTGGAGTTTTTTCTCTACGTCTTCAAATAACTCAACCAGAAATCCGTCCGTTTTGGTGAAACAGTTGCATTAGAAATGAAAACCTGAACTAATTTTGACCAGAAAATCGATAAGGTCAATACATTTTTGTAATCAGGAGAACTCCTTTTATCAGATAGGGCAATAAAAAAGATATGTTTGTATTTAAAAATCAAAAGTTGGTCCACTTCCGGTTGATATTTTAATCACCGGATTCACCGATCGTTTGTATTTGTTAATTAATAATAATAAATAATGTTATTATTGTATGCAAACTATTATAATGTGTTAGTAAAATTTGGGTGTTAAAATTAAACATTATACCTACCCGTAACAATTTGCAACTTTACAGTTTTAATTAATCCCGTTGAAAAGTTTCTACATATCATTATCCTATTCAAGTCCTTCATATCTTTAATTGATTCGAGCCCGTTGTTGCAATAATATTTTTCAAAAAGTAAATTAAAAATTAATACTTATTCAATTAAACGGAAATATTTTACTTCAGTTTTAACATTGCAGAACGAGATTAATGGTGATTAATAAATTGCATATGAAATAATAATTTAAGAAAAGGAATTTAACTCCTTCTTCACATCCATAATTGATTCGTGCCCGTTGTTGCAATAGTATTTTTCAAAAAACAAAAGTAGCCAATAGAAAAATAGAATTCGGTGTCATTTCTACGACAATATAAAAATTTCCTGGAAATTTTTGCACTTAGCATGAAATTAATAAGTGGAAGTTATTTCGGCCAATCAAAATCATTTATTTATTAATAATGACATCATAATGACATAATGGACCAATGTCTGTGTCGTTGCGATTTTCTTACCGAATATGCCCTCGTGCATTGATTAATATCCGTAAATTTTATTCTCATGCATTTCCAAAACGTTATTAATACGTTTTGGAAATGCCTTCGAAAAAATTTCCGGAAATAATCAATGCACTAGGAATATTATAAGTGAAAATATTTTACTGGAATTGCTTCAGAAAGTTGTCTATTTTAATATTCTAGAAAGAGGCTTGTAATTATATCAGAAACACAAATTAAGGTCATAATTATTACTAAATTGCATATGAAATAATAAATATAAAATAAAAAAAGACGAGGAGATAAGGGAATCGAACCCCTGATTCCAACTCTCTCGAATGGTGACAATTGACGTCACTAACCAAGCGAACGCAAATTCTCGTGATGGGGAATGTGCTTGACGCTGTTTTGGATTTGAAACTGAAATGTGCCGCTCTGTTTCGACCAATCCTAGTTCACCTGTGCGGTTCTCAAACAAACTCTACCGCGTGGTCTAGCCTGATTGCAAGTGTAACGTAAGTTGGAATGAATTTCCCTTTACCCTGGGCTTCTCCTATGCCGGCAACTGTACATTGTTTCTGCTCGTCGAGCAATTTGTCAGTACTTGGCCAAATGTTATCGCTGTTTTCGCGCGCGACCGATTTCGCTCACTCCTCCCATGGGAGAGTTACCCATTTCGCGGGTCAGCCAGGTCAAAGCCTTTAGTTGTGTAGGCGTTGATTATGGTAGCCCTTTTACCATAGTTATGTCCCGCCATCGCGGAGTCAAAACGCTTAAGGCTTACTTGTGTTTACTTGTGTTTCGCCACTAGGGCGATTCATTTGGAGGTCGCTTCAGATTTGTCGCAAGACACTTTTTTGGCTGCTTTGAGACGCTTCATCTGACGGCGGGGCCGTTGTTCTTGCATTTTTATCGACTGCGGCACCAACTTTGTCGGTGCCAATCGCGTTTTGGTCGACACCATGCGCCTCGCTGTTGAGACCGAGGCAATAAAATGGAATTTTAACCCATCTTCTGCACCGCACTTTGGCGGTATTTGGGAAAGCGACATCAAGTCTGTAAAAACCCATCTAGCTCGGGTGATTGGTAGCCAGGTTTTGACGTACGAGGAATTGACCACTGTGGTAACACAAATCGAAGCTGTTTTAAACTCCAGACCTTTATGTAGTATAAGCTCAGATCCAAACGACTTGAGCGTCCTAACTCCGGGTCACTTCTTGACCTTGGAGCCGTTGACTGCCGCTCCCGATGCGGATTTGTCCCACCTTGATATTCGAAGATTATCCAGGTGGCAGCTTGTTCAACGTTTGCATCATGACTTCTGGGCTCGATGGAGCATGGAGTATCTCCATACATTCTATCAACGTGGCAAGTGGGCTAAAACTCACCTGTTTGAGCCTGCCGATCTTGGCTCCTTAGTTCTCATAAAGGACGAGCTAAGTCCACCACTTCGATGGCGGTTGGGCCGGATTGAGGCACTTCATCCTGGCGCCGATAAGGTGGCGCGTGTTGCCACTATTCGCACACTACAAGGCGTAGTTAAACGTCCTTTGGTTAAAATATGCTCTTTGCCATTGCAATAGCCCGAATCTTTTGGCACGACGATTTAATGTTTCAAAATGTTATTTTGCGTTGTCGCGTTTCTTCCCTTTGTTGTTTATTTTGTTTAGTAAAAATCACCTTGTTGATGATTTTGGTGGGCGGAATGTTGCGTCCCCGTGTTTTTCCCGCGCAAGCTGTGCGTAAAGTTTTAATTGTCATAGCAACGTAACAAGTGTGAGAAAAAAGTCGACAATAAAGAAGCCACGCTTTTTGAATTCTCTCCTGAATTGTTCCTGTTTGATCCTGAGTTGTTGCTGTTGCTGTCGAATTGTTGCTGTTGTGTTGTTGTTTGTGTAATAATCGCTCAAGAGCAGATTTTGCAAAACGCCAAGCAGCTGACCACGAAGCCCCGTGATATTTGAAGAGCCGCCACTTTGTCAACAAGATTCCCTTTTTCAATATCAAGTAAAGTACAACAATAAACATCATTTTTTACAATAAGTTGTTGGTGTTTCTTTTGGTTATCCAAAGTCCCAAGTCAAGGCCCCAAACAGGGGTAGTAATCCCGGGTTGTCGTTTAAATCATGAAATTTTGATTGGGTTAGTTCACCGTTGGAGTAGGTGTAGAACCTGGAACAAGAGGAGGCTTTCTTAGTTCTTTTATGTGTATTATTTCTTCTTTATTCTTGTTAATCTTATTGGTAATCTTTACACGATTTCTATCTATCATTTTAGTAATTTCAAAGGGACCTAAAAATTTATTATTTTTTTTATTTCGATTTTTTGGATTCTGTTTGAAAACTGTTTGTCCTAAATAAAATTCGTCGCTCGATTGACCTTTCGTATTAGCTTTTGATATTACTTTATCTTTTTGGTAGTGTAATTTTTTGTTTACTTCTTGATAGACATGTTTTAGTTTTTCTTTATGGTTTTCTGCATAGTCAGTGTAAAAGGTATTGGGTAAAAAGATTTCATTAGAGTCTGTGTGGCCAAATGTTAATTCAAAGGGGGTGAAATTGGTTGCACTATGAATTGAATTGTTGTATCCGATTATCGCGTAATCCATGAGGTTATCGTTTTCATCCGGGTACTTTTCCTTAAGAACTCGAAGGTGTTCAATTATTGTTGAATGAAAACGTTCTACTATACTATTGGATTCATGATGTCTTGCGGTTGTAAAGTGTAATTTGATTTTGTGCATATTTAAAATTTCTTTAACTGCTTCATTATTAAATTCGGTTCCTTGATCTGCTATTATTTTTTGTGGTACGCCAAAAGATGTAAAGTATTTTAATAAGGCTTTACTGATGTAAATGGCAGTTTTTCCAATAATCTCGATAGCTTGGGCAAGTTTCGTGATCGAATCTACTAAAGATAAGTAGTGCTTGTTATCAAAAGTGAAAATGTCTATATGAACAATTTGGAAAGGTTTTGAAGGTGTTTCTGTGATCATCAAGGGGACGTATGGCGTTTTTCTAGCATATTTGGTTCGTTGACAGATGTCGCAAGAATTTATAAAATTTGTGATAGTTAGTTTCATATTTTTCCAATAATAGTTTCTTTGGAGGCGTTCTAAAGTTTCATTTATTCCTCTGTGATTTGTTTTGCCTTCGTGATGGTTTTTTACTAACATTATTCTTTCTTCGTTGTCCATTATGTTATTTACTCTTTTCAAACATCTTATTAAATTTGGGCCTTTTTCTGAGAAATTATCTAAATAAACTTTGTTAAAACATTTGTACAACTCGTCCGTATGAAAGTAGATGCAATACGTTTTATCTGAAATTGTGTATTCTTTTGGAAATTGTAAAATTAATGTTTCGTTTTTTACGTTTGGAATTTTGACTATTGTTTATTTATGATTATCATTATCGGTTTCTTGATTAACTTCTAATTTAAAATAGGGTTGTGGAAAGACTAAAATTTGATTCATTTTGTTGTTAACTATTTCATCCAGTATTTTTATGCCATTATTAGTGGTTTCATTAAAAGTCGTGTGTTGTGTGGTCATTCCAGTATCGTAATTACTTTCTGTTTGAGGTTTGCAAATTTGAATGTCGGATAAAATTTTGATTTTTGGTTCGGAAACTTCTGTTAATCGACTGGTGGATGGTATTGGATCGTTTTGAATTGGATTTTCTGCTAGGTGTCGTAAATAGTCAAAGTCTAAAATTTTGGTGTTTATATCGCCTGGATTATTGATTGTCGATTCATTCTCTAAAGCATTGATGGTAATACGTGAAAGGGCGTCTGCATTTGTATTTGATTTACCCTTTTTGTACACAATGTCATAATCGAATTCTTCTAGTTTAAGTCTCCATCGGATTAATTTTGAATTTGGTTCGCGTAATTTGAAAAGCCAGATTAGGAGACGATGGTCAGTGTAAATCGTAAATCTCCTTCCGAAGAGATAAGGTCTGAAGTACTTACAAGCCCATACTATGGCAAGAAGCTCTTTTTCAATAGTACTATATTTTTGCTCTGATTCATTTAAAGTTCGTGAGGCGAATGCTACAGGTTTATCGGAACCAATTTGTCCTTGAGAGAGTACTGCTCCTAGAGCAACATTTGATGCGTCCGTTGTTAAAATGAACTGTTTCGAAAAATCTGGATACTGTAGGATTGGAGCATTGGTTAATAAGTTTTTGCAAATGCTGAAGGCTGAGATGAAATTCTGATCGTGAATGACTTTTGAATTCTTTTTTAGGCACTGAGTTAGTGGTTTGGTTATCTTTGCAAAGTCCTTTATAAATTTCCTATAGTAACCTATTAATCCTAAAAAACTTTTTATTTCTTTAGGGGTCTTTGGAATGGGGAAATTTTTAATAGCTCGAATTTTGTCGGGGTTTGGCTTGACTCCTTCGGGTGTGATCACGTGTTCTAAATAAGCAACTTCTTTTCGAAGAAACTCGGATTTGTCCAATTGAATTTTGAAATTTGATTGTCGCAAACGTTCAAAAACTAATTTTAATCGATTAATGTGTTCTTGCAATGAAGTACTAAAAATTACAATATCGTCCAAATATACAAGACAAGTTTCGTTTTGAAGTCCTCTCAATACGTTATCCATCACACATTGGAATGTGGATGGGGCGTTTTTCAAACCGAAGGGCATACGTGAAAACTCGTAATGTCCATTTTCAGTTGAAAATGCTGTTTTTTGGATGTCGTTTGGATCCATTTCAATTTGATGGAATCCGTTCGCAAGGTCAATACTGACTTTTACCTAGTTTGTCAAGAATTTCTGTAATGTTTGGCAGGGGGTATTTGTCATCTATTGTTTTATCATTCAATTTACGATAATTTATTACCAATCGCCATTTTCGTTTGCCTGAGGCGTCTGATTTTTTTGCAACTATCCAGATTGGGCTGGACCAAGGTGATGTTGAATTTTGGATTATCCCTTGATTTAACATTTTTCTTATTTGATGTTTAACTTCATTTTTATGTACACGCAGATTCAATATAAATGAGACACTTGAATAACTGGTTGTCTACCTTTATTTTGTAACCCAAGAAATTTGACAACACTGTAAAGTGGATAGTAAGGTCGTAGGCACGGAATGACAGAGCTGACGGAGGCCGTTATTCAAAATTCTGAAACTGAAACGCACGTGGACGGGATTGTTTGGTTTGAAGGCTCCCTCGAACCAACGAAAATTACATAAGTCATCGACACGTTTTTTGGATTTAAGTTTAACGAAAGTTTGCTTTTAATTTATTATAAATTATTATTTAATTTGTATGAAAATTGCACGACACTGAAAAGTAGCCAATAGAAAAATAGAATATGCTGTCATTTGTATGACAATGTAAAAATTTCCTGGAAATTTTTGCACCATGCATAAAATTAATAAGTGGAAATTATTTCAGCCAATCAAAATTATTTATTTATTAATAATGATATCATAATGACATAATGGGCAAATGTCTGTGTCGTTGCGATTTTCTTACGCCCTCGTGCATTGATTAATATCAGGAAATTTTATTCTCATGCATTTCCAAAACGTAATTAGCCCTCGTGTTCCACTCGGGCTAATTAATATGTTTTGGAAATGCATTCGAAAAAATTTCCGGAAATAATCAATGCACTAGGGATATTATAAGTGACAATAATTTAACTAACATAATTATAACTATATCAAAACTAATAAAATTTAGCAGTTTCGACCAAACAGAAAACAATTTAATGGAAATCTCAATGCACTTGGAAAACTACGGTCCCTTCGGGCTATTCCGGAAAAATCTTTTTTATATTACTTATTTATTCCTTGCAATTGAAACACAAATTTTGAAATAAAAATAGCGTGCTTAGAAAACTAGATTCATAATTGTGTGAGTTTTTTTAAATTGCAGTTTTAGTTTAAGTTGTCATGTCAAATTCAGCTCGAGACTTTGCAGATTCCGGAAATTTCCGGCTTTCAAAGATTCGTGCTTGTCGGATTTTTAAATTACCACTCGCGCGCGCGTTGCGCTCGTGGTCATTTCACAAGCCAAAAAGCACTATTGTAAATTACTATTAAGTAAACAAAATTTTTTTTTATACATCCTGAGTCATTTTAGCCTGTTAAAACGAGGAACCGTTTTTCTGTTTCTTCGGAGTGTTGCATCTATTTTTGATGTTAAACTTTATCTTATTATTAAATTCTTTATGTTTTCTATATGGTTTTTGAAATGCTTATGATTCCTCATTCTATATAAATTCTTCCAATGGCTAAAGCCGATAACCAAAAGCAAATGACTGATAAAATAATACAGAATAGAGAACTCGACATAGTAAAGGAACCATTTTTGTTCAAAACATTTACCATTTACTATTTTAAATTTGTAAGAAAAGGATAATTAACAGACAATAATTATTTACGACCCGAGTCTTGAGAATTTATTTCTTAAATGCAGCACAGTAGTTACCCAAAGTGCATTCACCCGAATACGCAGGTAAACCTTTCTGAAAGCACAAGTAACTATTTGTTAATGAGCTGGACCATAAAGTTTATTGAGGGTCGCATAGACAGCGAAGGGTTCTGTCTGATGCTGCCAGCTGGTGAAATGTGTAGTTTACCCTATGAATTTAGATTTTGCAAATAACAGGAGAGTTATCGCTTTGCTCACAATTTTTCTGGTTTACTGTACCGCCCGCCGCCCGCTCTTCTGGCACTATGAAAGCCGCTTCACCAAACGCTCAAAATTGTCGAGAAACAAGGCAGTTATGAATAATAGGATGACTTTAGCCACGTGCTAGGGACGTTTAAAGGACGCCAATTATGCTGGTAAAACTACGAAAAACATTATAAATCGGTGAAAAGTGTTAATATGAAGAGTAACGTTAGTTTATTTACAACGCTGGTAAATTTTATGAATTTTTATAATTAATGTCAAAAGTCCAAAAAAGAAGAATACGAAACGAAGAAAAGAAGAATAAGAAACTCACGATATTGTTTAAAATTTTTGCAAATTGGAATTTTTTGCAATTTTTGGAAACTTGAATTATTATTCCTAGGTTACATTAATAAACATTAATAAACAATATATAACTTCTATTTTAATTGCGATTTATTATGCTGACACGCATGCGGCAATGTCAGTGGTGCAAATTTTTTACTTAATTTTTTGGTCTTAATAAAATATAATCAAATCCTATACAAAATAAATAAGTGAAGATAGAATTGTCGGGGTGAAAGGGAAAGGGTGAAATGTCTTTATTCGCCACGAGAGATTTCAGGGTGATACACAAATAATTCACTTTTAGGGTTTCGTGGAAGAATTCATTTAGACATACTGTAGATAGATAAGAAATTTTGCCTGCTGGGTTTTTCCAAGTTTAAGGGTAAATCCCTCCCCCAAATGTATATAGTCCATCACATGACCAGTCTTTAGGGCAAAACTCAAAATTTGGGTGTTCATTCTGTTCTGCGTTTTCGGTTGAGTAGTTATTTTTGAGTGCGTTTAAAAAATAAATAGTATGCCGGGTGGTAGAAGGTTAGGTCAGCGAGAATCGACTTTGGAAACCAGGGGGATGATTGTTGGACTGGCAGCAGGAGGCATGAATGTGCGAGAGATAGCTGCAAGAGTTAATTTGTCGGTAAGTACCACAGTTTTATTTATTCTATGCATTTAATAGATATACCTACATATGAAAGCCGTTTTACATCACGGTTAGAAATTACTATAAAATTTTGCGAGTAAAATATTGTGTCATACGCTGTAAATGTTTACAAAAATTATTGTCATTTAAATATTGAACCTGTTCTATATTTTATTAAGAAAATACGGGAGTAGTAGCCGTTGTTGTGGAAGGCAAGCTACCATCCCACAATCTAAACCTGTCATCTAAACATTCGTAATTAAATTAAAACGATGTCTTTTCTGTCCCGGGATCAAGTATATTATTAATTTTGGAAGAACATCAGAAGTGGCCCAATTTTGCTGTAAGCTCATAACTGAAAGTTAGTAATAGACGTCATATCCCACGAGTTCGAGAATACGCCCCGTGGACAAAAAAGAAAAAAAAAACAATATAATTTTTCATGGTTCGGGATACCTGCAAACGACAATAATTTGCGTCGCAAGTCAAATCTTAAATACTAACGCATCTAGTATTGTAAAGAACCATTAATAATCCTTCACTGCTCAATCACAATTTGTTTCAGCGACAACAAGTATACCGGTGGTTAAATAGAAGCGAGGAAATTGGTGACGCTCCTCTTCGAACCGTTCATCCCGGACGTCCGCGAGTCACCACAGCCGCTGAAGATTTAGCCCTCCTGAACGCAGCAAATGAATTGCGATTTACCAATACCGTGTTGCTGAGGGAGAGGCTAAATCTTCCAGTTTCTAAATCCACCATACGAAGGCGGTTAAAGGCAGGTGCGGAGAACGGAGTGAAACTGCAGTGTAGCAAACCTTCAAAGAAGCCTCTGCTAACGCCGCAACATGCAGCAGCACGATTGGCATTTTGCCATCAAAATCTGGAACGGGACTGGTCGCGAGTGATCTTTTCCGACGAGAAGACATTTTCTTCTTCTCAACATGCGCCAGTGATTCTGTGGCGTCCTCGTAATACCCGTTATGACCGCGAAAACGTCGTTGAAAACGCAAGGAGTGGCAGAATAACTGCGGGATTTTGGGGCTGGATGTCTGCAGCAGGTCCAGGGCAACTCCATCGAGTGTCGCCACCACGATTTTGTGGCGCCAATTATATTGCGGTGTTGGACAACTCGCTGCAGGCAATGGCAGAGATCAACCCTAATGGACTGATAACGTTTGTTCAAGATAATTCGCCTATACACACTTCCAGGATGGTCCAGAACTGGTTTTTGGACCATCCTGAAATTGAACGAATTGCGTGGCCTGCCAAATCCCCTGACCTCAACCCAATTGAAAATCTTTGGGCCCATATGGTCCGAAGTTGGGATGATGTCAATTGGCATGGGGTCAGGGAGAGAACGGTTGAACAACTGACTGACCACGTAAATGAGGTATGGGAGTCTTTTAGGGGGCACGATCTCTGCCATAATTTGGCAAGATCCATGCGTCGGCGATTAGACGAATGTATCGCACATAACGGGTATTACACCAAATATTAAAGCGCATTTATTTTATTATTTTTAACGTTCCGTTAAAAAATACACCACCGAGCAAAATTAGGGATTTAAAACGGCCTACTATAGAAATTTCAATATAATGTTTTTCGTAGTTTCACATGTAATATTTCTTCGAAATATTACATGTAATAAATAATAAAATAATAATAAAATTAAGTTATATGCGACAATGTAATGCAAATGCAACATAAGAATAAAATAATTATTAGAAAATATTGTACGTTTATTGATTTTTTTATTTATGTATTAACAAATAGTTACTTGTGCTTTCAGAAAGGTTTACCTGCGTATTCGGGTGAATGCACTTTGGGTGACTATCTTCGAAAGCCGGAAATTTCCGGAATCTGCAAAGTCTCGAGGTGAATTTGACATGACAACTTAAACTAAAACTTGTAAGAGCGATTTATTCAGTAAAGTAGTAAAACAATACATCAGGCGGTTACAAGAGAAACTACTGTATTAGTCGGGGCACACGGGCCGCACCATAATTGTAGGTTGGTTGTTCCGCCAAGGAAATCGTCTTAGTAGTCGTCCGAATGGATGGTGACTGTAGACTGCTGACTCTCGACTTGAGTGTTGAGTACCCGGACGCTGGCGGCGCTGCATCGTCCAGCTGAGTCGCGCGAAACAGGCGGCTCTAGCGGGGGGGCGTGGTCGGTCGGGGAATTAAGTAGAGGCTCGTGTTACAAACTCCCCCTCAGGATTAAGGAAACGCCCTCGTCCTTAAGCCTGAATCTTAAAAACACGAGCTGCACCTAGAGTTGGTGCTTCCGCAGTCGTCCTCGACGACGGGTGGGGCTACTGGCGAGGGAGTAGAGACGCCGGTACCAAGTTGATAGGGGCGTAAGGCGAAGACATGGTCGTCTTGCAGATCGGGCTGCGCGATCTCGTATCGCGTATCGTAGGGTAGGCTCTCGGTGAGGCGTTATCACGTAGGGGCCATCCTGGTGAGGTGCGAACTTCGAAGAATATTCTTCTCGACAGCGATTAACAACAAGCGGCTGGCCTACTCCATAGGGTGCTCGCTGTCTGTCTCCCCCTGCTGGAGAACTGCTCCGAGCGCATATCCGCTGGCGTCGGTTCGCATGGTGTTCCGCATAGGGCGTGGGTGTGTCGATCTTTGCGATCAGCGCTCGCTTGCCTGAGACGAAATCGGCGGTGGTTTCATCGGGGGACTGGGCTGAGGTGAAGATGTCCATAAAAACCTGGTATCTGGGTTTGTTAGGCGCGTATTCTTCGCGGATGAGGGCCATGGCTCGGGCCCATGTCGTCACTCCGTTTTTGGCACCTTCCCACCAAGTGTTGGCCGGACCTTCCAGGAGCATGGCAAGGGCGGAGAGAGAGCTGCCATCTGGGATGTTCTCCTGTTCCTTGAAGAAGGTTGTGCTTCTTATGAAGGCCCCCACCAGGTGAGGGTCTCGGGTTCCGTCGAACCGGGCTGGACACTGTGTCATGTGACACGTGCGGGGGTTGGGCGTCACTCGCCGCAAGATTTGTTCCAGAGCTTCTGGTGTGAGAGCCATGGTAAACCGGGGGCTACGCCGCACTGGTGTTTGAAACGTTATTGTGTCTTCAAATGACCTGGGGCGCACTGAACTGGCCGCTCTTGGGGCACACACGAACTGGCTGCACTTGGAGCACTGTCGGGTTCGTCTAAGGACAGGGACGCTTCGTCACCTTCCTGCGCGGGGTTAGTGGAGCACTACTGGCTGCGGCACTGGTCGTCGTCTCCTTGGAGGGGTTAGTGGAGCACTCGGGCTGCGCACTGGTCGTCGTCTCCTTGGAGGGGTTAGTGGAGCACTCGGGCTGCGCACTGGTCGTCGTCTCCTTGGAGGGGTTAGTGGAGCACTCGGGCTGCGCACTGGTCGTCGTCTCCTTGGAGGGGTTAGTGGAGCACTCGGGCTGCGCACTGGTCGTCGTCTCCTTGGAGGGGTTCGTGGAGCACTCGGGCTGCGCACTGGTCGTCGTCTCCTTGGAGGGGTTAGTGGAGCACTCGGGCTGCGCACTGGTCGTCGTCTCCTTGGAGGGGTTAGTGGAGCACTCGGGCTGCGCACTGGTCGTCGTCTCCTTGGAGGGGTTAGTGAAGCACTCGGGCTGCGCACTGGTCGTCGTCTCCTTGGAGGGGTTTGTGGAGCACTCGGGCTGCGCACTGGTCGTCGTCTCCTTGGAGGGGTTAGTGGAGCACTCGGGCTGCGCACTGGTCGTCGTCTCCTTGGAGGGGTTAGTGGAGCACTCGGGCTGCGCACTGGTCGTCGTCTCCTTGGAGGGGTTAGTGGAGCACTCGGGCTGCGCACTAGTCGTCGTCTCCTTGGAGGGGTTAGTGGAGCTCTCGGGCTGCGCACTGGTCGTCGTCTTCTTGGAGGGGTTAGTGGAGCACTCGGGCTGCGCACTGGTCGTCGTCTCCTTGGAGGGGTTAGTGGAGCACTCGGGCTGCGCACTGGTCGTCGTCTCCTTGGAGGGGTTAGTGGAGCTCTCGGGCTGCGCACTGATCGTCGTCTTTTTGGAGGGGTTAGTGGAGCACTCGGGCTGCGCACTGGTCGTCGTCTCCTTGGAGGGGTTAGTGGAGCACTCGGGCTGCGGCACTACTCCGTGGGTTTCGGGCTCCACGTTTGGGCGTCAGTTGTAAGAGCGATTTATTCAGTAAAGTAGTAAAACAATACATCAGGCGGTTACAAGAGAAACTACTGTATTAGTCGGGGCACACGGGCCGCACCATAATTGTAGGTTGGAAGGAAATCGTCTTAGTAGTCGTCCGAATGGATGGTGACTGTAGACTGCTGACTCTCGACTTGAGTGTTGAGTACCTTGGGCATCGAGGCCCTGTCCATATATAGGATTATACCGTGGACAGGGTAGCGGGTGATTGTATACTGCGCCATCTACGGAGGGGCGCAGTAACGAGCGAGGCGACGATGCAGTCCCCGGACGCTGGCGGCGCTGCATCGTCCAGCTGAGTCGCGCGAAACAGGCGGCTCTAGCGGGGGGGCGTGGTCGGTCGGGGAATTAAATAGAGGCTCGTGTTACAAACTGCAATTAAAAAAAAAATCACACAATTATGAATCTAGTTTTCTAAGCACGCTATTTTTATTTCAAAATTTGTGTTTCAATTGCAAGTAATAAATAAGTAATATAAAAAAGATTTTTTTATATTATTATATTATTATTATATTATTATTATATTATTTTTTCAAATAGCTTCTTTTTCTTCAATGTTGCAATGTTGTAAACGGAGATTTTAAAGGTTTGATTTCAAAATATTATCTTAAGTTTCATTTAATTCTTCATCAGTTTCCATTTTTTCAATAAAATTGAGTTCGCTAATATTTAAAATTTCGATTTGAAAAGCGGCATTTATCGTAATTTATCGTAATTATGGCGTCGTAATCATTTGAGTTTGTTATTGTTGTTGTTGCAAAGTAATTTTTTATATTTACTATTGCACGGGGTGATTCTAATAATGGTCCGTATTTTATGAAGTTTAAGATTCCTATGCCTTCTTTATGGTTTACGGGTAGTTTTACAACCTGTTTTGACCGTGGTGGTATAATTAATGTAAAAGTTTTTATTTTTAATTCGGCTTTTAGCTTCGTCAATTCTTCTGCTTCGTAAATGATAGGAATTTTTGCAAATGGGGTAATAATTGATTTGTTAGAAAGATTAACGGAGGCTTTAATTTGTTTAAGGAAGTCTATACCAATAAGTCCGTCGTACTTTACGTTAAATTTAAATAAATAAAATTTATGAGTATCTGAAACTTTAAAAATTTTGAAAATTGGTATTATCATGACTTCGTCGTGATAACTTATATCGTGAGCTGTTTGGATGTTAAATTCTTCTTTAAAAATTAAATTTCTATAAAATTTGTATGCTAATTCCGGGTTCATAAGACTACGAGTGCTGCCTGTATCGATGAGAAAGTTCGCATTTATTTCGGGAATAAAAATGTATGGTAAATTAGCTTTGACAAGATTTAAATTTATTACGTCGCATTCGTTGAATAGTCGGCTTCCTAAAAATTTGAGTTTTCAGCGAAAGATTCTTCTTGAATGTTATCTGTGTTTTCCAATGATGCGGGGGTATACTGACCTGCATTGTTGTCTGTATAATCTGAGATGCCATTGTTGAAATATTGTTCTGTGTCATCATACCAGGACCGTACTCTACATTTTCATCGTAATTTTGATTTTGAAACGGATTTTCGAATTGATTGATGCCTTGTTGAAATAATTCAGTGTGAGTAAAAGTTTTATTGGGCTTTTGCACGGAGTTACTTGATGAAGTGTCCATGGGTTCTGGTTTTTGATTTTGAAAGTTTTGATTTAAAGGAAATCTTTGTTGATTACGGTAAATCTGACTTGGTCTTTGTGAAAAGAATGGATGTTTCTGAGTGGGAAAATTATTGTTCGGTTTCCATTGCACATTTTGTTGGAAGTGGGGTCTATTTTGAAATGATGCATTTGGAGTAAAGGGTCTAAATTGTATGTTTTGATTACGGGGTTGAAAATTTTGGAATTGTCTCTGGGGTTGATAATAATTTGGTTTAGCTAATGGACCTGCTGGTGTGACTCTTTGAGTTGGTCTGAATGAATTTTGGTAATTTAGATTATTACTTTTGTTTTGACTGTAGAGGAAATTTTCTTCTTCTATGACTAATGACATGGCTTTTTCTAAGCCATCGGGATTTCTTAAGCGAACGTTGTTTTGAAGGTGATTGGGGAGTCCTCGTATAAATGTTTTAAGGGTTAAATCGTCATAAGTTTTAATTCTAATTGTTTTCTCTGCTGCTGGGATGGTTAAACTATTTAATTTTGAAAAAATAAGACTTCTTAAATCTTGGCAACGCATACCAAAATTGTATGGGGATTCATTTTTTTGTGATCGCAAAACAAGCAAATCTTGCAACAAACAATCAATATTTCTTTGGTCACCAAAACTTAATTTTAATGCGTCTTTGATTTCTTCCCAACTTCTTAGTTCTAGTCTTGAACCAATTAAACTTAAAGCTCTGCCGGTGAGTTTTCCTATGACAGATCGCAATAAAAATGAATTCAAAATGAGGTTATTTGGGTCAGCAAATGAGGTAAATAAATTTTCACAGTTGTCAATGAAGATTCCTAAAGTATGGGGATTTCCGTCGAAATGGGGGATTGTATCTACATACAGTTTTAAAAGCTGATAATTTGGTGTTGCTATTTGTACATTAGCGTTGGTACCGCTGGTAGCCATTGCTGTATCGTTTAGGGTTGATTTACTTAGTTGCTTTGTTAACAGTTCGATCTCTATGTCAGAATCAGACATAAATACTATTACTTAAACTCTATTAAGGTTTTTTGGGATTGTGACTTACAGAATGATGAGGATTATTTTAATTTCTTCTTCTTGATTTCTTAATCTAGTGCCAATAGGATTTCGGCGAAGTTTGTCCTCTGTCCCTGGGCTTCGTAATTCTAAGCTGGTTTCGACGATTTTTGTTCTCCACCAGGTTTCTTAAGATGTTGGCAATGCTTGTCCTCGATCTCAAGTGGTGTGTTTTCGTTCTTCTCCTTTGCGCACTAATTTTTGTTGGTTGCCAGTAAACTGTTGAAACAGACCGATCGCGAATTTAATCACAAAATTGATGTTTTCGCGGACCGTTTGGCAAATTCTACCGATTGCGCCAGTTTTAGGTTCGACGAAGGAAAATCACTTTTTAAAAAACACGATTTTGAACAATTTATTAACATCAACATACTCGACGAAGATTCACAATAAAAAGCTGCTTAAAACTATAAGTAATGTTATTTATATTGTTCCCTATCACCAAAGTGCTGACACCGGGAAGATCGCGCGGTGTCAAGGGATTCTCGTTCCTTAACTAGCGGGTCTGAAGCTGAAGGCAGTCGAGACAAGTCATCGGCTGAAGTAATCGGATTGAACAATAGTTCGAATAATAGCGATCGCATTCAAATTAAACTTCCGCTAATAAGCTTACCCACTTTTTCAGGGGAAATCGAAAGTTGGCTAAATTTTAGAGACATGTTCACGTCCATGGTGCACGATCGAACAGATATCGCAGAAATTGCAAAATTTCAATATTTAAAAGCATCTCTCATGGGTGATGCGGTCTCAGTCATTCAGGCAATTCAAATAAGCGCGGTCAACTACCACATCGCTTGGGAAACCATTAAAGAGCGCTACGAAAATAAACCCCAAATAATTAATAAACACATAAAGTCATTATTCGAAATCGAATGTATACCCAAAGAATCTCATGTCTTATTGCGGACATTATTAAATAACACGCTGGCCAACATAAGAGCTCTTGAGGCTTTAGGCCAACCTATTGAACATTGGGATGCAATCATTATCTATTTGATTGGAACTAAACTTGATCCAGTCACTAAACGCGATTGGGAAAAAATTAGATCCGAAAGGAAAACCTTACCGTCTATGATAGACTTCTCAGATTTTCTTACAAAAAATTGTCAGTTATTGGAATCGCTCCAAATTATTACCAAAAAAATTGCACAAATAGCTCATGTGGTTACTTCTCAGTTTGCGTGTAAGGTGTGCAAAGGGGATCACATAATATTTAAATGTCCGCAGCTAAAGCGAATGTCACCATCCAATCGGATTAAAGAAGCCAGCCAATATATTCATGATTTATTTTATGTTGATGACTTTATAGCCAGTTTTGAATCGGAATCAAAGGCAATAGAAATTTCTTCTAAAGTAAACCGAATAATGGCAGAATATTGCTTTCCAATGAATAAATGGAATCATCTTCATATATTAAACACATTTCCAGTCGGAAATACGCGTTACTAAATTATCTGGTCATTCGGATCTTTGGCGAACTTTAGGATTAGATTGGGATTCTACTGACGATACATTATGCTTTCCTTCAAAATTATGCGAAGAAATAAATTCCAAGGTTACAAAACGAAGCATTTTGTCAATCATTAGTTCGATTTTCGATCCAATCGGACTCATAGGTTCTGTAGTGGTAAAGTCAAAGTTAATTTTACAACGTCTTTGGCATTGCAATTTAAGTTGGGATGCATCTATTCCCATGAATATGGAGACCATGTGGCGATCATATTATGTGGAATTGTCAAAAATTTCCCACATCACAATTCTTCGCCAAGTGTTGTGTAGTGACCCTGTCAAAATACAAATACACGCGTTTTCTGACGCCAGCGAAGTGGCCTACGGCGCTTGCCTGTATTTAAGATCAACGAATACTTCTGGGCAACATTTCGTGAATTTACTATGCTCAAAGGATCGCGTAGCTCCATTGAAGATCATAACCATCCCGAGATTAGAGCTCATGGCAGCGCAACTATCTGCTAAACTGGTTAAAAAATTCGTTTCGTCGCGTAAACTTAACGTCAATGACACTTTCTATTGGTGTGATAGTTCAATTGTTCTTGGATGGTAACGGCGACCACCTTCACAGCTTAAAACGTTTGTCGCACATCGTGTTTCGGAAATTATTTCAGAGAGTAGTGTTTCCAATTGGTATCACGTAAGGTCAGGAAATAATCCAGCTGACTAGTTTAGCTTTGCTGATAGCCTAGCATCCGCAGAATGCTGGTGGCATGGGCCTTCTTGGCTCACTCAAGACTCGTGGCCACTAAAAAACAACATTGAAATTCCTGTAGAGTTGCCGGATGTAAAACCGCAACCAATAGTCGCAACGGTAACGAGAAACGATGACGACAACGTCTTTTTGAATTTAATGAGAAAATACTTAAAGTTAATAAAATTACAGCGCGTAGTGGCATTCTGCCTCCGCTTTATCAACAATACAAAGAAAAAATCTCGATCAAGAGCAAATGCCTTAACAGTCAATAAGCTCAAGGAAGCATTGAAATTGGTGATTAAACGAGTGCAATTAGAATCGTTTGCTCCAGATATCGGTAGGTTAAAGGCCAACGAGTCAAGTCGTCCTAAGAGTAATTGAATCCCTTGAATCCTTTCTTAGATGACCAAGGAGTGCTCCGAGTAGGAGGACGCATCAAACATAGTAATGTTTCATATGACGCCAAGTTTCCCTGCATTTTGCCCAAGTCTCATCCATTTACAGATTTAATTATACGACATTATCATGCGCTATCTCTTCATTCGGGAGCGCATTCAACTTTGAGCGTCATACGGCAATCGTTTTGGATCATTCCGGGTAAGGGCGCAGTTAATAAAATTACCCGGTCGTGCGTTACGTGTAGACGATTTAATGCTAGTGTCACCGTGCTAGCTAAGCAGTCGTTGAGTAGAATACCTCAGGGTAGGCGATAAGTTTGGAAGTAGTAAGGAGGAGAAGAGCAAGAAAGAAAAAGATTGTACTTACGATTTAATATTAACAAAACAAAACAAAGACACAAAACACATACCCAGAAAAACACATAAAGATGAAAGATGAGGTGGGCTAGGGCTGGAGCACCACGAGTAGCTTGAGGATGAGAGGAAAAGAGAAGAAAAGGACGAACATTTTTTTTTTCTTAGGGAGGGGAAATCCCTTCGGACACCCAGCGCTTGGTTCAATCACGCTGGGTAGTGCCGGGCTTGCACCGGCTAAAACCCCTCCGGACGGGCCGGGACACTGTCCCTTCACCCCGTTATCTTCAGGAGAAAGCGCTCGCGGTGTGGAAATGTGTGTAACCTAAGTCAATGTCGTGTGTCGCGGTTCGCGGTTTGCGAGTTGACGCGGATGGTTTTACCCGTTTAAAACCATTTTCGGCCGTTTTAATCGATAGGGTGGTTCCTCGCCGTAGTCGACGGCTCTACGAACGAGGAGGTTCGGGTGGTCAGCTGCTGTTGCAAAGAACTTTATCGCGACATCTTTGAGATGTTCATTGATGTATTTAATACTCGCGTCTTTATGTAGCTGGTTGTTTCGAACAAACCAGGGTGCGTCGAAAACAAGTCTGAGGGACTGGTTTTGGACCACTTGAATTTTGTTTAAATGCGTAAACGCTGCGTGACTCCAGACGGGAGACGCATAAGTCATTATGGGCTTGATAATTGTGGTAAAAAGTCGTAATTTACTTCGCGGTGACAATCTGCTCTTTCGGCAGAGCAGTGGATAAAGTTGGGCGATACATCCTCGCGCCTTGTTTCTGGCTGTCTCAATATGCTTGGCGAACGTCAATCGCTTGTCCAGGGTGACCCCCAGATATTTGGCTGATGCCTGCCACTGGATGGGCTCACCAAAGATGCTCAATTCTCTATCCGGTGTTACTAGGTTACGACGTGTGAAAAGGACTGCAGTACTTTTGGCTGCATTGACGTTAATGAGCCATTCGCGATACCATGTTTCCAGATTTTCCAAAGCTCTTTCGAGCTTATTTGAAATTTGGAACGCATGTTTGGCGCGCGCGAGTATAGCGGTGTCGTCGGCGTACTGAGCAAACTCAACTGTCGCGGGCTGAGGCATGTCTGAGATGTAAATGTTGAACAACTGCGGCGCGAGTACTGATCCTTGTGGTACCCCAGCCGCCAGGGGGCGACTGGTTGATCTGATACCATCAATTTTGACGCGAAAGCTACGGTCCGAAAGAAAAGAATAAATGAGTTTAATAATTTTGCCCGGATAGCCCAAATTGATCATCTTATATATGAGCCCAGAGTGCCAGACACGATCAAAAGCTTTTGAGACATCTAGAAAAACAGCCCAGGTGTTGTATTTCCAGTCGAAGCTGGTGTAACAGTGCTCTACCACTCGAAGGATTCGTTGTGTTGTCGAGTGTTGTGCGCGGAAACCGAACTGAGTGTCGGGGATAACGCCATGATCCGTCGTGAACATATTTAGCCTATGGAGAATGCATCTTTCCGCAAGCTTTCCGATGGTCGAAAGAAGACTTATGGGGCGGTAATTTGAGGGCTCTTTCGGACTTTTGCCGAGTTTTTGAAAGAGAATGACGTCTGCCTTTTTCCACGTTTGTGGGAAGTGACCTAGCCGAAGAGTGGCGTTAAAGATTGCGGTTAGATGCATGATAGCTAACATTGGCAGATTTTTCATTGACAAGTTGGTGATTCCGTCTGGGCCTGGCGCGAATTATGTATGCCACTAGATGATAAAAAGACCCTTATCATCTCCTATAAATATCGGACGCCTCCCGTCCGCTGGCAGTCTTGACATGTATTCTGTATAGTTAACATTACCATAAATATTTGTGAATTTAAAAATAAATAGTTTTTAAAAACTAAGTTCTGAGTTCGGGAATTATAATTGGCGCAGTCGGTAGGATAGTCGTAAAGAATCATTTTTTTGAAATCTTTTCGATATTAATCGTTAAACGACTATTCATCAAAGAAGAACCAACGTAATCCATTGTGGAAGACGTCCAGGTCATCCCACTACCCTAGAGCTCCAAGAAATCAAGACGACCTGATGAAGCTGTCGATCATACTGTAAGTGTATTAATTTTTGTTCATGTCAAGCTCCTCTAATCCACTTGAATCCATTTTGGTAAACAAAAACGATTTAGAGTCAACTTTAGTTAACAAATTTGCTAAATTAAATATTTCCATTACCTCTGATAATATAGATAACCCGGTAAATCAAACAATAATGGCTTTACCCTCTGTACCCGTTCTGGATATCAAAAATTTAAGCGTAATCCCAAATTTTGACGGTAATCCGAACAAACTGTTTCGATTTATTAATGCGGCTGAATCAATTTTAACTCACTATTATGATGCAACTAATCCTAATAACTTTCAAAATGTACTTTTGCTTAACGGTGTGTTAAACAAACTTGATGGACGTGCTGAAGAATCAATCGCGATTCATGGTGTAAAAACCTGGGCCGAAATCAAGGACACTCTCATCAAAAACTTTGGTGATCAAAGAGATGAAAATTGTTTAAACCAGGATCTAGTAAATTTAAGGCAAAAACCAAATGAAACACCGTATCAATACCACGAACGTTGTATTCATTTACTTAATACAATCTGCAATTACATAGATTTACATATTGACGATGTCGCAAACCGCGCAAATAAGAGAGATTTCTTTACGAAACAAACGCTTAAAACATTCCTTGCAGGACTTAGGGACCCTTTAGGTCCAATCATTTGCGCAATGAGACCCACCTCACTTACACTTGCTATGCAGTACATTGCTGAAGAGGACAATATTAAATATTTACAGAAATCAAATCAACATTCAAATAACGTCCACCAATATAACGCCAACAAAAAACCAATGGCCCAACCTTTCCATCAATCACGACAAAATCATTTTGCAACACCGTTCCACGCTCAACCTCATAATAATCACGCACCTAACTTCCCACGCGGACCAATAAATGTGCAACAAAAACTTGTTCAACAACCCCCAAAATTCCACACCAATTCACAAGTATTTGGCAAACCCCAAAATGTCTGGAAGAAAAACTATAATACACTTCAAAGTAAGCCCACTCCCATGAGCACTTCTACACGTAACACCAACCCTCAATTTAAAAAATTCTTTCAACACTCTCCACAAAATAATTTCCAAAACCGTAATTTTGTATCAGAAGAATTGTTCAATACCGAACACTTTGATACTGAAACTTCAGAATATGTAAACGAATATTAGCCTGAAATAGATCCGGAACAAGATCAATTTCAGGAAAATTCACAAGAATATCAAATTAACGACTCGCAAGAAGAAAATTTTCCAGAAATTGCCAACCCTTACGATACGACGTAATAGAGTTTAACAATTCCTTCGGTAAACGAGAACTTCCCTACTTGTCGATTAAAAATCCACCTTTAAAATTGTTGATCGATACAGGAGCCACAAAATCGTTTATCGACCCTGAAATTGCTTCTCGGTATTTTCATGACAAAATCACCCACGACCCCTTTACGGTGTCTACAGTATTTGCCACATCTTCCCACAAATATTCAATAGAAATCCCAGCATTCTCCGAGCTTAAAGAAAACATAAATCTAAAATTCTACCTATATAAATTCCATAATATTTACGATGGTCTGATTGGAATCGACAATATTCAACTCTTGCAAGCCCATCTTGATTTTTCAAATGCCAAATTAATCACTCGAAATGCAATCAATCCCATTTTATATCAACCATCATGTCCACAAATACTCTTCCAAACTAGAATAGAACCTCACACCAGAATTATCACTAAAATCCCAGTAAACATAACTAAAGGCGACATTATCATCCCGGAACAAATCATTCAAAATTGTGAGATCCCGGAAACACTATCAACCGCTATCAACGGCATAGCATCCGTCGAAATCTCCAACAAAACAAACACCGGAACTACCCTGACAATCTTGCATCCGTTTAAAGTGATACCATTTACTAGCGATTACGAATTATATCATGTGGATGCTTCCCGTCCAAGCAGTAAACAGGAAATCGACATCACATCCCTAATCAGGACCGCACATATGAACCCCGAAGAACGCGAAGAGATAACAAAACTTTGCAGACAGTATTCCGATATCTTTCACACCGAAAACCAACCACTTTCATTTACCAATCAAGTAAAACATTCAATTAAAACCAAAGACGAAATACCAGTATACACAAAAACTTACAGATACCCGTTCATACATAAACCTGAAGTAGACAGACAAATAAAATCAATGTTAAAAGAAAAAATAATCAGACCCAGTAACTCACCTTGGTCATCTCCAATTTGGATAGTGCCAAAAAAAGCTGATGCATCAGGCAAGAAGAAATGGCGTATCGTGGTAGACTATCGGAAAGTAAACGAGAAAACTATCGATGACCGATACCCCTTGCCTAACATCACAGACGTGCTAGACAAACTAGGTCGATGTAATTATTTTACCACCCTCGATTTAGCAAGCGGATTCCACCAAATTGAAATAAGTCCAGAAGACATCTCAAAGACCGCATTCAACGTAGAGAATGGCCATTACGAATATTTAAGAATGCCATTCGGATTAAAAAACGCCCCAGCGACGTTTCAACGCGTGATGGACAACATCTTAAGAGGGTTACAAAACGAAACATGCCTCGTATATCTCGACGACATTATTATATATTCTACATCACTACAAGAACATATTGTAAATCTTACTAAAGTTTTCCGAAGATTACGAAAGACTAATTTTAAAATACAACTTGATAAATCAGAATTCTTAAAAAAGGAAGTAGCTTACCTGGGACACATAGTTACTCCAGATGGTGTAGAACCTAACCCAGACAAAATCTCGGCAATCCAGAAGTATCCAATTCCAAAAACAACGAAAGAAATTAAAGGATTTCTTGGATTACTAGGCTACTATCGTAAATTCATTCGAGACTTTGCCAAAATTACAAAACCATTAACCCTCTGCCTCAAGAAAGACGCCAAGATAGAACACAATCCCCAATTCATTCAGTGCTTCGAAGAATGTAAATCTCTACTAACAAACGAACCAATTTTACAATATCCCGATTTTACCAACTCGTTTAACTTGACAACAGATGCGAGCAACTTTGCTGTAGGTGCCATATTATCCCAAGGTCCTGTAGGAAGCGACAAACCTATAGCCTACGCATCAAGAACACTGAATGATTCTGAACAAAACTACAGTACAATCGAGAAGGAACTTTTAGCGATTGTATGGGCGACCAAATACTTTCGACCATACCTGTACGGAAGAAAATTCAAAATTTTAACAGATCACAAGCCTTTGCAGTGGCTTATGTCCCTGAAAGAACCAAACTCACGACTAGTGCGTTGGCGTTTGAAATTGGAAGAATTTGACTATGAAGTCCAATACAAAAAAGGAAAACAGAACACTAATGCCGACGCTCTCTCCCGGATAGAAATACACACAAAAGAGCTCCACGAATACATGGAGGAATTTAATAACTCTCTATCAACTAATCAACGAATCCAAGCAGATGACACCACGTCAATGATCGGCAATATTGACGAAACCCCAGCAATAACTGATGTTGACGATGACCCAATTAACCAGATTAACGAAACAAATGACGAAACGGTGCACACCAATGCTGAAGAACCCCTTATGATAATACCAATATCAGAAAAAGCTCTTAACGCATACGATCATCAATTAAAAATTTCGTTCACCTTGCATTCACCAAGACCACCAGTTACAGAACGAGCATTTCCAAATAAAACCAGGATACACGCCCAGATATCTATTAACAACATAGAGAAAGACATAATCTCGTTATACAAAGATCACATTCAACCTAACTACACGTATGCCATATACCTTTCTGATGACTCCCACATGGCTGAAGTATGCGAAACCATAAGAAAAACCTTCAAGCATTTATCATACAAATTAGTTAAATGCAACACGATATTAGAAGACGTGAATAAGATGGAAAGACAGACTGAAATTATAAAGAATTACCACGAAGGCAAAACCAACCATCGCGGAGTAATTGAAACAGAAACACGGAAAAGGAGAACATATTATTGGCCTGGAATAAAAACTGATGTAACTAACTATATCAACCACTGCGACATTTGCCAGACCACTAAATACGACCGAAAGCCACCAAATCAAAAACTCATGATAACACCTACCCCAATAAAACCATTCGAAATTATTCATGTTGACACTTTCGCTACGCAAGGACAGAAATTTCTAACTATGATAGACACATTTTCAAAATACGCACAATCTTACCCCCTTACCGGACTGAATGCATTAAACATAATAAAAGCCTTAATAATTTTTATGACCCACCATGGGTTACCTACCACCATAACAATGGATAATGGATCCGAACTGAAAAATAGCGTAGTACAAGAATTTGCGAAAACTCACAATATAAACCTCCACTACATTACACCCAATAATCCCCAATCCAACGGTGCCATAGAACGTTTTCACTCAACCCTCATCGAACACCTGAAAATTATAAGAATCACACATGCTAAATTAGACATAATGCATAATGCCATATGCAATCCTCGGATACAATCATTCTATTCACTCTGTGACAAACCAAAAACCAATCGACATTATAAATGGACATCTTGACACCAAAGACCCTTTTGATATCAATATCAACGCAACATCTATAAACAATTACGTGCAACAACACCGCGAAACCACTAAAGAAATTTATAAGAAGCTAAATGAACAATTAACAGCAAAAAAGGCCAATGTTATAGATAAACACAACAAACCACGACAAGAACCCATCCCTTACACCGCCAACACTAATGCATATCGTAAAATCACATCCAATAATAGAAACAAACTACACCCCAAATTTCAAAAAGAAACTGTCATAAAAAATAATGAAATAACTATAACCACACCACAAAAAACCTACCACAAACAAAGCTTCAAAAGACCTAATCGCAACGAAACATTACAGGTTAACCCTCCTGAGTGCGACGGCATGTCAAGAAATATCAATAACTAACATGGAACAGAATCCTGGCATACTTCCCTTTAAACTAGGTGACGCAAAAATCAAATCCCATTACCATACCTTTTTACACTTCTTCGATTTAGACCCTATGAAAAATGAAATTAAAATTTTAGAGAATCAATATCAGAATGTAACAAAAGCAATACAAAGTGGCCTTAGTTATCCTTATTTTCGGGAACTTCAAAACTTTGACCAAGCATTACAATACCAGTTAAATTCAGCTAAACAAAAATTCAACTCATTAATTCCAATTACAAGATCAAAACGTGGACTTATAGATGGTTTAGGTTCAATTATTAAAAGCATCTCAGGAAATCTAGACGCAAACGATGCTGCCCGTTACGATCAAGCCATTAAGAATTTACAAACAAATCAAGGAAACATCGTAACCGAGTTAAATAAGGAAATCTCTCTTATCACTCGAATTTTAGAAAATTATAACAAAACAATTAGCCTGGTAAAACATAATCAGGATGTAATAGCAGACAAGATCAATCAAATCAATAATCATCTCAGCAAGTTTGTTTTTGACTTCCACTACTACTTACAAACCAAAGATGCCCTTGATCAAATAAACATAGTTTTAAACATAATATTACAAATTCTAAATGACATAGAAAACGCAATAACATTTGCACGACTTAGAATTGCCCACAACAGCATAATAAAAATTGAAGAATTAGAATCAGTCGTAAATACCGTATTAAATCACTACCCACCTGAGCACCTGCTATTCCCAAATAACATTGAGAACATTATTAAATATTACGAGGTACTTGAAGTAGCCACCTATTATTCCGGAAATAAAATCGTGTTTGTCATCCAGTTCCCAATAGTTTACCCAACACTTTACTCCTACTATCACCTGTATGCTGTCCCTACAAGAAACCAATCAATTGTTATACCACCCAACATCTACTTGACCATGAATGAAAATTTTTACCAATATGCATCGACACCTTGCATAGAACTGCATCCGCTTTACTATTGCACACAAGACAATTTAGTGGAGAGCACTAAGAAGGAAGATTGCCTACATCAACTACTACAACTCAAGACATCCGAAGTAAACTGCCAATTAACACCTGTCCAAATTAATGAAGAAATAATAGAAGAAATCGACGAAGCACACTACATCGCCATTTTTCCAACTCACAACACAAAAATCCGAACCATATGTGGAAGAACAGACCTCACCACCTTAATCGGCACATACCTAATCACCCTTCCGTATGGCTGTCAATTCGAAACATCCAATTACACCTACCGTAACGAAAAGGAGACCATCAAAGGCCAACCCATGCTGTTACCTGAAGTCAAGATTCCCCACCAAGAAATACCGAACGACGTTCCAAAACTCACGCTAGAAAACGTACCCCTTGACGATATCCATCAACTTCAAAGAGAACAGAAACGCCTAGGACCAATCCATTCAATCAACGCAGACCCATCTTCAATACATTATTGGACACTGCCAATATATCTAATTATCATCTCTACGGGTCTTTATTTTGGTTACAGTTACTTCACGAAGACACGAACCAACCGAGTAGAATCTCCACAACCAACACCTGACGAACAATCCCCAGAGGAATCCTCTCAGAAGGACGCCAAAGCATTTTTTAATCCTTAAAAATACGCTTCCTTCTAAGGATGGAGGAATTATGTATGCCACTAGATGATAAGAAGACCCTTATCATCTCCTATAAATATCGGACGCCTCCCGTCCGCTGGCAGTCTTGACATGTATTCTGTATAGTTAACATTACCATAAATATTTGTGAATTTAAAAATAAATAGTTTTTAAAAACTAAGTTCTGAGTTCGGGAATTATAATTCGCGCGACGTTTGTGAAAAAATTTAATGTGACACGAAATTTCCTGAGGGGTAATCGGATTGACGTTTCCGACGTCGTTTTCTACTTGATTTTCCAAATGTTGTTGAACAAATCTCTCTATGAAGCCAACACGGCCCAGGTCGGCATGGGTCGTGTCGGTGGTGAATTGCTCTTGCAGTGAATCTGCAAAGAGTTCGACTTTGTCAACTGCCGCGGACACGGGTCCCGTTGTTTCTAAAAACGCGGGTCATTCTCCAAAGACTTTTCGAATTTAGCCCGTTTAAAGAAGTGAGTTTGTCTTGCCACGAGTAATTGGCGCGAACTGAGAGCGCGTCTCTCACCTCGGTTTGTCGTCGGTTCAATTCGGTTTTATCTAAAGGAGCTAAAGTCCTTTGATATCGCCGTTTTGCCCGATTTTTGTCACGAATTAAATTTTTTATAAAATTTGGAAGAGCTGGACGGTTGTTTTGCGCGGGTTTTGTGAATTCTGCTGACTTTATTGCCTGAATAATGATGTTTTCTAACTGCCCGACGGTTGAATTTAATTCCGGAATTGAATTTATAATTGGAACGGGGCCCAGTGAATTACCAACATTGCTTTTGAATTCTTTCCAGGCTACCGATTGTAGCGGACTTGGTCGATCGTTGGGAATTATGCCCATTTGGAGTATCACAGGGTTGTGATCGGAGCTAAGGGCTGACAGTGCATAGATAGAAGGGTGTAGGGGAACATTTTTCAAAAGAGCTATGTCTAGGACATCAGAGGTCCCGTGGGCCGAGAAGTGAGTGGGTTCTCGGGGGCCCAAGGGAATGATGTCATTTCTCAGCGTAAAGTCATGCAGCAGTCGGCCGTTATTACTAACGGCGCGACTGTTCCACATGTGGTGTTTGCAATTTAGGTCGCCCGCCACAATTGTGGGGGCGTTGTCTGGGAAGAGGGCTTGGAGGTCTGGATCTTGGATTGGATTGTTCGGCGGTTTGTAAGCGGAAATAATTTTGATCAGCCCGGATGAGGTTTCGATTTTGATCGCGGTTGTCTCGATATTAATCGCGGCCGGATTGGGTAGTTCGTGATGTTCGATTTTATTTTTAATAGCTGACCCGGCGAACTTTGTTCCGCCTTAATGTCAATAAATAATCATATTTTTTTTTTATTTGAAAAAATACAAAAAAAATTAAATTTCTACATCAATCATTCATAATTATTTCTTTATTTTAGTACATAGGTTGCTCTTCATTTAAGTACCTTGTGATACACGACATTTTTTGTTTTATTATCAGGCGCAAAAACAAACAACGCAGATGGTCTTCCGACCCGTGAACATGCCACGTATAATTGACCATGGGAAAAACATGAATGTTCTAGATTTAAACCACAAACTTTTAAGGATTGGCCTTGTGATTTGTTGATGGTCATGGCAAATGCAAGACGTATCGGAAATTGAAGTCTTTTAAATTCAAACGGCATATCGGTTGGGATCATCGGTATCCTCGGAATGAGAACTTCCTCACCTTTGAATTTTCCTATCATTATAGTAGCGTAAATTACATTGTTCATCAATTTTCTAACCACCAAACGTGTACCGTTGCACAGTTTTGGTTGGTTTATGTTTCTAAGCATGATTACTACGGAGCCAACCTTTAGGCGTAAATTGTGCGGTGGTAAGCCAGGCACGTCCAAAGAGTTTAAAAATTCAATTGGATAGTTGGTGGCTTCATCTTCATTTGTGACGCAGTCAATAGATTTGAATGAATGCATTGTTCCAATGATCTTATTTTGAATTATGTAGTTTAGGTCATCTACATCTTTATTCTTAGCCGCTAAAATTGCTCGCTCACTCATCCATTCATAATTTTTGTAGTTAGAAATAATTTCTGGAAATACATTGTTGATAAGTTCGTCTTTTGATGAGACAAAATTACAGAAATTATTTGGAAATGATATTAATCCGCTCGATTCATCGACAGGTACTTGACCATTACCGATAGTCAGCAATTGCTCCGAGAAATCTTCAGCAGATGTATCATTAAGCAATGTAACTCTCATGTTTGTTGTCAGTTGCAGTTTTTTCACATGGCGCCATAGATTTGACGATTTGAGGCAAGCGTTTATTTCGTCGGCAGCCGTAGATCTTGGAATTACTGGCAGTATTTGGCGGAAATCGCCAGAAAGTAAAATCATTGCTCCTCCAAAACATCTCGAGTCATTGCGTAAATCTTTTAATGTTCGGTTAAGTGCTTCTAATGCACGTTTATGCGCCATTGTGCATTCGTCCCAGATGATGATTTTCGATACCGCTAAAACTTTGGCCATTGCTGAGTGTTTTGCAATATTACACGTTGGTTCTTCAATAGTTTGAAGATTTAACGGTAATTTGAATGCTGAATGAGCCGTACGGCATCCTTCTAACAATGTGGCTGCTATTCCAGAAGAAGCAACTGCAACCGCTATGTTAGATCTCGCCCGAACAGTTGCTAAAACTAATGACATGAGGAATGTCTTGCCAGTTCCACCAGGGGCATCTAGGAAATATAAATCACCATTTTCATCATCGATTGCCTTCATTAAAGTATCATAAACTTCCTTTTGTTGGTAATTCAACAGGGGTACATTCGTTTGAACTACTAAATCTAATTCCTGGTGATCATATTCACGTTCCCGTTCCAATTCTCTATTAAATGCGTCATTCATTTCACGATATGGTGCTGGCATTCCTAACCTGATTAATAAATTACCGCACATGAGGTAACACATATCTTCGATCAAGAGTAAAGCACGATTATGTATCTCCTCATTCATCTCAATATCGTGATTTCTGGAACTGACACGAATTTGATGTAAAATATCTTCTGACATATTATCCTTGTATTTGTGCCACAGGTTACATGGGTTTGATGGAAAACATGTCGAAATTATGATAGCGAATAATGTGCGTATCTGACTTGGAGATGCAGAGATAATGGCTTTAGCGATTGTCGTATCCCAATGACTATCGTTTTCTAATAACTTCAATTCTTCACATGCAGCACGATATGTTGGGAATATTACACCATTAACAGTTCGTAGTGACTCAAATGACGTTGGCCCACGCACATTTACCAGCAACAACCGCAAATAGAAACATTCATTATTCTTTGGATGAACTGTATACATACGACCAAGAGCATCAGTAGAACGCACATCTGGATACCCAGGAACCGCATCGCCTTGCTTCCGTCTTTGAAAATTCTTCGATGAAGCATTCCAAGTATAATAACGTGGCATCTCCGAGTAAAGCAAAGTTCGTGCAAACTGATCGCTTTGGCAGATTGCAAAAAAACTGGTCAATGTAGTTGCTGGAGGTGTTTCAGCACGTTGCGTAGCATTAGAAGCCGTGAAATATACTCGTTGACCATTCTCCAGATGCACCGCCAAATGCGTAACAGTAGGATGACGTTCGTGAATGGGAAATGCGAATATACGCCAAATCGCTTCATTACAGTTCACATAACGACCAACTTGATAGCGTGAAATTTCATCGTTGGTATTCGAGGATTGCAATCCAAAAACCGCCATATCACTGCCTTTCGTGACATATTTGCAAATATATTTTATGGACTTAACTGAATTGCAGTATTCAACGTTGCAATGTGTCTTGAACGATTTAGAAATAAGTGGCGAATATGGAACAATCCAACTGTTGTCGACAACGAAATCCATTCTTTTCACTTTCGTTGTGACAGTTCGACCGTTGTCATCTGGTGATCGACGCCGATACAGCGGATAACCATCATTGCCAGTGACAGTCTCCGCCGTTAATTTCCGTGGATATCGTTTAGAGCACTTTCCATCGACCATGCAAGGTGATTGGGGATTGATGGCACCACACGGTCCATGAATCATATTAGTAGTAACAACATCATGTAGGTCTGGATCGACTTCATAATCAGGAATCTCAGCACATATGATATCATCTATTTGGTCAGGCTGAATTCTTTCCACTAACCAAATAAGAATGTGTGCGTGCGGCAGGCCTCGCTTTTGCCATTCGATTGAATACATCCAGCATCGAGTATCTCCAAAGACGCGTTGTTTAACAATAAAGTTTATCAGGGACCGAATTTTTTGCCTGAATATACGTGCTGTGATGTCGTGTCTATCACTTGATGTTTGTCCGGGAAGCAGCAATTGAGTAATTTCTATCCATTTTGGATTACAGGTAAAAGTAATAAAGAGATCGGGCCGACCGTAATGACGAACATATGTCATTGCATCTTGTGCATATTCATGCATATGACGTGGACTACCAATGTATGTCGCCGGCAGAATAGTTAATCGACCAATATTAGCTGCATTTCCTTCAGTACTAACTGCATCACGTAAATGGATGTACTCCTCAGAACGCAGTTTGGCTTGGTTCAACCTAATGAATGTTAAACGTTCCGTTTCTATTTTTACATACATGTCAACGCAATACTGCTGAAACAATCGACGAAACCGCAGCAAATAGTTGTCAGCATTTTTACGAATCATCAAACGATATGCGTAATAATTCATTGAGCTAACTTTCTTTCCAGTTTCTTCACCTGAAATTAAAAATTTGATAATTAACCATTTCAAAGGCAAATTTTAAAGGCAAACAATACAGACATTAACCATTTTTTTAATAAGCATTATTTTAAATCAGTGTCTTTCACAAATAAATGAAATAAATTATGATACTGATACTCACCATTCAATGGATTTTTCATTTTAATATTAAAATAATATCCATCTTCTCCTTGCCAAAACATCAGCGGGTATTGCAATGTGTCATATGATCGATGAGTTTCAGATATTTGTTGCAGTTGCCCAGTATCGCGACATGTAAGCACAATATCTCGTTTTTCCAATTGTTCACCAACAATCAGGATGGCAACTTCGTCTACTGTTGGAGCATTAAATGTCCTTTCGTGTGTTCCAGATGGTCGTTTATCTGCTTTGATAACAACTTTATAGTCATCACTTGGCATGCGCTCTAAAGCACTCTTAAACAACCTGACCAACGCATGATGTTCATGAAGCAGACACTGCAAGTCTTGAAGAATTGCTCGCTTCATTCCTGCATTGATCTCTAGGCGTCGATCAAGTTGTTCTTCCATGTTGCCCATGAAATATATTTGTAAAAATTTATTATGTGTATCTTCGAAAGGTAGTAATGATCCAATTCGATGATGAATCTGTCCTTGTATCTACAAAATAAAAACCAGACAGTATTAACTGGGTTATAAACACTTTTTTCGGTGGGAGAGTAGAGTTCAGAATTAGCAAATATACTACATAGGTACCAATAGATAAAGTAAGTTATTCTTTAACTACATTCTATATAAGTACAAAAATAAATACCTTAAATGTCGGATTAAATCCCCGTTCTTCGATAATATCTGCCCCAAATGACGTCATCTGGAAACAACCATTGTATTTTCGAGTATTTGCAAGAAAGTGGCGTGATTCTTGTGTTTCGCCACAAAGCAATGAATACAATGGCTCAGGTGGCGGAGTCAACAATGGCAATTTCACTTTACCATTAAGGCAGCATAATCCAGGCGTTTTTCCGGAAAACTTTAATGCACCACAATACTCGCAAACTACGTCCATTTGCCCAATGCAAACGCTAGGATGCAAGCTGTAATCATTGCTGCAATCGTATTGAAACGCTGCTCGATTCAAATCAGCACTTGATAAATATCTTGTTCTGCGTCGCAAATTATCTATTTGTTGACCTCTGTTGTTCGCTCGACGATTCTGCATTGCCAACCGAGCTGTTTCACGGGCTGCTTCACTTTGCTCTCGTGATTGAGAAGCACGAAGTCGAGCCATACTATCGCGGCGCTGTTCACGTGCAATTTCTTGTTCTTCTTCAGTCCTTTCATTTGCAGTATTTCGTATTCTTCTTGCATCACGGCTTTGTCGGGAAAGATTCGATCGTCTTGGTCGCGGCATTATTAATTAAACTTCACTTCACCTAAAAACTTAAATTTTCAACCATACCGAGTTTTATAGTTCACTTCACTGTTTATACGAATGGGCAATTGGGCAATAATTTTAATTATTTATTTAATAGAAATAGTTTTATTATTGATTTCTTACAAATATCAAATTGTCATCCATACGTCATTACATAGCTGTCATTATACGTCAATTTTGTTATTCCAAGTCTGATTCTTTTTTGTTATACCACGTTTTATAGTGACTGACGTTACATGTCAAGTCACACGGGAATGATGTCGAACGGGATAAAAAGTATCCTATGTCCTTCTCCTGTCTCTAAACTACTTCCCTGCCAATTTTCAGCTAAATCGGTTCATCCGTTTTTGAGTTATAAGTGAAGTAACTAACACGACTTTCTTTTATATATATAGATATAATCGCGGTTCCACCGCCCTGCCCGGTAGTTCTATCGGTACGATAAAGCTGATAATTTTGAATTTTAATTGCGTTGCAGTGTCTCGCGTGTGTTTCGGATATGAGCATGACATCGATATCGTGCTCGTTCATAAACTCGCCCAATTCGAGTTTCTTCTTAGGAAGCCCGTTCGTGTTCCAAAAACTAATCAAAAGGGAATTTGGTGTAATTTTGCGCAGCATAAAAAGTTACTGAATTAAATTAGGTTGTCTAAGATAACGCGGGTGTTTAAGACAAATTCTTTAGTTTGGTCGTCTGTTGCATTTGTTTGGCTGAAAGTAAGTAGCATTTGTGCCAGAGCGGCCGAAATTTTGACATACTTGTTTCCGGAGTTTTTGCGCGGATTTGCGGTAGGCTTTGGCACCGGTGCCGGTTTGGGGATGGTGGTGGAAGGCTTTAGGGTTGGTGCCGCAAGAACCAGAGGTTTGGCTCAAGCGGAGGTTTTGGGGATGGGAGCCGGAGATGTTTTTGGGATGGGAGCCGGGGAGGTTTTTGGTTTGGGGTAAGCTGAGCAACCCCGGTAACTGGCCGGATGCGCAAGAGAACAATTTGCGCATTTCGGCGGATCTGATTTTGCCATGGGGCAATTGAAGGCTTGGTGGCCGAGCCCGCACTTGACGCACCTAAATGGCGCCGTACACTTGCTCTGGGAGTGGCCGAAGAGTTGGCAACGATAGCATTGCCCTTTGCTTTTGGACTGCCTAAGGGCCTCCACTCTGACGCGGAGGCCGACATAGGTGGTGAGGTCGTAAATCTTACGACACTCACGCGAAACAATGGCTATAAATAGGGGCATTGGAGTCTTGTCCATTCGGATCATTGGCGCAACCTTGACCGGCCTGTATCCAGCTTGTGTCAAATCGTCGATGATGTCTTCCGGATTTGTCGTTTCCGGAAGTCCGCGTATCACTACTTTTAGGTTGCGTTCCGACGCGAAAGTGAACGTATGGTACGGTGTCTCGTTTTTGTCAAAAAGAGCGGTGAGCGCGCGATGTGTGTCAGCGTCCGGAACACTAATTTTAATCCCCTCGTGGGTTACTTGAGCCTTCGTGTAAATAATATTTCTCCTTTTTAGATTGTTGGACACGCGGGACCAAATGCTCTTGTTGCGCATAATAATGGGAGGAATTCGTTCGCGAGTTACAGCGTTGTCGGTGTCAACTTGTTCTTGTTCCGGGGGCTCGTGTGTGCGCGTGGCGGCTAAGGGGCGGGGCCTAGTTGTGTTCGGTGTTTGGCGCATGCGCGGTGTTATGTTTACTTGGTCATAATCAATTTCCTGTTCGTTGTTGTCGTCCTCTGCTGAGGACAAACACCCCCTGGGTTGGGCTTTTTATACCCTGGTCGTGGCGAAAGCGCAAGCGCCTTGCTCTAGGAACCTTCGCACCCAAAAGTCCCTAAAACAACGCAAAAGGCCCAAGCCTACGTCGGGGTGGATTCAATTTCTGGCGGTGTTTTGTTGCCTTACGGGCGTAGGCCAACAACCAACCATACATTAATACACCGTGGTGTCAATAGCCCCCCCCCCTCTTTTCAACGAAACAGCGTAAAAAAAGAGAATCAAAATGAAATGAAGCACCACTGAAGTATTAGTACATTCGCTGTTGGTGGCTCCATCGACTAAGCGTAGTTAGTCTGGACTAAAATTAAACTAAACTAAACATTGGAAGCAACAATAATAATAAAAGAAATTACAAATCGCAATTCGCAATCAAGGTTGACAAATAGAGAAAAAAAAATAATAAAATAAACAAGTTAAAGTGTACCGATGTACGCGCATGTACAAACACTATGTCCTTTATTCAGGATTGGGATTCTGGCCAGGAATATCTAGCGCGATTTGTCTCTGGGGAACTGGACGAAGTCGGTCCACATGATAGTTCACTTGTCTTTCGTTCACTTGCACAACATAACAGTCTCTACTAGCCGCTCGAACAATTCGAAAAGGTCCTGTCCATTTGGCCAACAACGCAGCTCTGCCGGCAGTCTGTTTAACCAACACCAAATCGCCTACTTTAAACTGTGGGGGTGGACGACGCGGCTGTAGGTGACGGCGTCGCACATAAGCCTCCTGGTGTTGCCTGGCAGCTGCTTCACGCTGCGGTGCTGGTGGATTTGGTGGCGGGTCATTAGCGGCCCAGGATCCTGGATACGGCATAGGGTGGCCGTACAAAAGTTGACTAGGCGCCTGTCCAGCAGCAGCATTACGGCGGCGGCGGATGCCAAATAGTACGTATGGCAACTGGCCGTCCCATGTGTTTGCCGGACGGTTGAGTAAGCGAATTCTCAGTCCCTTTTTAATTTCCTGGTTTCGTCGTTCCGTAGGGTTTGCACGGGGGTGATACACGGAGGTGGTCCAATGTAGGATTGACCAATGGCGGCAGACCCGTGCCCATCTGTGGCTAATAAACTGGGGACCGTTGTCCGTGATTATCGTCCTGGGATACCCAAATCTTGGAAATATCGCCGATGACATGTAATCAATTAAGGCGGCCGCACTAACACCTGGCATGGCCACTGCCTCCACCCATCGGGTGAACAAATCGGTGACAACAAAAATGTACCTATTATTATTGGGAGTGACCTCGTACGGTCCCATAATATCACATGCCAAGACTTCAAATGGCCTGGAAGGTTGACGTGGACGCTGCTCAGCTAGAGGATGCGTAAGGCGACGCTTGAATTGAGCACATATTAGACAAGATTTTACATAATCCCGCACGTCACTGGAAAAAGCAAGCCAATGGAATTGTTCCGAAACAGACTGGATAGTATTGTCTGCCCCGGGATGCCCGGCAAGAATCGTGTCATGGAACTCATACAGGATACGTTGCCGACTAGCCAGTGGCACGTAAAGTAGACGTTGACCGTTCCCCAGATCCTTATAAAGGTACCCTTCAAAGCTACTATAATTTAGCATCAGTTCACGTCCCAGTCGACCAATGTTGTGATCACGATTTTCCTGTGGTAAAGAAAATTGTTGAAGAACTTGCTGCACCAGAGGATCTTCACGCTGGGTTTTCTTGATTTTCTCGGTCAAGGTGGTGAAATCCATCACCATAGCTACTAGGGAATTCGAAGTACTGGAAGAGACGTTACGAGGGGGTGACGCTGGTAGAAGTCGACTTACGTCGTCGAGGTCAGAGATTTGAGGACCCACGGGATCGGGGTTACAGGACAGCAAGTCAGCCAATTCATTGGACTTTCCAGGAACGTGCTCAAGGGTAAAGTTAAATTCCTGCAGAAGAAGAGGCCAACGCATAACTTTGGAATGACTTTCCTTATTCTGATTCAGCCAAGTTAAAACACGACTATTAGTGCGAACAGTGAAATGGGTGTCCTTCAGATAGGGGTGATAATTGCGCACAGCCCAAACAAGCGCATAAGTTTCCTGTTCGTTAATATGGTAGTTTCTTTCTGCTTGAGTTTAACGGGCACTGGCATAAGAAATCACGGCTGGGGAATTATCGTTGTCGTTTTCCTGGTACAAAACGGCTGCCATACCCACGCTACTCGCATCTGTTTGTAACACGAAAGGCTTATTTGGATCAGGACGACTGAGATTACGCGATTGAGCCAATTCAAGCTTTGTCCGCTCAAAAGCAAGCTGTTGATCAAACCCCCAATGAAAGCGTTTCTTCGTAGACAGACAATCAGTTAATGGTGCTTCAAGTTCCGCAAAATTTGGGATATAATTACGTAACCAATTGCATGTGCCTAGGAAGCTTCGCAATTCTTGGAGACTTTTTGGGGGTTTGGCTATCGAAATGGCTCGTAAATGGCGTTCTTGAGGTTGATTTCCGACACTACTTACAACGTGGCCTAAATAATTTAGACTATCCTTCCCCAAATGACACTTAGCAGGACCACATCGTAACCGATGCTGTTGTAAGCGTTCGAACACAAGCCTGAGATGATTAAGATGCTCTCCAAAGGAATCAGAGTACACAATTATATCATCTAGGTAAACCATACAAAGTTTATTTAAAAACCCCACCAATACTTCCTGTACCATCATGCGCTGAAAAGTGCTCGGGGCGTTTTTGAGACCAAAAGGCATGACCGTAAATTGATAGAGGCTCCCATCAGGGGTGGTAAAAGCGGTCAATGGTTTCGACAAACCATCAAGGGGAATTTGCCAATACCCGGATTTTAAATCAATGCAACTAAATACCGTGGCGGTACCCAAATCGCGAAGAGTTTGATGTATAATTGGGAGCGGTGCAGCCTCATCATGGGTTAAATGATTCAAACGCCTATTATAGTCTACACAAAACCGATATTTATCGTTTTTCTTCACCATTACCACCGGAGACGCGTATTCCGAAGACGACGGCTCTATAATACCGTCGGCTAACATTTCTTCGAGTTGTTGATCCATGGCGCGACGTTTTTCGGCTGAATAACGATACGGGCGTATGCGAAATGGCTCATGCTCGCGGAGTCGGATACAGTGAGTGGTGGTGAGAGTAGTGGTAGGTATAGGATCGTCGTTAAAAACATCTACAAAATCCGCCAATAAAACATCTAAGTCAGGAATAAATTCCGAGGGAAAACCGTGCTTAACGCTCTCAGTGGTCAGGGGTGTTATGGTTATGGGATTGGTTACCGCGTTTGATGGTCGTGCCGTTAGAAAGTGAATGGTCTTTCGGACGGAAGCACCAAGATGAATGCATTGCCAAAATATGTCGAGAGTGGCCCTTTCTGAGGTGAGAAACGGATAACCCAGAATTACCTCGGTAGTCAAGTTCGGTACAATATAAAATTCAATCACATAATCCACCCCCTCAATGTTGCAATTCAAAATTTGTTTATGTGTAATTACGGGATTATTGGAATTAACGGCTAATTTTAAAGTGGTCTGTTGGTTAAGACAAGTTAAATTAGATGAAACTAAACCAGCTCGAATAAAATTTAAGGAAGCACCAGCATCAATAAGTGCTTCATGTTCATTTTCATTAAGTTTAATTTTAATTCGTGGCAGGTTGGTAAATGCGGAAGTGGAGGAAGTAGTTACTGCCGCCTCCAGTTCCCGTGATTCGGGTTCTCGTGATTCGGGTTCCCGTGACTCGGGTCCTCGTGATTCGGGTTCCCGTTGTCGTTGGGAGCTACCAGAAAGGCAGAAATTGTCCTTGTGGATGGCGAGACACGGCCATTGTCGCTTGGGGAGGAGGTTCGGGTGGTCAGCTGCTGTTGCAAAGAACTTTATCGCGACATCTTTGAGATGTTCATTGATGTATTTAATACTCGCGTCTTTATGTAGCTGGTTGTTTCGAACAAACCAGGGTGCGTCGAAAACAAGTCTGAGGGACTTGTTTTGGACCACTTGAATTTTGTTTAAATGCGTAAACGCTGCGTGACTCCAGACGGGAGACGCATAAGTCATTATGGGCCTGATAATTGTGGTAAAAAGTCGTAATTTACTTCGCGGTGACAATCTGCTCTTTCGGCAGAGCAGTGGATAAAGTTGGGCGATACATCCTCGCGCCTTGTTTCTGGCTGTCTCAATATGCTTGGCAAACGTCAATCGCTTGTCCAGGGTGACCCCCAGATATTTGGCTGATGCCTGCCACTGGATGGGCTCACCAAAGATGCTCAATTCTCTATCCGGTGTTACTAGGTTACGACGTGTGAAAAGGACTGCAGTACTTTTGGCTTCATTGACGTTAATGAGCCATTCGCGATACCATGTTTCCAGATTTTCCAAAGCTCTTTCGAGCTTATTTGAAATTTGGAACGCATGTTTGGCGCGCGCGAGTATAGCGGTGTCGTCGGCGTACTGAGCAAACTCAACTGTCGCGGGCTGAGGCATGTCTGAGATGTAAATGTTGAACAACTGCGGCGCGAGTACTGATCCTTGTGGTATCCCAGCCGCCAAAGGGCGACTGGTTGATCTGATACCATCAATTTTGACGCGAAAGCTACGGTCCGAAAGAAAAGAATAAATAAGTTTAATAATTTTGCCGGGATAGCCCAAATTGATCATCTTATATATGAGCCCAGAGTGCCAGACACGATCAAAAGCTTTTGAGACATCTAGAAAAACAGCCCCGGTGTTGTATTTCCAGTCGAAGCTGGTGTAACAGTGCTCTACCACCCGAAAGATTCGTTGTGTTGTCGAGTGTTGTGCGCGGAAACCGCCATGATCCGTCGTAAACATATTTAGCCTATGGAGAATGCATCTTTCCGCAAGCTTTCCGATGGTCGAAAGAAGACTTATGGGGCGGTAATTTGAAGGCTCTTTCGGACTTTTGCCGGGTTTTTGAAAGAGAATGACGTCCGCCTTTTTCCACGTTTGTGGGAAGTGACCTAGCCGAAGAGTGGCGTTAAAGATTGCGGTTAGATGCATGATTGCTAACATTGACAGATTTTTCATTGACAAGTTGGTGATTCCGTCTGGGCCTGGCGCGCGACGTTTGTGAAAAAATTTAATGTGACTCGAAATTTCCTGAGGGGTAATCGGATTGACGTTTCCGACGTCGTTTTCTACTTGATTTTCCAAATGTTGTTGAAGAAATCTCTCTATGAAGCCAACACGGCCCAGGTTGGCATGGGTCGTGTCGGTGGTGAATTGCTCTTGCAGTGAATCTGCAAAAAGTTCGACTTTGTCAACTGGCGCGGACACGGGTCCCGTTGGTCCGTTAAGCGGGGGGATTTTGCAAGGAGCGGAATTTCTAAAAACGCGGGTCATTCTCCAAAGACTTTTCAAATTTAGCCCGTTTAAAGAAGTGAGTTTGTCTTGCCACGAGTCATTGGCGCAAACTGAGAGCACGTCTCTCACCTCGGTTTGTCGTCGGTTCAATTCGGTTTTATCTAAAGGAGCTAAAGTCCTTTGATATCGCCGTTTTGCCCGATTTTTGTCACGAATTAAATTTTTTATAAAATTTGGAAGAGCTGGACGGTTGTTTTGCGCGGGTTTTGTGAATTCTGCTGACTTTATTGCCTGAATGATAATGTTTTCAGCCTGCCCGACGGTTGAATTTAATTCCGGAATAACATATACTAAAACGTGATTTAGCCTCTTGCTCGCACCGTCCGATAGGAACCGCTTTCGTCGCCGGCCGAAGGCCGGTCCACGAAACGAAGGCGGCGAAGCCGCCTTTGTCCCTTTTTCTTCGATAGAACGTAGAGATTTCGTCCTTCGGGACCCTTTTTGTTCAAAGTCGGGAATTTTGAAAATTTTTTGCCAGAAGATGACGCCAAATCTGACGTTTACCGAATTTACGTTGCCGACAAACGTATTTGGCCACATTTTTTCCCGGATCGACTTTTTATTGGTCCGTCCGCTCGAATCCACTTCTTATTGGTCCGAAATCGAACTCGCTCGAGTCGACCCGATTGCCAACTCACGAGTTTTGACGTTTCTCGGCGGCTGTCATTTTGTTGTTCCGTCAAAAATTTTGTAAACAGTGGAAATTTCGGTCTTAAATCCGGGCTTAATTGTTAATTGGTGTCGTTCAAGTGAGTGTTGTAACGTTAAAAACGAACCAAGAATGGCGTGGAGTGAAGTGTGTTCGAATCGTGTTAGATTTTGTCAAAAATCCGGTGTCAAAATTTCCGACTCCACCAAATTGAGGTTAGAGCGTTTTAAAAGACACCCGAAGTCAGTGTTAGGTGCCGTCAAAGCCAGGGAGAAAGTGGGGAGACGGCACACCGCACACTGCAACTGTTTTTTTGCCAAACTGCAACTTTACTGGCAACCTATGCTGTCAACTGTCAAAACCACTAATTGAATTGACGGCGGTACGGCGACTAATTGCCCCTTAAAACTTATGGTGTTGGTGCAAGTGCGTTAATAAAAATGGACTAGAATTGTCTTGCAGTTACGTGTGTTTGAATTACGTTAGATTTTGGCAAAAATCGACTGCCCCACTTTCCGAGCAATGTTACGTTTTAAAAGTAGTGTCGTCAAAGCAACACCAGTGCTGTCACATGGCAAACGGCCCAGGACTGTCTTTTCTGTGACTGTGCAACTGCTTTTTCAAAATTGGAGTTTTAGAAATTTTGGAAAAATAAAATAAAATTTTCAGAGGTAGGCAACACGCACGACATCCGTGAAGTTATCAACCGAGCCCAGACGACAAATGACGTTTGTCGCCTGTCATTTTACAAACAAACCAAAATCGACTTTAAATCGGGACTTAATTGTTAGTTGGTGTCGTCAAAGTGAGTGTTGCAACGTTAAAAACGAACTAGAAGTGGTGTGGAGTGACGTTGTTGTGTTTAAGTCGAGTTAGATTTGGTCAAAAATTCAGTGTCAAAATTTTCGATTCCAAATTGAGGTTAGAGTGTTTTAAAAGACACCCAGAGTCAATTAGGGTTCAAAAAAGTGGTGCCGTCAAAGCCAGCATGAGAACGGAGACTGTCCACCACGGATTCCAACGATTTTCTTCGAAAATTGCAATTTTTTATTGTCAACTGTCAAAACCGTAAATTGAATTGACGGCCGTTTGACGACGAGACTAAAGTGCCCCCTAAAACGACCTAATTTTGGTGCGAGTGCGTGTTAAAAACGGCCAAGGACTGTCCTGGGGTAACGTGAATTTGAACAAGTTAGATTTTGTCAAAAATTCAGTGCCCCTCTTTCCGACATCAATTTTTTACGTTTTAAAAAGAAAACCGCCAACTGTGATTGACCAGACCAGAAAGGCCTCAAGTTCCCGTCGATCGAGTGAAATTTTTCGTGGCAAGTAAACTTTTTTATTTAATTAAAAAATTAATTTTGCTCTTCCTCCAGCTTTCTTCAATAATAACCAACTTCATGTCGGTTGGCAGGGTAGGGAACTATCATGATGAAAGTGGTTAGTCAACGAAAAAACCTAGAAAAATCCTAGAAAGTTTCAAAAGTATGAGCCCCCATTCGACTAATTGGCAATACGGAGGTCTCCTGGTGACTGAGCTACTGTGAAAATAAAAATTGGTGAATTTGGCGTTTTTTTTTGTTATCCAAAATAAAAAATTGAAATTTTAGGTTATGTTGGTCTTTCGGGTTTTAAACATTTGAGACTAACACGACTCACACGACAATGCACTAATTAAGAACGTATCCTTTTTCTTACACAGATGTAAGATGGTTTGAGAAACTCTTTGATTTGTGCAATTTTAAAATCTTCCGATGACCTTTCACAAAAACTGTGCACTAGCCAGGAAACATCGCTTTTATGTAAGTTTTTACCCAGTTTGTGACATAACGTTGTTTGCGTGCGAATTTTCTATAGGTAGGTGACCCCCGTATTAAAGCAATCGTCGAAAATTGTGACGTCCGGTCACAGACTACCGAACAAAGATACGAGAACAATTTAACTTAACTGGCGACATTGCAAGAGGTGAGCTTTTTTTAAATGTTTTTACGATTTTATTGAAACGATACATTGTTTCAGATCGAGAAAATTGATCATTTTGCAAGTCGAAATAAATATACCAGAAACTTTACGACCTACGTTAATGGATTCCGGTTGTCATATACGTCACGTCAGTTGCAGTAGAACGAAAATAGACTTGAAATATTATCTACAATTAGGAAGGCTGTAAAGAAAGGTACTACGTTTTAGAAATTGGAATAATGTTGGGAAGAAGTTGCAAAGAGGTAGGCAACCCAATATTCACGTCTTATTTCATCTCATATTTTTTTATGGTTTTAGGTTTTTTAACCCCCAGAACAGCAATGAATATGTTGAGAACGTGACAAGGAACACCCAAAACAAAGTTTCTTGAGGAATGTTGAAATTTTTCGCCCAAAAGTCGAAATATAGGTGCCAAAAACTTTACGACCTACGTTAAGTAAATTCCAATTTCAAATTCAAATTGAGTAGATATAGGGTGTCTTTAAACACTTTTAAAGTGCGTTATCTAGAATTGTAGTAGAATACAGTAGAGAGCCGATTATCCAGCTTTCATTTATCCGTGATTTGGATTATCCGTGCTGGTATGAAACGAAAGAAGTATTTTTTGACCGTTTTATTAATATCTCAAAGCTTTACAGATTAAGAAGATACATATATCTAAACAAGCCGATCCAGATAAAGGACTGTGTCGTGAAACGGAACTTCAACTTGGAATTTTCTACAATTAGGCCACTTAGAAAGCTTCCAAATATCTTTTAGAAGGAGATGTCGACAAATCAAAGTTACGCGACTAATTCATGATATAAAATGAAACGAAAAATTGTAAAAAGACATAAAGCAAATAAAATTTTGTTGCAATTGATGCCAGAATAACAGTTTGACGTGTTTTTTTTCATTATTTTATCCGAAGTCATGTGTCATCAATGACAGTTTAGCAGTGTTGCCAAAGTTAGTTCTGTAAATTCTCTTTGTATCGGCGAATAGTTTCCTAGATAAGAGGTTTTATCCTTAGATTCAAAAATTTGTTATCATTTGTTGCTGAAAAGCAAGCGAACCGAGTAAAATAGCGCCGCATTCGAAAAATTTTATTTTAAATAAAATTACGCGCAATAAGAACTAAAATTCCCTAAGGTTGGCAACGCTGCAGGTTAGCCGGGATCCGAGAGATGGCGCGACGCGCGCAACGACAGAAAATTTCACAGCTGACGTATTTTGCGAATTGTTTTTTTTTTCACAGGGTCTGTCAATCAATTTTGGATAACAATAAAACGTTGGTTAAGCAATTTGTGATTATTTCAGGAAGAGCAGCGTACATTAGAGAGAAGACCACTTCGGTTTAAAATTAAATAAGTTTTAGTCCGGGAGAAAGAAAGAGAAAAAATAGGTACAAAAAAAGGCGGAAGGGAGAAGAAAAAAACTGAGAAACAAAGGCAGAAAAAAACAGATAGAAAGAGATGGGATAGAAAAAAAAATATTAAGAGGAGAAAAAAAAGAAGACATACAGATCGGGAGAAAGAAAGAAAGGGAGAGAAAGGGATAAAAAAAAAAACAAAGAAACAAAGGAAAAAAAAAGAGATGGAAAGAAATAAAGAGAAAAGCAATAAGAACTGTAAAAGAAAGAAAAGGAAAACAATGGAAGAAAAAGATAGGAAAAGCGAGAAAAAATTAGGGAAGCACACATCGAAAAAAAGTGTTAAAGAAAAAGAAAGAACAAGACAGAAAATGCGAGAAAGGGAGAGTAAAAGATGGAGACAGACAGTCCGGGAAAGAGAAAGAAAAAAATGGGTAAGAAAAATAAGAAAAGAGGAAATGCAGAAAAAAAAACTGAGAAACAAAGACCGAAAAGAAACAGAAAAAAATGGGAAAGAAAAAAAAATAACAAAAGGAGAGAAAAAAGGAGACATACAGATCCGGAGAAAGAACGAAAGATAGAAAAAGCGAAGGGAAGAAAGAAAAAGTAAACTAGAGGAACAAAAGGGGGAAAATGAGATGGAGAAAGTTAAAAAGAAAGAAAATAAAAAACGTAAAAAATGGGAAAGAAAAGGGAAACAATGAAAGAAAAAAATAAAAAAAACGAAAAAGAATTGGAGAAACACACATGGCGAGTGAGAAGAATAGAAAAAAAGGGAGACAAAAAGCAAGAAAGAAAAAGTAGAAAAGGTTGACATACAGACCGGGAGAAAGAAAGAGAAAAAAATAGGTGCAAGAAAAAGGAAAAGAAAAGAAAGAAAAAAAATTAAAAATAAACACAGAAAAGAAAGAGATGGGAAAGAAAAAGAATATCAAGAGGAGAAAAAAAAGGAAACATACAGATTGGGAAAAAGAAAGAATGGGACAGAAAAAGAAAGGGATGAAGAAAAAAACAGAGAAACAAAAGAAAATAAAAAGAGATGGAAAGACATAATGAGAAAAAAAATAAGAACCGTAAAAAAGAGAAAAGAGAAAAAAACAAAGAAAAAAAAATAAGAAAAGCGAAAAAAAACTAGGAAAACACAGCAAAACAAGAGAGACAAAAACATGGAGGCTCCAGGTGCCCCAAAAGTGGGGCTCCAAAAAAAATTTTTTTTTTTGCGGGCCTCTAAAATGCTTAGCTAAGAGCCCCGAAAGAGACAAAAACATGGAGGCTCTAGGTGCCCCAAGAAAAGGACCCCAAAAAAAATTTTTTTTGCGGGTCACGAAAATGCTTAGTTAAGAGTCCCGAAAGATACAAAAACATGGGGGCTCTAGGTGGCCCAAAAAGGGGGGCCCAAAAAAAAAATTTTTTTGCGGGCCCCGAAAATGCTTAGTTAAGAGCCCGGAAAGGAGCCAAAAACATGGGGGCTCCAGGTGCCCCAAAAAAAGGCTCCAAAAAAATTTTTTTTTTGCGGGTTCCAAAAATGTTTAGCTAAGAGCCCCGCAATAATTAAAAACATGAGGGCTCAAAATACCCCAAAAAGGAGGCCCCAAAAAAAATTTTTTTTTGCGGCCCTCAAAAATGCTTAGCTAAGAGCCCCAAAAGAGACAAAAACATTATGGCTTCCTGTGCCCCAAAAAGGGGCTCCAAAAAAATTTGTTTTGCGGGCCCCGAAAATGCTTAGCTAAGAGCCCCGGAAGAAGCCAAAAATATGGGGGCTCCAGGAGCTCCAATAAGAAGGCCCCAAAAAAAATTTTTTTTTGCGGGCCCCTAAAATGCTTAGCTAAGAGCTCCAAAAGAGACAAAAACATTATTGCTTCCTGTGCCCCAAAAAAGGGCTCCAAAAAAAAATTTTTTTTGCGAGCCCCAAAAATGCTTAGCTAAGAGCCCCGAGAGAGTCAAAAACATGTGGGCCCCAGGTGTCCCACAAAGGGGGCACTAAAAAAATTTTTTTTTCTGCGAGCCTTAATAGACGTAACGACAAGCCTGAAAGGAACCAAAAACATGGGGGCTTCAGGTGCCAAACGAAAAAAAAGGGCCCAAAAAAAATTTTTTGCGCGCCCCGAAAATGCTTAGCTGAGAGCCCCGAAAGACACAAAAAAAGAAATTTTGCAGGCCCCGAAGGGGCCCACCTAGATCCCCGAAGGGGCTACCGACTCCGACGCGCCCATAAGCACCCGGGGGGCCCGATAGGGCCCCCCCGGGGGCGGCATGTAGGGGAGCAGCGCAGCTGCGAACCCGACTTGCAACATGACCCCCATTCGGTCCCAAGACAAAGATGTCTAAAAAAGCCCAACAAACATTAGGGCCAAAAAATCATAAAATACCACCCCTTCCCCACCCAAAGCTCCCCTTCTCAAAAATAAAAACAAACACCGTTCAAAGATTACTTTCAATAACTTGAAACTTCTCTACTGACGCGACGGGCGCAGCCCTAGTAACATATACTAAAACGTGATTTAGCCTCTTGCTCGCACCGTCCGATAGGAACCGCTTTCGTCGCCGGCCGAAGGCCGGTCCACGAAACGAAGGCGGCGAAGCCGCCTTTGTCCCTTTTTCTTCGATAGAACGTAGAGATTTCGTCCTTCGGGACCCTTTTTGTTCAAAGTCGGGAATTTTGAAAATTTTTTGCCAGAAGATGACGCCAAATCTGACGTTTACCGAATTTACGTTGCCGACAAACGTATTTGGCCACATTTTTTCCCGGATCGACTTTTTATTGGTCCGTCCGCTCGAATCCACTTCTTATTGGTCCGAAATCGAACTCGCTCGAGTCGACCCGATTGCCAACTCACGAGTTTTGACGTTTCTCGGCGGCTGTCATTTTGTTGTTCCGTCAAAAATTTTGTAAACAGTGGAAATTTCGGTCTTAAATCCGGGCTTAATTGTTAATTGGTGTCGTTCAAGTGAGTGTTGTAACGTTAAAAACGAACCAAGAATGGCGTGGAGTGAAGTGTGTTCGAATCGTGTTAGATTTTGTCAAAAATCCGGTGTCAAAATTTCCGACTCCACCAAATTGAGGTTAGAGCGTTTTAAAAGACACCCGAAGTCAGTGTTAGGTGCCGTCAAAGCCAGGGAGAAAGTGGGGAGACGGCACACCGCACACTGCAACTGTTTTTTTGCCAAACTGCAACTTTACTGGCAACCTATGCTGTCAACTGTCAAAACCACTAATTGAATTGACGGCGGTACGGCGACTAATTGCCCCTTAAAACTTATGGTGTTGGTGCAAGTGCGTTAATAAAAATGGACTAGAATTGTCTTGCAGTTACGTGTGTTTGAATTACGTTAGATTTTGGCAAAAATCGACTGCCCCACTTTCCGAGCAATGTTACGTTTTAAAAGTAGTGTCGTCAAAGCAACACCAGTGCTGTCACATGACAAACGGTCCAGGACTGTCCTTTCTGTGACTGTGCAACTGCTTTTTCAAAATTGGAATTTTAGAAATTTTGGAAAAATTAAATAAAATTTCAAAGGTAGGCAACACGCACGACATCCGTGAAGCATCAACCGAACCGACGACAAATGACGTTTGTCACCTGTCATTTTACAAACAAACCAAAATCGACTTTAAATCGGGACTTAATTGTTAGTTGGTGTCGTCAAAGTGAGTGTTGCAACGTTAAAAACGAACTAGAAGTGGTGTGGAGTGACGTTGTTGTGTTTAAGTCGAGTTAGATTTGGTCAAAAATTCAGTGTCAAAATTTTCGATTCCAAATTGAGGTTAGAGTGTTTTAAAAGACACCCAGAGTCAATTAGGGTTCAAAAAAGTGGTGCCGTCAAAGCCAGCATGAGAACGGAGACTGTCCACCACGGATTCCAACGATTTTCTTCGAAAATTGCAATTTTTTATTGTCAACTGTCAAAACCGTAAATTGAATTGACGGCCGTTTGACGACGAGACTAAAGTGCCCCCTAAAACGACCTAATTTTGGTGCGAGTGCGTGTTAAAAACGGCCAAGGACTGTCCTGGGGTAACGTGAATTTGAACAAGTTAGATTTTGTCAAAAATTCAGTGCCCCTCTTTCCGACATCAATTTTTTACGTTTTAAAAAGAAAACCGCCAACTGTGATTGACCAGACCAGAAAGGCCTCAAGTTCCCGTCGATCGAGTGAAATTTTTCGTGGCAAGTAAACTTTTTTATTTAATTAAAAAATTAATTTTGCTCTTCCTCCAGCTTTCTTCAATAATAACCAACTTCATGTCGGTTGGCAGGGTAGGGAACTATCATGATGAAAGTGGTTAGTCAACGAAAAAACCTAGAAAAATCCTAGAAAGTTTCAAAAGTATGAGCCCCCATTCGACTAATTGGCAATACGGAGGTCTCCTGGTGACTGAGCTACTGTGAAAATAAAAATTGGTGAATTTGGCGTTTTTTTTGTTATCCAAAATAAAAAATTGAAATTTTAGGTTATGTTGGTCTTTCGGGTTTTAAACATTTGAGACTAACACGACTCACACGACAATGCACTAATTAAGAACGTATCCTTTTTCTTACACAGATGTAAGATGGTTTGAGAAACTCTTTGATTTGTGCAATTTTAAAATCTTCCGATGACCTTTCACAAAAACTGTGCACTAGCCAGGAAACATCGCTTTTATGTAAGTTTTTACCCAGTTTGTGACATAACGTTGTTTGCGTGCGAATTTTCTATAGGTAGGTGACCCCCGTATTAAAGCAATCGTCGAAAATTGTGACGTCCGGTCACAGACTACCGAACAAAGATACGAGAACAATTTAACTTAACTGGCGACATTGCAAGAGGTGAGCTTTTTTTAAATGTTTTTACGATTTTATTGAAACGATACATTGTTTCAGATCGAGAAAATTGATCATTTTGCAAGTCGAAATAAATATACCAGAAACTTTACGACCTACGTTAATGGATTCCGGTTGTCATATACGTCACGTCAGTTGCAGTAGAACGAAAATAGACTTGAAATATTATCTACAATTAGGAAGGCTGTAAAGAAAGGTACTACGTTTTAGAAATTGGAATAATGTTGGGAAGAAGTTGCAAAGAGGTAGGCAACCCAATATTCACGTCTTATTTCATCTCATATTTTTTTATGGTTTTAGGTTTTTTAACCCCCAGAACAGCAATGAATATGTTGAGAACGTGACAAGGAACACCCAAAACAAAGTTTCTTGAGGAATGTTGAAATTTTTCGCCCAAAAGTCGAAATATAGGTGCCAAAAACTTTACGACCTACGTTAAGTAAATTCCAATTTCAAATTCAAATTGAGTAGATATAGGGTGTAAGTAAATTCCAATTTCAAATTCAAATTGAGTAGATATAGGGTGTCTTTAAACACTTTTAAAGTGCGTTATCTAGAATTGTAGTAGAATACAGTAGAGAGCCGATTATCCAGCTCTCATTTATCCGTGATTTGGATTATCCGTGCTGGTATGAAACGAAAGAAGTATTTTTTGACCGTTTTATTAATATCTCAAAGCTTTACAGATTAAGAAGATACATATATCTAAACAAGCCGATCCAGATAAAGGACTGTGTCGTGAAACGGAACTTCAACTTGGAATTTTCTACAATTAGGCCACTTAGAAAGCTTCCAAATATCTTTTAGAAGGAGATGTCGACAAATCAAAGTTACGCGACTAATTCATGATATAAAATGAAACGAAAAATTGTAAAAAGACATAAAGCAAATAAAATTTTGTTGCAATTGATGCCAGAATAACAGTTTGACGTGTTTTTTTTCATTATTTTATCCGAAGTCATGTGTCATCAATGACAGTTTAGCAGTGTTGCCAAAGTTAGTTCTGTAAATTCCCTTTGTATCGGCGAATAGTTTCCTAGATAAGAGGTTTTATCCTTAGATTCAAAAATTTGTTATCATTTGTTGCTGAAAAGCAAGCGAACCGAGTAAAATAGCGCCGCATTCGAAAAATTTTATTTTAAATAAAATTACGCGCAATAAGAACTAAAATTCCCTAAGGTTGGCAACGCTGCAGGTTAGCCGGGATCCGAGAGATGGCGCGACGCGCGCAACGACAGAAAATTTCACAGCTGACGTATTTTGCGAATTGTTTTTTTTTTCACAGGGTCTGTCAATCAATTTTGGATAACAATAAAACGTTGGTTAAGCAATTTGTGATTATTTCAGGAAGAGCAGCGTACATTAGAGAGAAGACCACTTCGGTTTAAAATTAAATAAGTCTTAGTCCGGGAGAAAGAAAGAGAAAAAATAGGTACAAAAAAAGGCGGAAGGGAGAAGAAAAAAACTGAGAAACAAAGGCAGAAAAAAACAGATAGAAAGAGATGGGATAGAAAAAAAAATATTAAGAGGAGAAAAAAAAGAAGACATACAGATCGGGAGAAAGAAAGAAAGGGAGAGAAAGAGAAAGGGATAAAGAAAAAAAAACAAAGAAACAAAGGAAAAAAAAAGAGATGGAAAGAAATAAAGAGAAAAGCAATAAGAACTGTAAAAGAAAGAAAAGGAAAACAATGGAAGAAAAAGATAGGAAAAGCGAGAAAAAATTAGGGAAGCACACATCGAAAAAAAGTGTTAAAGAAAAAGAAAAAACAAGACAGAAAATGCGAGAAAGGGAGAGTAAAAGATGGAGACAGACAGTCCGGGAAAGAGAAAGAAAAAAATGGGTAAGAAAAATTAGAAAAGATGAAATGCAGAAAAAAAAAACTGAGAAACAAAGACCGAAAAGAAACAGAAAAAAATGGAAAAGAAAAAAAAATAACAAAAGGAGAGAAAAAAGGAGACATACAGATCCGGAGAAAGAACGAAAGATAGAAAAAGCGAAGGGAAGAAAGAAAAAGTAAACTAGAGGAACAAAAGGGGGAAAATGAGATGGAAAAAGTTAAAAAGAAAGAAAATAAAAAACGTAAAAAATGGGAAAGAAAAGGGAAACAATGAAAGAAAAAAATAAAAAAAACGAAAAAGAATTGGAGAAACACACATGGCGAGTGAGAAGAATAGAAAAAAAGGGAGACAAAAAGCAAGAAAGAAAAAGTAGAAAAGGTTGACATACAGACCGGGAGAAAGAAAGAGAAAAAAATAGGTGCAAGAAAAAGGAAAAGAAAAGAAAGAAAAAAAATTAAAAATAAACACAGAAAAGAAAGAGATGGGAAAGAAAAAGAATATCAAGAGGAGAAAAAAAAGGAAACATACAGATTGGGAAAAAGAAAGAATGGGACAAAAAAAGAAAGGGATGAAGAAAAAAACAGAGAAACAAAAGAAAATAAAAAGAGATGGAAAGACATAATGAGAAAAAAAATAAGAACCGTAAAAAAGAGAAAAGAGAAAAAAACAAAGAAAAAAAAATAAGAAAAGCGAAAAAAAACTAGGAAAACACAGCAAAACAAGAGAGACAAAAACATGGAGGCTCCAGGTGCCCCAAAAGTGGGGCCCCAAAAAAAATTTTTTTTTTGCGGGCCTCTAAAATGCTTAGCTAAAAGCCCCGAAAGAGACAAAAACATGGAGGCTCTAGGTGCCCCAAGAAAAGGACCCTAAAAAAAATTTTTTTTGCGGGTCACGAAAATGCTTAGTTAAGAGTCCCGAAAGATACAAAAACATGGGGGTTCTAGGTGGCCCAAAAAGGGGGGGCCCAAAAAAAAAAATTTTTTGCGGATTCCGAAAATGCTTAGTTAAGAGTCCGGAAAGGAGCCAAAAACATGGGGGCTCCAGGTGCCCCAAAAAAAGGCTCCAAAAAAAATTTTTTTTTGCGGGTTCCAAAAATGTTTAGCTAAGAGCCCCGCAATAGTTAAGAACATGAGGGCTCAAAATACCCCAAAAAAGAGGCCCCAAAAAAAATTTTTTTTTGCGGCCCTCAAAAATGCTTAGCTAAGAGCCCCAAAAGAGACAAAAACATTATGGCTTCCTGTGCCCCAAAAAGGGGCTCCAAAAAAATTTGTTTTGCGGGCCCCGAAAATGCTTAGCTAAGAGCCCCGGAAGAAGCCAAAAATATGGGGGCTCCAGGAGCTCCAAAAAGAAGGCCCCAAAAAAATTTTTTTTTTGCGGGCCCCTAAAATGCTTAGCTAAGAGCTCCAAAAGAGACAAAAACATTATTGCTTCCTGTGCCCCAAAAAAGGGCTCCAAAAAAAAATTTTTTTTGCGGGCCCCAAAAATGCTTAGCTAAGAGCCCCGAGAGAGTCAAAAACATGTGGGCCCCAGGTGTCCCACAAAGGGGGCACTAAAAAAATTTTTTTTTCTGCGAGCCTTAATAGACGTAACGACAAGCCTGAAAGGAACCAAAAACATGGGGGCTTCAGGTGCCAAACGAAAAAAAAGGGCCCAAAAAAAATTTTTTGCGGGCCCCGAAAATGCTTAGCTGAGAGCCCCGAAAGACACAAAAAAAGAAATTTTGCAGGCCCCGAAGGGGCCCACCTAGATCCCCGAAGGGGCTACCGACTCCGACGCGCCCATAAGCACCCGGGGGGCCCGATAGGGCCCCCCCGGGGGCGGCATGTGGGGGAGCAGCGCAGCTGCGAACCCGACTTGCAACATGACCCCCATTCGGTCCCAAGACAAAGATGTCTAAAAAAGCCCAACAAACATTAGGGCCAAAAAATCATAAAATACCACCCCTTCCCCACCCAAAGCTCCCCTTCTCAAAAATAAAAACAAACACCGTTCAAAGATTACTTTCAATAACTTGAAACTTCTCTACTGACGCGACGGGCGCAGCCCTAGTTAACATATACTAAAACGTGATTTAGCCTCTTGTTCGCACCGTCCGATAGGAACCGCTTTCGTCGCCGGCCGAAGGCCGGTCCACGAAACGAAGGCGGCGAAGCCGCCTTTGTCCTTTTTTCTTCGATAGAACGTAGAGATTTCGTCCTTCGGGACCCTTTTTGTTCAAAGTCGGGAATTTTGAAAATTTTTTGCCAGAAGATGACGCCAAATCTGACGTTTACCGAATTTACGTTGCCGACAAACGTATTTGGCCACATTTTTTCCCGGATCGACTTTTTATTGGTCCGTCCGCTCGCATCCACTTCTTATTGGTCCGGAATCGAACTCGGTCGACCCGACCCGATTGCCAACTTACCGTTTGACGTTTCTGGGCGGCTGTCATTTTGTTGTTCCGTCAAAAATTTTGTAAACAGTGGAAATTTCGGTCTTAAATCCGGGCTTAATTGTTAATTGGTGTCGTTCAAGTGAGTATTGTAACGTTAAAAACGAACCAAGAATGGCGTGGAGTGAAGTGTGTTCGAATCGTGTTAGATTTTGTCAAAAATCCGGTGTCAAAATTTCCGACTCCACCAAATTGAGGTTAGAGCGTTTTAAAAGACACCCGAAGTCAGTGTTAGGTGCCGTCAAAGCCAGGGAGAAAGTGGGGAGACGGCACACCGCACACTGCAACTGTTTTTTTGCCAAACTGCAACTTTACTGGCAACCTATGCTGTCAACTGTCAAAACCACTAATTGAATTGACGGCGGTACGGCGACTAATTGCCCCTTAAAACTTATGGTGTTGGTGCAAGTGCGTTAATAAAAATGGACTAGAATTGTCTTGCAGTTACGTGTGTTTGAATTACGTTAGATTTTGGCAAAAATCGACTGCCCCACTTTCCGAGCAATGTTACGTTTTAAAAGTAGTGTCGTCAAAGCAACACCAGTGCTGTCACATGACAAACGGTCCAGGACTGTCCTTTCTGTGACTGTGCAACTGCTTTTTCAAAATTGGAATTTTAGAAATTTTGGAAAAATAAAATAAAATTTCAGATGTAGGCAACACGCACGACATCCGTGAAGTTATCAACCGAGCCCAGACGACAAATGACGTTTGTCGCCTGTCATTTTACAAACAAACCAAAATCGACTTTAAATCGGGACTTAATTGTTAGTTGGTGTCGTCAAAGTGAGTGTTGCAACGTTAAAAACGAACTAGAAGTGGTGTGGAGTGACGTTGTTGTGTTTAAGTCGAGTTAGATTTGGTCAAAAATTCAGTGTCAAAATTTTCGATTCCAAATTGAGGTTAGAGTGTTTTAAAAGACACCCAGAGTCAATTAGGGTTCAAAAAAGTGGTGCCGTCAAAGCCAGCATGAGAACGGAGACTGTCCACCACGGATTCCAACGATTTTCTTCAAAAATTGCAATTTTTTATTGTCAACTGTCAAAACCGTAAATTGAATTGACGGCCGTTTGACGACGAGACTAAAGTGCCCCCTAAAACGACCTAATTTTGGTGCGAGTGCGTGTTAAAAACGGCCAAGGACTGTCCTGGGGTAACGTGAATTTGAACAAGTTAGATTTTGTCAAAAATTCAGTGCCCCTCTTTCCGATATCAATTTTTTACGTTTTAAAAAGAAAACCGCCAACTGTGATTGACCAGACCAGAAAGGCCTCAAGTTCCCGTCGATCGAGTGAAATTTTTCGTGGCAAGTAAACTTTTTTATTTAATTAAAAAATTAATTTTGCTCTTCCTCCAGCTTTCTTCAATAATAACCAACTTCATGTCGGTTGGCAGGGTAGGGAACTATCATGATGAAAGTGGTTAGTCAACGAAAAAACCTAGAAAAATCCTAGAAAGTTTCAAAAGTATGAGCCCCCATTCGACTAATTGGCAATACGGAGGTCTCCTGGTGACTGAGCTACTGTGAAAATAAAAATTGGTGAATTTGGCGTTTTTTTTTTGTTATCCAAAATAAAAAATTGAAATTTTAGGTTATGTTGGTCTTTCGGGTTTTAAACATTTGAGACTAACACGACTCACACGACAATGCACTAATTAAGAACGTATCCTTTTTCTTACACAGATGTAAGATGGTTTGAGAAACTCTTTGATTTGTGCAATTTTAAAATCTTCCGATGACCTTTCACAAAAACTGTGCACTAGCCAGGAAACATCGCTTTTATGTAAGTTTTTACCCAGTTTGTGACATAACGTTGTTTGCGTGCGAATTTTCTATAGGTAGGTGACCCCCGTATTAAAGCAATCGTCGAAAATTGTGACGTCCGGTCACAGACTACCGAACAAAGATACGAGAACAATTTAACTTAACTGGCGACATTGCAAGAGGTGAGCTTTTTTTAAATGTTTTTACGATTTTATTGAAACGATACATTGTTTCAGATCGAGAAAATTGATCATTTTGCAAGTCGAAATAAATATACCAGAAACTTTACGACCTACGTTAATGGATTCCGGTTGTCATATACGTCACGTCAGTTGCAGTAGAACGAAAATAGACTTGAAATATTATCTACAATTAGGAAGGCTGTAAAGAAAGGTACTACGTTTTAGAAATTGGAATAATGTTGGGAAGAAGTTGCAAAGAGGTAGGCAACCCAATATTCACGTCTTATTTCATCTCATATTTTTTTATGGTTTTAGGTTTTTTAACCCCCAGAACAGCAATGAATATGTTGAGAACGTGACAAGGAACACCCAAAACAAAGTTTCTTGAGGAATGTTGAAATTTTTCGCCCAAAAGTCGAAATATAGGTGCCAAAAACTTTACGACCTACGTTAAGTAAATTCCAATTTCAAATTCAAATTGAGTAGATATAGGGTGTCTTTAAACACTTTTAAAGTGCGTTATCTAGAATTGTAGTAGAATACAGTAGAGAGCCGATTATCCAGCTTTCATTTATCCGTGATTTGGATTATCCGTGCTGGTATGAAACGAAAGAAGTATTTTTTGACCGTTTTATTAATATCTCAAAGCTTTACAGATTAAGAAGATACATATATCTAAACAAGCCGATCCAGATAAAGGACTGTGTCGTGAAACGGAACTTCAACTTGGAATTTTCTACAATTAGGCCACTTAGAAAGCTTCCAAATATCTTTTAGAAGGAGATGTCGACAAATCAAAGTTACGCGACTAATTATACTATATAAAAGACGACTGGAAGAGCCCCTCGCACGAAAAACGGAGGACCAGCTGGACGGCGTGGCGAGCCGCGAAGCGGCGAGCGGAAAGTGTAGTTCGACGTGGAATTACGTTTTGTAACAAATAGACCTGAGCGATTTTCGAGTTGAGGCCCTGAAACGGGGCCCGTGACGATTTTGTGTGTTCGTGAGAAAGAGATGCCCGACGTGAATTTCGTCAAATCCATGGTGATTTTCGAAAAAAGTCAGAAAAATTCACAAAACGGTCACCGGTCGAGAAAATATTTTCGTTGCTGGTACCGGAAAAGTGCCAAAAAAGGCTCCGAAGGGGCTTAACTTGGATGTCTGAAAGGGCTACCAACTCCGAGGCGCCCTCCAGCACCCGGGGGGGCCCGCAGGGCCCTCCCGGGTGCGGCATGTGGAGAAGCAGCAAAGCTGCGAACCCCACATGCAACGTGGCACCCTCAAGCACCCGGGGAGGCCCGCAGGGCCTTCCCGGGTGCGGCATGTGGGGAAGCAGCGCAGCTGCGAACCCCACATGCAACGTGGCACTCTGAAGCACCCGGGGAGGCCCGCAGGGCCTCCCCGGGTGCGGTAAGTGGGGAAGCAGCGCAGCTGCGCACCCCACTTGCAACGTGGTACCCTCAAGCACCCGGGGAGGCCCGCAGGGCCTTCCCGGGTGCGGCATGTGGGGAAGCAGCGCAGCTGCGCACCCCACTTGCAACGTGGTACCGTCAAGCACCCGGGGAGGCCCGCAGGGCCTCCCCGGGTGCGGCATGTGGGGAAGCAGCGCAGCTGCGCACCCCACTTGCAACGTGGTACCGTCAAGCACCCGGGGAGGCCCGCAGGGCCTCCCCGGGTGCGGCATGTGGGGAAGCAGCGCAGCTGCGAACCCCACTTGCAACGTGGCACCCTCAAGCACCCGGGGAGGCCCGCAGGGCCTCCCCGGGTGCGGCATGTGGGGAAGCAGCGCAGCTGCAAACCCCACTTGCAACGTGGCACCCTCAAGCACCCGGGGAGGCCCGCAGGGCCTCCCCGGGTGCGGCATGTGGGGAAGCAGCGAAGCTGCGAACCCCACATGCAACGTGGCACCCTCAAGCACCCGGGGAGGCCCGCAGGGCCTCCCCGGGTGCGGCATGTGAGGAAGCAGCGAAGCTGCGAACCCCACTTGCAACGTGGCACCCTCAAGCACCCGGGGAGGCCCGCAGGGCCTTCCCGGGTGCGGCATGTGGGGAAGCAGCGCAGCTGCGCACCCCACTTGCAACGTGGTACCCTCATACACCCGGGGGCCCCTGCGGGTAAACGTCTCGGCGGATACTAGGGCGTAGCCCTAGTTCATGATATAAAATGAAACGAAAAATTGTAAAAAGACATAAAGCAAATAAAATTTTGTTGCAATTGATGCCAGAATAACAGTTTGACGTGTTTTTTTTCATTATTTTATCCGAAGTCATGTGTCATCAATGACAGTTTAGCAGTGTTGCCAAAGTTAGTTCTGTAAATTCTCTTTGTATCGGCGAATAGTTTCCTAGATAAGAGGTTTTATCCTTAGATTCAAAAATTTGTTATCATTTGTTGCTGAAAAGCAAGCGAACCGAGTAAAATAGCGCCGCATTCGAAAAATTTTATTTTAAATAAAATTACGCGCAATAAGAACTAAAATTCCCTAAGGTTGGCAACGCTGCAGGTTAGCCGGGATCCGAGAGATGGCGCGACGCGCGCAACGACAGAAAATTTCACAGCTGACGTATTTTGCGAATTGTTTTTTTTTTCACAGGGTCTGTCAATCAATTTTGGATAACAATAAAACGTTGGTTAAGCAATTTGTGATTATTTCAGGAAGAGCAGCGTACATTAGAGAGAAGACCACTTCGGTTTAAAATTAAATAAGTTTTAGTCCGGGAGAAAGAAAGAGAAAAAATAGGTACAAAAAAAGGCGGAAGGGAGAAGAAAAAAACTGAGAAACAAAGGCAGAAAAAAACAGATAGAAAGAGATGGGATAGAAAAAAAAATATTAAGAGGAGAAAAAAAAGAAGACATACAGATCGGGAGAAAGAAAGAAAGGGAGAGAAAGGGATAAAAAAAAAAACAAAGAAACAAAGGAAAAAAAAAGAGATGGAAAGAAATAAAGAGAAAAGCAATAAGAACTGTAAAAGAAAGAAAAGGAAAACAATGGAAGAAAAAGATAGGAAAAGCGAGAAAAAATTAGGGAAGCACACATCGAAAAAAAGTGTTAAAGAAAAAGAAAGAACAAGACAGAAAATGCGAGAAAGGGAGAGTAAAAGATGGAGACAGACAGTCCGGGAAAGAGAAAGAAAAAAATGGGTAAGAAAAATAAAAAAAGATGAAATGCAGAAAAAAAAAACTGAGAAACAAAGACCGAAAAGAAACAGAAAAAAATGGGAAAAAAAAAAAATAACAAAAGGAGAGAAAAAAGGAGACATACAGATCCGGAGAAAGAACGAAAGATAGAAAAAGCGAAGGGAAGAAAGAAAAAGTAAACTAGAGGAACAAAAGGGGGAAAATGAGATGGAGAAAGTTAAAAAGAAAGAAAATAAAAAACGTAAAAAATGGGAAAGAAAAGGGAAACAATGAAAGAAAAAAATAAAAAAAACGAAAAAGAATTGGAGAAACACACATGGCGAGTGAGAAGAATAGAAAAAAAGGGAGACAAAAAGCAAGAAAGAAAAAGTAGAAAAGGTTGACATACAGACCGGGAGAAAGAAAGAGAAAAAAATAGGTGCAAGAAAAAGGAAAAGAAAAGAAAGAAAAAAAATTAAAAATAAACACAGAAAAGAAAGAGATGGGAAAGAAAAAGAATATCAAGAGGAGAAAAAAAAGGAAACATACAGATTGGGAAAAAGAAAGAATGGGACAGAAAAAGAAAGGGATGAAGAAAAAAACAGAGAAACAAAAGAAAATAAAAAGAGATGGAAAGACATAATGAGAAAAAAAATAAGAACCGTAAAAAAGAGAAAAGAGAAAAAAACAAAGAAAAAAAAAATAAGAAAAGCGAAAAAAAACTAGGAAAACACAGCAAAACAAGAGAGACAAAAACATGGAGGCTCCAAGTGCCCCAAAAGTGGGGCCCCAAAAAAAATTTTTTTTTTTGCGGGCCTCTAAAATGCTTAGCTAAGAGCCCCGAAAGAGACAAAAACATGGAGGCTCTAGGTGCCCCAAGAAAAGGACCCCAAAAAAAATTTTTTTTGCGGGTCACGAAAATGCTTAGTTAAGAGTCCCGAAAGATACAAAAACATGGGGGTTCTAGGTGGCCCAAAAAGGGGGGGCCCAAAAAAAAAAATTTTTTTGCGGGCCCCGAAAATGCTTAGTTAAGAGCCCGGAAAGGAGCCAAAAACATGGGGGCTCCAGGTGCCCCAAAAAAGGGCTCCAAAAAAAATTTTTTTTTGCGGGTTCCAAAAATGTTTAGCTAAGAGCCCCGCAATAATTAAGAACATGAGGGCTCAAAATACCCCAAAAAGGAGGCCCAAAAAAAAATTTTTTTTTTGCGGCCCTCAAAAATGCTTAGCTAAGAGCCCCAAAAGAGACAAAAACATTATGGCTTCCTGTGTCCCAAAAAGTGGCTCCAAAAAAATTTGTTTTGCGGGCCCCGAAAATGCTTAGCTAAGAGCCCCGGAAGAAGCCAAAAATATGGGGGCTCCAGGAGCTCCAAAAAGAAGGCCCCAAAAAAAATTTTTTTTTGCGGGCCCCTAAAATGCTTAGCTAAGAGCTCCAAAAGAGACAAAAACATTATTGCTTCCTGTGCCCCAAAAAAGGGCTCCAAAAAAAAATTTTTTTTGCGGGCCCCAAAAATGCTTAGCTAAGAGCCCCGAGAGAGTCAAAAACATGTGGGCCCCAGGTGTCCCACAAAGGGGGCACTAAAAAAATTTTTTTTTCTGCGAGCCTTAATAGACGTAACGACAAGCCTGAAAGGAACCAAAAACATGGGGGCTTCAGGTGCCAAACGAAAAAAAAAGGCCCAAAAAAAATTTTTTGCGGGCCCCGAAAATGCTTAGCTGAGAGCCCCGAAAGACACAAAAAAAGAAATTTTGCAGGCCCCGAAGGGGCCCACCTAGATCCCCGAAGGGGCTACCGACTCCGACGCGCCCATAAGCACCCGGGGGGCCCGATAGGGCCCCCCCGGGGGCGGCATGTGGGGGAGCAGCGCAGCTGCGAACCCGACTTGCAACATGACCCCCATTCGGTCCCAAAACAAAGATGTCTAAAAAAGCCCAACAAACATTAGGGCCAAAAAATCATAAAATACCACCCCTTCTCCACCCAAAGCTCCCCTTCTCAAAAATAAAAACAAACACCGTTCAAAGATTACTTTCAATAACTTGAAACTTCTCTACTGACGCGACGGGCGCAGCCCTAGTTATACTATATAAAAGACGACTGGAAGAGCCCCTCGCACGAAAAACGAGGGACCAGCTGGGCGGCGTGGCGAGTCGCGAAGCGGCGAGCGGAAAGTGCAGTTCGACGTGGAATTACAAAAATTGTGCCATAGACCTGAGGGATTTTCGAGATGAGGCCCTGAAACGGGGCCCGTGACGATTTTGTGTGTTCGTGAGAAAGAGATGCCCGACGTGAGTTTCGTCAAATCCATGGTGATTTTCGAAAAAAGTCAGAAAAATTCACAAAACGGTCACCGGTCGAGAAAATATTTTCGTTGCTGGTACCGGAAAAGTGCCAAAAAAGGCCCCGAAGGGGCCTAACTTGGTTGTCCGAAGGGGCTACCGAGTCCGATGGTACCCTCGAGCACCCGGGGGGGCTTGCAGGGCCCTCCCGGGTGCGGCATATGTCAAAATGGCAAAATTTTTTTGTAGGCCCCGAAGGGGCCCAAACTGGATCCCCGAAGGGGCTACCGACTCCGAGGAGTCCTCAAGCACCCGGGGGGGCCCGCAGGGCCCTCCCGGGTGCGGCATGTGGGGAAGCAGCGAAGCTGCGAACCCCACATGCAACGTGGCACCCTGGGGCCCCAGGACGCTCCAAAACATGGGGGCCCAAAGAGGCTCCAAAACATGGGGGCCCCAGGGGGCTCCAAAACATGGGGCCCCAGGGGGGCCCAAAACATGGGGGCCCCAGAGGCTCAAAAACATGGGGGCCCCAGGGGGCTACAAAACATGGGGGCCCAGGCAGCTACAAAACATGGGGGCCCCAGGGGGCCCAAAACATGGGGGCCCCAGGGGCTCCAAAACATGGGGGCCCCAGGGGGCTACAAAACATGAGGCCCCAGGGGCCTCCAAAACATGGGAGCCCCAGGTGACTGCAAAACATGGGGGCCCCAGGGGGCTCCAAAACATGGGGGCCCAGGGGGCTCCAAAACATGGCGGCCCCAGGGGGCTCAAAAATATGGGGGCTTCAAGGGGTTCCAAAACATGGGAGGCCCGCAGGGCCTCCCCGGGTGCGGCATGTGGGGAAGCAGCGCAGCTGCGAACCCCACTTGCAACGTGGCACCCTCAAGCACCCGGGGAGGCCCGCAGGGCTTCCCCGGGTGCGGCATGTGGGGAAGCAGCGCAGCTGCGAACCCCACTTGCAACGTGGCACCCTCAAGCACCCGGGGAGGCCCGCAGGGCCTTCCCGGGTGCGGCAAGTGGGGAAGCAGCGCAGCTGCGAACCCCACTTGCAACGTGACCCTCAAGCACCCGGGGAGGCCCGTAGGGCCTCCCCGGGTGCGGCATGTGGGGAAGCAGCGCAGCTGCAAACCCCACTTGCAACGTGACACCCTCAAGCACCCGGGGAGGCCCGCAGGGCCTCCCCGGGTGCGGCATGTGGGGAAGCAGCGAAGCTGCGAACCCCACTTGCAACGTGGCACCCTCAAGCACCCGGAGAGGCCCGCAGGGCCTCCCCGGATGCGGCATGTGGGGAAGCAGCGCAGCTGCAAACCCCACTTGCAACGTGGCACCCTCAAGCACCCGGGGAGGCCCGCAGGGCCTTCCCGGGTGCGGCAAGTGGGGAAGCAGCGCAGCTGCAAACCCCACTTGCAACGTGACCCTCAAGCACCCGGGGAGGCCCGTAGGGCCTCCCCGGGTGCGGCATGTGGGGAAGCAGCGCAGCTGCAAACCCCACTTGCAACGTGGCACCCTCAAGCACCCGGGGAGGCTTGCAGGGCCTCCCCGGGTGCGGCATGTGGGGAAGCAGCGAAGCTGCGAACCCCACTTGCAACGTGGCACCCTCAAGCACCCGGAGAGGCCCGCAGGGCCTCCCCGGATGCGGCATGTGGGGAAGCAGCGCAGCTGCAAACCCCACTTGCAACGTGGCACCCTCAAGCACCCGGGGAGGCCCGCAGGGCCTCCCCGGGTGCGGCATGTGGGGAAGCAGCGCAGCTGCGAACCCCACTTGCAACGTGGTACCCTCAAGCACCCGGGGGCCCCTGCGGGTAAACGTCTCGGCGGATACTAGGGCGTAGCCCTAGTATACTATACTAAAATGCGGTTGGCTGGTCGCGTCGCACGAAATTTTGTTGACCAAGATTTGAAAAAATGAGGCGGCGAAGCCGCCGAATGAAAGTTTTTATCGACCGGGACGTAATTAAATTGTGCCAATGGGGGGGTGAGAGTTTTCGAAAGGGCCCCGTTTGGGGGCCGTGGTCGTTTTTGTGAATTTATTGGAGCGAGATGCGACATCGGAACGGCCGATCGATAATTACGTTACCTTGACTACGTTCAATAAAATCGACCATTTTCGAAAATGTCAAATTTTCGCGGTTGACAGTTGCGCGTTTCCCGTCCCGAAAGTCGGAAATTTTAACGCTAAAGTCGATAAATTTTAGTGAAAAAGTACCGTGTGACATTGAAAACTTACGCCCCCACCGGTTTGTCGTTCAATTGTGTGTGAATTACCCGTTTTTGGTCGAAAATGTCAACACTAAAATTTCCAGGTCGTGAGGCGGTCAAGAAAACGTCCATCTGGGAATATTTGAGCTAAAGTGCAACATGCGAGATGAAGAAAGTTCGTTCCGGTAGTGATTTGACGGCTTTGGGCCGTAAAGAGCCGAAAAATAAGGCCTTATTTAATTAAATTTTTCGTCCGGCCGTGCTTTCTTTATTAACGGAATGGGAATGAAATGCACGCTGAAAACCCTGATCAGGAACCGTGATATTGTACCCTTTTTATCCAGGTACGGTAATGGGGGGTGAGTTTTCCGATTTAAACCCTTTTGGGGGGCTAATTTCGTTTTTTTAAGAGTTTCACCGAGAGAGCTGTGAAACCTGAGTGACGGTCGATAATTTCGTTACCTACCATGACGACCCACAAACAGTTTTTTGTTGTCAAAAGTTTCATGCTTTCCGTCCGAAATGTTGCCTTTTCCCCGTAAAAATTAGTGAAAACGTGACGTGTAAGATGGAAAACTGACCCCCGAACGGTTTATTGTTGACATGTAAGTGAATTACGTGAAATTTGGTTGAAAATTATAGCACGCAAATTTGCAGGTTATGTTATGAAATTGTCCAGAGTGTGGCATCATTTTAGCCCCAGGGTACGATTGGAGACAAGAAACACCCGTGAAACACCCGTTCCGTAGTGATTTGTTGTTGTTTTGTGTCCTTTGAGCCAAATTTTGTACGGGGCCTTACTTTCAAGAAATTGAGTGTCCGATGGCAATTTTTCACGTGAGAAACGGCCCAGGACTGTCGTTTCTTTAACTGTGCAACTGTTTTTTTTTTGCCTGCCGTTTTAGGAGTTGAAAAATAAAAAAAAATTACAAAGAGGTAGGCATACATGTACCGAATTATCTACCTATACCTAAAACCTGACAATTTTTTAGGTTAATAGGGTTCAAAAAAGTGGTGCCGTCAAAGCCAGCATGAGAACGGAGGCTGTACACAACGGATTCCAACGATTTTCTTCGAAAATTGCAATTTTTTATTGTCAACTGTCAAAACCGTAAATTAAATTGAGGGCGGCCCGACGACGACTGACTACACCAAATTGCCCCCTTAAAACGGTTTAAATCCGTTTTGTGACGTTAAAAATGGACTTGGGAGTGTTGTGGAGTAACGTGAGTGATTTAAGTTAGATTTTGTCAAAAATTTAGTCCGTTGTTTCAGACAGTCAGTGACGAAAACAGACTAGAAGGAAGCTCTCAACGAGCACCTTTAACGATGAATGTCAGACCCCACTAATTACAAAAAGCACTTTCCAGATTTAAAGATGTGGAGGGTTACGCGGCAACCATCATTTTAGGTTGGTACCACGAGTAATACGTCCGGCGGAAAAGCGTTTGTTAGAATTACTAATTTGTATCTCCTATATTATAGAATAAACATTAAAAGTGGTGTAGGTGTTTTTAAGTGACCCTTTATTTATTGGAGTTTTTTGATAGTTTCTAACCGCAAAGTTTTTGCGTGCACGCGGATCGGTATTATCGGCATCTACCCCTCAATCGCGCGTTGTCAACAGTGTCAACTGTCACCCCGCCGTCAACTTAGCGCCAACATCATTGTTATTGATATTTACTATCGATCAACACCGCAAATTTTGTATTTATTCGTGTTGATCATGTGAAAAAGCCGTTACAGTTTTCCTACGACGGCCCCTACCGAGTCCTAGCCCGCAAAGGTAAATACTTCACGGTGAACGTGAAAGGGAAACCTCAAACTATCACCATAGATCCTTTAAAGCCAGCCACAGCCCCGCACTGAGGAACGCAGTCACCTTACACCCGACGCTTCACCTGCAAGTGATAGTGTGGATTTAAGGCACCCGAAGTCCAGAAATTGCAAACTGTGATTGACCAGAAAGGCCCCAAGTTCCCGTCGATCGAGTGAAATTTTTCGTGGAAAGTCTGATTCTATTATTCAACACCTGCATGGACGCATGGAAGCTTCACGTGTTTGGGACAGTTTTTGCCGACCAATGTAGGATTAGTTTTGCTTTTCGTTTTTCCAAATTAATTCTACGTCTTTTATAGGTCGGCCGACTTTACACAACATTCAACAGGAATGAAAAATTAAGACCATAACCACCCTTAAAGCAGCTGAATGTAGACCACTTCAAGAAAGTTGAAATTTTTCTGCAATTAGGCCATTTCGACTAAAGAAAGCTTCCAAATATCTTTTTACCGCTTCAATAGAAGGAGAAGTCGACAAGACAATATTACGAGACTAATTTATGATATAAAATGAAACGAAAAATTGTAAAAAGACATAAAGCAAATAAAATTTCGTTGCAATAACACAATAACAGTTTGACGTGTTTTTTTTTTTATTATTTCATCGAAAGTTATGGGTCATCATTGGCAGTTTAGCAGTGTTGCCAAAGTTAGTTCTGTAAATTCCCTTTGTGTCGGCGAATAGTTTCCTAGATAAAAGGTTTTATCCCTAGATTCAAAAATTTGTTATCATTTGTTGCTGAAAAGCAAGCGAACCGAGTAAAATAGCGCCGCATTCGAAAAATTTTATTTAAAATAAAATTACGCGCAATAAGAACTAAAATTCCCTAATGTTGGCAACACTGCAATTTCGTCAGACAGACAGTGTGGCAGGTTAGCCGGGACCCGAAAGATGGCGCGACGCGCGCAACGACAAAATTTCACAGCTGACGTATTTTGCGAATTGTTTTTCAATTTTGGATAACAATAAAACGTTAGTTAACCAATTTGTGATTATTTCAGCGAGAGCAGCGTACATTAGAGAGAAGACCACTTCGGTCTAAAAGTAATTAATTTTTACTCCGGGAGAAAGAAAAAGAAAAAAATAGGTACAAAAAAAAGGCGAAAGGGAGAAGAAAAAAAATGAGAAACAAAGGCAGAAAAAAACAGATAGAAAGAGATGGGAAAGAAAAAAGAATATTAAGAGGAACAAAAAAAGGAGATATACAGATCGGGAGAAAGAAAGAAAGGGAGAGAAAGAGAAAGGGGTAAAGAAAAAAAACAAAGAAACAAAAGAAGAAAAAAAAAAGAGATGGAAAGAGATAAAGAGAAAAGCAATAAGAACTGTAAAAGAAAGAAAAGAAAAACAATGGAAGAAAAAGATAGAAAAAGCGAGAAAAAATTAGGGAAGCACACATCGAAAAAAAGTGTTAAAAAAAAAGAAAGAACGACACAGAAAATGCAAGAAAGGGAGAGTAAAAGATGGAGACAGACAGTCCGGGAAAAAGAAAGAAAAAAATGGGTAAGAAAAATAAGAAAAGGAGAAATGCAGAAAAAAAAACTGAGAAACAAAGACCGAAAAGAAACAGACCAAAATGGGAAAAAAAAAAAATAACAAAAGGAGAGAAAAAAGGAGACATACAGATCCGGAGAAAGAACGAAAGATAGAAAAAGCGAGAGGGAGAAAGAAAAAGTAAACTAGAGGAACAAAAGGGGGAAAATGAGATGGAGAAAGTTAAAAAGAAAGAAAATAAAAAACGTAAAAAATGAGAAAGAGAAGGAAAACAATGAAAGAAAAAAATAAGAAAAACAAGAAAAAATTAGGGAAACACACATGGCGAGTGAGAAGAATAGAAAAAAAAAGAGACAAAAAGCAAGAAAGAAAAAGTAGAAAAGGGAGACATACAGACCGGGAGAAAGAAAGAGAAAAAAATAGGTGCAAGAAAAAGAAAAGGAAAAGAAAGAAAAAAAATTAAAAATAAACACAGAAAAGAAAGAGATGGGAAAGAAAAAAAATATCAAGAGGAGAAAAAAAAGGAGACATACAGATTGGGAAAAAGAAAGAATGGGAGAGAAAAAGAAAGGGGTGAAAAAAAACAGAGAAACAAAAGAAAAAAAAGAGATGGAAAGACAACGAGAAAAGAAATAAGAACCGTAAAAAAAAGAAAAGAGAAAAAAAACAATGAAAAAACTAGGAAAACAAAGCGAAACAAAAGAGACAAAAACATGGGGGCTCCAGGTGCCCCAAAAAATTTCTATTTTTTGCGGGCCCCGAAAATGCTTAGCTAAGAGCCCGAAAGAGTCAAAAAGGGGGAACTCAAGGTGCCCCAAAAATGGGGCCTCCCAAAAAAATATTTTTTTTGCATTCCCCGAAAATGCTTAGCTAAGAGTCTCGAAAAGACAAAAACGGGGGGCTCAAAGTGCCCCAACAAGGGCGCCCCAAAAAAATTTTTATTTTTTGCGGGCCTCGAAAATGCTTAGCTAAAAGTCCCGAAAGTGCCAAAAAGGGGGAACTTAAGGTGCCCCAAAAATGGGGCCCCCCAAAAAAATTTTTTTTTTGCATTCCCCGAAAATGCTTAGCTAAGAGTCTCGAAAAGACAAAAACGGGGGGCTCAAGGTGCCCCAAAAAAAAAATTTTTTTAGAGGCCCTAAAAATGCTTAGCTAAAGGTTCCGAAAAAGCCACAAAGGGGGGCTCAAGATGCTCCAAAAATATGGTCCCCACAAAAAATTTTTTTTTGCATTCCCCGAAAATGCTTAGCTGAAAGTCCCGAAAAGACAAAAACGGGGGGCTCAAGGTGCCTCAAAAATGGAGCCCCCAAAAAAAATTAGTTTTTGCAGGCCCCGAAGGGGCCCACCTAGATCCCCGCGAAAAGAAACAGAAAAAAATGGGAAAGAAAAAAAATTTACAAAATGAGAGATAAAAAGAAGACATACAGATCGGGAGAAAGAAAGAAAGAAAGGTAGAAAAAGCGAAAGGGAGGATGAAAAAGAATACCAGAGAAACAAAAGGGGTAAAAAAGAGATGGAGAAAGATAAAAGGAAAGGAAATAAAAAACGTAAGAAAAAGAAAACAATGAAAGAAAAAAGTAGGAAAAGCGACAGAAAATTAGAGAAACACACATAGCGAGAGAGAAAAATAGAAAAAAAAGGAGACAGAAAAGCCAAGAAAGGGAGAGTAAAAAAGGGAGACAAACAAACCGAGAGAAAAAAATGGAAAAAAATTGGTAAAAAAAAAGAACGAAGAAAAAAAATAAAAACAAAGACAGAAAAGATTGAGAAAAAGATGAAAAAGAAGAAAAATAACAAAAAAGGAGAAAAAAAAGGAGACATACAGACCGAGAGAGGGAAAGAGAGACGTAAGTATTAAAAAAATGAAAAAAATTTGAGAAAAAAGGGAGATAAGAAAAAAAAATTAAACAAAAAGGCAGAAAAGAAGAGAAAGAAAAGTTGAACAATAGAGAAACGAAGAGATAAAGATAGAAAAAGAAAGAGTTAAAGAAAAAAAATAGAAAATAAAAGGAAAACATGGCGACCCAAAAAACATAAGTACCAAAAAAACCATAATAACATGGTCCCCCCCATCAATAAAACATGGTGGTTTCTCTCCTAAGAAAAATATGCCCGCCGCAACAAAAGGAAAAAGAATTTTTTTTAAGGGTTTAGCTACGAGCCTTGAAGGAGGCAAAAACACGGGGGCTTTAGGTGCCCCAAAAAGGGTGCTTCAAAAAAATTTTTTTTTTAGCGAACCACGAAAGGACTTAGCTAAAAGCCCCGAAGAAGACAAAAACAGGGGGGCTCAAAATGCCCCAATAATGCCCCCCCCCAAAAAATTTTTTTTTTTGCATTCCCCGAAAATGCTTAGCTAAGAGTCCCGAAAAAGACAAAAAAGAGGGGCTCAAGGTGCCCCAAAAAAAAACCCCAAAAAAAAAAATTTTTTTTTGTAGGCCCCGAAGGGGCCCACCTAGATCCCCGAAGGGGCTACCGACTTCGAGGCGCCCTCAAGCACCCGGGGGGGCCCGATAGGGCCCCCCCGGGGGCGGCATGTGGGGAAGCAGCGCAGCTGCGAACCCCACTTGCAACATGACCTCCATTCGGTCCCAAGACAAAGATGTCTAAAAAAGCCCAAAAAACATTAAGGCCAAAAAAAAAAAAATTCTCCTCCCCCACCCAAAACTCCCCTTCTCAAAAATAAAAACAAACACCGTTCAAAGATCACTTTCAATAACTTGAAACTTCTCTACTGACGCGACGGGCGTAGCCCTAGTATACTATACTAAAATGCGGTTGGCCGGTCGGGTCGCACGAAATTTTGTTGACCAAGATTTGAAAAAATGAGGCGGCGAAGCCGCCGAATGAAAGTTTTTACCGACCGGGACGTAATTAAATTGTGCCAATGAGGGGGTGAGAATTTTCGGAAGGGCCCCGTTTGGGGGCCGTAGTCGTTTTTGTGAATTTATTAGAGCGAGATGCGACATCGGCACGGCCGATCGATAATTACGTTACCTTGACTACGTTCAATAAAATCGACCAGTTTCCAAAATGTCAAATTTTCGTGGTTGACATTTGCGCGTTTCCCGTCCCGAAAGTCGGAAATTTTAACGATAAAGGCGATACATTTTAGTGAAAAAGTACCGTGTGACATTGAAAACTTACGCCCCCGCCGGTTTGTCGTTCAATTGTGTGTGAATTACCCGTTTTCGGTTGAAAAAGTCAACACTGAAATTTCCAGGTCGTGAGGCGGTCAAGAAAACGTCAATCTGGGAATATTTGAGCTAAAGTGTAACGTGCGAGATAAAGAAAGTTCGTTCCGGTAGTGATTTGACGGCTTTGGGCCGTAAAGAGCCGAAAAATAAGGCCTTATTTAATTAAATTTTTCGTCCGGCCGTGCTTTCTTTATTAACGGAATGGGAATGAAATGCACGCTGAAAACCCTGATCAGGAACCGTGATATTGTACCCTTTTTATCCAGGTACGGTAATGGGGGGTGAGTTTTCCGATTTAAACCCTTTTGGGGGGCTAATTTCGTTTTTATAAGAGTTTCACCGAGAGAGCTGTGAAACCCGAGTGACGGTCGATAATTTCGTTACCTACCATGACGACCCACAAACAGTTTTTTGTTGTCAAAAGTTTCATGCTTCCCGTTCCGTAGTGATTTGTTGTTGTTTTGTGTCCTTTGAGCCAAATTTTGTACGGGGCCTTACTTTCAAGAAATTGAGTGTCCGATGGCAATTTTTCACGTGAGAAACGGCCCAGGACTGTCGTTTCTTTAACTGTGCAACTGTTTTTTTTTGCCTGCCGTTTTAGGAGTTGAAAAATAAAAAAAAATTACAAAGAGGTAGGCATACATGTACCGAATTATCTACCTATACCTAAAACCTGACAATTTTTTAGGTTAATAGGGTTCAAAAAAGTGGTGCCGTCAAAGCCAGCATGAGAACGGAGGCTGTACACAACGGATTCCAACGATTTTATTCGAAAATTGCAATTTTTTATTGTCAACTGTCAAAACCGTAAATTAAATTGAGGGCGGCCCGACGACGACTGACTACACCAAATTGCCCCCTTAAAACGGTTTAAATCCGTTTTGTGACGTTAAAAATGGACTTGGGAGTGTTGTGGAGTAACGTGAGTGATTTAAGTTAGATTTTGTCAAAAATTTAGTCCGTTGCTTCAGACAGTCAGTGACGAAAACAGACTAGAAGGAAGCTCTCAACGAGCACCTTTAACGATGAATGTCAGACCCCACTAATTACAAAAAGCACTTTCCAGATTTAAAGATGTGGAGGGTTACGCGGCAACCATCATTTTAGGTTGGTACCACGAGTAATACGTCCGGCGGAAAAGCGTTTGTTAGAATTACTAATTTGTATCTCCTATATTATAGAATAAACATTAAAAGTGGTGTAGGTGTTTTTAAGTGACCCTTTATTTATTGGAGTTTTTTGATAGTTTCTAACCGCAAAGTTTTTGCGTGCACGCGGATCGGTATTATCGGCATCTACCCCTCAATCGCGCGTTGTCAACAGTGTCAACTGTCACCCCGCCGTCAACTTAGCGCCAACATCATTGTTATTGATATTTACTATCGATCAACACCGCAAATTTTGTATTTATTCGTGTTGATCATGTGAAAAAGCCGTTACAGTTTTCCTACGACGGCCCCTACCGAGTCCTAGCCCGCAAAGGTAAATACTTCACGGTGAACGTGAAAGGGAAACCTCAAACTATCACCATAGATCCTTTAAAGCCAGCCACAGCCCCGCACTGAGGAACGCAGTCACCTTACACCCGACGCTTCACCTGCAAGTGATAGTGTGGATTTAAGGCACCCGAAGTCCAGAAATTGCAAACTGTGATTGACCAGAAAGGCCCCAAGTTCCCGTCGATCGAGTGAAATTTTTCGTGGAAAGTCTGATTCTATTATTCAACACCTGCATGGACGCATGGAAGCTTCACGTGTTTGGGACAGTTTTTGCCGACCTATGTAGGATTAGTTTTGCTTTTCGTTTTTCCAAATTAATTCTACGTCTTTTATAGGTCGGCCGACTTTACACAACATTCAACAGGAATGAAAAATTAAGACCATAACCACCCTTAAAGCAGCTGAATGTAGACCACTTCAAGAAAGTTGAAATTTTTCTGCAATTAGGCCATTTCGACTAAAGAAAGCTTCCAAATATCTTTTTACCGCTTCAATAGAAGGAGAAGTCGACAAGACAATATTACGAGACTAATTATACTATATAAAAGACGACTGGAAGAGCCCCTCGCACGAAAAACGGAGGACCAGCTGGACGGCGTGGCGAGCCGCGAAGCGGCGAGCGGAAAGTGCAGTTCGACGTGGAATTACGTTTTGTAACAAATAGACCTGAGCGATTTTCGAGTTGAGGCCCTGAAACGGGGCCCGTGACGATTTTGTGTGTTTGTGAGAAAGAGATGCCCGACGCGAGTTTCGTCGATTCCATGGTGATTTTCGAAAAAAGTCAGAAAAATTCACAAAACGGTCACCGGTCGAGAAAATATTTTCGTTGCTGGTACCGGAAAAGTGCCAAAAAAGGCCCCGAAGGGGCCTAACTTAAATGTCCGAAGGGGCTACCGACTCCGAGGCGCCCTCAAGCATCCGGGGGGGCCCGCAGGGCCCCCCCGGGTGCGGCATGTGGGGAAGCAGCGCAGCTGCAAACCCCACTTGCAACGTGGCACCCTCAAGCACCCGGGGAGGCCCGCAGGGCCTTCCCGGGTGCGGCATGTGGGGAAGCAGCGCAGCTGCAAACCCCACTTGCAACGTGGCACCCTCAAGCACCCGGGGAGGCCCGCAGGGCCTTCCCGGGTGCGGCATGTGGGGAAGCAGCGCAGCTGCGAACCCCACTTCCAACGTGACCCTCAAGCACCCGGGGAGGCCCGCAGGGCCTCCCCGGGTGCGGCATGTGGGGAAGCAGCGCAGCTGCGAACCCCACTTGCAACGTGGCACCCTCAAGCACCCGGGGAGGCCCTGCAGGGCCTCCCCGGGTGCGGCATGTGGGGAAGCAGCGCAGCTGCGAACCCCACTTGCAACGTGGCACCCTCAAGTACCCGGGGAGGCCCGCAGGGCCTTCCCGGGTGCGGCATGTGGGGAAGCAGCGAAGCTGCAAACCCCACATGCAACGTGGCACCCTCATACACCCGGGGGCCCCTGCGGGTAAACGTCTCGGCGGATACTAGGGCGTAGCCCTATTTATGATATAAAATGAAACGAAAAATTGTAAAAAGACATAAAGCAAATAAAATTTCGTTGCAATAACACAATAACAGTTTGACGTGTTTTTTTTTTTATTATTTCATCGAAAGTTATGGGTCATCATTGGCAGTTTAGCAGTGTTGCCAAAGTTAGTTCTGTAAATTCCCTTTGTGTCGGCGAATAGTTTCCTAGATAAAAGGTTTTATCCCTAGATTCAAAAATTTGTTATCATTTGTTGCTGAAAAGCAAGCGAACCGAGTAAAATAGCGCCGCATTCGAAAAATTTTATTTAAAATAAAATTACGCGCAATAAGAACTAAAATTCCCTAATGTTGGCAACACTGCAATTTCGTCAGACAGACAGTGTGGCAGGTTAGCCGGGACCCGAAAGATGGCGCGACGCGCGCAACGACAAAATTTCACAGCTGACGTATTTTGCGAATTGTTTTTCAATTTTGGATAACAATAAAACGTTAGTTAACCAATTTGTGATTATTTCAGCGAGAGCAGCGTACATTAGAGAGAAGACCACTTCGGTCTAAAAGTAATTAATTTTTACTCCGGGAGAAAGAAAAAGAAAAAAATAGGTACAAAAAAAAGGCGAAAGGGAGAAGAAAAAAAATGAGAAACAAAGGCAGAAAAAAACAGATAGAAAGAGATGGGAAAGAAAAAAGAATATTAAGAGGAACAAAAAAAGGAGATATACAGATCGGGTCAAAGAAAGAAAGGGAGAGAAAGAGAAAGGGGTTAGGAAAAAAAACAAAGAAACAAAAGAAGAAAAAAAAAGAGATGGAAAGAGATAAAGAGAAAAGCAATAAGAACTGTAAAAGAAAGAAAAGAAAAACAATGGAAGAAAAAGATAGAAAAAGCGAGAAAAAATTAGGGAAGCACACATCGAAAAAAAGTGTTAAAAAAAAAGAAAGAACGACACAGAAAATGCAAGAAAGGGAGAGTAAAAGATGGAGACAGACAGTCCGGGAAAAAGAAAGAAAAAAATGGGTAAGAAAAATAAGAAAAGGAGAAATGCAGAAAAAAAAACTGAGAAACAAAGACCGAAAAGAAACAGACCAAAATGGAAAAAAAAAAATAACAAAAGGAGAGAAAACAGGAGACATACAGATCCGGAGAAAGAACGAAAGATAGAAAAAGCGAGAGGGAGAAAGAAAAAGTAAACTAGAGGAACAAAAGGGGGAAAATGAGATGGAGAAAGTTAAAAAGAAAGAAAATAAAAAACGTAAAAAATGAGAAAGAGAAGGAAAACAATGAAAGAAAAAAATAAGAAAAACAAGAAAAAATTAGGGAAACACACATGGCGAGTGAGAAGAATAGAAAAAAAAGGAGACAAAAAGCAAGAAAGAAAAAGTAGAAAAGGGAGACATACAGACCGGGAGAAAGAAAGAGAAAAAAATAGGTGCAAGAAAAAGAAAAGGAAAAGAAAGAAAAAAAATTAAAAATAAACACAGAAAAGAAAGAGATGGGAAAGAAAAAAAATATCAAGAGGAGAAAAAAAAGGAGACATACAGATTGGGAAAAAGAAAGAATGGGAGAGAAAAAGAAAGGGGTGAAAAAAAACAGAGAAACAAAAGAAAAAAAAGAGATGGAAAGACAACGAGAAAAGAAATAAGAACCGTAAAAAAAAGAAAAGAGAAAAAAAACAAAGAAAAAACTAGGAAAACAAAGCGAAACAAAAGAGACAAAAACATGGGGGCTCCAGGTGCCCCAAAAAATTTCTATTTTTTGCGGGCCCCGAAAATGCTTAGCTAAGAGCCCGAAAGAGTCAAAAAGGGGGAACTCAACGTGCCCCAAAAATGGGGCCTCCCAAAAAAATATTTTTTTTGCATTCCCCGAAAATGCTTAGCTAAGAGTCTCGAAAAGACAAAAACGGGGGGCTCAAAGTGCCCCAACAAGGGCGCCCCAAAAAAATTTTTATTTTTTGCGGGCCTCGAAAATGCTTAGCTAAAAGTCCCGAAAGTGCCAAAAAGGGGGAACTTAAGGTGCCCCAAAAATGGGGCCCCCCAAAAAAATTTTTTTTTTGCATTCCCCGAAAATGCTTAGCTAAGAGTCTCGAAAAGACAAAAACGGGGGGCTCAAGGTGCCTCAAAAAAAAATTTTTTTTAGAGGCCCTGAAAAGGCTTAGCTAAAGGTTCCGAAAAAGCCACAAAGGGGGGCTCAAGATGCTCCAAAAATATGGTCCCCACAAAAAATTTTTTTTTTGCATTCCCCGAAAATGCTTAGCTGAAAGTCCCGAAAAGACAAAAACGGGGGGCTCAAGGTGCCTCAAAAATGGAGCCCCCAAAAAAAATTAATTTTTGCAGGCCCCGAAAGGGCCCACCTAGATCCCCGCGAAAAGAAACAGAAAAAAATGGGAAAGAAAAAAAATTTACAAAATGAGAGATAAAAGGAAGACATACAGATCGGGAGAAAGAAAGAAAGAAAGGTAGAAAAAGCGAAAGGGAGGATGAAAAAGAATACCAGAGAAACAAAAGGGGTAAAAAAGAGATGGAGAAAGATAAAAGAAAAGGAAATAAAAAACGTAAGAAAAAGAAAACAATGAAAGAAAAAAGTAGGAAAAGCGACAGAAAATTAGAGAAACACACATAGCGAGAGAGAAAAATAGAAAAAAAAGGAGACAGAAAAGCCAAGAAAGGGAGAGTAAAAAAGGGAGACAAACAAACCGAGAGAAAGAAATGGAAAAAAATTGGTAAAAAAAAAGAACGAAGAAAAAAAATAAAAACAAAGACAGAAAAGATTGAGAAAAAGATGAAAAAGAAGAAAAATAACAAAAAAGGAGAAAAAAAGGAGACATACAGACCGAGAGAGGGAAAGAGAGACGTAAGTATTAAAAAAATGAAAAAAATTTGAGAAAAAAGGGAGATAAGAAAAAAAAATTAAACAAAAAGGCAGAAAAGAAGAGAAAGAAAAGTTGAACAATAGAGAAACGAAGAGATAAAGATAGAAAAAGAAAGAGTTAAAGAAAAAAAATAGAAAATAAAAGGAAAACATGGCGACCCAAAAAACATAAGTACCAAAAAAACCATAATAACATGGTCTTCCCCATCAATAAAACATGGTGGTTTCTCTCCTAAGAAAAATATGCCCGCCGCAACAAAAGGAAAAAGAATTTTTTTAATAATAAATGCTTAGCTTAATAATGCTTAGCTAAAAGTCCCGAAAAAGCCAAAAAGGGGGGGCTCAAAATGCCCCAATAATGGCCCCCCCCAAAAAAATTTTTTTTTTGCATTCCCCGAAAATGCTTAGCTAAGAGTCCCGAAAAAGACAAAAAAGAGGGGCTCAAGGTGCCCCAAAAAAGGACCCCAAAAAAAAAATTTTTTTTTTGTAGGCCCCGAAGGGGCCCACCTAGATCCCCGAAGGGGCTACCGACTTCGAGGCGCCCTCAAGCACCCGGGGGGGCCCGATAGGGCCCCCCCGGGGGCGGCATGTGGGGAAGCAGCGCAGCTGCGAACCCCACTTGCAACATGACCTCCATTCGGTCCCAAGACAAAGATGTCTAAAAAAGCCCAAAAAACATTAAGGCCAAAAAAAAAAAATTTCTCCTCCCCCACCCAAAACTCCCCTTCTCAAAAATAAAAACAAACACCGTTCAAAGATTACTTTCAATAACTTGAAACTTCTCTACTGACGCGACGGGCGCAGCCCTAGTATACTATACTAAAATGCGGTTGGCTGGTCGCGTCGCACGAAATTTTGTTGACCAAGATTTGAAAAAATGAGGCGGCGAAGCCGCCGAATGAAAGTTTTTACCGACCGGGACGTAATTAAATTGTGCCAATGGGGGGGTGAGAGTTTTCGAAAGGGCCCCGTTTGGGGGCCGTGGTCGTTTTTGTGAATTTATTGGAGCGAGATGCGACATCGGAACGGCCGATCGATAATTACGTTACCTTGACTACGTTCAATAAAATCGACCATTTTCGAAAATGTCAAATTTTCGCGGTTGACAGTTGCGCGTTTCCCGTCCCGAAAGTCGGAAATTTTAACGCTAAAGTCGATAAATTTTAGTGAAAAAGTACCGTGTGACATTGAAAACTTACGCCCCCACCGGTTTGTCGTTTAATTGTGTGTGAATTACCCGTTTTTGGTTGAAAATGTCAACACTGAAATTTCCAGGTCGTAAGGCGGTCAAGAAAACGTCAATCTGGGAATATTTGAGCTAAAGTGCAACATGCGAGATGAAGAAAATTCGTTCCGGTAGTGATTTAATGGCTTTGGGCCGTAAACAGCCGAAAAATAAGGCCTTATTTAATTAAATTTTTCGTCCGGCCGTGCTTTCTTTATTAACGAAATGGGAATGAAATGCACGCTGAAAACCCTGATCAGGAACCGTGATATTGTACCCTTTTTATCCAGGTACGGTAATGGGGGGTGAGTTTTCCGATTTAAACCCTTTTGGGGGGCTAATTTCGTTTTTTTAAGAATTTCACCGAGAGAGCTGCGAAACCCGAGTGACGGTCGATAATTTCGTTACCTACCATGACGACCAACAAACAGTTTTTTGTTGTCAAAAGTTTCATGCTTTCCGTCCGAAATGTTGCCTTTTCCCCGTAAAAATTAGTGAAAACGTGACGTGTAAGATGGAAAACTGACTCCCGAACGGTTTATTGTTGACATGTAAGTGAATTACATGAAATTTGGTTGAAAATTATAGCACGCAAATTTGCAGGTTATGTTATGAAATTGTCCAGAGTGTGGCATCATTTTAGCCCCAGGGTACGATTGGAGACAAGAAACACCCGTGAAACACCCGTTCCGTAGTGATTTGTTGTTGTTTTGTGTCCTTTGAGCCAAATTTTGTACGGGGCCTTACTTTCAAGAAATTGAGTGTCCGATGGCAATTTTTCACGTGAGAAACGGCCCAGGACTGTCGTTTCTTTAACTGTGCAACTGTTTTTTTTTGCCTGCCGTTTTAGGAGTTGAAAAATAAAAAAAAATTACAAAGAGGTAGGCATACATGTACCGAATTATCTACCTATACCTAAAACCTGACAATTTTTTAGGTTAATAGGGTTCAAAAAAGTGGTGCCGTCAAAGCCAGCATGAGAACGGAGGCTGTACACAACGGATTCCAACGATTTTCTTCGAAAATTGCAATTTTTTATTGTCAACTGTCAAAACCGTAAATTAAATTGAGGGCGGCCCGACGACGACTGACTACACCAAATTGCCCCCTTAAAACGGTTTAAATCCGTTTTGTGACGTTAAAAATAGACTTGGGAGTGTTGTGGAGTAACGTGAGTGATTTAAGTTAGATTTTGTCAAAAATTTAGTCCGTTGTTTCAGACAGTCAGTGACGAAAACAGACTAGAAGGAAGCTCTCAACGAGCACCTTTAACGATGAATGTCAGACCCCACTAATTACAAAAAGCACTTTCCAGATTTAAAGATGTGGAGGGTTACGCGGCAACCATCATTTTAGGTTGGTACCACGAGTAATACGTCCGGCGGAAAAGCGTTTGTTAGAATTACTAATTTGTATCTCCTATATTATAGAATAAACATTAAAAGTGGTGTAGGTGTTTTTAAGTGACCCTTTATTTATTGGAGTTTTTTGATAGTTTCTAACCACAAAGTTTTTGCGTGCACGCGGATCGGTATTATCGGCATCTACCCCTCAATCGCGCGTTGTCAACAGTGTCAACTGTCACCCCGCCGTCAACTTAGCGCCAACATCATTGTTATTGATATTTACTATCGATCAACACCGCAAATTTTGTATTTATTCGTATTGATCATGTGAAAAAGCCGTTACAGTTTTCCTACGACGGCCCCTACCGAGTCCTAGCCCGCAAAGGTAAATACTTCACGGTGAACGTGAAAGGGAAACCTCAAATTATCACCATAGATCCTTTAAAGCCAGCCACAGCCCCGCACTGAGGAACGCAGTCACCTTACACCCGACGCTTCACCTGCAAGTGATAGTGTGGATTTAAGGCACTCGAAGTCCAGAAATTGCAAACTGTGATTGACCAGAAAGGCCCCAAGTTCCCGTCGATCGAGTGAAATTTTTCGTGGAAAGTCTGATTCTATTATTCAACACCTGCATGGACGCATGGAAGCTTCACGTGTTTGGGACAGTTTTTGCCGACCAATGTAGGATTAGTTTTGCTTTTCGTTTTTCCAAATTAATTCTACGTCTTTTATAGGTCGGCCGACTTTACACAACATTCAACAGGAATGAAAAATTAAGACCATAACCACCCTTAAAGCAGCTGAATGTAGACCACTTCAAGAAAGTTGAAATTTTTCTGCAATTAGGCCATTTCGACTAAAGAAAGCTTCCAAATATCTTTTTACCGCTTCAATAGAAGGAGAAGTCGACAAGACAATATTACGAGACTAATTTATGATATAAAATGAAACGAAAAATTGTAAAAAGACATAAAGCAAATAAAATTTCGTTGCAATAACACAATAACAGTTTGACGTGTTTTTTTTTTTATTATTTTATGGAAAGTTATGGGTCATCATTGGCAGTTTAGCAGTGTTGCCAAAGTTAGTTCTGTAAATTCCCTTTGTGTCGGCGAATAGTTTCCTAGATAAAAGGTTTTATCCCTAGATTCAAAAATTTGTTATCATTTGTTGCTGAAAAGCAAGCGAACCGAGTAAAATGGCGCCGCATTCAAAAAATTTTATTTAAAATAAAATTACGCGCAATAGGAACTAAAATTCCCTAAAGTTGGCAACGCTGCAATTGAGTCAGACAGACAGTGTGGCAGGTTAGCCGGGACCCGGGAGATGGCGCGACGCGCGCAACGACAGAAAATTTCACAGCTGACGTATTTTGCGAATTGTTTTTTTTTCCAGAAGGTCTGTTAATCAATTTTGGACAACAATAAAACGTTGGTTAACCAATTTGTGATTATTTCAGGGAGAGCAGCGTACATTAGAGAGAAGATCACTTCGGTTTAAAATTAATTAATTTTTAGTCCGGGAGAAAGAAAGAGAAAAAAATAGGTACAAAAAAAAGGCGAAAGGAAGAAGAAAAAAACTGAGAAACAAAGACAGAAAAAAACAGATAGAAAGAGATGGGAAAGAAAAAGGAATATTAAGAGGAGGAAAAAAAGGAGACATACAGATCGGGAGAAAGAAAGAAAGGGAGAGAAAGAGAAAGGGATAAAGAAAAAAAACAAAGAAACAAAAGAAGAAAAATAAGAGATGGAAAGGGATAAAGAGAAAAGCAATAAAAACTGTAAAAGAAAGAAAAGGAAAACAATGGAAGAAAAAGATAGGAAAAGCGAGATAAAATTAAGGAAACACACAGCAAACAAAAGAGAAAACGAGACAGAAAAAGCAAGAGAGGGAGAGTAAAAGATGGAGACAGACAGACCGGAAGTAACAAAGAAAAAAATAGATAGAAAAAATTGAAAAAGAGAAATGGAAAAGAAGAAAACTGAGAAAAAAAGAACGAAAAGAAACAGAAAAAAATGGGAAAGAAAAAAAATTTACAAAACGAGAAATAAAAAGAAGACATACAGATCGGGAGAAAGAAAGAAAGAAAGGTAGAAAAAGCGAAAGGGAGGATGAAAAAGAATACCAGAGAAACAAAAGGGGTAAATAAAAGATGGAGAAAGATAAAAGGAAAGGAAATAAAAAACGTAAGAAAAAGAAAACAATGAAAGAAAAAAGTAGGAAAAGCGACAGAAAATTAGAGAAACACACATAGCGAGAGAGAAAAATAGAAAAAAAAGGAGACAGAAAAGCCAAGAAAGGGAGAGTAAAAGAGGGAGACAAACAAACCGAGAGAAAGAAATGGAGAAAAATTGGTAAAAAAAAGAAAAAAAACGAAGAAAAAAAATAAAAACAAAGACAGAGAAGATTGAGAAAAAGATGAAAAAGAAGAAAAATAACAAAAAAGAAGAAAAAAAGAAGACATACAGACCGAGAGAGGGAAAGAGAGACGTAAGTATTAAAAAAATGAAAAAAATTTGAGAAAAAAGGGAGATAGGCAAAAAAAAAATTAAACAAAAAGGCAGAAAAGAAGAGAAAGAAAAGTGGAACAATAGAGAAACGAAGAGATAAAGATAGAAAAAGAAAGAGTTAAAGAAAAAAAATAGAAAATAAAAGGAAAACATGGCGACCCAAAAAACATAAGTACCAAAAAAACCATAATAACATGGTAAAAAAAAAACATGGCGGTTTCTCTCCTAAGAAAAATATGCCCGCCCCAGCAAAAGGAAAAAAAAATTTATTTTTAAGGGTTTAGCTACGAGCCTTGAAGGAGGCAAAAACACGGGGGCTTTAGGTGCCCCAAAAAGGGTGCTTCAAAAAAAATTTTTTTTTAGCGAACCACGAAAGGACTTAGCTAAAAGCCCCGAAGGAGACAAAAACAGGGGGGCTTTAGGTGCCCCCTAAAAAAAATTCTTAGCTAAAAGTCCCGAAAGAGCCAAAAAGGGGGGACTTAAAATGGCCCCCCAAAAAAATTTTTTTTTTGCATTCCCCGAAAATGCTTAGCTAAGAGTCCCGAAAAATACAAAAAAGAGGGGCTTAAGGTGCCCCAAAAAAAGGGCCCCAAAAAAAAAATTTTTTTGAAAGCCTTAAAAATGCTTAGCTAAAAGTCCCGAAAGAGCCAAAAAGGGGGGGCTCAAGGTGCCCGCCCCAAAAATAAAGCCCCCCAAAAAAAAAATTTTTTTTTGTAGGCCCCGAAGGGGCCCACCTAGATCCCCGAAGGGGCTACCGACTTCGAGGCGCCCTCAAGCACCCGGGGGGGCCCGATAGGGCCCCCCCGGGTGCGGCATGTGGGGAAGCAGCGAAGCTGCGAACCCCACTTGCAACATGACCCCCATTCGGTTCCAAGACAAAGATGTCTAAAAAAGCCCAACAAACATTCAGGCCAAAAAAAATCCCCCTCCCCCACCCAAAACTCCTCTTTTCCAAAATAAAAACAAACACCGTTCAAAGATTACTTTCAATAACTTGAAACTTCTCTACTGACGCGACGGGCGCAGCCCTAGTACTATATACTAACGAGCGGTTGGCCGTCTTCGTCGCACCGTCCGATAGGAACCGTTTTCGGCGCCGGCCGAAGGCCGGTGCCCAAAACGAAGGCGGCGAAGCCGCCTTTGTCCTATCTTCTCGAATGTAACGTAGAAATTTCGTCCTTCGGGACGTTTTTTGTTCGAAATCGGGAATTTTCAAAAATTTTTGCGAGAAAGCGACGCCAAATCGGACGTTTATCGAGTTTACGTTGCCGACAAACAAATTTAGCCACATTTTTTCCCGGATCGACTTTTTATTGGTCCGTCCGCTCGAATCCACTTCTTATTGGTCCGAAATCGAACTCGCTCGAGTCGACCCGATCGCCAACTCACGAGTTTTGACGTTTCTCGGCGGCTGTCATTTTGTTGTTCCGTCAAAAATTTTGTAAACAGTGGAAATTTCGGTCTTAAATCCGGGCTTAATTGTTAATTGGTGTCGTTCAAGTGAGTGTTGTAACGTTAAAAACGAACCAAGAATGGCGTGGAGTAAAGTGTGTTCGAATCGTGTTAGATTTTGTCAAAAATCCGGTGTCAAAATTTCCGACTCCACCAAATTGAGGTTAGAGCGTTTTAAAAGACACCCGAAGTCAGTGTTAGGTGCCGTCAAAGCCAGGGAGAAAGTGGGGAGACGGCACACCGCACACTGCAACTGTTTTTTTGCCAAACTGCAACTTTACTGGCAACCTATGCTGTCAACTGTCAAAACCACTAATTGAATTGACGGCGGTACGGCGACTAATTGCCCCTTAAAACTTATGGTGTTGGTGCAAGTGCGTTAATAAAAATGGACTAGAATTGTCTTGCAGTTACGTGTGTTTGAATTACGTTAGATTTTGGCAAAAATCGACTGCCCCACTTTCCGAGCAATGTTACGTTTTAAAAGTAGTGTCGTCAAAGCAACACCAGTGCTGTCACATGGCAAACGGCCCAGGACTGTCCTTTCTGTGACTGTGCAACTGCTTTTTCAAAATTGGAGTTTTAGAAATTTTGGATAAATAAAATAAAATTTTCAGAGGTAGGCAACACGCACGACATCCGTGAAGTTATCAACCGAACCCAGACGACAAATGACGTTTGTCGCCTGTCATTTTACAAACAAACCAAAATCGACTTTAAATCGGGACTTAATTGTTAGTTGGTGTCGTCAAAGTGAGTGTTGCAACGTTAAAAACGAACTAGAAGTGGTGTGGAGTGACGTTGTTGTGTTTAAGTCGAGTTAGATTTGGTCAAAAATTCAGTGTCAAAATTTTCGATTCCAAATTGAGGTTAGAGTGTTTTAAAAGACACCCAGAGTCAATTAGGGTTCAAAAAAGTGGTGCCGTCAAAGCCAGCATGAGAACGGAGACTGTCCACCACGGATTCCAACGATTTTCTTCGAAAATTGCAATTTTTTATTGTCAACTGTCAAAACCGTAAATTGAATTGACGGCCGTTTGACGACGAGACTAAAGTGCCCCCTAAAACGACCTAATTTTGTTGCGAGTGCGTGTTAAAAACGGCCAAGGACTGTCCTGGGGTAACGTGAATTTGAACAAGTTAGATTTTGTCAAAAATTCAGTGCCCCTCTTTCCGACATCAATTTTTTACGTTTTAAAAAGAAAACCGCCAACTGTGATTGACCAGACCAGAAAGGCCTCAAGTTCCCGTCGATCGAGTGAAATTTTTCGTGGCAAGTAAACTTTTTTATTTAATTAAAAAATTAATTTTGCTCTTCCTCCAGCTTTCTTCAATAATAACCAACTTCATGTCGGTTGGCAGGGTAGGGAACTATCATGATGAAAGTGGTTAGTCAACGAAAAAACCTAGAAAAATCCTAGAAAGTTTCAAAAGTATGAGCCCCCATTCGACTAATTGGCAATACGGAGGTCTCCTGGTGACTGAGCTACTGTGAAAATAAAAATTGGTGAATTTGGCGTTTTTTTTTGTTATCCAAAATAAAAAATTGAAATTTTAGGTTATGTTGGTCTTTCGGGTTTTAAACATTTGAGACTAACACGACTCACACGACAATGCACTAATTAAGAACGTATCCTTTTTCTTACACAGATGTAAGATGGTTTGAGAAACTCTTTGATTTGTGCAATTTTAAAATCTTCCGATGACCTTTCACAAAAACTGTGCACTAGCCAGGAAACATCGCTTTTATGTAAGTTTTTACCCAGTTTGTGACATAACGTTGTTTGCGTGCGAATTTTCTATAGGTAGGTGACCCCCGTATTAAAGCAATCGTCGAAAATTGTGACGTCCGGTCACAGACTACCGAACAAAGATACGAGAACAATTTAACTTAACTGGCGACATTGCAAGAGGTGAGCTTTTTTTAAATGTTTTTACGATTTTATTGAAACGATACATTGTTTCAGATCGAGAAAATTGATCATTTTGCAAGTCGAAATAAATATACCAGAAACTTTACGACCTACGTTAATGGATTCCGGTTGTCATATACGTCACGTCAGTTGCAGTAGAACGAAAATAGACTTGAAATATTATCTACAATTAGGAAGGCTGTAAAGAAAGGTACTACGTTTTAGAAATTGGAATAATGTTGGGAAGAAGTTGCAAAGAGGTAGGCAACCCAATATTCACGTCTTATTTCATCTCATATTTTTTTATGGTTTTAGGTTTTTTAACCCCCAGAACAGCAATGAATATGTTGAGAACGTGACAAGGAACACCCAAAACAAAGTTTCTTGAGGAATGTTGAAATTTTTCGCCCAAAAGTCGAAATATAGGTGCCAAAAACTTTACGACCTACGTTAAGTAAATTCCAATTTCAAATTCAAATTGAGTAGATATAGGGTGTCTTTAAACACTTTTAAAGTGCGTTATCTAGAATTGTAGTAGAATACAGTAGAGAGCCGATTATCCAGCTTTCATTTATCCGTGATTTGGATTATCCGTGCTGGTATGAAACGAAAGAAGTATTTTTTGACCGTTTTATTAATATCTCAAAGCTTTACAGATTAAGAAGATACATATATCTAAACAAGCCGATCCAGATAAAGGACTGTGTCGTGAAACGGAACTTCAACTTGGAATTTTCTACAATTAGGCCACTTAGAAAGCTTCCAAATATCTTTTAGAAGGAGATGTCGACAAATCAAAGTTACGCGACTAATTCATGATATAAAATGAAACGAAAAATTGTAAAAAGACATAAAGCAAATAAAATTTTGTTGCAATTGATGCCAGAATAACAGTTTGACGTGTTTTTTTTCATTATTTTATCCGAAGTCATGTGTCATCAATGACAGTTTAGCAGTGTTGCCAAAGTTAGTTCTGTAAATTCCCTTTGTATCGGCGAATAGTTTCCTAGATAAGAGGTTTTATCCTTAGATTCAAAAATTTGTTATCATTTGTTGCTGAAAAGCAAGCGAACCGAGTAAAATAGCGCCGCATTCGAAAAATTTTATTTTAAATAAAATTACGCGCAATAAGAACTAAAATTCCCTAAGGTTGGCAACGCTGCAGGTTAGCCGGGATCCGAGAGATGGCGCGACGCGCGCAACGACAGAAAATTTCACAGCTGACGTATTTTGCGAATTGTTTTTTTTTTCACAGGGTCTGTCAATCAATTTTGGATAACAATAAAACGTTGGTTAAGCAATTTGTGATTATTTCAGGAAGAGCAGCGTACATTAGAGAGAAGACCACTTCGGTTTAAAATTAAATAAGTTTTAGTCCGGGAGAAAGAAAGAGAAAAAATAGGTACAAAAAAAGGCGGAAGGGAGAAGAAAAAAACTGAGAAACAAAGGCAGAAAAAAACAGATAGAAAGAGATGGGATAGAAAAAAAAATATTAAGAGGAGAAAAAAAAGAAGACATACAGATCGGGAGAAAAAAAGAAAGGGAGAGAAAGAGAAAGGGATAAAGAAAAAAAAACAAAGAAACAAAGGAAAAAAAAAGAGATGGAAAGAAATAAAGAGAAAAGCAATAAGAACTGTAAAAGAAAGAAAAGGAAAACAATGGAAGAAAAAGATAGGAAAAGCGAGAAAAAATTAGGGAAGCACACATCGAAAAAAAGTGTTAAAGAAAAAGAAAGAACAAGACAGAAAATGCGAGAAAGGGAGAGTAAAAGATGGAGACAGACAGTCCGGGAAAGAGAAAGAAAAAAATGGGTAAGAAAAATAAGAAAAGAGGAAATGCAGAAAAAAAAAACTGAGAAACAAAGACCGAAAAGAAACAGAAAAAAATGGGAAAGAAAAAAAAATAACAAAAGGAGAGAAAAAAGGAGACATACAGATCCGGAGAAAGAACGAAAGATAGAAAAAGCGAAGGGAAGAAAGAAAAAGTAAACTAGAGGAACAAAAGGGGGAAAATGAGATGGAGAAAGTTAAAAAGAAAGAAAATAAAAAACGTAAAAAATGGGAAAGAAAAGGGAAACAATGAAAGAAAAAAATAAAAAAAACGAAAAAGAATTGGAGAAACACACATGGCGAGTGAGAAGAATAGAAAAAAAGGGAGACAAAAAGCAAGAAAGAAAAAGTAGAAAAGGTTGACATACAGACCGGGAGAAAGAAAGAGAAAAAAATAGGTGCAAGAAAAAGGAAAAGAAAAGAAAGAAAAAAAATTAAAAATAAACACAGAAAAGAAAGAGATGGGAAAGAAAAAGAATATCAAGAGGAGAAAAAAAAGGAAACATACAGATTGGGAAAAAGAAAGAATGGGACAGAAAAAGAAAGGGATGAAGAAAAAAACAGAGAAACAAAAGAAAATAAAAAGAGATGGAAAGACATAATGAAAAAAAAAATAAGAACCGTAAAAAAGACAAAAGAGAAAAAAACATAAAAAAAAAAAATAAGAAAAGCGAAAAAAAACTAGGAAAACACAGCAAAACAAGAGAGACAAAAACATGGAGGCTCCAGGTGCCCCAAAAGTGGGGCTCCAAAAAAAATTTTTTTTTTTGCGGGCCTTTAAAATGCTTAGCTAAGAGCCCCGAAAGAGACAAAAACATGGAGGCTCTAGGTGCCCCAAGAAAAGGACCCCAAAAAAAATTTTTTTTGCGGGTCACGAAAATGCTTAGTTAAGAGTCCCGAAAGATACAAAAACATGGGGGCTCTAGGTGGCCCAAAAAGGGGGGCCCAAAAAAAAAAATTTTTTTGCGGGCCCCGAAAATGCTTAGTTAAGAGCCCGGAAAGGAGCCAAAAACATGGGGGCTCCAGGTGCCCCAAAAAAAGGCTCCAAAAAAATTTTTTTTTTGCGGGTTCCAAAAATGTTTAGCTAAGAGCCCCGCAATAATTAAAAACATGAGGGCTCAAAATACCCCAAAAAGGAGGCCCCAAAAAAAATTTTTTTTTGCGGCCCTCAAAAATGCTTAGCTAAGAGCCCCAAAAGAGACAAAAACATTATGGCTTCCTGTGCCCCAAAAAGGGGCTCCAAAAAAATTTGTTTTGCGGGCCCCGAAAATGCTTAGCTAAGAGCCCCGGAAGAAGCCAAAAATATGGGGGCTCCAGGAGCTCCAATAAGAAAGCCCCAAAAAAAATTTTTTTTTGCGGGCCCCTAAAATGCTTAGCTAAGAGCTCCAAAAGAGACAAAAACATTATTGCTTCCTGTGCCCCAAAAAAGGGCTCCAAAAAAAAATTTTTTTTGCGAGCCCCAAAAATGCTTAGCTAAGAGCCCCGAGAGAGTCAAAAACATGTGGGCCCCAGGTGTCCCACAAAGGGGGCACTAAAAAAATTTTTTTTTCTGCGAGCCTTAATAGACGTAACGACAAGCCTGAAAAAAACCAAAAACATGGGGGCTTCAGGTGCCAAACGAAAAAAAAGGGCCCAAAAAAAATTTTTTGCGGGCCCCGAAAATGCTTAGCTGAGAGCCCCGAAAGACACAAAAAAAGAAATTTTGCAGGCCCCGAAGGGGCCCACCTAGATCCCCGAAGGGGCTACCGACTCCGACGCGCCCATAAGCACCCGGGGGGCCCGATAGGGCCCCCCCGGGGGCGGCATGTGGGGGAGCAGCGCAGCTGCGAACCCGACTTGCAACATGACCCCCATTCGGTCCCAAGACAAAGATGTCTAAAAAAGCCCAACAAACATTAGGGCCAAAAAATCATAAAATACCACCCCTTCCCCACCCAAAGCTCCCCTTCTCAAAAATAAAAACAAACACCGTTCAAAGATTACTTTCAATAACTTGAAACTTCTCTACTGACGCGACGGGCGCAGCCCTAGTAACATATACTAAAACGTGATTTAGCCTCTTGCTCGCACCGTCCGATAGGAACCGCTTTCGTCGCCGGCCGAAGGCTGGTCCACGAAACGAAGGCGGCGAAGCCGCTTTTGTCCCTTTTTCTTCGATAGAACGTAGAGATTTCGTCCTTCGGGACCCTTTTTGTTCAAAGTCGGGAATTTTGAAAATTTTTTGCCAGAAGATGACGCCAAATCTGACGTTTACCGAATTTACGTTGCCGACAAACGTATTTGGCCACATTTTTTCCCGGATCGACTTTTTATTGGTCCGTCCGCTCGAATCCACTTCTTATTGGTCCGAAATCGAACTCGCTCGAGTCGACCCGATTGCCAACTCACGAGTTTTGACGTTTCTCGGCGGCTGTCATTTTGTTGTTCCGTCAAAAATTTTGTAAACAGTGGAAATTTCGGTCTTAAATCCGGGCTTAATTGTTAATTGGTGTCGTTCAAGTGAGTGTTGTAACGTTAAAAACGAACCAAGAATGGCGTGGAGTGAAGTGTGTTCGAATCGTGTTAGATTTTGTCAAAAATCCGGTGTCAAAATTTCCGACTCCACCAAATTGAGGTTAGAGCGTTTTAAAAGACACCCGAAGTCAGTGTTAGGTGCCGTCAAAGCCAGGGAGAAAGTGGGGAGACGGCACACCGCACACTGCAACTGTTTTTTTGCCAAACTGCAACTTTACTGGCAACCTATGCTGTCAACTGTCAAAACCACTAATTGAATTGACGGCGGTACGGCGACTAATTGCCCCTTAAAACTTATGGTGTTGGTGCAAGTGCGTTAATAAAAATGGACTAGAATTGTCTTGCAGTTACGTGTGTTTGAATTACGTTAGATTTTGGCAAAAATCGACTGCCCCAATTTCCGAGCAATGTTACGTTTTAAAAGTAGTGTCGTCAAAGCAACACCAGTGCTGTCACATGACAAACGGTCCAGGACTGTCCTTTCTGTGACTGTGCAACTGCTTTTTCAAAATTGGAATTTTAGAAATTTTGGAAAAATTAAATAAAATTTCAAAGGTAGGCAACACGCACGACATCCGTGAAGCATCAACCGAACCGACGACAAATGACGTTTGTCACCTGTCATTTTACAAACAAACCAAAATCGACTTTAAATCGGGACTTAATTGTTAGTTGGTGTCGTCAAAGTGAGTGTTGCAACGTTAAAAACGAACTAGAAGTGGTGTGGAGTGACGTTGTTGTGTTTAAGTCGAGTTAGATTTGGTCAAAAATTCAGTGTCAAAATTTTCGATTCCAAATTGAGGTTAGAGTGTTTTAAAAGACACCCAGAGTCAATTAGGGTTCAAAAAAGTGGTGCCGTCAAAGCCAGCATGAGAACGGAGACTGTCCACCACGGATTCCAACGATTTTCTTCGAAAATTGCAATTTTTTATTGTCAACTGTCAAAACCGTAAATTGAATTGACGGCCGTTTGACGACGAGACTAAAGTGCCCCCTAAAACGACCTAATTTTGGTGCGAGTGCGTGTTAAAAACGGCCAAGGACTGTCCTGGGGTAACGTGAATTTGAACAAGTTAGATTTTGTCAAAAATTCAGTGCCCCTCTTTCCGACATCAATTTTTTACGTTTTAAAAAGAAAACCGCCAACTGTGATTGACCAGACCAGAAAGGCCTCAAGTTCCCGTCGATCGAGTGAAATTTTTCGTGGCAAGTAAACTTTTTTATTTAATTAAAAAATTAATTTTGCTCTTCCTCCAGCTTTCTTCAATAATAACCAACTTCATGTCGGTTGGCAGGGTAGGGAACTATCATGATGAAAGTGGTTAGTCAACGAAAAAACCTAGAAAAATCCTAGAAAGTTTCAAAAGTATGAGCCCCCATTCGACTAATTGGCAATACGGAGGTCTCCTGGTGACTGAGCTACTGTGAAAATAAAAATTGGTGAATTTGGCGTTTTTTTTGTTATCCAAAATAAAAAATTGAAATTTTAGGTTATGTTGGTCTTTCGGGTTTTAAACATTTGAGACTAACACGACTCACACGACAATGCACTAATTAAGAACGTATCCTTTTTCTTACACAGATGTAAGATGGTTTGAGAAACTCTTTGATTTGTGCAATTTTAAAATCTTCCGATGACCTTTCACAAAAACTGTGCACTAGCCAGGAAACATCGCTTTTATGTAAGTTTTTACCCAGTTTGTGACATAACGTTGTTTGCGTGCGAATTTTCTATAGGTAGGTGACCCCCGTATTAAAGCAATCGTCGAAAATTGTGACGTCCGGTCACAGACTACCGAACAAAGATACGAGAACAATTTAACTTAACTGGCGACATTGCAAGAGGTGAGCTTTTTTTAAATGTTTTTACGATTTTATTGAAACGATACATTGTTTCAGATCGAGAAAATTGATCATTTTGCAAGTCGAAATAAATATACCAGAAACTTTACGACCTACGTTAATGGATTCCGGTTGTCATATACGTCACGTCAGTTGCAGTAGAACGAAAATAGACTTGAAATATTATCTACAATTAGGAAGGCTGTAAAGAAAGGTACTACGTTTTAGAAATTGGAATAATGTTGGGAAGAAGTTGCAAAGAGGTAGGCAACCCAATATTCACGTCTTATTTCATCTCATATTTTTTTATGGTTTTAGGTTTTTTAACCCCCAGAACAGCAATGAATATGTTGAGAACGTGACAAGGAACACCCAAAACAAAGTTTCTTGAGGAATGTTGAAATTTTTCGCCCAAAAGTCGAAATATAGGTGCCAAAAACTTTACGACCTACGTTAAGTAAATTCCAATTTCAAATTCAAATTGAGTAGATATAGGGTGTAAGTAAATTCCAATTTCAAATTCAAATTGAGTAGATATAGGGTGTCTTTAAACACTTTTAAAGTGCGTTATCTAGAATTGTAGTAGAATACAGTAGAGAGCCGATTATCCAGCTCTCATTTATCCGTGATTTGGATTATCCGTGCTGGTATGAAACGAAAGAAGTATTTTTTGACCGTTTTATTAATATCTCAAAGCTTTACAGATTAAGAAGATACATATATCTAAACAAGCCGATCCAGATAAAGGACTGTGTCGTGAAACGGAACTTCAACTTGGAATTTTCTACAATTAGGCCACTTAGAAAGCTTCCAAATATCTTTTAGAAGGAGATGTCGACAAATCAAAGTTACGCGACTAATTCATGATATAAAATGAAACGAAAAATTGTAAAAAGACATAAAGCAAATAAAATTTTGTTGCAATTGATGCCAGAATAACAGTTTGACGTGTTTTTTTTCATTATTTTATCCGAAGTCATGTGTCATCAATGACAGTTTAGCAGTGTTGCCAAAGTTAGTTCTGTAAATTCCCTTTGTATCGGCGAATAGTTTCCTAGATAAGAGGTTTTATCCTTAGATTCAAAAATTTGTTATCATTTGTTGCTGAAAAGCAAGCGAACCGAGTAAAATAGCGCCGCATTCGAAAAATTTTATTTTAAATAAAATTACGCGCAATAAGAACTAAAATTCCCTAAGGTTGGCAACGCTGCAGGTTAGCCGGGATCCGAGAGATGGCGCGACGCGCGCAACGACAGAAAATTTCACAGCTGACGTATTTTGCGAATTGTTTTTTTTTTCACAGGGTCTGTCAATCAATTTTGGATAACAATAAAACGTTGGTTAAGCAATTTGTGATTATTTCAGGAAGAGCAGCGTACATTAGAGAGAAGACCACTTCGGTTTAAAATTAAATAAGTCTTAGTCCGGGAGAAAGAAAGAGAAAAAATAGGTACAAAAAAAGGCGGAAGGGAGAAGAAAAAAACTGAGAAACAAAGGCAGAAAAAAACAGATAGAAAGAGATGGGATAGAAAAAAAAATATTAAGAGGAGAAAAAAAAGAAGACATACAGATCGGGAGAAAGAAAGAAAGGGAGAGAAAGAGAAAGGGATAAAGAAAAAAAAACAAAGAAACAAAGGAAAAAAAAAGAGATGGAAAGAAATAAAGAGAAAAGCAATAAGAACTGTAAAAGAAAGAAAAGGAAAACAATGGAAGAAAAAGATAGGAAAAGCGAGAAAAAATTAGGGAAGCACACATCGAAAAAAAGTGTTAAAGAAAAAGAAAGAACAAGACAGAAAATGCGAGAAAGGGAGAGTAAAAGATGGAGACAGACAGTCCGGGAAAGAGAAAGAAAAAAATGGGTAAGAAAAATTAGAAAAGATGAAATGCAGAAAAAAAAAACTGAGAAACAAAGACCGAAAAGAAACAGAAAAAAATGGAAAAGAAAAAAAAATAACAAAAGGAGAGAAAAAAGGAGACATACAGATCCGGAGAAAGAACGAAAGATAGAAAAAGCGAAGGGAAGAAAGAAAAAGTAAACTAGAGGAACAAAAGGGGGAAAATGAGATGGAAAAAGTTAAAAAGAAAGAAAATAAAAAACGTAAAAAATGGGAAAGAAAAGGGAAACAATGAAAGAAAAAAATAAAAAAAACGAAAAAGAATTGGAGAAACACACATGGCGAGTGAGAAGAATAGAAAAAAAGGGAGACAAAAAGCAAGAAAGAAAAAGTAGAAAAGGTTGACATACAGACCGGGAGAAAGAAAGAGAAAAAAATAGGTGCAAGAAAAAGGAAAAGAAAAGAAAGAAAAAAAATTAAAAATAAACACAGAAAAGAAAGAGATGGGAAAGAAAAAGAATATCAAGAGGAGAAAAAAAAGGAAACATACAGATTGGGAAAAAGAAAGAATGGGACAAAAAAAGAAAGGGATGAAGAAAAAAACAGAGAAACAAAAGAAAATAAAAAGAGATGGAAAGACATAATGAGAAAAAAAATAAGAACCGTAAAAAAGAGAAAAGAGAAAAAAACAAAGAAAAAAAAAATAAGAAAAGCGAAAAAAAACTAGGAAAACACAGCAAAACAAGAGAGACAAAAACATGGAGGCTCCAGGTGCCCCAAAAGTGGGGCCCCAAAAAAAATTTTTTTTTTGCGGGCCTCTAAAATGCTTAGCTAAGAGCCCCGAAAGAGACAAAAACATGGAGGCTCTAGGTGCCCCAAGAAAAGGACCCTAAAAAAAATTTTTTTTGCGGGTCACGAAAATGCTTAGTTAAGAGTCCCGAAAGATACAAAAACATGGGGGTTCTAGGTGGCCCAAAAAGGGGGGGCCCAAAAAAAAAAATTTTTTGCGGACCCCGAAAATGCTTAGTTAAGAGTCCGGAAAGGAGCCAAAAACATGGGGGCTCCAGGTGCCCCAAAAAAAGGCTCCAAAAAAAATTTTTTTTTGCGGGTTCCAAAAATGTTTAGCTAAGAGCCCCGCAATAGTTAAGAACATGAGGGCTCAAAATACCCCAAAAAAGAGGCCCCAAAAAAAATTTTTTTTTGCGGCCCTCAAAAATGCTTAGCTAAGAGCCCCAAAAGAGACAAAAACATTATGGCTTTCTGTGCCCCAAAAAGGGGCTCCAAAAAAATTTGTTTTGCGGGCCCCGAAAATGCTTAGCTAAGAGCCCCGGAAGAAGCCAAAAATATGGGGGCTCCAGGAGCTCCAAAAAGAAGGCCCCAAAAAAATTTTTTTTTTGCGGGCCCCTAAAATGCTTAGCTAAGAGCTCCAAAAGAGACAAAAACATTATTGCTTCCTGTGCCCCAAAAAAGGGCTCCAAAAAAAAATTTTTTTTGCGGGCCCCAAAAATGCTTAGCTAAGAGCCCCGAGAGAGTCAAAAACATGTGGGCCCCAGGTGTCCCACAAAGGGGGCACTAAAAAAATTTTTTTTTCTGCGAGCCTTAATAGACGTAACGACAAGCCTGAAAGGAACCAAAAACATGGGGGCTTCAGGTGCCAAACGAAAAAAAAGGGCCCAAAAAAAATTTTTTGCGGGCCCCGAAAATGCTTAGCTGAGAGCCCCGAAAGACACAAAAAAAGAAATTTTGCAGGCCCCGAAGGGGCCCACCTAGATCCCCGAAGGGGCTACCGACTCCGACGCGCCCATAAGCACCCGGGGGGCCCGATAGGGCCCCCCCGGGGGCGGCATGTGGGGGAGCAGCGCAGCTGCGAACCCGACTTGCAACATGACCCCCATTCGGTCCCAAGACAAAGATGTCTAAAAAAGCCCAACAAACATTAGGGCCAAAAAATCATAAAATACCACCCCTTCCCCACCCAAAGCTCCCCTTCTCAAAAATAAAAACAAACACCGTTCAAAGATTACTTTCAATAACTTGAAACTTCTCTACTGACGCGACGGGCGCAGCCCTAGTTAACATATACTAAAACGTGATTTAGCCTCTTGCTCGCACCGTCCGATAGGAACCGCTTTCGTCGCCGGCCGAAGGCCGGTCCACGAAACGAAGGCGGCGAAGCCGCCTTTGTCCCTTTTTCTTCGATAGAACGTAGAGATTTCGTCCTTCGGGACCCTTTTTGTTCAAAGTCGGGAATTTTGAAAATTTTTTGCCAGAAGATGACGCCAAATCTGACGTTTACCGAATTTACGTTGCCGACAAACGTATTTGGCCACATTTTTTCCCGGATCGACTTTTTATTGGTCCGTCCGCTCGCATCCACTTCTTATTGGTCCGGAATCGAACTCGGTCGACCCGACCCGATCGCCAACTCACCGTTTGACGTTTCTGGGCGGCTGTCATTTTGTTGTTCCGTCAAAAATTTTGTAAACAGTGGAAATTTCGGTCTTAAATCCGGGCTTAATTGTTAATTGGTGTCGTTCAAGTGAGTATTGTAACGTTAAAAACGAACCAAGAATGGCGTGGAGTGAAGTGTGTTCGAATCGTGTTAGATTTTGTCAAAAATCCGGTGTCAAAATTTCCGACTCCACCAAATTGAGGTTAGAGCGTTTTAAAAGACACCCGAAGTCAGTGTTAGGTGCCGTCAAAGCCAGGGAGAAAGTGGGGAGACGGCACACCGCACACTGCAACTGTTTTTTTGCCAAACTGCAACTTTACTGGCAACCTATGCTGTCAACTGTCAAAACCACTAATTGAATTGACGGCGGTACGGCGACTAATTGCCCCTTAAAACTTATGGTGTTGGTGCAAGTGCGTTAATAAAAATGGACTAGAATTGTCTTGCAGTTACGTGTGTTTGAATTACGTTAGATTTTGGCAAAAATCGACTGCCCCACTTTCCGAGCAATGTTACGTTTTAAAAGTAGTGTCGTCAAAGCAACACCAGTGCTGTCACATGACAAACGGTCCAGGACTGTCCTTTCTGTGACTGTGCAACTGCTTTTTCAAAATTGGAATTTTAGAAATTTTGGAAAAATAAAATAAAATTTCAGATGTAGGCAACACGCACGACATCCGTGAAGTTATCAACCGAGCCCAGACGACAAATGACGTTTGTCGCCTGTCATTTTACAAACAAACCAAAATCGACTTTAAATCGGGACTTAATTGTTAGTTGGTGTCGTCAAAGTGAGTGTTGCAACGTTAAAAACGAACTAGAAGTGGTGTGGAGTGACGTTGTTGTGTTTAAGTCGAGTTAGATTTGGTCAAAAATTTAGTGTCAAAATTTTCGATTCCAAATTGAGGTTAGAGTGTTTTAAAAGACACCCAGAGTCAATTAGGGTTCAAAAAAGTGGTGCCGTCAAAGCCAGCATGAGAACGGAGACTGTCCACCACGGATTCCAACGATTTTCTTCGAAAATTGCAATTTTTTATTGTCAACTGTCAAAACCGTAAATTGAATTGACGGCCGTTTGACGACGAGACTAAAGTGCCCCCTAAAACGACCTAATTTTGGTGCGAGTGCGTGTTAAAAACGGCCAAGGACTGTCCTGGGGTAACGTGAATTTGAACAAGTTAGATTTTGTCAAAAATTCAGTGCCCCTCTTTCCGACATCAATTTTTTACGTTTTAAAAAGAAAACCGCCAACTGTGATTGACCAGACCAGAAAGGCCTTAAGTTCCCGTCGATCGAGTGAAATTTTTCGTGGCAAGTAAACTTTTTTATTTAATTAAAAAATTAATTTTGCTCTTCCTCCAGCTTTCTTCAATAATAACCAACTTCATGTCGGTTGGCAGGGTAGGGAACTATCATGATGAAAGTGGTTAGTCAACGAAAAAACCTAGAAAAATCCTAGAAAGTTTCAAAAGTATGAGCCCCCATTCGACTAATTGGCAATACGGAGGTCTCCTGGTGACTGAGCTACTGTGAAAATAAAAATTGGTGAATTTGGCGTTTTTTTTTGTTATCCAAAATAAAAAATTGAAATTTTAGGTTATGTTGGTCTTTCGGGTTTTAAACATTTGAGACTAACACGACTCACACGACAATGCACTAATTAAGAACGTATCCTTTTTCTTACACAGATGTAAGATGGTTTGAGAAACTCTTTGATTTGTGCAATTTTAAAATCTTCCGATGACCTTTCACAAAAACTGTGCACTAGCCAGGAAACATCGCTTTTATGTAAGTTTTTACCCAGTTTGTGACATAACGTTGTTTGCGTGCGAATTTTCTATAGGTAGGTGACCCCCGTATTAAAGCAATCGTCGAAAATTGTGACGTCCGGTCACAGACTACCGAACAAAGATACGAGAACAATTTAACTTAACTGGCGACATTGCAAGAGGTGAGCTTTTTTTAAATGTTTTTACGATTTTATTGAAACGATACATTGTTTCAGATCGAGAAAATTGATCATTTTGCAAGTCGAAATAAATATACCAGAAACTTTACGACCTACGTTAATGGATTCCGGTTGTCATATACGTCACGTCAGTTGCAGTAGAACGAAAATAGACTTGAAATATTATCTACAATTAGGAAGGCTGTAAAGAAAGGTACTACGTTTTAGAAATTGGAATAATGTTGGGAAGAAGTTGCAAAGAGGTAGGCAACCCAATATTCACGTCTTATTTCATCTTATATTTTTTTATGGTTTTAGGTTTTTTAACCCCCAGAACAGCAATGAATATGTTGAGAACGTGACAAGGAACACCCAAAACAAAGTTTCTTGAGGAATGTTGAAATTTTTCGCCCAAAAGTCGAAATATAGGTGCCAAAAACTTTACGACCTACGTTAAGTAAATTCCAATTTCAAATTCAAATTGAGTAGATATAGGGTGTAAGTAAATTCCAATTTCAAATTCAAATTGAGTAGATATAGGGTGTCTTTAAACACTTTTAAAGTGCGTTATCTAGAATTGTAGTAGAATACAGTAGAGAGCCGATTATCCAGCTCTCATTTATCCGTGATTTGGATTATCCGTGCTGGTATGAAACGAAAGAAGTATTTTTTGACCGTTTTATTAATATCTCAAAGCTTTACAGATTAAGAAGATACATATATCTAAACAAGCCGATCCAGATAAAGGACTGTGTCGTGAAACGGAACTTCAACTTGGAATTTTCTACAATTAGGCCACTTAGAAAGCTTCCAAATATCTTTTAGAAGGAGATGTCGACAAATCAAAGTTACGCGACTAATTCATGATATAAAATGAAACGAAAAATTGTAAAAAGACATAAAGCAAATAAAATTTTGTTGCAATTGATGCCAGAATAACAGTTTGACGTGTTTTTTTTCATTATTTTATCCGAAGTCATGTGTCATCAATGACAGTTTAGCAGTGTTGCCAAAGTTAGTTCTGTAAATTCCCTTTGTATCGGCGAATAGTTTCCTAGATAAGAGGTTTTATCCTTAGATTCAAAAATTTGTTATCATTTGTTGCTGAAAAGCAAGCGAACTGAGTAAAATAGCGCCGCATTCGAAAAATTTTATTTTAAATAAAATTACGCGCAATAAGAACTAAAATTCCCTAAGGTTGGCAACGCTGCAGGTTAGCCGGGATCCGAGAGATGGCGCGACGCGCGCAACGACAGAAAATTTCACAGCTGACGTATTTTGCGAATTGTTTTTTTTTTCACAGGGTCTGTCAATCAATTTTGGATAACAATAAAACGTTGGTTAAGCAATTTGTGATTATTTCAGGAAGAGCAGCGTACATTAGAGAGAAGACCACTTCGGTTTAAAATTAAATAAGTCTTAGTCCGGGAGAAAGAAAGAGAAAAAATAGGTACAAAAAAAGGCGGAAGGGAGAAGAAAAAAACTGAGAAACAAAGGCAGAAAAAAACAGATAGAAAGAGATGGGATAGAAAAAAAAATATTAAGAGGAGAAAAAAAAGAAGACATACAGATCGGGAGAAAGAAAGAAAGGGAGAGAAAGAGAAAGGGATAAAGAAAAAAAAACAAAGAAACAAAGGAAAAAAAAAGAGATGGAAAGAAATAAAGAGAAAAGCAATAAGAACTGTAAAAGAAAGAAAAGGAAAACAATGGAAGAAAAAGATAGGAAAAGCGAGAAAAAATTAGGGAAGCACACATCGAAAAAAAGTGTTAAAGAAAAAGAAAGAACAAGACAGAAAATGCGAGAAAGGGAGAGTAAAAGATGGAGACAGACAGTCCGGGAAAGAGAAAGAAAAAAATGGGTAAGAAAAATTAGAAAAGATGAAATGCAGAAAAAAAAAACTGAGAAACAAAGACCGAAAAGAAACAGAAAAAAATGGAAAAGAAAAAAAAATAACAAAAGGAGAGAAAAAAGGAGACATACAGATCCGGAGAAAGAACGAAAGATAGAAAAAGCGAAGGGAAGAAAGAAAAAGTAAACTAGAGGAACAAAAGGGGGAAAATGAGATGGAAAAAGTTAAAAAGAAAGAAAATAAAAAACGTAAAAAATGGGAAAGAAAAGGGAAACAATGAAAGAAAAAAATAAAAAAAACGAAAAAGAATTGGAGAAACACACATGGCGAGTGAGAAGAATAGAAAAAAAGGGAGACAAAAAGCAAGAAAGAAAAAGTAGAAAAGGTTGACATACAGACCGGGAGAAAGAAAGAGAAAAAAATAGGTGCAAGAAAAAGGAAAAGAAAAGAAAGAAAAAAAATTAAAAATAAACACAGAAAAGAAAGAGATGGGAAAGAAAAAGAATATCAAGAGGAGAAAAAAAAGGAAACATACAGATTGGGAAAAAGAAAGAATGGGACAGAAAAAGAAAGGGATGAAGAAAAAAACAGAGAAACAAAAGAAAATAAAAAGAGATGGAAAGACATAATGAGAAAAAAAATAAGAACCGTAAAAAAGAGAAAAGAGAAAAAAACAAAGAAAAAAAAATAAGAAAAGCGAAAAAAAACTAGGAAAACACAGCAAAACAAGAGAGACAAAAACATGGAGGCTCCAGGTGCCCCAAAAGTGGGGCCCCAAAAAAAATTTTTTTTTTTGCGGGCCTCTAAAATGCTTAGCTAAGAGCCCCGAAAGAGACAAAAACATGGAGGCTCTAGGTGCCCCAAGAAAAGGACCCCAAAAAAAATTTTTTTTGCGGGTCACGAAAATGCTTAGTTAAGAGTCCCGAAAGATACAAAAACATGGGGGTTCTAGGTGGCCCAAAAAGGGGGGGCCCAAAAAAAAAAATTTTTTTGCGGGCCCCGAAAATGCTTAGTTAAGAGCCCGGAAAGGAGCCAAAAACATGGGGGCTCCAGGTGCCCCAAAAAAGGGCTCCAAAAAAAATTTTTTTTTGCGGGTTCCAAAAATGTTTAGCTAAGAGCCCCGCAATAATTAAGAACATGAGGGCTCAAAATACCCCAAAAAGGAGGCCCAAAAAAAAATTTTTTTTTTGCGGCCCTCAAAAATGCTTAGCTAAGAGCCCCAAAAGAGACAAAAACATTATGGCTTCCTGTGTCCCAAAAAGTGGCTCCAAAAAAATTTGTTTTGCGGGCCCCGAAAATGCTTAGCTAAGAGCCCCGGAAGAAGCCAAAAATATGGGGGCTCCAGGAGCTCCAAAAAGAAGGCCCCAAAAAAATTTTTTTTTTGCGGGCCCCTAAAATGCTTAGCTAAGAGCTCCAAAAGAGACAAAAACATTATTGCTTCCTGTGCCCCAAAAAAGGGCTCCAAAAAAAAATTTTTTTTGCGGGCCCCAAAAATGCTTAGCTAAGAGCCCCGAGAGAGTCAAAAACATGTGGGCCCCAGGTGTCCCACAAAGGGGGCACTAAAAAAATTTTTTTTTCTGCGAGCCTTAATAGACGTAACGACAAGCCTGAAAGGAACCAAAAACATGGGGGCTTCAGGTGCCAAACGAAAAAAAAGGGCCCAAAAAAAATTTTTTGCGGGCCCCGAAAATGCTTAGCTGAGAGCCCCGAAAGACACAAAAAAAGAAATTTTGCAGGCCCCGAAGGGGCCCACCTAGATCCCCGAAGGGGCTACCGACTCCGACGCGCCCATAAGCACCCGGGGGGCCCGATAGGGCCCCCCCGGGGGCGGCATGTGGGGGAGCAGCGCAGCTGCGAACCCGACTTGCAACATGACCCCCATTCGGTCCCAAGACAAAGATGTCTAAAAAAGCCCAACAAACATTAGGGCCAAAAAATCATAAAATACCACCCCTTCCCCACCCAAAGCTCCCCTTCTCAAAAATAAAAACAAACACCGTTCAAAGATTACTTTCAATAACTTGAAACTTCTCTACTGACGCGACGGGCGCAGCCCTAGTTAACATATACTAAAACGTGATTTAGCCTCTTGTTCGCACCGTCCGATAGGAACCGCTTTCGTCGCCGGCCGAAGGCCGGTCCACGAAACGAAGGCGGCGAAGCCGCCTTTGTCCTTTTTTCTTCGATAGAACGTAGAGATTTCGTCCTTCGGGACCCTTTTTGTTCAAAGTCGGGAATTTTGAAAATTTTTTGCCAGAAGATGACGCCAAATCTGACGTTTACCGAATTTACGTTGCCGACAAACGTATTTGGCCACATTTTTTCCCGGATCGACTTTTTATTGGTCCGTCCGCTCGCATCCACTTCTTATTGGTCCGGAATCGAACTCGGTCGACCCGACCCGATCGCCAACTTACCGTTTGACGTTTCTGGGCGGCTGTCATTTTGTTGTTCCGTCAAAAATTTTGTAAACAGTGGAAATTTCGGTCTTAAATCCGGGCTTAATTGTTAATTGGTGTCGTTCAAGTGAGTATTGTAACGTTAAAAACGAACCAAGAATGGCGTGGAGTGAAGTGTGTTCGAATCGTGTTAGATTTTGTCAAAAATCCGGTGTCAAAATTTCCGACTCCACCAAATTGAGGTTAGAGCGTTTTAAAAGACACCCGAAGTCAGTGTTAGGTGCCGTCAAAGCCAGGGAGAAAGTGGGGAGACGGCACACCGCACACTGCAACTGTTTTTTTGCCAAACTGCAACTTTACTGGCAACCTATGCTGTCAACTGTCAAAACCACTAATTGAATTGACGGCGGTACGGCGACTAATTGCCCCTTAAAACTTATGGTGTTGGTGCAAGTGCGTTAATAAAAATGGACTAGAATTGTCTTGCAGTTACGTGTGTTTGAATTACGTTAGATTTTGGCAAAAATCGACTGCCCCACTTTCCGAGCAATGTTACGTTTTAAAAGTAGTGTCGTCAAAGCAACACCAGTGCTGTCACATGACAAACGGTCCAGGACTGTCCTTTCTGTGACTGTGCAACTGCTTTTTCAAAATTGGAATTTTAGAAATTTTGGAAAAATAAAATAAAATTTCAGATGTAGGCAACACGCACGACATCCGTGAAGTTATCAACCGAGCCCAGACGACAAATGACGTTTGTCGCCTGTCATTTTACAAACAAACCAAAATCGACTTTAAATCGGGACTTAATTGTTAGTTGGTGTCGTCAAAGTGAGTGTTGCAACGTTAAAAACGAACTAGAAGTGGTGTGGAGTGACGTTGTTGTGTTTAAGTCGAGTTAGATTTGGTCAAAAATTCAGTGTCAAAATTTTCGATTCCAAATTGAGGTTAGAGTGTTTTAAAAGACACCCAGAGTCAATTAGGGTTCAAAAAAGTGGTGCCGTCAAAGCCAGCATGAGAACGGAGACTGTCCACCACGGATTCCAACGATTTTCTTCAAAAATTGCAATTTTTTATTGTCAACTGTCAAAACCGTAAATTGAATTGACGGCCGTTTGACGACGAGACTAAAGTGCCCCCTAAAACGACCTAATTTTGGTGCGAGTGCGTGTTAAAAACGGCCAAGGACTGTCCTGGGGTAACGTGAATTTGAACAAGTTAGATTTTGTCAAAAATTCAGTGCCCCTCTTTCCGATATCAATTTTTTACGTTTTAAAAAGAAAACCGCCAACTGTGATTGACCAGACCAGAAAGGCCTCAAGTTCCCGTCGATCGAGTGAAATTTTTCGTGGCAAGTAAACTTTTTTATTTAATTAAAAAATTAATTTTGCTCTTCCTCCAGCTTTCTTCAATAATAACCAACTTCATGTCGGTTGGCAGGGTAGGGAACTATCATGATGAAAGTGGTTAGTCAACGAAAAAACCTAGAAAAATCCTAGAAAGTTTCAAAAGTATGAGCCCCCATTCGACTAATTGGCAATACGGAGGTCTCCTGGTGACTGAGCTACTGTGAAAATAAAAATTGGTGAATTTGGCGTTTTTTTTTTGTTATCCAAAATAAAAAATTGAAATTTTAGGTTATGTTGGTCTTTCGGGTTTTAAACATTTGAGACTAACACGACTCACACGACAATGCACTAATTAAGAACGTATCCTTTTTCTTACACAGATGTAAGATGGTTTGAGAAACTCTTTGATTTGTGCAATTTTAAAATCTTCCGATGACCTTTCACAAAAACTGTGCACTAGCCAGGAAACATCGCTTTTATGTAAGTTTTTACCCAGTTTGTGACATAACGTTGTTTGCGTGCGAATTTTCTATAGGTAGGTGACCCCCGTATTAAAGCAATCGTCGAAAATTGTGACGTCCGGTCACAGACTACCGAACAAAGATACGAGAACAATTTAACTTAACTGGCGACATTGCAAGAGGTGAGCTTTTTTTAAATGTTTTTACGATTTTATTGAAACGATACATTGTTTCAGATCGAGAAAATTGATCATTTTGCAAGTCGAAATAAATATACCAGAAACTTTACGACCTACGTTAATGGATTCCGGTTGTCATATACGTCACGTCAGTTGCAGTAGAACGAAAATAGACTTGAAATATTATCTACAATTAGGAAGGCTGTAAAGAAAGGTACTACGTTTTAGAAATTGGAATAATGTTGGGAAGAAGTTGCAAAGAGGTAGGCAACCCAATATTCACGTCTTATTTCATCTCATATTTTTTTATGGTTTTAGGTTTTTTAACCCCCAGAACAGCAATGAATATGTTGAGAACGTGACAAGGAACACCCAAAACAAAGTTTCTTGAGGAATGTTGAAATTTTTCGCCCAAAAGTCGAAATATAGGTGCCAAAAACTTTACGACCTACGTTAAGTAAATTCCAATTTCAAATTCAAATTGAGTAGATATAGGGTGTCTTTAAACACTTTTAAAGTGCGTTATCTAGAATTGTAGTAGAATACAGTAGAGAGCCGATTATCCAGCTTTCATTTATCCGTGATTTGGATTATCCGTGCTGGTATGAAACGAAAGAAGTATTTTTTGACCGTTTTATTAATATCTCAAAGCTTTACAGATTAAGAAGATACATATATCTAAACAAGCCGATCCAGATAAAGGACTGTGTCGTGAAACGGAACTTCAACTTGGAATTTTCTACAATTAGGCCACTTAGAAAGCTTCCAAATATCTTTTAGAAGGAGATGTCGACAAATCAAAGTTACGCGACTAATTCATGATATAAAATGAAACGAAAAATTGTAAAAAGACATAAAGCAAATAAAATTTTGTTGCAATTGATGCCAGAATAACAGTTTGACGTGTTTTTTTTCATTATTTTATCCGAAGTCATGTGTCATCAATGACAGTTTAGCAGTGTTGCCAAAGTTAGTTCTGTAAATTCTCTTTGTATCGGCGAATAGTTTCCTAGATAAGAGGTTTTATCCTTAGATTCAAAAATTTGTTATCATTTGTTGCTGAAAAGCAAGCGAACCGAGTAAAATAGCGCCGCATTCGAAAAATTTTATTTTAAATAAAATTACGCGCAATAAGAACTAAAATTCCCTAAGGTTGGCAACGCTGCAGGTTAGCCGGGATCCGAGAGATGGCGCGACGCGCGCAACGACAGAAAATTTCACAGCTGACGTATTTTGCGAATTGTTTTTTTTTTCACAGGGTCTGTCAATCAATTTTGGATAACAATAAAACGTTGGTTAAGCAATTTGTGATTATTTCAGGAAGAGCAGCGTACATTAGAGAGAAGACCACTTCGGTTTAAAATTAAATAAGTTTTAGTCCGGGAGAAAGAAAGAGAAAAAATAGGTACAAAAAAAGGCGGAAGGGAGAAGAAAAAAACTGAGAAACAAAGGCAGAAAAAAACAGATAGAAAGAGATGGGATAGAAAAAAAAATATTAAGAGGAGAAAAAAAAGAAGACATACAGATCGGGAGAAAGAAAGAAAGGGAGAGAAAGGGATAAAAAAAAAACAAAGAAACAAAGGAAAAAAAAAGAGATGGAAAGAAATAAAGAGAAAAGCAATAAGAACTGTAAAAGAAAGAAAAGGAAAACAATGGAAGAAAAAGATAGGAAAAGCGAGAAAAAATTAGGGAAGCACACATCGAAAAAAAGTGTTAAAGAAAAAGAAAGAACAAGACAGAAAATGCGAGAAAGGGAGAGTAAAAGATGGAGACAGACAGTCCGGGAAAGAGAAAGAAAAAAATGGGTAAGAAAAATAAGAAAAGATGAAATGCAGAAAAAAAAAACTGAGAAACAAAGACCGAAAAGAAACAGAAAAAAATGGGAAAAAAAAAAATAACAAAAGGAGAGAAAAAAGGAGACATACAGATCCGGAGAAAGAACGAAAGATAGAAAAAGCGAAGGGAAGAAAGAAAAAGTAAACTAGAGGAACAAAAGGGGGAAAATGAGATGGAGAAAGTTAAAAAGAAAGAAAATAAAAAACGTAAAAAATGGGAAAGAAAAGGGAAACAATGAAAGAAAAAAATAAAAAAAACGAAAAAGAATTGGAGAAACACACATGGCGAGTGAGAAGAATAGAAAAAAAGGGAGACAAAAAGCAAGAAAGAAAAAGTAGAAAAGGTTGACATACAGACCGGGAGAAAGAAAGAGAAAAAAATAGGTGCAAGAAAAAGGAAAAGAAAAGAAAGAAAAAAAATTAAAAATAAACACAGAAAAGAAAGAGATGGGAAAGAAAAAGAATATCAAGAGGAGAAAAAAAAGGAAACATACAGATTGGGAAAAAGAAAGAATGGGACAGAAAAAGAAAGGGATGAAGAAAAAAACAGAGAAACAAAAGAAAATAAAAAGAGATGGAAAGACATAATGAGAAAAAAAATAAGAACCGTAAAAAAGAGAAAAGAGAAAAAAACAAAGAAAAAAAAAATAAGAAAAGCGAAAAAAAACTAGGAAAACACAGCAAAACAAGAGAGACAAAAACATGGAGGCTCCAGGTGCCCCAAAAGTGGGGCCCCAAAAAAAATTTTTTTTTTGCGGGCCTCTAAAATGCTTAGCTAAGAGCCCCGAAAGAGACAAAAACATGGAGGCTCTAGGTGCCCCAAGAAAAGGACCCCAAAAAAAATTTTTTTTGCGGGTCACGAAAATGCTTAGTTAAGAGTCCCGAAAGATACAAAAACATGGGGGTTCTAGGTGGCCCAAAAAGGGGGGGCCCAAAAAAAAAAATTTTTTTGCGGGCCCCGAAAATGCTTAGTTAAGAGCCCGGAAAGGAGCCAAAAACATGGGGGCTCCAGGTGCCCCAAAAAAGGGCTCCAAAAAAAATTTTTTTTTGCGGGTTCCAAAAATGTTTAGCTAAGAGCCCCGCAATAATTAAGAACATGAGGGCTCAAAATACCCCAAAAAGGAGGCCCAAAAAAAAATTTTTTTTTTGCGGCCCTCAAAAATGCTTAGCTAAGAGCCCCAAAAGAGACAAAAACATTATGGCTTCCTGTGTCCCAAAAAGTGGCTCCAAAAAAATTTGTTTTGCGGGCCCCGAAAATGCTTAGCTAAGAGCCCCGGAAGAAGCCAAAAATATGGGGGCTCCAGGAGCTCCAAAAAGAAGGCCCCAAAAAAAATTTTTTTTTGCGGGCCCCTAAAATGCTTAGCTAAGAGCTCCAAAAGAGACAAAAACATTATTGCTTCCTGTGCCCCAAAAAAGGGCTCCAAAAAAAAATTTTTTTTGCGGGCCCCAAAAATGCTTAGCTAAGAGCCCCGAGAGAGTCAAAAACATGTGGGCCCCAGGTGTCCCACAAAGGGGGCACTAAAAAAATTTTTTTTTCTGCGAGCCTTAATAGACGTAACGACAAGCCTGAAAGGAACCAAAAACATGGGGGCTTCAGGTGCCAAACGAAAAAAAAAGGCCCAAAAAAAATTTTTTGCGGGCCCCGAAAATGCTTAGCTGAGAGCCCCGAAAGACACAAAAAAAGAAATTTTGCAGGCCCCGAAGGGGCCCACCTAGATCCCCGAAGGGGCTACCGACTCCGACGCGCCCATAAGCACCCGGGGGGCCCGATAGGGCCCCCCCGGGGGCGGCATGTGGGGGAGCAGCGCAGCTGCGAACCCGACTTGCAACATGACCCCCATTCGGTCCCAAAACAAAGATGTCTAAAAAAGCCCAACAAACATTAGGGCCAAAAAATCATAAAATACCACCCCTTCTCCACCCAAAGCTCCCCTTCTCAAAAATAAAAACAAACACCGTTCAAAGATTACTTTCAATAACTTGAAACTTCTCTACTGACGCGACGGGCGCAGCCCTAGTTATACTATATAAAAGACGACTGGAAGAGCCCCTCGCACGAAAAACGAGGGACCAGCTGGGCGGCGTGGCGAGCCGCGAAGCGGCGAGCGGAAAGTGCAGTTCGACGTGGAATTACAAAAATTGTGCCATAGACCTGAGGGATTTTCGAGATGAGGCCCTGAAACGGGGCCCGTGACGATTTTGTGTGTTCGTGAGAAAGAGATGCCCGACGTGAGTTTCGTCAAATCCATGGTGATTTTCGAAAAAAGTCAGAAAAATTCACAAAACGGTCACCGGTCGAGAAAATATTTTCGTTGCTGGTACCGGAAAAGTGCCAAAAAAGGCCCCGAAGGGGCCTAACTTGGTTGTCCGAAGGGGCTACCGAGTCCGATGGTACCCTCGAGCACCCGGGGGGGCTTGCAGGGCCCTCCCGGGTGCGGCATATGTCAAAATGGCAAAATTTTTTTGTAGGCCCCGAAGGGGCCCAAACTGGATCCCCGAAGGGGCTACCGACTCCGAGGAGTCCTCAAGCACCCGGGGGGGCCCGCAAGGCCCTCCCGGGTGCGGCATGTGGGGAAGCAGCGAAGCTGCGAACCCCACATGCAACGTGGCACCCTGGGGCCCCAGGACGCTCCAAAACATGGGGGCCCAAAGAGGCTCCAAAACATGGGGGCCCCAGGGGGCTCCAAAACATGGGGCCCCAGGGGGGCCCAAAACATGGGGGCCCCAGAGGCTCAAAAACATGGGGGCCCCAGGGGGCTACAAAACATGGGGGCCCAGGCAGCTACAAAACATGGGGGCCCCAGGGGGCCCAAAACATGGGGGCCCCAGGGGCTCCAAAACATGGGGGCCCCAGGGGGCTACAAAACATGAGGCCCCAGGGGCCTCCAAAACATGGGAGCCCCAGGTGACTGCAAAACATGGGGGCCCCAGGGGGCTCCAAAACATGGGGGCCCAGGGGGCTCCAAAACATGGCGGCCCCAGGGGGCTCAAAAATATGGGGGCTTCAAGGGGTTCCAAAACATGGGAGGCCCGCAGGGCCTCCCCGGGTGCGGCATGTGGGGAAGCAGCGCAGCTGCGAACCCCACTTGCAACGTGGCACCCTCAAGCACCCGGGGAGGCCCGCAGGGCTTCCCCGGGTGCGGCATGTGGGGAAGCAGCGCAGCTGCGAACCCCACTTGCAACGTGGCACCCTCAAGCACCCGGGGAGGCCCGCAGGGCCTTCCCGGGTGCGGCAAGTGGGGAAGCAGCGCAGCTGCGAACCCCACTTGCAACGTGACCCTCAAGCACCCGGGGAGGCCCGTAGGGCCTCCCCGGGTGCGGCATGTGGGGAAGCAGCGCAGCTGCAAACCCCACTTGCAACGTGGCACCCTCAAGCACCCGGGGAAGCCCGCAGGGCCTCCCCGGGTGCGGCATGTGGGGAAGCAGCGAAGCTGCGAACCCCACTTGCAACGTGGCACCCTCAAGCACCCGGAGAGGCCCGCAGGGCCTCCCCGGATGCGGCATGTGGGGAAGCAGCGCAGCTGCAAACCCCACTTGCAACGTGGCACCCTCAAGCACCCGGGGAGGCCCGCAGGGCCTTCCCGGGTGCGGCAAGTGGGAAAGCAGCGCAGCTGCGAACCCCACTTGCAACGTGACCCTCAAGCACCCGGGGAGGCCCGTAGGGCCTCCCCGGGTGCGGCATGTGGGGAAGCAGCGCAGCTGCAAACCCCACTTGCAACGTGGCACCCTCAAGCACCCGGGGAGGCTTGCAGGGCCTCCCCGGGTGCGGCATGTGGGGAAGCAGCGAAGCTGCGAACCCCACTTGCAACGTGGCACCCTCAAGCACCCGGAGAGGCCCGCAGGGCCTCCCCGGATGCGGCATGTGGGGAAGCAGCGCAGCTGCAAACCCCACTTGCAACGTGGCACCCTCAAGCACCCGGGGAGGCCCGCAGGGCCTCCCCGGGTGCGGCATGTGGGGAAGCAGCGCAGCTGCGAACCCCACTTGCAACGTGGTACCCTCAAGCACCCGGGGGCCCCTGCGGGTAAACGTCTCGGCGGATACTAGGGCGTAGCCCTAGTATACTATACTAAAATGCGGTTGGCTGGTCGCGTCGCACGAAATTTTGTTGACCAAGATTTGAAAAAATGAGGCGGCGAAGCCGCCGAATGAAAGTTTTTACCGACCGGGACGTAATTAAATTGTGCCAATGGGGGGGTGAGAGTTTTCGAAAGGGCCCCGTTTGGGGGCCGTGGTCGTTTTTGTGAATTTATTGGAGCGAGATGCGACATCGGAACGGCCGATCGATAATTACGTTACCTTGACTACGTTCAATAAAATCGACCATTTTCGAAAATGTCAAATTTTCGCGGTTGACAGTTGCGCGTTTCCCGTCCCGAAAGTCGGAAATTTTAACGCTAAAGTCGATAAATTTTAGTGAAAAAGTACCGTGTGACATTGAAAACTTACGCCCCCACCGGTTTGTCGTTTAATTGTGTGTGAATTACCCGTTTTTGGTTGAAAATGTCAACACTGAAATTTCCAGGTCGTAAGGCGGTCAAGAAAACGTCAATCTGGGAATATTTGAGCTAAAGTGCAACATGCGAGATGAAGAAAATTCGTTCCGGTAGTGATTTAATGGCTTTGGGCCGTAAACAGCCGAAAAATAAGGCCTTATTTAATTAAATTTTTCGTCCGGCCGTGCTTTCTTTATTAACGAAATGGGAATGAAATGCACGCTGAAAACCCTGATCAGGAACCGTGATATTGTACCCTTTTTATCCAGGTACGGTAATGGGGGGTGAGTTTTCCGATTTAAACCCTTTTGGGGGGCTAATTTCGTTTTTTTAAGAATTTCACCGAGAGAGCTGCGAAACCCGAGTGACGGTCGATAATTTCGTTACCTACCATGACGACCAACAAACAGTTTTTTGTTGTCAAAAGTTTCATGCTTTCCGTCCGAAATGTTGCCTTTTCCCCGTAAAAATTAGTGAAAACGTGACGTGTAAGATGGAAAACTGACTCCCGAACGGTTTATTGTTGACATGTAAGTGAATTACATGAAATTTGGTTGAAAATTATAGCACGCAAATTTGCAGGTTATGTTATGAAATTGTCCAGAGTGTGGCATCATTTTAGCCCCAGGGTACGATTGGAGACAAGAAACACCCGTGAAACACCCGTTCCGTAGTGATTTGTTGTTGTTTTGTGTCCTTTGAGCCAAATTTTGTACGGGGCCTTACTTTCAAGAAATTGAGTGTCCGATGGCAATTTTTCACGTGAGAAACGGCCCAGGACTGTCGTTTCTTTAACTGTGCAACTGTTTTTTTTTGCCTGCCGTTTTAGGAGTTGAAAAATAAAAAAAAATTACAAAGAGGTAGGCATACATGTACCGAATTATCTACCTATACCTAAAACCTGACAATTTTTTAGGTTAATAGGGTTCAAAAAAGTGGTGCCGTCAAAGCCAGCATGAGAACGGAGGCTGTACACAACGGATTCCAACGATTTTCTTCGAAAATTGCAATTTTTTATTGTCAACTGTCAAAACCGTAAATTAAATTGAGGGCGGCCCGACGACGACTGACTACACCAAATTGCCCCCTTAAAACGGTTTAAATCCGTTTTGTGACGTTAAAAATGGACTTGGGAGTGTTGTGGAGTAACGTGAGTGATTTAAGTTAGATTTTGTCAAAAATTTAGTCCGTTGTTTCAGACAGTCAGTGACGAAAACAGACTAGAAGGAAGCTCTCAACGAGCACCTTTAACGATGAATGTCAGACCCCACTAATTACAAAAAGCACTTTCCAGATTTAAAGATGTGGAGGGTTACGCGGCAACCATCATTTTAGGTTGGTACCACGAGTAATACGTCCGGCGGAAAAGCGTTTGTTAGAATTACTAATTTGTATCTCCTATATTATAGAATAAACATTAAAAGTGGTGTAGGTGTTTTTAAGTGACCCTTTATTTATTGGAGTTTTTTGATAGTTTCTAACCACAAAGTTTTTGCGTGCACGCGGATCGGTATTATCGGCATCTACCCCTCAATCGCGCGTTGTCAACAGTGTCAACTGTCACCCCGCCGTCAACTTAGCGCCAACATCATTGTTATTGATATTTACTATCGATCAACACCGCAAATTTTGTATTTATTCGTATTGATCATGTGAAAAAGCCGTTACAGTTTTCCTACGACGGCCCCTACCGAGTCCTAGCCCGCAAAGGTAAATACTTCACGGTGAACGTGAAAGGGAAACCTCAAACTATCACCATAGATCCTTTAAAGCCAGCCACAGCCCCGCACTGAGGAACGCAGTCACCTTACACCCGACGCTTCACCTGCAAGTGATAGTGTGGATTTAAGGCACTCGAAGTCCAGAAATTGCAAACTGTGATTGACCAGAAAGGCCCCAAGTTCCCGTCGATCGAGTGAAATTTTTCGTGGAAAGTCTGATTCTATTATTCAACACCTGCATGGACGCATGGAAGCTTCACGTGTTTGGGACAGTTTTTGCCGACCAATGTAGGATTAGTTTTGCTTTTCGTTTTTCCAAATTAATTCTACGTCTTTTATAGGTCGGCCGACTTTACACAACATTCAACAGGAATGAAAAATTAAGACCATAACCACCCTTAAAGCAGCTGAATGTAGACCACTTCAAGAAAGTTGAAATTTTTCTGCAATTAGGCCATTTCGACTAAAGAAAGCTTCCAAATATCTTTTTACCGCTTCAATAGAAGGAGAAGTCGACAAGACAATATTACGAGACTAATTTATGATATAAAATGAAACGAAAAATTGTAAAAAGACATAAAGCAAATAAAATTTCGTTGCAATAACACAATAACAGTTTGACGTGTTTTTTTTTTTATTATTTTATGGAAAGTTATGGGTCATCATTGGCAGTTTAGCAGTGTTGCCAAAGTTAGTTCTGTAAATTCCCTTTGTGTCGGCGAATAGTTTCCTAGATAAAAGGTTTTATCCCTAGATTCAAAAATTTGTTATCATTTGTTGCTGAAAAGCAAGCGAACCGAGTAAAATGGCGCCGCATTCAAAAAATTTTATTTAAAATAAAATTACGCGCAATAGGAACTAAAATTCCCTAAAGTTGGCAACGCTGCAATTGAGTCAGACAGACAGTGTGGCAGGTTAGCCGGGACCCGGGAGATGGCGCGACGCGCGCAACGACAGAAAATTTCACAGCTGACGTATTTTGCGAATTGTTTTTTTTTTCCAGAAGGTCTGTTAATCAATTTTGGACAACAATAAAACGTTGGTTAACCAATTTGTGATTATTTCAGGGAGAGCAGCGTACATTAGAGAGAAGATCACTTCGGTTTAAAATTAATTAATTTTTAGTCCGGGAGAAAGAAAGAGAAAAAAATAGGTACAAAAAAAAGGCGAAAGGAAGAAGAAAAAAACTGAGAAACAAAGACAGAAAAAAACAGATAGAAAGAGATGGGAAAGAAAAAGGAATATTAAGAGGAGGAAAAAAAGGAGACATACAGATCGGGAGAAAGAAAGAAAGGGAGAGAAAGAGAAAGGGATAAAGAAAAAAAACAAAGAAACAAAAGAAGAAAAATAAGAGATGGAAAGGGATAAAGAGAAAAGCAATAAAAACTGTAAAAGAAAGAAAAGGAAAACAATGGAAGAAAAAGATAGGAAAAGCGAGATAAAATTAAGGAAACACACAGCAAACAAAAGAGAAAACGAGACAGAAAAAGCAAGAGAGGGAGAGTAAAAGATGGAGACAGACAGACCGGAAGTAACAAAGAAAAAAATAGATAGAAAAAATTGAAAAAGAGAAATGGAAAAGAAGAAAACTGAGAAAAAAAGAACGAAAAGAAACAGAAAAAAATGGGAAAGAAAAAAAATTTACAAAACGAGAAATAAAAAGAAGACATACAGATCGGGAGAAAGAAAGAAAAAAAGGTAGAAAAAGCGAAAGGGAGGATGAAAAAGAATACCAGAGAAACAAAAGGGGTAAATAAAAGATGGAGAAAGATAAAAGGAAAGGAAATAAAAAACGTAAGAAAAAGAAAACAATGAAAGAAAAAAGTAGGAAAAGCGACAGAAAATTAGAGAAACACACATAGCGAGAGAGAAAAATAGAAAAAAAAGGAGACAGAAAAGCCAAGAAAGGGAGAGTAAAAGAGGGAGACAAACAAACCGAGAGAAAGAAATGGAGAAAAATTGGTAAAAAAAAGAAAAAAAAACGAAGAAAAAAAATAAAAACAAAGACAGAGAAGATTGAGAAAAAGATGAAAAAGAAGAAAAATAACAAAAAAGAAGAAAAAAAGGAGACATACAGACCGAGAGAGGGAAAGAGAGACGTAAGTATTAAAAAAATGAAAAAAATTTGAGAAAAAAGGGAGATAGGCAAAAAAAAAATTAAACAAAAAGGCAGAAAAGAAGAGAAAGAAAAGTGAAACAATAGAGAAACGAAGAGATAAAGATAGAAAAAGAAAGAGTTAAAGAAAAAAAATAGAAAATAAAAGGAAAACATGGCGACCCAAAAAACATAAGTACCAAAAAAACCATAATAACATGGTAAAAAAAAAACATGGCGGTTTCTCTCCTAAGAAAAATATGCCCGCCCCAGCAAAAGGAAAAAAAAATTTATTTTTAAGGGTTTAGCTACGAGCCTTGAAGGAGGCAAAAACACGGGGGCTTTAGGTGCCCCAAAAAGGGTGCTTCAAAAAAAATTTTTTTTTAGCGAACCACGAAAGGACTTAGCTAAAAGCCCCGAAGGAGACAAAAACAGGGGGGCTTTAGGTGCCCCCTAAAAAAAATTCTTAGCTAAAAGTCCCGAAAGAGCCAAAAAGGGGGGGCTCAAAATGCCCCAAAAATGGAGCCCCCCCAAAAAATTTTTTTTTTGCATTCCCCGAAAATGCTTAGCTGGGAGTCCCAAAAAGACAAAAAAGAGGGGCTCAAGGTGCCCCAAAAATGGCCCCCCCCAAAAAAATTTTTTTTTTGCATTCCCCGAAAATGCTTAGCTAAGAGTCCCAAAAAAGACAAAAAAGAGGGGCTCAAGGTGCCACAAAAAAGGGCCCCAAAAAAAAAATTTTTTTTTGTAGGCCCCGAAGGGGCCCACCTAGATCCCCGAAGGGGCTACCGACTTCGAGGCGCCCTTAAGCACCCGGGGGGGCCCGATAGGGCCCCCCCGGGTGCGGCATGTGGGGAAGCAGCGAAGCTGCGAACCCCACTTGCAACATGACCCCCATTCGGTTCCAAGACAAAGATGTCTAAAAAAGCCCAACAAACATTGGGGCCAAAAAATCATAAAATTTGCCCTCCCCCACCCAAAACTTCCCTTCTCAAAAGTAAAAACAAACACCGTTCAAAGATCACTTTCAATAACTTGAAACTTCTCTACTGACGCGACGGGCGTAGCCCTAGTATACTATACTAAAATGCGGTTGGCCGGTCGGGTCGCACGAAATTTTGTTGACCAAGATTTGAAAAAATGAGGCGGCGAAGCCGCCGAATGAAAGTTTTTACCGACCGGGACGTAATTAAATTGTGCCAATGGGGGGGTGAGAATTTTCGGAAGGGCCCCGTTTGGGGGCCGTAGTCGTTTTTGTGAATTTATTAGAGCGAGATGCGACATCGGCACGGCCGATCGATAATTACGTTACCTTGACTACGTTCAATAAAATCGACCAGTTTCCAAAATGTCAAATTTTCGTGGTTGACAGTTGCGCGTTTCCCGTCCCGAAAGTCGGAAATTTTAACGATAAAGGCGATACATTTTAGTGAAAAAGTGCCGTGTGACGTTGAAAATTTACGCCCCCGCCGGTTTGTCGTTCAATTGTGTGTGAATTACCCGTTTTCGGTTGAAAAAGTCAACACTGAAATTTCCAGGTCGTGAGGCGGTCAAGAAAACGTCAATCTGGGAATATTTGAGCTAAAGTGTAACGTGCGAGATAAAGAAAGTTCGTTCCGGTAGTGATTTGACGGCTTTGGGCCGTAAACAGCCGAAAAATAAGGCCTTATTTAATTAAATTTTTCGTCCGGCCGTGCTTTCTTTATTAACGAAATGGGAATGAAATGCACGCTGAAAACCCTGATCAGGAACCGTGATATTGTACCCTTTTTATCCAGGTACGGTAATGGGGGGTGAGCTTTCCGATTTAAGCCCTTTTGGGGGGCTAATTTCGTTTTTTTAAGAGTTTCACCGAGAGAGCTGCGAAACCCGAGTGACGGTCAATAATTTCGTTACCTACCATGACGACCAACAAACAGTTTTTTGTTGTCAAAAGTTTCCTGCTTTCCGTCCGAAATGTTGCCTTTTCCCCGTAAAAATTAGTGAAAACGTGACGTGTAAGATGGAAAACTGACCCCCGAACGGTTTATTGTTGACATGTAAGTGAATTACATGAAATTTGGTTGAAAATTATAGCACGCAAATTTGCAGGTTATGTTATGAAATTGTCAACACTGAAATTTCCAGGTCGTGAGGCGGTCAAGAAAACGTCAATCTGGGAATATTTGAGCTAAAGTGCAACATGCGAGATGAAGAAAGTTTGTTCCGGTAGTGATTTAACGGCTTTGGGCCGTAAACAGCCGAAAAATAAGGCCTTATTTAATTAAATTTTTCGTCCGGCCGTGCTTTCTTTATTAACGAAATGGGAATGAAATGCACGTTGAAAACCCTGATCAGGAACCGTGATATTGTACCTTTTTTATCCAGGTACGGTAATGGGGGGTGAGTTTTCCGATTTAAGCCCTTTTGGGGGGCTAATTTCGTTTTTTTAAGAGTTTCACCGAGAGAGCTGCGAAACCCGAGTGACGGTCGATAATTTCGTTACCTACCATGACGACCGACAAACAGTTTTTTGTTTTCAAAAGTTTCATGCTTTCCGTCCCAAAAGGTTGCCTTTTCCCCGTAAAAATTAGTGAAAACGTGACGTGTAAGATGGAAAACTGACCCCCGAACGGTTTATTGTTGACATGTAAGTGAATTACATGAAATTTGGTTGAAAATTATAGCACGCAAATTTGCAGGTTATGTTATGAAATTGTCCAGAGTGTGGCGTCATTTTAGCCCCAGGGTACGATTGGAGACAAGAAACACCCGTTCCGTAGTGATTTGTTGTTGTTTTGTGTCCTTTGAGCCAAATTTAGTACGGGGCCTTATTTTCAAGAAATTGAGTGTCCGATGGCAATCTTTCACGTGAGAAACGGCCCAGAACTGTCGTTTCTTTAACTGTGCAACTGTTTTTTTTTTGCCTGCCGTTTTAGGAGTTGAAAAATACAAGAAACTTACAAAGAGGTAGGCATACATGTACCGAATTATCTACCTATACCTAAAACCTGACAAATTTTCAGGTTAAAAGTCAAAAAACCGCTAACTGTGATTATTTTTAACACCAGTGACATCAGAAAGGCCTGTCCCCGTCGATCGAGTGAAATTTTACGTATTAATTACAATTAATTTTGCCCCTCGACGCTTTTGTCATCAACCAACTTCATCAAATTTATTACGGCCCTGCAGTCGAGTCGATCCGTTGCTCAAATTTGAATTTCGCGCCGACAAGCTGACTAATCAGGAGGGTTGACAGATGATGGCGAAATAAAATAGTTGTTAGTTTTCTTAAATATTTGGTTGTTCTAAGATTACATGTGTCTTATTTCAGTAGTACCGAATGCTCTACTGGACATCGCCCTACACCGTCAATTACCTGAAATTTGTGGTTGAAAACTTCTTTCTGGCAAATGTGAGGTTATGTTAACTTTTGATACAACCATAAAATGTTCACATTAAAGGTCCCTCTAAGAAACTAGAATCAGAGCGGACCACCAAGAGAATAACGTATTTTGGATCGAAATATTAAATCCCAAAACACCACAGAACCAAACTTCTAAAGGGACCCAGGCGGGCTCTCCAGACCTCTTCAGTTCTACAAGGTAAATTTGTTTAGATTAGCTCAACTTTTGTTACAACTATATAAAATGTTCACATTAAAGGTCCTCCCTGTAAGAAACTGAAATCAGACGCGAGCCACCAAGAGAATAACGTATTTTGGATCGAAATATTTAATCTCAAAACACCACCGAACCAAAATGAAGTCGCCGCCGGGCTGCAACGAAGAGATCGAATGAATTTATGTCAACTGACAGTAATATAAAAATATGTTCATGTAACTGATTATTAATATTAAATAATAATAAAATAACATAATAAAGTGCAGCGTTAGAATCAATTACAATACAAAGATTAATTAAACAGAATATTGTTTTCATCTAAACCCAGAACGATAAAAAATAAAGAAAATAAGTGAAGGAGAGAAAATTTTGCAATATATAACATTGAGTAAGTAAAAACTTTTTTCTAAATAGAACTTTTTTTTTGAATTATTTATTAATACTTAAGACCCTTTTCGGTCATTGTTTAGTTTACCCACTTTTCGATTTTCAAAAAACTAATTACACCAACGCATTTGTCATCATATATAATGTCGTAGTCATTGGACGTAAGGCGTCATTTCATGAAATGCCCGGCAATCGCTGTAATGAAGATCGTTAAAACTATCTATTTTAAGACAAGAAAAATGTGAAGAGAATAGGCAATGTATAAATTTGGTGTTGATCGTTAGATTTCATTACAGCGATTGCCGGGCATTTTATGAAATGACGCCTTACGCCCAATGACTACGACATATACATTACGAAAATCAATATCTTTTTTTTGTGCAAACTACTTCTATTTTTACTTTTATTTTCTTTGCCCTTTACACACCTTTATCTATAAATTTTGCATAAAATTATTTATCATTTGCACAACATTTCGTTGCTTAAAAAATGACATTATAATAACGTTTCACGATGGTTTCCAAAAAAAGAAAAAACACCGCAAAAAGCGAGAAGTGGGCAATTTGTTAACAATTACCCCGTTGGTCAATGAGGCGACAGTAAATCCGCATGTAAATCATCACATCGCCTTTGATTTGTTTCGCGTTACTAAGGAAACGATTTATTTGGGAAATATCGCATTACCTTTGCCTTGCGTTGTTATGGAAACGATTTATTTGTAAAGAAACAATTGACAAATTGTTTCAAACGGAAATAGACGCACGTAAGTAAATGTTTGTTATTTTATTTAAAATGTTGCAAATTTGCTTCTACACACAATTTTGACTTTCATTATATCTAATAATAATCTTTATTTCACTCTGAAGCATGAACAACATCGACAATATCATGGAGACCACCCCAACGCCGTCACTCGCAAAACCTCAGCCACCCTCCGAAGCCCCACCTAAAGTGCCCGAGTTGCCGCCGCCCCAGCCAGCAAAAATTCCGCCGCCAGCTGGGGAAATGGTACCCCAGAAATCGCGCAACCAAAGGTATATTTAATATCTTATTGACAAGAAATTTTGATTCTAATATTCAATGATTTATAGACGACGTGATGCTAGAAACAGGCGGCGGGAAATCCGCAAACAAGAAGAAAAAAAGGGGCGAGGGGGGCAAGGAGGACAAGGGGGCCGAGGAGGACGAGGGGGCCGAGGAGGGCGAGGTGGCCAAGGGTGGCAAGAGAAGAAAAAAGGGGGAGAGGGGGGCGCCCCTAAAATGGTGCAAAATTTTTATCAAAATTTTTATTAGTTTTAGTTGCTTATTTGTTTGCTTCGTTTTATTGTTCATTTGTTCTTTGGTTTTTGTCGTTTTTGTCTTAATATAATTTTAATTTTGTAAAGCATGTTTTATTCCACACGGTGAAAAGTTGAAAAATCATTATTAAATGCGAGACACGCTTTAAAATTTACCTTACAAACCTTCTAAACAGGTAGAAAGGAAAGTGCCACAAAATGGAGATATCTACCGGTGGTAGCCGATACAACAAACCTTCTACACAATTGATTGGCATTTGCAAATGACCAGATTAGTCGTCGTACTTACAAGACATCAGGGTGTCGAGTATATGACAGGTAAACTAATTGATTAGCAGTGATTTGATAACAATAAATAACTCATTAAGTTAAAAAAATTCAAATACATATAAGTCACATGAAACAAAACCCGTTCTATTCTATTCGATTTTTTCCAGAACACTAAAGGGCTTTAATTTTGTATAAACTTTAATAAACTGTTTATACATGCAACAAGGTTATTAAGATCGTATACTTAATGTTAAAGGTTCTGTGCACTCAAACGTTTCAAGAATGTTTCGTTCCGGTAAAGGCTTCGTCGTCGAGAAGGTTTCTAATTCCCACAGTATGGTAAATTGACTGATGAAACGGTATTTCGTTTTAGTCTGTAAATATTATTAGTAAATTGAAGGCAAAGACGAGTAATAATATTAGGTACCTACCTACCTACTTCCTTGCTATGTTCACGTAATTTTCACTGCAAAAATGGTCAAACCAAATAAAGTAGGAATTCGGTTACAAAGCGCTTTTTCTTTTTTCCAAATGATATCCAAATCAGTCCACTTTTGAATATTATAATCCATTTCTTGCTCCTGTTAATAAACAATAAGCAAATTTTTGAATGCGAACATAACCTCAAAAATGTAAGGACTTACAATTTACAATTTCTTCAAAAGTTATGGAATGATTTTGTCTGGTGAACCATCCTTTAGTGATCAGCATTGTTAGTTGAGCGCATTTTGTTGTATAATAATTAATTTCCTTTTTAAACAACAAACAAAATATTTTTACTGCAAACAGTTGGTACCACTACACGTTTAAAATTTAGGACTTTCTCTTGCATCGCGTTGGTACTTCAAACTGTTGAACTGTTGTCAATTTACAATTTCTGGAAATTATCACATCACCACTTTTTCGTAACCAAGGTTACCAAATAATTTGTTATTAAAACAAAATCAGTTGTTAGTTTCTACATTTTAGACGTAAGTATAACACGTTTACTTAATTTGTTCTAATATTTGCATTTTCTTTCGTTATATTTCAGTGTAAATTATTGTCGAAAAATGCCTAGAAGAAAGAACTTCAAAAGACCAAAAAAAAGTGGTACCAGACAGAAAGCAAGCGGCAGTTTGGGGAATGCTGAAAGTGCTGCACCGTCGAGCAGTGGAAATACCGGAGAGATTGTGAAGCCGATCAAAGTTAAGCGGCCAAAACTTTGTGCTTCAGTTCTTCCGGAGATATCGGAAACACAATGCCGACGCAGCACCCGCTTGCAGGGAAAAAGACAAGCTGCTTCCAATGACGATGGTGGGACGGTACCGACCAACAACTGCTTTTTTCAAAGCAACATCGTTGAGGAGCCAGCTGCAGGTTGTTCAAAACAACCTGAAAACGTCGCCCCTGTGACTGCTGACATTCCCGGGAATGAAAACAATGGTATATAGACTGCACATTTTTTATTAGAAATATAATTAAGCTTTTATGTTTTAGGTGGCCTTGCACCGTTTGTATCTACCCGATTGTTTTATAAAAATCGAAACAGAGGTATGTTTCTATTTATTTTAAAATGCTTAATCGTAACAATTTATTAATATTTCTGGCATCCATATTTGTTTAACCCGAGAGGTAACCCGCTGAGAAATTTTGGTGTATGCTAGCTTAGACTTTTGCAAGAATTTATTAGAGTGTTACTATGAATTAGTGCGTCTTATTGGGATATTATAAGAAATTATTATACTATAAAAATTATAAAAAAAATTACAACCAATGTTTAACATTAACTTATTACAAGAGGAGTTCAAATTGTTTGTAATAATTTTGTAGTAATAGTATTTGCATGGAAAATTAACATCTATGTACAAAAAATATGTATTTTTAAACGATTTCAAAAAAGGAAAATTTTCAAACTAGAAACTATAAATAATTACATATTTAAAAAAGTATCGATACTGCCACACCACAAAGGTATAATATTAAAAAAAAAAAATTAATATCATTATTAATAATAAAAGCTCCGACATCCAGATTCCTTACTTTTTACTCACCCTGTATAAAAAAATATTAATAACCATTTTTTATAAATGCATATTGTAGTGTTAAAGTGGATTTATATATTTTTATATAAATACTTGAAATTTTTTCTTAATAAAATATTAAAGATAACAATTTATTTACCTACATGAAATAATTATTGATTTTTCTATTTCGATTTTTAGTCAAACAAGGAACAAAGATTGCACCACCTTCAGTACAACCGATTGTATTGAACCCACTTCCTCTCGAAGATTTCGATGACGAAGTGGCGGACACGCAAACGGAGGTGCGTCCTGCAAAGGCAACGACCTCATCAAGTGTGGACGATGAAACGTTGGCGGTGATGTTTCACGAATTTGATGAACTCGCCACAAACGACGATGAGAACTTTGCAAGGAGGTTGCAAGACTTGGAACAACGCGACGATTTGGCAGCGGTCCGGGCTGTTGAAGAAACAGCCGTGGAAGCCGCTAGAGATCGAATGGGACAAAGACCAACATATCTCCTGGCGACCCAACGCGATGTGCAAATATTGAATTTGGGCAATTTTAATTTGGCGTGTCCAAGCTGTGGTGGCCGGTATTTTCGTGCGGAGTTAAACAGTCGAGGAATTTATTCAAAATGCTGTACAGGCGGCAAAATAAATCTACCCGACCCGCGCGAAATTCCCGATGTCATCACGGCACTGTTTACTAGACAACACCCCGATTCAAATAAATTTCTTACTAACGTTTTGCAATACAACAATGCATTTCAGTTTGTCAGCACTCAAGTAAATTTGAGAACGTTACGAGGCAGAGGACCATATGTCTATGCGATCGAAGGAAAAATGTACCATTCAATTGGCGACATAAACCTTAACGATCTAGGCAATTCTAAATATGGTCCTTTATATTTCCTTGATCCAGAATTTGCTGCTGAGCGAAGAATGCAATTGAATCGCAACAAGTTAGACATGGGTCTTTTGCGACTTCTTGGCGTAACATTAGCCACGTCAAATCCTTTTGCCGAAGGTAATTTTAAAATGACTTTTTGTTACTTTTTTAAAACAACACCCTTTTCTTACTTACAGGTTATATGCATTTAAAAGAAGTCTATGAGACACAACGACAAGAAATGGCACAACGAGGCGAACCCGGTATTCCGAATGTCCGGCTAGAAATTCTCAATAGAAACGGTAGACAATTTGATGAGCCGCAAGTACCAGAGATTGCCAGCGTGTACGTTTCCAATGAGACACGACCACCATATCCAAATCTTGGCGTCTTTGTTCGTGACATGAACATGGGTTTACGTCGAATCATGTATTACGACAAAAATTTAGATCCTCTAATGTTCCCCCTACTCTTTCCGTCCGGCGACTTGGGTTGGCACCCCGATTTGCGACACGTAGACGGAAGGAGAAAGGTGACTCTTGGCGAATTTTACGCGTTCAAATTGGCTTATCGCCCACGCCAGTTGATAAATAATGCTGGAAAACTAGCTCAGGTAATTTAATTTTTTAACCATCATTTTCGATAACTAATTGTGTTTTTTTGTTACAGCAATATATCGTAAATGCCTATGTCAAAATAGAGCAGAACAATATTAATTTCATTATGCAAAACCAAGATCAACTGCGAGCTTCAGAGTACGTAGGTTTAGCTGATTACTTGCACAATCAAGCAGAGGTTGATAATGTACCTATGGGCCGAATGATTATTTTGCCATCTACGTACATTAGAGGTCCAAGAGCGTATCAACAACGCTACCAGGACTTTATGGCCACGGTGGCGAAGTTTGGGGCGCCGTCGTTATTCATAACCGTAACTTGCAACCCTAAATGGCCAGAGATCGTCGAAAACCTTCCCGTAAGGGATGAAGCTGTCAACCATCCCATGTTGGTGGCCAGAGTTTTTCACGCCAAACTGGACGAATTAATCGACGACCTGCTAGAAAAACACATTTTTGGCGTTCCGTTGGCGTGCATGTACGTCATAGAATTTCAAAAGAGAGGTTTGCCACATGCTCATATTTTGCTAATTCTAAGAGAACAAGACAAATTGAACAATTCGATTAGGATTGACCAGCTCATTTCCGCCGAAATTCCTGACGTAGAAACCGAGCCAGTCCTGTACGAATTGGTCAAACAGCACATGACTCACGGGCCGTGTGGGGCATTTAATCCGAGTTCACCTTGCATGAAAGAGTACAAATGCTCTAAGCGCTTTCCTCAACCGTTGTCCGCTGAAACGGTAGTCAGTGAAGACGGATCTGTAATTTATAGGCGTAGAATCAGTGCACACCGTGTACCGTTGAAAGACGAGAATGGTGAAATTAAGCAATTTAATTGTCAATAGATTGTCGCTTATTGTCCATTTCTACTTCTTAAGTATCGTTGTCACATCAACGTGATGGCTTGCACTTCTTTGCGTAGCGTCAAGTACCTTTGCAAATATCTAAATAAAGGGGCTGATCGAGCTTTGGTGCGGGTTGTGGAACAAAACCAACAACTGCCGCCGCAACAAAATGACGATCAGCAACCGCAACAAGCTCTTCAATACAACGAAATCGAATCATTTTTGAACGCAAGGTACATGACCCCACCAGAAGCGGCATGGCACATTAACAAATTCGAAATTCACAAACAGACTCACACCATCATCAGATTGGCAGTTCATTTGCCCGAAAGGCAAAGAGTTATTTTTGAACGTGGCATGGAAAGGGAAGCTTTGGTAAGAAACGAAAGTACTATGCTGACCGATTGGTTCCGGCTAAACGCCGAGGACCCGGCAGCTAGACCGTATCTTTATCAAGAGATTCCCAATCATTTTGTGTGGGTCGCTAGCGACAAGCGTTGGAAAACAAGGTTGCAACGTGGTGAGAAAACCATATCTCGAATGTATTCGGTGTCTTTGAAAAATAGAGAACTGTTCTTTTTGCGAACTCTGTTGTTGCACGTACGCGGAGCCATAAGCTACGAATATGTGCGCACGTTCGAAGACACCACGTTTGAAACCTTTGAACAAGCTTGCCGAGCGAGAGGGTTGTTGGCTGACGATGCCGAATGGATCAGGTGTCTCGAAGAGGCTATACAAAAAGACATGCCTCATCAATTAAGGCAGATGTTTGCCTACATTTTGGCATTCTGCGAAGTTAACGATCCAAGTGCCCTTTGGGAGCGTTTTCGGCTGTCTTTAATCGAGGACTTTACTCGAAACGACATGTCTGAGAATGCAGCGACCAATGCGGCTTTGTTAGAAATTCAAACCACTCTTCTAATGAATGGCCGTCGTCTTCGTGAATTCAGCATTCCCGAACCGATCGTAAGTAAACTCATTTCTATTGAAATTTTAATTATTTACGGTGTCTTTTTTTTTCTTTTCGCAGGCACAGAATATTCTGGAGGACGATCCGGTGAACGTTGAAGAAGAGCAAGCAGAAGGTGAAAGATTAAATCAACTGCTGAATGCTCAACAAAGAGACGCCTTTGATGCGGTGTTGGCGGCCGTCCACGATGACAACGAGCCCCGGCGTCTGTTCTATCTGAACGGTCCCGGAGGATCCGGTAAAACGTTCGTATACAACACCATTATTACCGTTTTGAGAGGCGAAAATTTGCCGGTCGCTTCTATGGCCTGGACTGGGTTGGCAGCGGCTCTTTTAAAACAAGGTCGCACAACACACAGTCGCTTCAAGTTGCCGGTTCCATTGGTCGAAACGTCAACTTCGAGCTTGACTGCCCAGTCAGCCGAGGGTCAATTTATTAAACGGGTAAAGTTGATTGTTTGGGACGAAATAAGCATGGCGTCACGTTATGCTTTCGACATTGTCGACAAAACGCTAAAAGATCTCTGTCAAAATAATCTTCCTTTTGGTGGAAAGGTTATGCTGGTGGGGGGCGACTTTAGACAGTGTTTGCCGATTGTGCCTCACGGTGACCGAACACAAATCGTTGAAGCTTGCGTAAAACAAAGCAATCATTGGCACGGTTTTGAAACTTTAGATTTGACTGTCAATATTCGTGCTCGAAACGATGAAAATAATTTTTCACAATGGTTGCTTCAATTAGGAGACGGTACCCTTGACGGAATCCGTTACGAACAAGACAAATTGATTGCAATTCCCGATCAGTGTACGGTTGCAAACTTAAACGAGCTTATTCACAAAGTGTTTGGAGCGCTCCAAGTCAATGCTGTGCCGCACAAAGCCATTTTAACACCTCTCAACGAAGACTGTCACATAATTAATGATATTGTGTGCGCTAATTTCCCCGGTGAACCAAAGTCGTATTTTAGTGCAGACAGTGTAATTGAAGACGACGATGAAACGCTGCGGGCAAATTACGCCGTTGAGTTTTTGAACACGTTGACTCCCCCAGGAGCACCAACTCATAAACTCATTTTAAAACAAGGTGTTATAATTATGTTATTGCGTAATTTAAATGTCAGAAAAGGACTATGTAACGGTACTAGGCTATTAGTCAGAACGTTATGTAGAAACTTTATAGATGCCGAAATTATCGATGTAAAAGGTGGCTTGACCGGAAACAGAGTCTTTATCCCCCGTATCGATATAATTCCGTCCGATGCCGATTTGCCCTTTAAAATGAAAAGGAGACAATTTCCGGTCAGAATCGCATATGCAATAACGATTAACAAATCACAAGGGCAAACTTATGACGGTGTTGGGATTTATCTCAAGCATCCAGTGTTTGCACACGGTCAGCTTTACGTGGCGTTTTCGAGAGCCAAAACACTCGACAGTGTATTTGTGTTTGTCGAACCTACGACCACGCAAGGCATATTATTGGCAGATAAGCCGACGACGGTGTACACTAAAAATGTCGTATATCCGGAGGCTTTGCAATAATCATTGGACTGAAGTAACCATTTTCGGTTAATCGTGTCCATACAGTTGATGCAAAAAAGAAATTGCGTATCAACACTTATTTCATTTCTATACTTTCTGCTCTTCCTTCCTATACAATTTTCTTCTAAACTCAAACTAATCAATTAAATTCTATCAATGTTTTTCTGTTTGCGACGTTCACTAAGTCGGTACTTGGACTAAACAATTCATCATCGAATTGTTGTGACCATTGTATCACATGAACACTCCCGAGTCTTTCTCATCGTGGATTTATAATCGAAATTTAAAATATAATTTAATTTTATATTATTCTTTATCAATTAAATTCAAAACATATAGTTTATGAAAATTTTGTTGATTGAATACCACAGAAAACCAACAACAGCAACTTTTAATTCAGAAACTGGCCGATTTTCAAATTAACGGCATATGAATGCCGTATTCAATATTTCTAAGCGTTAATTTTATCGATTATAAACCCACACTTACTCTAAAATTACTATCCATCTTTCTCTATTTGTGGCATTTATCCGGGCAGACGAATCCATAATCGGGTTATCGTGTCCATAAGGGCTGATGAATCCAGAAGCGGGTTATCGTGTCCATCAGGGCTGATGAATCCTGAAGCGGGTTATCGTGTCCATCAGGGCTGATGAATCCAGAAGCGGGTTATTGTGTCCATCAGGGCTGATGAATCCTGAAGCGGGTTATCGTGTCCATCAGGGCTGATGAATCCAGAAGCGGGTTATCGTGTCCATCAGGGCTGATGAATCCATAAACGGGTTATCGTGTCCACAATCAGATAAATGCTCCCTTCTATCTCTTTCTTATTTTTCTTACAAATAAATATTTACGATGTCAGAATGGTATTCAAATATGTAATAGATATGTACAATCAGTTTCAAAAGTAATGTCCGTCTCACACTTTTATTATTTAAATTTCTTCTACCGATGGTGTACCAGCTAAAGGAAACCCAATGCAATTGTTCCATTATTTTATATGCTTAGCATAAATATGACATTCAATGTCTGTGTGTTGGTTTTATGTGGAAAATAAACAAGTTTGAAATTTAAAAGGTGAACAATACTTTTGAACTCGACTGTATAAATCGTATTAAAAGTATAAATTTGTAGCAATTTTTATTATACTTTTACCATAAAGATTTTTACTTCTTTACTTAATCTTTATTTCCAATATTTAACAATATGATTATGGCTAATTAATTTTCCAAATCAAAACTACTACAACGACATATCTATTTCATTCTTTTTGTTGCCATTTTGACATCGTTTTGCAACGACGGTGACAAACTTAACATTACGACGACGTTTTAAATTTTTGTATAAAATTGTTAAATTTATTGTTCATGTACGTAATTGTTTGTTAATTTAATGTTAAGAGTTATTTCAAATTATGATGTATGTAAAGTTATGCACGTATGTATGCCTTCAAGAAACAACAAACGTTAAGAAGTCGATGAAATTATGTCATGGTAATTATTTGTTTTTTTTTAAAAAAACTTTGACATAAAAATTTGCTTTTCTTTCAGATATCAATTTAATAGCAATATGTGAAATTTCCTATATAGGTCGAATGTGAACTTTTGGTCGATTATAACAGTAATATGCTATAAAGTGAATACTTTTAGAAAGCATAATGTTGTTGTTAATTTTGCAATTAGTTGAAAGTATGGTAAAAATGTTATTAAATTTTCAAATTAAATAACAATTTTTTTTGTAAATACCTACCAATACGAATACAAAACTAGAAGATGCAGAGGTACTAGAAACTTAACAGTAAGTAAATGTTGTATAATATTTTTTTAATACATCAATTTTAACATAAATAATTTCAGATGATTCTTCAACTTTTAAGAAAATCACGAAAAACTGGCAGATCCGAAAACTAACACCATCATCAAAACCAATCATCAAAACGAATATATTTTTTTTAAGTAATTCTGCGAGATTGAAAATTACAAAAATGGTGGTTTCAGACGTTTCCGTAATGTAAAACTGCTCGAAGAAGACGAGTGCTAATTCCATTTATGATCAAATCTAATTTTGATCATTGGTAACATACGAAGAAATAACTGCCAAATTTAATTGATTGAAATGCAACAAAGTTTCTAAGAAAATTAAACAAAATCGACAAACTCACAAATTGACAACTAACGTAAGTATCTAAGTATGTTTTAATAGAAAAAAATTTGACATATTTTAAATTATTAACATTTCAGATTTTCCAAGTTTCAACAAATTCTGTGTCATCTATACTGCATTGACTTTCAAAGACGTAACTCTACTTTACTATAAGTAATTTTAATTACACATTGAAAAATAGAAGATACAGAAATACCTATTGCTTGAAAACGATAAAGTTAGCTGTACGTAAGTATTGTAAAATAATTCTCTAATGCGTCAGTTTTAATATAAATCTATTAAAGTAATTCCAGAAAAAATCACAAGAAACTGGTAAATCCGAAAACTGACACCATAGATACAATCCATAATTGAAACGATGAAACAAAAATACTTTTTTTAAAGTAATTCTACAAAATCAAAAATTACGAAAATGGTGGTTTCAGACATCTCCGTGGTGTAAAACTGCACAAAGAACACAGGTGTTAATTGCATTTATGATCGAATGCAATTTTGATCGTTGGTAACATGAGAAGAAATAATTGCCAAATTTTAAAGTGATTGGAATTGGTTAAAATGCAGTTTCTAAGGAAATCAAATAAAATCGACAAAATCACGAATTGACCGCTAACGTGCCCAAGTATGTTTTAATAGCAAAACATTAGACTTATTTTAATTTATTAATATTTCAGATTTTCAACGAAACCTGCATAAACGTAACTCTACTTTACTATTAATTATTTTGCTTAGTATTGATCATAATGTCTCAATTGAAAATAATTTCAAAAACGTACAAAAGTTAAACACAATTTATGTAAATAGCATTACATATTCATAAAAATCGTTACTTTTGTGCGTTTTTGAACTAACAAAAAACGCCGTCGTAATTTTTATTTAATTTAAAATTAGTTAATAGAGCCCGGTTTCATAATCAAATTAAAGAAAACTTCAAGATTAAAGTACCCATTTTCCTTTGTTGTAAAAATGGGTAACCATGGTTGTTGTCGACTTTAAATTGAAAGTCTCCTTCAATCTGATTATGAAGCCGGCTCCAACTACTGTAATATGTATTGTTTATTTTACGAATTTTATATTGTTTATGTTGGTTTCAATAAGTTTATGCTTGAAAACAAATAATAACGTGTAAATTTATGGGAACAGTTGAAAGCCAATTTTGTACATGTTTACAATACCATCATGTTAAATGAATTACGTTGCAACTAAAATAAAAATTATACAAAATTGTAAAACTACAAACTATAATAATATATGAAACGAAAAAAAATACGTTTTTATTATTCAATAAATTGTACAATACTGGATGGACTAGGAATAATAATGAAAAAAAGACAGGAGGAAAAAAGGGAGTGAGAGAAAGAGAGATAAAGAAAAAAAAAGGCAGGCCCCGAAGGGGCCCACCTAGATCCCCGAAGGGGCTACCGACCCCGAGGCGCCCAAAAGCACCCGGGGGGGCCCGATAGGGCCCCCCCTGTTGCGGCATGTGGGGGAGCAGCGCAGCTGCGAACCCCACTTGCAACATGACCCCCATTCGGTCCCAAGAGAAAGATGTCTAAAAAAGCCAAACAAACATTAAGGCCAAAAAAAAAAAATTCACCCTCCCCCCCCAAAGCTCCCCTTCTCAAAAATAAAAACAAACACCGTTCAAAAATTACTTTCAATAACTTGAAACTTCTCTACTGACGCGACGGGCGCAGCCCTAGTTATACTATATAAAAGAGAGTTGGCGCGTCCGGTCGCACGAAAACGAGGGACCAGCTGGACGGCGTGGCGAGCCGCGAAGCGGCGAGCGGAAAGCGTAGTTCGACGTGGAATTACAAAAATTGTGCCATAGACCTGAGGGATTTTCGAGATGAGGCCCTGAAACGGGGCCCGTGACGATTTTGTGTGTTCGTGCGAAAGAGATGCCCGACGTGAGTTTCGTCAAATCCATGGTGATTTTCGAAAAAAGTCAGAAAAATTCACAAAACGGTCACCGGTCGAGAAAATATTTTCGTTGCTGGTAGCCGAAAAATGACAAAAAGGCCCCGAAGGGGGTCTAACTTGGATGTCCGAAAGGGCTACCGAGTCCGATGGTACCCTCGAGCACCCGGGGGGGCCCGCAGGGCCTCCCCCGGGTGCGGCATGTGTCAAAATGGCAAAATTTTTTTGTAGGCCCCGAAGGGGCCCCAAACTAGATCCCCGAAGGGGCTACCGACTCCGAGGCGCCCTTAAGCACCCGGGGGGGCCCGCAGGGCCCTCCCGGGTGCGGCATGTGGGGAAGCAGCGAAGCTGCGAACCCCACATGCAACGTGGCACCCTGGGGCCCCAGGACGCTCCAAAACATGGGGGCCCCAGAGGGGCCTAAAACATGGGGGCCCCAGGGGGCTCCAAAACATGGGGGCCCCAGGGGGCTACAAAACATGGGGGCCCCAGAGGGGCCCAAAACATGGGGGCCCCAGGGGGCTACAAAACATGGGGCCCAGGGGGGCCCAAAACATGGGGGCCCCAGGGGGCTCCAAAACATGGGGGCCCCAGGGGGGCCCAAAACATGGGGGCCCAGGGGGCTCCAAAACATGGGGGCCCCAGGGGGGCCCAAAACATGAGGGCCCCAGGTGACTGCAAAACATGGGGGCCCAGGGGGCTCCAAAACATGGGGGCCCCAGGGGGTTCAAAAACATGGCGGCCCCAGGTCAGGTCAGGTGGCAAAGCAGCGCAGCTGCGAACCCCACTTGCAACGTGGCACCCTCAAGCACCCGGGGAGGCCCGCAGGGCCTCCCCGGATGTGGCATGTGGGGAAGCAGCGCAGCTGCGAACCCCACTTGCAACGTGGCACCCTCAAGCACCCGGGGAGGCCCGCAGGGCCTCCCCGGGTGCGGCATGTGGGGAAGCAGCGCAGCTGCGAACCCCACTTGCAACGTGGCACCCTCAAGCACCCGGGGAGGCCCGCAGGGCCTCCCCGGCTGCGGCATGTGGGAAGCAGCGCAGCTGCGAAACCCACTTGCAACGTGGCACCCTCATACACCCGGGGGGGCCCGCAGGGCCTCCCCGGTTGCGGCATGTGGGGAAGCAGCGCAGCTGCGAACCCCACTTGCAACGTGGCACCCTCAAGCACCCGGGGAGGCCCGCAGGGCCTTCCCGGGTGCGGCAAGTGGGGAAGCAGCGCAGCTGCGAACCCCACTTGCAACGTGGCACCCTCAAGCACCCGGGGAGGCCCGCAGGGCCTCCCCGGGTGCGGCAAGTGGGGAAGCAGCGCAGCTGCAAACCCCACTTGCAACGTGGTACCCTCAAGCACCCGGGGAGGCCCTACGGGCCTCCCCGGGTGCGGCATGTGGGGAAGCAGCGAAGCTGCGAACCCCACATGCAACGTGGCACCTTCATACACCCCGGGGCCCCTGCGGGTAAACGTCTCGGCGGATACTAGGGCGTAGCCCTAGTTATACTATATAAAAGAGAGTTGGCGCGTCCGGTCGCACGAAAAACGAGGGACCAGCTGGGCGGCGTGGCGAGCCGCGAAGCGGCGAGCGGAAAGCGGAGTTCGACGGGAAATTACTTAAACTGTGCCAATGGAAATAGGTGATTTTTACGTACGGGCCCCCGTAAAGGGGTTATTGACGATTTTGTGTATTCGTGCGAAAGAGATGCCCGACGTGAGTTTTTTCCTTTCCATGGCGATTTCGAAAAAGTCAGAAAAATTCACAAAACGGTCACCGGTCGAGAAAATATTTTCGTTGCTGGTACCGGAAAAGTGCCAAAAAAGGCCCCGAAGGGGCCTAACTTGGATGTCCGAAAGGGGGGGGCCCGCAGGGCCTCCCCGGGTGCGGCATGTGTCAAAATGGCAAAATTTTTTTGTAGGCCCCGAAGGGGCCCCAAACTAGATCCCCGAAGGGGCTACCGACTCCGAGGCGCCCTCAAGCACCCGGGGGGGCCCGCAGGGCCCTCCCGGGTGCGGCATGTGGGGAAGCAGCGAAGCTGCGAACCCCACATGCAACGTGGCACCATGGGGCCCCAGGACGCTACAAAACATGGGGGTCCCAGAGAGGCCCAAAACATGGGGGCCCCAGGAGGCTCCAAAACATGGGGGCCCCAGGGGGGCCCAAAACATGGGGGCCCCAGGGGGGCCCAAAACATGGGGGCCCCAGGGGGGCCCAAAACATGGGGCCCCAGGGGGGCCCAAAAAACGTAAAAAATGAGAAAGAGAAGGAAAACAATGAAAGAAAAAAATAAGAAAAACAAGAAAAAATTAGGGAAACACACATGGCGAGTGAGAAGAATAAAAAAAAAAGGAGACAAAAAGCAAGAAAGAAAAAGTAGAAAAGGGAGACATACAGACCGGGAGAAAGAAAGAGAAAAAAATAGGTGCAAGAAAAAGAAAAGGAAAAGAAAGAAAAAAAATTAAAAATAAACACAGAAAAGAAAGAGATGGGAAAGAAAAAAAATATCAAGAGGAGAAAAAAAAGGAGACATACAGATTGGGAAAAAGAAAGAATGGGAGAGAAAAAGAAAGGGGTGAAAAAAAACAGAGAAACAAAAGAAAAAAAAGAGATGGAAAGACAACGAGAAAAGAAATAAGAACCGTAAAAAAAAGAAAAGAGAAAAAAAACAAAGAAAAAACTAGGAAAACAAAGCGAAACAAAAGAGACAAAAACATGGGGGCTCCAGGTGCCCCAAAAAATTTCTATTTTTTGCGGGCCCCGAAAATGCTTAGCTAAGAGCCCGAAAGAGTCAAAAAGGGGGAACTCAACGTGCCCCAAAAATGGGGCCTCCCAAAAAAATATTTTTTTTGCATTCCCCGAAAATGCTTAGCTAAGAGTCTCGAAAAGACAAAAACGGGGGGCTCAAAGTGCCCCAACAAGGGCGCCCCAAAAAAATTTTTATTTTTTGCGGGCCTCGAAAATGCTTAGCTAAAAGTCCCGAAAGTGCCAAAAAGGGGGAACTTAAGGTGCCCCAAAAATGGGGCCCCCCAAAAAATTTTTTTTTTTGCATTCCCCGAAAATGCTTAGCTAAGAGTCTCGAAGAGACAAAAACGGGGGGCTCAAGGTGCCTCAAAAAAAAATTTTTTTTAGAGGCCCTGAAAATGCTTAGCTAAAGGTTCCGAAAAAGCCACAAAGGGGGGCTCAAGATGCTCCAAAAATATGGTCCCCACAAAAAATTTTTTTTTTGCATTCCCCGAAAATGCTTAGCTGAAAGTCCCGAAAAGACAAAAACGGGGGGCTCAAGGTGCCTCAAAAATGGAGCCCCCCAAAAAAATTAATTTTTGCAGGCCCCGAAGGGGCCCACCTAGATCCCCGCGAAAAGAAACAGAAAAAAATGGGAAAGAAAAAAAATTTACAAAATGAGAGATAAAAGGAAGACATACAGATCGGGAGAAAGAAAGAAAGAAAGGTAGAAAAAGCGAAAGGGAGGATGAAAAAGAATACCAGAGAAACAAAAGGGGTAAAAAAGAGATGGAGAAAGATAAAAGGAAAGGAAATAAAAAACGTAAGAAAAAGAAAACAATGAAAGAAAAAAGTAGGAAAAGCGACAGAAAATTAGAGAAACACACATAGCGAGAGAGAAAAATAGAAAAAAAAGGAGACAGAAAAGCCAAGAAAGGGAGAGTAAAAAAGGGAGACAAACAAACCGAGAGAAAGAAATGGAAAAAAATTGGTAAAAAAAAAGAACGAAGAAAAAAAATAAAAACAAAGACAGAAAAGATTGAGAAAAAGATGAAAAAGAAGAAAAATAACAAAAAAGGAGAAAAAAAGGAGACATACAGACCGAGAGAGGGAAAGAGAGACGTAAGTATTAAAAAAATGAAAAAAATTTGAGAAAAAAGGGAGATAAGAAAAAAAAATTAAACAAAAAGGCAGAAAAGAAGAGAAAGAAAAGTTGAACAATAGAGAAACGAAGAGATAAAGATAGAAAAAGAAAGAATTAAAGAAAAAAAATAGAAAATAAAAGGAAAACATGGCGACCCAAAAAACATAAGTACCAAAAAAACCATAATAACATGGTCCCCCCCATCAATAAAACATGGTGGTTTCTCTCCTAAGAAAAATATGCCCGCCGCAACAAAAGGAAAAAGAATTTTTTTAATAATAAATGCTTAGCTTAATAATGCTTAGCTAAAAGTCCCGAAAAAGCCAAAAAGGGGGGGCTCAAAATGCCCCAATAATGGCCCCCCCCAAAAAAATTTTTTTTTTGCATTCCCCGAAAATGCTTAGCTAAGAGTCCCGAAAAAGACAAAAAAGAGGGGCTCAAGGTGCCCCAAAAAGGGCCCCAAAAAAAAAATTTTTTTTTTTGTAGGCCCCGAAGGGGCCCACCTAGATCCCCGAAGGGGCTACCGACTTCGAGGCGCCCTCAAGCACCCGGGGGGGCCCGATAGGGCCCCCCCGGGGGCGGCATGTGGGGAAGCAGCGCAGCTGCGAACCCCACTTGCAACATGACCTCCATTCGGTCCCAAGACAAAGATGTCTAAAAAAGCCCAAAAAACATTAAGGCCAAAAAAAAAAAAATTTCTCCTCCCCCACCCAAAACTCCCCTTCTCAAAAATAAAAACAAACACCGTTCAAAGATTACTTTCAATAACTTGAAACTTCTCTACTGACGCGACGGGCGCAGCCCTAGTTATACTATATAAAAGACGACTGGAAGAGCCCCTCGCACGAAAAACGAGGGACCAGTTGGGCGGCGTGGCGAGCCGCGAAGCGGCGAGCGGAAAGTGCAGTTCGACGGGAAATTACTTAAACTGTGCCAATGGAAATAGGTGATTTTTACGTACGGGCCCCCGTAAAGGGGTTATTGACGATTTTGTGTATTCGTGCGAAAGAGATGCCCGACGTGAGTTTTTTCCTTTCCATGGCGATTTTGAAAAAGTCAGAAAAATTCACAAAACGGTCACCGGTCGAGAAAATATTTTCGTTGCTGGTACCGGTACCGTTGCTGGTACCGGCATGTGTCAAAATGGCAAAATTTTTTTGTAGGCCCCGAAGGGGCCCCAAACTAGATCCCCGAAGGGGCTACCGACTCCTAGGCGCCCTCAAGCACCCGGGGGGGCCCGCAGGGCCCTCCCGGGTGCGGCATGTGGGGAAGCAGCGAAGCTGCGAACCCCACATGCAACGTGGCACCCTGGGGCCCCAGGACGCTCCAAAACATGGGGGTCCCAGAGAGGCCCAAAACATGGGGGAACCAGGGGGCTCCAAAACATGGGGGCCCCAGGGGGGCCCAAAACATGGGGGCCCCAGGAGGGCCCAAAACATGGGGGCCCCAGGGGGGCCCAAAACATGGGGGCCCCAGGGGGGCGCAAAACATGGGGGCCCCAGGGGGGCCCAAAACATGGGGGCCCCAGGGGGCTCGAAAATATGGGGCTTTAAAGGGTTCCAAAACATGGGGGCCCCAGGGGGCTCCAAAACATGGGAGGCCCGCAGGGCCCCCCCGGGTGCGGCATGTGGAGAAGCAGCGCAGCTGCGAACCCCACTTGCAACGTGGCACCCTCAAGTACCCGGAGAGGCCCGCAGGGCCTTCCCGGGTGCGGCATGTGGGGAAGCAGCGAAGCTGCGAACCCCACTTGCAACGTGGCACCCTCAAGCACCCGGGGAGGCCCGCAAGGCCTCCCCGGGTGCGGCATGTGGGGAAGCAGCGAAGCTGCGAACCCCACATGCAACGTGGCACCCTCAAGCACATGGGGGGGCCCGCAGGGCCCTCCCGGGTGCGGCATGTGGGGAAGCAGCGCAGCTGCGAACCCCACATGCAACGTGGCACCCTCAAGCACCCGGAGAGGCCCGCAGGGCCTCCCCGGGTGCGGCATGTGGGGAAGCAGCGCAGCTGCAAACCCCACTTGCAACGTGGCACCTTCAAGCACCCGGGGAGGCCCGCAGGGCCTCTCCGGGTGCGGCATGTGGGGAAGCAGCGAAGCTGCGAACCCCACTTGCAACGTGGCACCCTCAAGCACCCGGGGAGGCCCGCAGGGCCTCCCCGGGTGCGGCATGTGGGGAAGCAGCGAAGCTGCGAACCCCACATGCAACGTGGCACCCTCAAGCACCCGGGGGGGCCCGCAGGGCCTCCCCGGGTGCGGCATGTGGGGAAGCAGCGCAGCTGCAAACCCCACTTGCAACGTGGCACCCTCAAGCACCCGGGGAGGCCCGCAGGGCCTTCCCGGGTGCGGCATGTGGGGAAGCAGCGAAGCTGCGAACCCCACTTGCAACGTGGCACCCTCAAGCACCCGGGGAGGCCCGCAGGGCCTCCCCAGGTGCGGCATGTGGGGAAGCAGCGAAGCTGCGAACCCCACATGCAACGTGGCACCCTCAAGCACCCGGGGGGGCCCGCAGGGCCTCCCCGGGTGCGGCATGTAGGGAAGCAGCGAACCCTACATGCAACGTGGCACCCTCAAGCACCCGGGGAGGCCCGCAGGGCCTCCCCGGGTGCGGCATATGGGGAAGCAGCGCAGCTGCGAACCCCACTTGCAACGTGGCACCCTCAAGCACCCGGGGAGGCCCGCAGGGCCTCCTCGGGTGCGGCATGTGGGGAAGCAGCGCAGCTGCAAACCCCACATGCAACGTGGCACCCTCATACACCCCGGGGCCCCTGCGGGTAAACGTCTCGGCGGATACTAGGGCGTAGCCCTAGTTGAATTTATAATTAACGATCAAACGAACTTACCTTAAATGAAGTTCGATCGTAATTATATGATTGTCCAGTCCGAAGATATCACTTAGATACACTAGGTAGTACGCTCCTGCGTGCTCGCCGTTGCACGTGTTTGTAGAGTATATAAAATTCCTCCCTCCCCGCTGTGTCCTCGCTGCTACGGCGTGCCCTAACTCATTTGTTTAGAGATATTGAAGCAACTGCAGATGGGGTTTTTGGGGGAGAAGGGAAGTGATATCTTCGGACTGGACAATCATATAATTACGATCGAACTTCATTTAAGGTAAGTTCGTTTGATCGTTAATTATATTTTATGTCCAGTCCTCGATATCACTTAGATACACTAGGTAGATGTTTAGAGACAGTAAATGCAGTTGCGTAACGAAGAGAAGGAAATAAACTTTTATTTTCCTTGAATACATTGTAAGATTAATTTTATGGCAACTTAATTATTGTTCCTTATTTAATTGACAAGATAGCTTTGGCATAGTCGGTCTTCTTTGCTATAGGTCGGTTATAAAATTTTGCGGAGGTTCCGGATTTCCCGGACCATCCTACCGTTTGGCAAATTAGTTCCAGGGGTACACCCTGTCGTAGTGCCACAGAAGATGAACAATGCCTTATGGAATGTGGTTTAAATTTTGAGACGTCGATGCCTGCGTTAGCTAGAGATGTTTTTACCCAACGACTGAGACTTTGTTTTGTTGCAATGACGTGGGGTTTTTTGTAAGTTAAAAACATAAAATCCTGTTGTTTTCTAATGTCTACAGTCCTATCGATATATTCTTTTAAAACTGATGCGCAACAAAGGGCAGGTCTTTCTTTAAAAAATGGTATGTGTAATGTTGGTTGCGGCTTATTGGTACCCGATGTTTTAACGGGGTCAGTTATGGCAATCTGGATTTCTTCGCTCTGTTCCATGATGTTGGAAACTCTTATCAGTGAGATGGTTTGGAGCCGGCCGCCTGTTATTAGTGCCAGAAGAGTGACTAATTTTAAGGACAAGTCTTGGAGACTGTAAGGTCTGGGAAGACTCGCAAGGTATTTTAAAAGGGGATCAGGGTCCCAAGTTATGTCATATCTAGGTTGTGAGGGACGAAGCTTTGAAATACCTTTCATGAATCTCTTTAGAATAGGTTCATTTGTCAGATCCTTGTTGAGAATTAAGGAAATGGCTGATCTATGTGAGTTGAAAGTACCATATTTAGCCTGACCAGAACTAAAGATGGAGTGTAGGAACTTTAATACGTCAGTGATGTTAGCTTGATACATCGGCACATTATTAATTTTGCAGAAGGACCACCACTGATGGTAAGTAGTATTATATTGCCTTAATGTGTTTTCCGTCAGTGATGAGATAATTACGTTGAAGGTGGCTTCTGGGATATTCATTTGTTCGTAGGCTCCCCTGATAATATCCCGACAGCCAGGATAAGTGTTGGTGACATTGGGTGTGTGTCGCTGAAAGGAGAAGACACAAGATTGGGGTCAGGTCCTAATAAAAGTGGTTCACCAATTAGGAGCTTGGAAAAGAGCGGAAACCAGGGTTGTCCTTGCCACCATGGTACAACCACGATGCCTGTTGTTTTTTCCTGGTTAATTTTCTTAAGGCTCCTCAAGATTAAGCTAAATGGAGGGAATGCATAGAAAAACAGGTCTCCCCATTTTAATGTAAAAGCGTCCACTGCTATTGCACCAGGATCTTTTACCCAAGAAACGTATTTTTCACATTTGTGATTGATGTTTGATGCGAATAAGTCTATTTCGGGGAGTCCAAATTTTTGTACTATCGTGTTAAAATATTCCTGTGACAGGGACCATTCTGTATCCAATGAGAGCCGACGAGATTCGCTGTCGGCCGTTGAATTGTCCAAGGAGCTCACATATGTAGCATACAGCCAAATGTTTTTTGACTCACACCATTGCCATATTTCCTTAGACAATCCGCTCAATTTGGGGTACTGAATGCTACCCATTCTGTTAATATAAGATACAGTCGTATTATTATCGCATCTAATAAGAATACTGCAGTGAGAGCGATTATTGGCGAAACATTTTAGGCCATGAAAAATTGCTTGTAGTTCTAGAAAATTTATGTGGTACTTCTTTTGGTCATTAGACCAAAAACCGTGGGTCTTGTCGTCCCCACAGCATGCTCCCCACCCTGTGAGTGACGCGTCCGTGAAAATTTCGAGTTTAAAGTGATCGTTTTTGATATCGTTAAGTGATGTTGATATGTTGTTTATCCACCACAGCAAATCGGGTTTCAAATAATCAGGTAATGGCATCTGTCCATCAAATTTCATGTCATTAGATGAAAGAGCAAGAAATTTTTCTCTTTCAAGGGATTTTGTATACATCCAACCATATTTAACAGCTGGACAAGCTGATGTCAGTATACCAATAATTTGGCCAGAGATCGAATTCTACAGTGAGATAGATGAAAGAAGTGAGTGGCCCATTTCCTAATTTTTTCTCTTTTTTCCTGCGGGAGTTTGATGATCAGATTTCTGCTATCAAATATAAATCCCAGATATTTGCATGATGTGTCTGGGGTTAAAGAGCTTTTGGTCTTGTTAATTATAAAGCCTAGAGATTCGAGTAATTTAACCGCCACTGTTGTGCTGGATAAAGAATTCTGGTAGGTTTTTTCTATTATTATGAAATCGTCTAGATAGTTGGCGCATGTTATGCCCATAGAGCGTAGATAAACAACAATAGGTTTCATTAATTTTGTAAAGCAAAACGGTGCTACTGAGAGACCGAATGGCATACAGGTAAATTGGTATAATTGGTCATTAAAGTAAAATTTTTGGGAGCTTTCTATAATCTGGATGTATACTGATAAGAAAGTAGGCATCCTTAAGGTCTATTGAGGTCATATATGAATTTTGTTCCAATAATTTAGACACCGTTCTGTAGTCCTCCATTTTGAAATGTGGTGTTTCCACGAATACGTTTAATCTTTTCAAATTTAGAATAAAACGTTTTTTGCCATTTGATTTCTCTGTAAGAAATATTGGAGAAATAAATTGATCAGAACGGAAGGAACATTTAGTGATCGCCCCTGAGGTCAACAGGTCTTGTACGGCTGCCTTCATATGGGCAAATTCAGTTTTAGATAGTTTATGTTTGGGAATAACATTCTGACAAGGAGGATTTGATTTAAATTTAATTTGATAACCTTGTACCCATGATAGAATGGTTTGGTTATCCGTTAGTCGTTTCCAAGCTCCTAGGAAATATGCGAGTCTGCCAGCAAACCTTACCTCTAACGCCTTTTGCGGTTCCGGTGTTTGTCCGAGTCCCTCGATGTGGGTGTGTGCCCCTTGAACTGCCTCATTTCCTTCTTGAAGTGGGCGGGGCGATACCTGTTTAAAGCTCCAGGTCCTCTACTTGTACTAGGTCCCGCTTGGTATTTGTTAGTTACTGCCGCCCCCCCTTTTTTCTGAATGCTAGGAGAATAGCTTGAATGTTGGGGAGGACGCAATTCCTTGCCGGCTTTTTCCAGCAACTTAGCCGCCTTTATTTGCTCACCTAGTTCGGGCCCAAAAAGTAAGTTACCGGGAGGTGTTTTTTCCACTAAGTTTTTAACTTGTTTACTTAAGAGTGGGCCCATTAAGTGACGACGGGTTTGTGATATGTCGTTAAATAAGTGGCAAAAGAAACGACTGGAGTCGGAAAGTTGACTCAAGAGTTTGTCTCGTAGAGGTTTTGGAATATTTTTTCCTTCGGTGAGGAGTGTATTCATGGTCTGTCCCATGATTGACATGCCTTTGCCTAATTGAGATTGGTATTTTTGGTGGGAGGCATCTCTCACTGAGTACATGGATGGCATAATCACCTTTAATTCCGGATTAACCTCTGGTGGATTTAAAATTTTGCAGTTATCTGGGAAACCGTATTTTTCTTCCAGCTTTTCGCGGTCTATTTTTGGTAGACCGTTAGTAATAGTGTGGGTCCATCTCGAAATTAATGCCTCGTGTAACTCAAAACCTGATGGTTTCGACCCGATGGGATCCTCTCCTAATAATTCCAACACGTCTTCTGATAATACAACATCATTATGTAGCTGTAACACAGGCGAAGGTGCTGGGTTACTTTGGGGCGAGGCCGGACCTGGTCCGCCGCTGTTGTCAATCGGCGGGACATTGGTCGGGCTTACGTCAGCAATGACGCGTTCAGCGGAGCGGCTATGCGCCTCCGTACTGTGCCAAGCACGGCAGGCATCGGGAGAATTTGAAACCGAGGCGCTCGGGCTTCGACTTTCATGTCTGCGTGTATACGCGTCCCTGCGTGATTCAATTCTGCTCCGAGAATCACCATCACGGTAACGGGATGTGCGTCCTGATTGAGGTGTGCGTCTAGATGAGCAGGAACGGGATCTGTCTCTCTCGGAGCGATCTAACCGTTGTTCCAATTTTAATAACCTCTGTAAAAGCTCATCTCTAGAGTCCCGCCTATCAGAAGAACGATTTCGGTCTTTTTTATGTTTTCCCATTTCTAAAGGAAACTCCTAAAAGGGAATCGTTAAAATGCTACGTTGTTAAGACTTACCACGTAAGAATTAGTCGCAACAGCGACTAGTCTCGGCGATGCACGGAGAACGAATGAGTTAGGGCACGCCGTAGCAGCGAGGACACAGCGGGGAGGGAGGAATTTTATATACTCTACAAACACGTGCAACGGCGAGCACGCAGGAGCGTACTACCTAGTGTATCTAAGTGATATCGAGGACTGGACATGAAATATAATTGGAACGGGGCCCAGTGAATTACCAACATTGCTTTTGAATTCTTTCCAGGCTACCGATTGTAGCGGACTTGGTCGATCGTTGGGAATTGTGCCCATTTGGAGTATCACAGGGTTGTGATCGGAGCTAAGGGCTGACAGTGCATAGATAGAAGGGTGTAGGGGAACATTTTTCAAAAGAGCAATGTCTAGGACATCAGAGGTCCCGTGGGTCGAGAAGTGAGTGGGTTCTCGGGGGCCCAAGGGAATGATGTCATTTCTCAGCGTAAAGTCATTCAGCAGTCGGCCATTATTACTAACGGCGCGACTGTTCCACATGTGGTGTTTGCAATTTAAGTCGCCCGCCACAATTGTGGGGGCGTTGTCTGCGAAGAGGGCTTGGAGGTCTGGATCTTGGATAGGATTGTTCGGTGGTTTGTAAGCGGAAATAATTTTGATCGGCCCGGATGTGGTTTCGATTTTGATCGCGGTTGTCTCGATATTAATCGCGGCCGGATTGGGTAGTTCGTGATGTTCGATTTCATTTTTAATATAAATCGCGGTTCCACCGCCCTGCCCGGTAGTTCTATCGGTACGATAAAGCTGATAATTTTGAATTTTGATTGCGTTGCAGTGTCTCGCGTGTGTTTCGGATATGAGCATGATATCGATATCGTGCTCGTTCATAAACTCGCCCAATTCGAGTTTCTTCTTAGGAAGCCCGTTCGCTTTCCAAAAACTAATCAAAAGGGAATTTGGTGTAATTTTGCGCAGCATAAAAAGTTACTGAATTAAATTCTTTAGTTTGGTCGTCTGTTGCATTTGTTTTGCTGAAAGTAAGTAGCATTTGTGCCAGAGCGGCCGAAATTTTGGCATACTTGTTTCCGGAGTTTTCGCGCGGATTTGCGGTAGGCTTTGGCACCGGTGCCGGTTTTGGGATGGTGGTGGAAGGCTTTAGGGTTGGTGCCGCAAGGACCAGAGGTTTGGCCCAAGCGGAGGTTTTGGGGATGGGAGCCGGAGATGTTTTTGGGATAGGAGCCGGGGAGGTTTTCGGTTTAAGGTAAGATGAGCAACCCCGGTAACTGGCCGGATGCGCAAGAGAACAATTTGCGCATTTCGGCGGATCTGATTTTGCCATGGGGCAATTGAAGGCTTGGTGGCCGAGCCCGCACTTGACGCACCTAAATGGCGCCGTACACTTGCTCTGGGAGTGGCCGAAGAGTTGGCAACGATAGCATTGCCCTTTGCTTTTAGACTGCCTAAGGGCCTCCACTCTGACGCGGAGGCCGACACAGGTGGTGAGGTCGTAAATCTTACGACACTCACGCGGAACAATGGCTATAAATAGGGGCATTGGAGTCTTGTCCATTCGGATCATTCGCGCAACCTTGACCGGCCTGTATCCAGCTTGTGTCAAATCGTCGATGATGTCTTCCGGATTTGTCGTTTCCGGAAGTCCGCGTATCACTACTTTTAGGTTGCGTTCCGACGCGAAAGTGAACGTATGGTACGGTGTTTCGTTTTTGCTAAAAGAGCGGTGAGCGCGCGATGTGTGTCAACGTCCGGAACACTAATTTTAATCCCCTCGTGGGTTACTTGAGCCTTCGTGTAAATAATATTTTTCCTCTTTAGATCGTTGGACACGCGGGACCAAATGCTCTTGTTGCGCATAATAATGGAAGGAATTTGTTCCCGAGTTACAGCGTTGTCGGTGTCAACTTGTTCTTGTTCCGGGGGCTCGTGTGAGCGCGTGGCGGCTAAGGGGCGGGGCCTAGTTGTGTTCGGTGTTTGGCGCATGCGCGGTGTTATGCTTACTTGGTCATAATCAATTTCCTGTTCGTTGTTGTCGTCCTCTGCTTCTTCTTCTGCTTCCTCTTCGTTTCCGCTCAGAGGGCTGAACGGATTTCCGGTGGCGACTTCCATTGGGGTTGTAGGGGAGGCTGGGCGGGCGGTCTTTTTGGGGGCCTGAAATTCTTCGTCGTTGTCCGACTCTGCACGTTTCTTGGACATCCGCTCTATCTGGGCACTGCAATGGAGAATCATCTCCCTCAGCTCCTGGATAGACCAGCTGTCAGAGGACGTGGCTAACTTTTCCATCGCTGGTTCCTGTAATCAATCTCCTGCCGAGTTTTAATAAAAACTTAGCAGTCGGTTTCGACTCCACACAGCAAACTCCTCTAATCTCGATTTACACACAAGCAAATTCTTCTGATTGTCGGCTTCAGCTATTCTGACGAACTGCCGAAACCGGACTGAATTGGTCAAAAACCACGTGGATTTTCCTAACCGTTTGCCGTAGTTTTTCTGACGAACCACTGGGACTAGGGTTAGGGCTGTTCGCAAACTCTCACAAGACCCGAACTGATTCACTTTCGCAAAACTGTTCACAATCTCTCACCGTTTGGAAACACGTCAAGTCACAACAAGCGCTGCCACTCAAAGGACGAACACCCCCTAGGTTGGGCTTTTTATACCCTGGTCGTGGCGAAAGCGCAAGCGCCTTGCTCTAGGAACCTTCGCACCCAAAAGTCCCTAGAACGACGCAAAAGGCCCAAGCCTACGTCGGGGTAGATTCAATTTCTGGCGGTGTTTCGTTGCCTTACGGGCGTAGGCCAACAACCAACCATACATTAATACACCGTGATGTCACTAGGACTGCCGAACCACTCATTGGCGATCTACCCAAAGATAGAGTAGTGCCATCGAAACCTTTTTCCATTTGCGGTACTGATTTTGCAGGTCCGTTTAAAATTCGATCTTTATCACGACGTGGATCAAAAATAACAATAGCATATTTGTACCTATTTGTGTGCTTTACCACAAAGGCCGTTTATTTTGAAATTGTGGGAGGTTTAAACACGGAAGCGTTTCTTGCATGTCTAAAACGGTTTATGGCTCGCCGGGGGTTGTGTAACACAATATATTCCGATAATGGCACTAATTATGTGGGTGCATGTAATCAAATAAATGAGTGGTACAGATTTCTCTCGGGTCAGCCTCAAATTGATGTTTTCAGTGATTTTTTAAGTCAACATTCTATTAAGTGGAAATTCATTCCGGCTAGGGCTCCTAATTTTGGAGGGTTGTGGAAATCAGCCGTAAAATCAGCGAAGCGTCATTTACACAAAATAACCAAGGATATGTCCTTCACCTACGAGGAGTTACATACATTGTTTTGCCAAATAGAATCAGTATTAAATTCAAGGCCATTACTCCCAGTGCCCGCTCAACCAAATGATCTTTCTTTTCTTACTCCTGGACATTTTTTGATCGGTGATTCGCTATATGCCTTGCTAGAACCAGATCTTACGGACGTGAAACAAAATCGTCTAAAAAGATTCGAGTTAGTCCAGCAACTTTAACAGCACTTTTGGAAGGTATGGTCAAGAGACTACTTGACGTCGCTTCAAGTGCGAGTCAAATGGCACAATGCCACCAACGAGTCATTCTGCGACGGAGACATAGTTCTTCTAAAGGAGCCCACACCACCACTCTTGTGGCGGATGGAACGAGTCATTGCGACGCATCCCGGAGAAGACTCGGTTGTGAGAGTGGTAACGATAAAGACTTTGTCTGGGGAATTAAAACGCCCTGTGAATAAAGTGGTGCCGTTAATCGCAAAGTGAACTTATACGGTTTCGATATTACTACTACTACTTTAGTAGTCTGTTTTGATGTTAGCGTTTTTGATTGAAAATAGGTATTTTCAATGGAGACCGGCATGTTTGAATTCTATGTATTTTTACATTCTATGGGTCAACATGGCAACGCCTCCAAAACAAGATTAGAAAAAAGAAGGCGTAAAAAGTGACAAGAAGAAAATGTCTCCAGTTTTTGTGTGTAAAAATTCGTCCTTTAAATAAATACCAGACATACAGAAAACCCTACTTATTAAAATTACAACACCCATCAACAAATACCATTTATAGGTAGAACGGAATATATTTTGATTAAAAATTTTTATTCTTGCAGTAGTTTTAGTGAAATTTTAACTCTATGTCATATATTTCTTACTGTTGGCAACCCTGAAGCAACCATGTGTTGGCAGCCCTGAAGTACCCAGGGGTTGGCAGCCGTGGTTGACAGCCAGGGGGATAAATACCCTAGCACCAAACGCCTCGCTCTCTTTTGGGGTGCCGACGCTTTTGGGTTAACAACTTATGTATCTATAGTGAGCAGTTAATATACTTGTATTTTAGACCTTGGACCGTACGTTATTTACTAACTCCCAACTGTAAGATACAACAGTGGCGACGAGGATATTGGAAAAGGAAAAAAAAACTTCAGAAAATGGCGAATTTGGAGTCTACAATCATCACCTTGCTTCAAAACCAACAAAGGTTCCTGGAAACATTAGCCGAAATCACAGGAAAGCGAGATCAAGCAGGAGCCACCCATCAAGCACAAGCTCTGGTGAGACAAACCCGGAATTCATCATTGAATCGCTAGCAAACGCGAGCACCGAATTCACGTACAGCCCAGAGTCTGGTCACACCTTCGAGGCATGGTTCAGCCGATTCGAAGATCTTTTCGAGGAAGATGCGAAACGCCTAAATGATAAAGCTAAGGTACGACTGTTGCAGCGGAAATTAAGCACACCAGTCCATGAAAGATATTATAATTACGTGCTACCGAAGCATCCACGTGACTTCAGCCTCGAAGAGACAGTCCAAAAACTGAAAAAGATGTTTGGGAAGCAGCAATCATTGTTTCACGCCAGATTCAAATGTCTACAAATTACTAGAAATTCATCGGACGACTTCATTGCATACGCAGCAAAGGTAAACCGACACTGCGAAGACTTTCAGATTGCAAAAATCACCGAAGATGAATTTAAATCGCTCATGTTTATTTGTGGACTTAACTCTAATCAAGATGCGGACATCCGAACATCGTTACTGTCGAAAATTGGAAACAACAGTTCCAACATGACAATCAAAACATTAGCCGAAGAATGTAATCGACACATTAATTTGAAGGAGGACACTCAGATGGTAGGGAACACCACAAAACCTCCAATAGTGCATGTAATCAAGCATAACCCCACCAAAGGAGCAGAAAAGGTACGACCACGTTCCGGAAGTCCTTCTCAGATAACCCTAAAATCACCGTGCTGGCAGTGTGGGCAAATGCATTTTGTTAGGGACTGCTCGTACACTGAGCATAAATGCAAGATGTGCAACAAGGTTGGCCATAAGGAGGGTTATTGCAACTGTGTTAGATCAAAAAGCAAGCATAACCGATCAACGTCGAAGCCATCGAACACCAATAGTATTTTCAATGTTGGCAGCGTTAAGATGCCAACCAAATGTCGTAAGTACGTTACAGTGTCCATAAATGGAATTCAAACGACACTGCAGTTGGACACAGCATCAGACATCACGATTATTTCGGAGGAAACATGAGCATCTTTAGGGAAACCACCTGCGAAGAAAACCAAACATGCTGCAAGGAATGCTTCGGGAACGCCAGTGATGCTGTCAATGGAACTGTCCTGTGACATGACGCTTCAAGGGAAAACAAAGACAGGCACGTGTTTTATCACGCCCTTACCGAATTTGAACTTGCTGGGAATTGATTGGATTGAGAAATTCGATTTGTGGGGTGTTCCTATAAGAGAGGTATGCAACCAGATTAACACAACTCCCGTTCTACAATTACCAGTCACCTGCAATTTGGTACAGGACCGGTTTCCCTCAGTTTTTAAATCACCCGTGAAGACGCTGCTACGGTCATGGCCGCAACCAACAGCGGTATGGCAGCGCATACATATTGACTATGCCGGTCCGGTCCATGACCACTACTTCTTGGTTGTTGTCGATGCTTATTCAAAATGGCCTGAGATTGTGGTCACCAAGTCGACTACAGCAGCGGTAACTGTTGAGAAGCTGAGAGAAATGTTTGCGCGTTTTGAATTCCCGTCTACTATTGTATCAGACAACGGCACACAGTTTACTTCAACCATTTTCAACGATTTCTGCCATAAAAACCACATCGAGCATCTGACAACAGCACCTTTTCACCCACAATCTAATGGACAGGCGGAACGGTTTGTGGATACATTTAAACGAGCTCTGAAAAAGATGGCGGACGTCGACATGAGAGAAGCCCTACAAACGTTTCTTTCCATGTACAGATCCGCGCCTAACAAGAATACTCCATCAGGTTCCTCACCAGCGGAGCACATGTTGGGCAGAAAAATGAAGATAGAAATGGATCATCTAAAACTACCTTCTCCCACAAGTCCGACCGTAAGAAAGTCGACTCAGGAAGACCAGTTTAACCGGCGCCTCGGAGCAAAAAGAAGAGTTTTTCAACCGCAGGAACTTGTTTACGCCAAAATATTTCAAGGAAATTCCTGGTCCTGGGCCGAAGGGCGGGTCATCGAGCGCGTTGGGCATGTCATGTACAACGTTATGCTGGAAGCTACTCGAAGATCAGGACTAATAAGGTCGCACGCAAATCAACTCCGCACCAGAGCCGATTCAGATCCGAAGCGGTGGTCCGAAGAATACAAGCTTCCGTTAGCGGTTATATTGGAACAATTCACGGAACTACAGGGGAGGAGAGACCAGCGACAACAGCAACAGGAAGAAAACGTTATACCAGCACCAGCACCGGAAGCACCAACTCCGGACGCGGCTGACCAGCAACGACAGCAACAGGAAGAAAGCGTTGCACCAGCACCGGAAGCACCAACTTCGGCAGCGGCTGGGGAGACTCGAACAGGGTCAACTCGAATTCGGAACCCACCTTCCTGGCTCGATGAATACGAGACTTCATAGAGGAGGAGGTGTTGGCAACCCTGAAGCAACTATGTGTTGGCAGCCCTGAAGTACCCAGGGGTTGGCAGCCGTGGTTGACAGCCAGGGGGATAAATACCCTAGCACCGAACGCCTCGCTCTCTTTTGGGGTGCCGACGCTTTTGGGTTAACAACTTATGTATCTATAGTGAGCAGTTAATATACTTGTATTTTAGACCTTGGACCGTACGTTATTTACTAACTCCCAACTGTAAGATACAACACTTACTATCCCTGTTTCGGTAGCTTTAGCAGAAAGGTCGTTTTGAAAGTTGAAAATAATCAAAAACTTTCTTAGAAATACAATGGATGGGTGAACAGAGGGTGTTTGCCACATCTATTATTTCTGTTGTAAATAATTACCCAAAAAATAAATGTATTTTATTCGCAATCATATAGGTAATATGTCCATTCCTAATCTTTTAAGAAGTGGGGAAGTTAATCATTCCTGACAATCCATTCCTGACCTTACTTTCCCTCCCTAGGTTAGAAATGGACTCATTTCTAACCTGCTGTGAGTACGAAAATAGCTCGGTAGATGGCGCAGAGTGAAACTTCAGAAAACGAATTTTCGTTTATGTGCCAAAAATAAATGATTGCGCATAAAATAGTATACATATCTCGATGGAAATTTCCTTCTGTCTCGAGCATTTGTTCACCTCGGCCCTACGGGCCTCGGTAAGCTATCTTAGCTCTCAACAGAAATGAAACATTTTCCACCTCGGTGTGTAATCTACTATTATTTAGTGTCAATTTTTGCACAAGCTAAAGCGAGAAGGAAGAAAATTGTTGACTAATTTAACTTAGATAGCTTTTAAAATAAATTTGTTTTCTTGTGGCGTTTTACCTTTTTTTTGTATCTTTTTAATATTTTGATATTTTTTAAATAATTTAGTTAGATTTCTTTATAATAAGCATTTGTTTACTGTGTCGATTTTGAAACATTTGAAGTTTTTCAAAATAAATTTTAACAAAGAGGAACTTGTTGACATGATTTTTATTTGCATTATTTTAAGGCTGTGGATACAGTCCTGTACGTGGGACCCGAACATAAAACTTAAAGTCCCGCACGGGCGGAGTTTGTTTCCGCGGTTCATATTCTAAGGTTTCCTATGATAATTTTATGCAAAATTATAGATGTAGATGTGCTAGAGCAAGGAAAATAAGAGTAAAAATAGAAGTGGTTTGAACAAAAAAAGATATTGATTTCCGTAATATGTATATAAATGCTTTGGTGTAATTAGCTTGTATTATGTAAAACGTAAAACTTCTTTTAGTGGTAATTTCTAATCGTGCTATTAAAAAAAAAATGACAGGGCCCTGAACTGACCTTGTACAAAACTTCTCTTCGCGTGGTTCTAAAAAAAGGAGAAAAAAGAAAAAAAAATTGACCGGTGCAAGAGTTAAACCGCGATCGCTCGGTTCGAATGCCAATCAATAACAATAACAATAACAAGATATATTCAGATATTTCCTTACAAGTTTTGCGGCCAGCTTATATTTCCATCAAAATATGACCTAACAGCTTTAACTTAAATTATGTATGATGGTACCTATCTAATTTCTCAAATTTACCCCTCCATTCATCTATTATTTACAAATACATGTTAATTTACAATAGTTAATCCCTGATTTTATTTTACAGTTTTCTTACTCTAATTATTTAAGATATTTACTGGAAAAATTATAAATATCTGTTTGAATGCCAATCATTCTTCCTTGTGGCTATCATCAGCTGTGGTAGTTGCATGCTCTAACTTTGAACTCTTTCGTCCGGAAAGGAAGCTGCGCACGCATCATAAAACTCCGCCCATGCGGGACTGTAAGTTTTACTTTCGGGTCCCACGTACGGGACTGTATCCACTTCCTTATTTTAATGCAGTAAGAGATTATCTACAATATATCTACAATGGATTGGAAGAAATGGCTTCATTAGATGGCCTGCTAGATCACCAGATCTTACAAAAATGGATTTCTCTTTTTGGGGATATGTTAAAGAAGTTGTTTAAAAAAACGCCAACAACAATCCAGAATAGGTATGAAGGAAAGAATAAAGTAAAGTATTACAATAGCAATTTTAAGAAAAGTAGAATTCTCATTTCAAAGACGTATGAGGATGTGTGTCAATCAAAATGGTGAACATGTTGAGCACTTATTATTATTTAATCTACTAAGTTTAATAAACGATCTATTTTTTAAGAATATTTTTGAATTTTGTAATTATTGGTCAATAAATCGCAAATGATTACAAATAGCCGTAGAGCATACAAAAAATGTTTGTTTTTAGATTCTATATTATATCGTTAAAAAATGTACATAGTGTTCTATTTGAAAAAATAGAGAACATTCAAAAAGTTCTAAACTGAAAAATTAAGTTTAGCTTTCCCGTATAATTTTTCAAAAGTAAAAACAATTTAAAGACATCCCACAGATGCTTCCTAACTAGTACTAACATATTTTTTTCTTAAAACTCGTAATTGTGACTGTAGTGATTTTTTTAACATGCGTATAATTAGAACAAAAAAAAAACACTACGTACAAGTGATTTTGTATGTAGTACTAGTAAGCAATAGTTAGTAATAATATTGGAACAGTTAGTTAGTCGAGTTTTGTTTGGTTAAAGACGGTTTTTTACGAAAAGAGTAACGCTATTCCGGAATAACTTGAGATAAATGCGCTTTTACGAAACTAGAATAGGATAAATGCAGGTGTAAACTGTATGTAAACCGGCCCTTAGCACAGCATAGTTATTGCAATATTAATCCGACTTTTGTAAAACCGGTTCTAAGGAGATAAGGTTATAGTTGTATTTTATAGAAAATTATTACCTTTTAAATCCCCATTTATTCTTCCCTCTATTGCCTCTATTGCTATCTATAAAAAGTACTACTTAATTAAAATAAATAGAGGCCCCACCAAATAAGTAAATTTACTAAGAGCAACTAATGCAAAAGTTGCAATAAACCTAAAGCTGAGAATATTTCGAAAATGTTGCCTAAAATTTGGCTAAAGTTAAAGGATGCTTCAATCATTTTATTTCGGATAAATCTCAATAATGACATCATTGAAATCAAAAATATTTTGAACATACATTTTAAACATGATTGTCGAGTGCTTAAGTTAGTTTTTGGGCGTAAGAATAAAATGAAGTAAATAAGACGTAAAAACGTAACACGAAAATTTGGCCACTTTTAGGAATTTCTTATGCAGTAAATAGAGAAGATAATACAAAGCAAATCAACTGAAGCACTTCTCTCATTTTTTCTTGTTCTTATAGTATTTTTACTTTTTCTCCACCTCATGGAGGAGAGCTAATTTGTACGAACGAAATTACCCCAAAATTGACGCGTTTTGAGCATTTCGAACGGCCACCTTAATACGTTCTTACAATAATGCCTGAACGTAAAAATGATAAATGATAGTAATGTGAAATGATAATTTACAAAACCTAAAAATGATTGCTTCATAAATTTATAAAACAAAAATATAACGTTTTATAATACCCTATATAGTAATATAAATTATGATTTTGATGTTGTGTATTATCGTACCAGATAATGCAAGAACATATTAAAATTTTAAATGGTGTTCCATAGTCATCCAACAAGCCGCCTGTCAATCTATACCAAATACGAGAAAAACTAATTATACTCAAGTTCTTTCAACCCAAATCAGAGAAAAAATAGCAGCCAAACGTAAAATCAGAAAATTCTGGCAAATAACTAGGACACCAGAAAAAAAAAAATAACTAAACCACTTCATCTGTGATCTAAAGTTGATGTTAAACAACCACAAGAATGATTGGATTCGTAATTATCTCAAAAATCTAACAGCAACCGTAGCCACGGAATATTCATTATGGAAGGCAGCTAAGAAAATAAATCGACCGCAAATGACTAATTCCCTGATCAGAATGGAAGACGGTAACTGGGCTAAGAACAATAAAGAAAAAGCTAGCACTTTTGCAATCCAAGTTTTTAAATTCTTCTTTTCTAATAATCACGTAAACGACAAAGACACATACACCTTCTTAGTATCTCCGTATCAGCTCGACCCACCACTAGAAGTCTTCACATTAAATAAAGTTAGAAACGCTATTAACACCAAACTTAATTCCAAAAAGTCACCGGAATACAATTAAATTTTGGCCACCATTTTAAAGAAATTACCAGAGAAAGGATTGAGTTATGTGGTCCAAATCTTTAATGCCATCCTCCAAACAGGATATTTCCCAGTTCATTGAAAAGTGGCTCAGATCATTCTCATTCATAAACCCGCCAAACTCCTGAATGACGTCAAATCTTACAGGCCAATTAGCCTGTTACCTATGTCATCCAAGTTGTTCGAAAAATGTTTACTGCAGAGATTAGACACAACACTTAAAACTCGACAATTGTTACCTGGCCACCAATTTGGATTTAGATACATCGAATAACCAAAAGAAATCAATCAAGACTTTGAGAATAAACTATACTGCTTTGCTGCTTTTTTGGACGTGACCCAGGCCTTCGGCAAAGTCTGCACCCCGGATTTCTGTATAAAATTAGAATTTTAATTCCCATTCGTCATCAAATTCTTTTTATCATTTCTTTTCTTTTTTTTATATACATATTTTTAAAATCATTATTAATTAATGTTAATAAAGTTAAAGTAAAAGAATCCGGCATTGGGCGGGCTTAATAAGCTAATTAGGACAACACGCAATTTTAGTGTACCATATTTGTATACATTGCAAATAAATTAGAAATTAAAAAATAGTTTTTAAACGCTTTTTTCAAAAGTAATTTTCTCTTAAATTAAAGTCACTTGTTGTCTCTTGAATTGGCTTTGATTGTTGCTTACTGGGTCCCTAAAATTTTTCAATTTTTATTATCATTATTTGCGTAATTTGTTCCGTCCTAATTTTGAGCAAAAAAATGGTAAGAAATAATTTCATATTAAAGTAGAGCGGTTTCTTAAAAGTATAAACATCCCAATTTGCAATTACAATTATTAAAACCATTGAAAGACAAGTAAAAATGTTGTTTTGTTTGACAACCCATAACACTTTCTGCAGTGTGAAGGGGGCCGCTTTACGGGTTTTATATCATACCAACTTATTAGAGGTCTTATATTGGTGATTTCAACTAATTATTTTAACGGTTAGTCAGATTTGTTTTATAGTATACACTTTTGGTTCTTAATATTTAAAAACTATATTGCTTTTATTCATGTGTAAAAACCTTAATGTTAGATTAAGCGTAAAAACATACAGGTACAATTGGGCAAACAATCGAAAGAACGAGGTATAAACGTGGTGCTTAATGAATATTGAACTACATTCAAATCGGTTGATGTTCTGTAGGCGTATATTTTTTAAAACGGAATAGATGTGTACAGCTTAAGTGACCATGGACTTCGGAGACCTAATTGGAAGTCATATGCCGCAGTCTACGCTTGCACTGAGTAAAACTATCGTTCTTTCGACTTTTGGTTATTGGCCCTACTTCCTACTACCTAAATTGTGTAAGCAATAAATTACGTCAAACATCAGCTACAAGTAAATTTCTGCCGAAACCACTGGAGCTGCTGTTTCTTCTCAAATCATAGCGACTCGGTCCATTTTTTACAAGAAAAATTGGCCGATTCCTTTCATTCGACAGTCCTGAACGCATGTTTGAGATTGTCTCTCGCTTGAACTTCCTTATCCTCAAACAGATGCGATTTTGGTGCCATCTCGGTGGAAACATGATCAATAGACTCCTCGTAGAAATCTCCAATTTTACTGCTACTTTTTTTTGAAGATTTCATAGTGATTGTTGTTAATATGACGATTACCACAACAAAGACGAAACAAGCTGCTGTGATTAAACCGATCGCAAGTGGTGATAAAGTGTTGTGTTGAATTTTCAACTTTTTTACATCTTCACAATCTTGCCAATTGGTCCAGGTATTATTGTACATTGCAGGATCGGCTTTGGGATCTCTCGGTACATTTCTGGGATGTACCACGCTTTTTTTCCAACGAACCAGCGCTTGCTCCATGTTCATAACTACGACAGGGCGTTGAGATGCTAAATTAATCATTTCGCAGGGATCCTCTTTGAGATTGAAGAGACAAGGTGATTGGAGAGGGTCACAGCGGTTTACTTCGGGAACATCATCATAGTTAATTTGGCCGCATTTTACTTCCGCTAATTCTCGTAATTTTTCAATTACGTTACTGTCAAGTAAGTTGATGCTAAAATGTGTTACATTTATTTTGTGATTTTTTAAATTCTCATTCTTTTCTTTAATTTGCTTATAGGTGATAACGCCTGCTAAGGCGCTAGCAACTTGTGACGTCAACACTTCTGCAGTATTGTAAAAATATTGGTCGTCTTTTCCCGAAGAACCATACCAAGAATCTTTGGTACCTTTTGAAGGTGATCCGTATAAATATTTCCAATCCCCTTGCCTTAAAGCTCCATAATTATACTCTAAAATATCGTCAATGTTGTAGACCATTTCAGTACGCGGACTCTTAGTGTCTTCGGAAATTGCGTGCCACATATCAACACCATCAATAATTGAAAGTTCACTTTGGTTCAAGCCTGCTGCCGAAAAAAACGTTGGTAACCAATCGGAAATGTGCATCAAATTATGCGAGACCCGTTGAGGCTTCTTGATTAACGGACTCCAAATCGCTGCAACGCCTCTCATAGCACCTTCCCATGGCGAGTTTTTCATCTAAAAGAGTTTTATTAGATATATATAATTTTTATATTTTTATATTACAGACCCCCCGCAAAGGATAATTAGAACCGTGATTGGCGTGAATTCCTTCGGTTTGAGCGCCATTATCTGACATGAAAAGGATGATCGAATTATCCAACATGTGTTTTTCTCGGAGGGCCGCCACCACGTTTCCGACACTCTTGTCCAACATAGAAACCATTGCTAAAACAATGCAAACACGTTTTTAAAATTCACTTTCGTTTCTCCATTAGTAATTATATAAAGGTTTCATCATTGCCTAAAGGTTAACTTTTACTCTTTGGTAAATTTTACCTGCGTAAATTCGTCGTTCCGGATCTAGTATGTGCGAAAATTTTGCAACTTCCTCATCAGGCGCCTGGAGAGAATCATTGTCGTTTCCAGTGTGAGGAGCTAAATGGGCTAAGTACATGAACATGGGAGACTGGGTGTCGTGGTTTTGAATCAAGCGGACGGCTTCTTCAGTGAAGAGACTCGTGGAATATTTGCCCCTAGCACTCCAATCAACTGACATATCTCGTCTCATGTCGTAACCTTCTTCGGCGGTAAACTGTAACAATTTAAATTTTAATATAGTAATTATATAAAAGAAACCGTCATAAAAAATTAAAAAGAATTTCTTCAAGTTAGTGTCTTGAAAGTATGCACCAAGGTGTTAAGGTTTCAAAATTAAGATACCATAGATAGATTGTTGGCACTTTTAAATGAAAGTATAACGATTGATCCAAAGATTAAGAAAAACGGGTTTTCTGAAGAATCCTAAAGTTGCTACACTTTAGCAATTCTTCCAATTTCTAGCTTAATTTCTTATTGTTCCTCTATCGTTAAATTCAAAAGGAATTACGGTAGTCTCTTTCTACTTGTGCCATTATCTTCTAGCATACACAATTTTGTTAAAAAAAATAAAGAAACATTTTTTGTTGACGTCATAACTTTTAAAATAATAACGTCAAAAAGATGGGCTTTCAAAATTATAAAAAAATACACATTTATTCTGAGAAAGAGACTTTGATAACATTCAAGAAATCTTTTATTCTGAAGACTCGTAGATGTCAGGCGGTTATTGTTGCTGGTGTAGAACACACACGTTATTAGAGCCTAATGGAATATTTTATAATGTATCAAATTTTAGCAGATTTATACTTTGATTCTTGTTGTTTCTTTCATTTTTTATTCAAGTCTTTAGAAATGAAGATTTGTTGAATGTTGCCAAAGTAACTGCCTCACAAAAAAATGTGCATCTTTCAGAATTTCGAAAGCCCATTTTCATGGCGTTACTATTTTAAAACTTATGGCATCATCAAAAAGTGTTTTCCTAATTTCTTCAAGCTGTGTCTGTTAAGGAAAAATATTTTTAATGTTTGTTCCTACACCTTATCGCTCTTAGCTATTCACCCGTAAAGACATGGTTGGCGTAGTAAAATCCGCAAAATTACAAAAAAACCCTTAGCAAATACCTAAAGTATAACAACTCTGTAGCGTTGTTTCAGATATTACGAAAAATCTACAATAATAATCCGAATCACTAAAAAAAATTTCTTCATTAACTAAAGAGATGCATATACGAAATAGCTTACCGTGGCGTGAACGGTGTGTTCGTAGTAGTCTTGTAGCCCTTGCCAGTAGCCGTAGTGAGAATCAAAACCTCTGTAGGTTGGTGTATATTCTTTTTTGAAGAAACCAAGGTGCCACTTACCCACAGCGTGGGTGACGTACCCGTTACGTTTTAAATGTTGCGGCAGAAGAGTCTCATTCAGTGGTAATCCCCATGGCTCTGGCTCCAGTATCACCAAATGCTGCATTCCTGCAACAAATCAAGAGTTTACTAATTACAAAAGTTTCCCATTTACAGGTTTTTTTGCCATTACAAGTTGAATGATAAAGCGGAAAACATTAAAGAACGGCTCCGACCGCTACCGCAACCTTGATGTCTTGTGAATGATTTTACCAATCGAAATAAAAATTCTGAATTGTATGGATTAATTGGAAACCTATTTTTAACGAATCCGTAAGGTAAGCGAGAGGAAATCAAAAGTCAAATTGAGTACTAAAAAATACTTTTTTTCCTCTACTTATTAAAAATCAAGGTAACTTTTTACGATCTAAAACCAATCAGTCAGGTCATCTGCGGTAATTACGATCAACCGATAATACATCTTTATCTATACGGAAGAGCAGTTAATTACATTTTTTTTTACTTTAGCCAATTAAAAGTCCAATTTTGGCGAATATTATTTTTATATAGGTAACATAATTAAATACCAGACAAAAATGGGCAATTAAAATAGTTTTATCAACTGCAACATTTTGTAGATAAATTTATGTCAGACAGGTTAATAATATGATTAAAAACATGCTTCTCTTCATTTTCGTCACATGATACTAAATTCAAAAATTTTTGTTTTTTCTTGCTCTAGTGATTTCTCTAAATATCTACGTGATCGCTGCTCAGAACAAAAGTGTAGTTGGGTTTAGAACCCAGCGGTTGACGTTCATTTTCTGACCGGAGCGATGTTTTTTTTTAGAGTCACCAGAAAGAAGTAGGTCAGAAGTTAGGCCATGTAACTTTTTTTTTAAATCATGATAAAAAATTACCACTCAAAAAAAGGTTTAACGCTAAGGCAGAAGTGCCTTTTCTTGCTCTACTTATTTAACTGGTTCGGCATCGATACTCCGTGGTCGGCTAGACGTAAGTTTAATCTTCCGATATGACATTTTATAATTAAACAAATTTTGTCTTTTTTCGAAGTTTTCCTTCTTACCCAAGTGAATGGGGTATTTTCCTGTTAGAAAAGCGGATCTGGACGGAGTGCATAATGCTTGGGTGTAATGGCTGTTCAAAATGACTCCATTGTAAGCCAAAGCATCAATGTTGGGAGTAGGAATTTCGTTACTGCCGTGGAATCCGACATCATTAAACCCCTGAAATAAAAAAAAATATTTCTCAGGTGTTAATTTCAAGTATAGAAGTTGCGATTCTGCGGCAAATCCGTCGCCACGTTATTTTCCTTATCTCGGTGCAGCAAAGTTGCGAGCGGAACTGTCACTTTGCGATCAGACCTGTCATTTCCCCAGGAAGAAATTTGCAAATATGGTTAATATCGTTGGTTAATATCAAGATTTATGACTCGTGTAACATTAATTAAGCGAAAATAGATCACTTTCAATCGAATTTCGAAGTAAATAGCCACAAATGACCAAGTAAATCACTAAAGGTTCAAAATATTTTATTCGCAATCATATAAGTAATATGTCCATTCCTAACCTTTTAAGAAGTGGGGAAGTTAATCATTTCTGACAATCCATTCCTGACCTTACTTTCCTTCCCTAGGTTAGGAATGGCCACATTCCTAACCTGCTGTGAGTACGAAAATCGCTCGGTAGATGGCACAGAGTGAAATTTTAGAAATTAATTTTAGTTTATTTGCTAAAAATTAATGATTGCAAATAAAATAGTATACAAACCTCGGTGGAAATTTCCTTCTGTCTCGAGCATTAGCTCACCTCGGCCCTACGGGCCTCGGTAAGCTATCTTAGCTCTCAACAGAAATAAAACATTTTCCACCTCGGTGTGTAATCTACTATTTTACACAATCGTATCAAAGTAGTACCATTTCGAATGTCATTCTCATGTTGAAATGACGTGTTTTTTCACTCTACTGTCACTTTTTTGCACTAGATACAAAATGTAAAATTAACAGACAATCGTCTCAATTATCAATGCAATTTTGATTGTTATGTCGCATTTCCAAGGAAATGAAAAATTGTGCAACTAGAGTATGCAGTAAGTATGTCCAATTTTATTCTTTCTTTTTACATTTTTAACAATTCTTGCGACGATTGTATAAAAAATCTTGTATGTAGTACGATGCAAAATTCGTGTTTTTCGCACACAACGTGTTACCAAACTCTCTTCGCTTGTTTGGTAATATTCACGTCTTAGTGCGAAAAACACTTTCATTTTGCAACTTACTACATAAATAGCTATTATAGCATCGGCCGATGTGCCTCAAATTTTTGCAATTTTGTGAGGTGGGAAGTCAAGGCCGACCGGCCAATTGGTGGAGCTGCCTTCATAAACAAATGCGATATAGAAAAAAAAGCGGTCTCCAGTCTACTTTGTCGCAGAATCGCAAGTTCATACTTAAAATTCAGTCCTTATCATATATTTTTGTACACGATTTGTCACGAATAAGTAAAATCTAACTTTCAACAAACAACTAACAGATTATTAATATAATATACAGACATATTTAAAAATTTTCTCTACATACCGGGTGTCCCAGCGCTGCTGGGCCATAGAGAAATAGCACGGCAAATTATATTTTCGTAAATTATATCTTTTCAGATATAACTCGGTAAAATCAAAAACTCCACACATTTTTTTAAAAGAAGGTGCACGCTTTAATAAAAAATTCAAAGACCTTAATACTAATAAAAAAAATTAAAGAAAAAATTCTTTGATTGAGACGCTTCTTCTGAACATTAGTTTCGAGGTTCAAATCCTGATCAAGGCAACACGTTTTTATCTTTTTTTAGATATTACCATCAATTTTACATGAAAACGTGCCTCTTCTTTTAAGAATCCGCGTGGTGTTTTTGTTTGTAGGTACCTAATTTTATTTGGGAGGATATAATTTAAGAAAATATAATTTGCCGTGCTATTTCTCTATATGAGCCGGTAGCGCTGGAACACCCGGTATATTTATACCACAAGTTTAATTTTTATCTAAAAGTTTTCGGCAACTTTTAATTACATGATTTTCTTTAAATTAACGTTGTCGCCTTGCAGATGCGCAATGGAGAATTGAGTTTCTTGTCTCATATAAATCGATTCTCTTACATTTTTTTTTACTTCAGTTTTGAATCCAATGCAATTGCACTTCTTCAAAGTAAGTAAGAAAAAGCAACTGCATTAACAAAAAAAACTCAGAACTTTTTTAAAAAAGGGACCGTACATACGTACAACATACCAACCTACCATGCTTGTTTCTAAATAGAAGTTTTCCAATATCATCTTTATTTATAACTACTAATATAAAAACGTAACAACAAACCCTCTATACATATAAAATATAGATGTAGACATTTTACACAAGTAAAAAGTAATAAAGTAAAGTAAAGTAAAGTAGTAAAAGTAAGTAATAAAGTAATAAGTAAAAGTTATAAGACAAAATATTTACTTGTTGTGGAAGGTATACATAACAATTCGTGATAGAATTTAACATAAAACAGCGAAGAAACAGAAAAAAAACAACAAGAAAAAAATTAGTAACATTTATTTTTTGAAAACGATAAATTGATGTGCTTTTATCACTATCGATGAATCTTTATTCATTATTATATCTACTAGGGCTACGCCCTAGTATCCGCCGAGACGTTTACCCGCAGGGGCCCCCGGGTGCTTAAGGGTACCACGTTGCAAGTGGGGTTCGCAGCTGCGCTGCTTCCCCACGTGCCGCACCCGGGGAGGCCATGCGGGCCTCCCCGGGTGCTTGAGGGTGCTTGAGGGTGCTTGAGGGTGCCATGTTTTGCAAGTGGAGTTTGCAGCTGCGCTGCTTCCCCACATGCCGCACCCGGGAAAGCCCTGCGGGCCTCCCCGGGTGCTTGAGGGTGCCATGTGTTGCAAGTGGGGTTCGCAGCTGCGCTGCTTCCCCACATGCCGCACCCGGGAGGCCCCGCGGGTCTCCCCGGGTGCTTGAGGGTGCCATGTGTTGCAAGTGGGGTTCGCAGCTGCGCTGCTTCCCCACATGCCGCGCGGGCCCTCCCGGGTGCTTGAGGGTGCCACGTTGCAAGTAGGGTTTGCAGCTGCGCTGCTTCCCCACTTGCTGCACCCGGGGGGGCCCTGCGGGCCCCCCCGGTTGCTCGAGGGTACCATCGGGGTCGATAGCCCCTTCGGGGATCCAAGTTAGGCCCCTTCGGGGCCTTTTTGGCACTTTTCGGGTAGCCGCAACGAAAATATTTTCTCTAGCGGTGACCGCTTTATAAATTTTTCTGACTTTTTTCAAAATCGCCATGGAAAGGAAAAAACTCACGTCGAGCATCTCTTTAGCACGAATACACAAAATCGTCACGGGCCCCGTTTTAGGGCCTCATCTTAAAAATCGCTCAGGTCTATTTGTAAATTAACGTAATTCCAGGTCCGTCGCACATTCCGGCTCGCCGCTACGCGGCTCGCTACGCCGCCCAGTATAATTATAAAAATAAGAAAGACGTAAAGTAAACTTCAAATAATATATACCTAAGCTATGTCCATTACCCACATATTGCATATATTGCAACTTAACACCGAGTTAATTTACAAATTACAAATGTACAAATATACAAATGCGTCATTGCAAAAAAAGGAATTTCCAGTTAACATTAGAATTTCTAGTTTAAGAGTGGAATTTCTAGTTTAAAAGTTGAAGTCCGAGTTAAAACGTGAAATTTCTAGTTTAAAAGTGGAATTTCCAAATTAAAAGTGGCAGTCCAGTTAAAAAATTGGAATTTTTTCTTTTCGGGTGAAAATTCTTATCTAAAATTAAAATTTTTTTTTATGGCCGTTCAAAAGTAGCGGTGATAAACTGAATTTTTGTGCAGACGTTTTGCTAAAATTAAATTTTATTAATATTGATGACTTCGAAATATCAATGATTTTCGTATACCGGATGTGCATTTTGAAAGAAAACGGGCATTTTCTGCCAAACTATACACTTCATGTTAAAAAATTTTAATAGAAGCTGTTGCACAAAATACAGTCTTCTCAAATATGCTTTTCAACATTTTTATTCACTTGTCATTTAATTAGAAATGATATCAACTTTATTATTTCAAATGGCAACACCTTATTTTTTTAACAATTTCTGGCAGATAATTTAATTCTAAATCCAACGATGTATTACAAAAAGATTGCTGTATAAGAAAAATTCTGAGAAAAATGACTGAATATGAAATTAAAATTTTCGGCACAGCCTTACTTATAATGTGAAAAGTTCTCACGCCGACCCACAGGTAAAAAATAAGATAGAGCGATTATAGAATTATTGTTAAATGCAAATGTCATTGATATTGACAGTGGCAAAAAAATGACGTTTCTGCTCGATTTTGCATAATAAGACTCCGTTAACGCTCTTTGGAGGAGATGTGCTATGTGCATGGAACAAAATGGAATGCAGTTTGAACATTTATTTTAAAGCCATATCATTTGCATTTAACAATAATTCCATAATCGCTCTATCTTATTTCGTACCTGTGTCTCGGCGTGAGAATTTTTCACATTATCAAGTAAGGCTATGCCACGAAATGCGATTTCACATTCAGTCATTTTTCTCAAAATTTTTCTTACAACCACTTCTTTATAATACATTGTTGGATTCAGAATTAAATTATCTACCAAAAGTTGCTAAAAAAATAATGTGTTGCCATTTGAAATAATAAAGTTGATATAATTTTTGATTAAATGACAAGTGAATAAAAATGTTGAAAAGCATATTTGGAAAGATTGTATTTTGTACAATAGCTTCCATAAAAAACTTTTTTCATAAAATGTATAGTTTAGCAAAAAATGCCCGTTTTTTCTCAAAATGAACATCCGGTATAATACAACTAGTGGTAGGAATCTTGTCGGTAATAATTTTTGTCTGTCAGATCACGAATAGTTGTTGTGGCGAAAATCGACACGAGTGCTAAAGCACTCGTGGCGATTTTATAAAGACAGCAGCTATGAGTGGTAGTGACTGACAAAAATTACCAAAAGATTCCTACCACGTGTTGTATTCGGCAAGACAATTCACAGAAAATGACGGAAATTGGTGGTTACAAAATTTAGTAATTCATGAAATGTCACCCGTCACCTACTCTTATCGCTGTAATCATCTGCTCCTAGTATGGAAAGATTGTCAGTGAGATCAGATGCTAATTGGCTCAAATTCAAAAAATAGACTGTTTTTATTGGTTGTCAAATTTTGAGTTGGATTGTGAATATAATTATTTTCCATATACTTGCATATGCAATCTACAATCAAATAAAAACTCTACTGCGTATATTGAAAGCATTGTGTAGGAGCTGAAATTTTCCGCCTGTGATTTCCTAATACTTTTTAGTGTTAAAACGTTTTATTGTTCAGTGTTTCTACTCGGCAACATCAAGCTACAAAAATGTTTGTTGTTTCTTAATTACTTAATTACAGTTACAATGTACTATTATTTCTATTTGGCTCTACGTAGGCAACTATTCTTCACACCAACGTAAAATATTCTTTTTGTACATCAAGCCCAGCATTTTTAAATAGATAAGAAACATTCGCGCTTTAGCTAAGCAAATGTGACACTTTGCTCCTACGCTCAGCCCATCCCAAGTTATCTGGAAAATTGGTCTGGATTAAAGTACAATACCTACACATTCAACCTCACTGGTAACATTTAATGGTGTTGTCTATAGTGGATTGTGTGTGAGTGAAACCTATTCCACCATTCGCAAATTTTATTTATCTAAGCACTGCTGTTTTTGTAGCGCCAATTATATTTTTGACGGTTTATTGACTTATGATTATTTCCGAGGTGCATTAGGTACTGGTTTTAATTTGAATGTCAATGTTTAGCATTAAAGCTGAAACAACTTACCACAACGGTTTCAAGGTTAATAAATAAACTTGCAGCGTTTCTTTCCAAGAGAACGATTATGAATCAAGAAGTGAGTGTAGTAGGTATGCCAGACTAACAAGTGGATATAATTACCAATAACAAAATCAATTTATAGATAGTAAATTAATAAACAGGCTTAACCATAAAATTCATGATCACTTATTTTTAAGCATTTTCCTGTAATTTTTTAATTAGGTACATATAATTTGTATAATAAATTAAGAGTACGTTATTTTATGGTCATTTAACAGAATTGCAACAATTTCAGTACCAAGTATAGTTCAAAGTTGTCTCACCATATCGTCGGCCACTATCACAATAATATTAGGCTTGCCTTGTACCCGACCCTGCAGAACCACTGCACAAAGGATCAACACCTCGAGCGCCAACATTTCGGACGTCACGACGCTATTTATCCCCGATGAGGGCCGTCAGAGCACTAGCGTAAAGTGTTTGAAGATATAATGTGGTAACAAATCCGTTTTATACTTTTCTGGGAGTGGGGTAACGGTTGCGAATCCACAATCACCTGCACCTCACCTCCGATTTACGTCATTGGAATCACCGAGTTTCTGAGGCGCTTGACCAGAACAAGTTGACTCTATTTGTTATTGCCAAGAATTTCTTTACTACCTATCTATTCTGATCTAAGTCAAGAAAAATATAAAAATAAATCAGTAAGAGTTTAAAAAAAACACATTTTAAAAAGCGAGAAAGTGGGCATTATAAACAATTACCTGATCTATAATTTACAGAAAATTTGATAAAAATTTTTTTAAGAGTTCTCCTCACCCGATGGCAACCTTGAGCGTTTTTGACATATACAGGCTGGGGCAATAGTGCGTCCGACTTCGATAACTCGAGTTCTATGATAGGTAGAAATTTGATTTAAAAACACAAATAAACTAGAGAAAGAAGTCTATAACCGGAAATTATTTTTAAACATACAGGGTGAGCCAAGACAATTATACAGAGGCAAGTGACATTTTTTTAAATAGAATGTTGTGTGCAAAAAAAGATTTTTCGGAGCCTTTGGATGTAGCGATTTTTTGTGTTGAAATAATGGCACCTGCAGATGCATGTTAAAAAAAACACTACAGTCACAATTATGAGTTCTAAAAAAAATTTATGTAAAGACTAGTTAGGAAACATCTGTAGAGAGTCTTTGAATTGTTTTAACTTTTAAAAAAATATACAGGGTGTAGGCAACTTTTCTGCCACGATCCTCAGTCTCCCAATGTTTGGCACCATCTCTCACCGCTGGCGTCCTGAAGGTCGGTCTGTGGCTCAGGTAGAAGGGTTGTAAATACCCTAAAAGAAATCTTGGCAAATTCGCACACCAAACTCGCAGAATTTTTATCTCCACTGTGTTTCGACATTTGTCAAGAAAAGAAAAATAGAGTTATTACACAAAGATTAACACATTATGAAATGATTAGGTAACGTTTATTCAAAAGTCTACACCATTAATTATTAATAGTAAACATTAACTAATTTATTTTAAAATTTGAGGCCTGTTGTTACTAGAATTGTTACTCCGTAACCAAACCAAAATTACAAGAAAAGAGCGAATTTTATTTCTACTTCATTCTATTGTCTATAAGCGTCCCAGTTTAAGACAATTATTATTATTATAATATATCAAACACGTGCACTAAAGTCAAAATTTTAACCGAAACTTGACTATCTCAAAAACGAACGTGACGATCGGGACCAAATTTGCTAAACTTACGTCGATTGACAGTATGAATATAATTGGTAAATTTTAGCCAAATCGTACCTGCCGTTTTTGAGATAATATATCTAACACGTGCACAAAAGTCAAAATTTTAACCGAAACTTGACTATCTCAAAAACGAACGTGACGATCGGTACCAAATTTGCTAAACTTACGTCGATTGACAGTATGAATATAATTGGTAAATTTTAGCCAAATTGTACCAGCCGATTTTGAGATAATATATTAAACACGTGCACAAAAGTCAAAATTTTAACCGAAACTTGACTATCTCAAAAACGAACGTGACGATCGGAACCAAATTTGCTAAACTTACGTCGATTGACAGTATGAATATAATTGGTAAATTTTAGCCAAACCGTACCTGCCGTTTTTGAGATAATATATCAAACACGTGCACAAATGTCAAAATTTTAACCGAAACTTCGTTTTTGAGATAATATATCTAACACGTGCACAAAAATCAAAATTTTAACAGAAACTTGACTATCTCAAAAACGAACGTGACGATCTGGACCAAATTTGCTAAACTTACGTCGATTGACAGTATGAATATAATTGGTAAATTTTAGCCAAATCGTACCTGCCGTTTTTAAGATAATATATCAAACACGTGCACAAATGTCAAAATTTTAACCGAAACTTGACTATCTCAAAAACGAACGTGACGATCGGGACCAAATTTGCTAAACTTACGTCGATTGACAGTATGAATATAATTCGTAAATTTTAGCCAAACCGTACCTGCCGTTTTTGAGATAATATATCAAACACGTTCACAAAAGTCAAAATTTTAACCGAAACTTGACTATCTCAAAAACGAACGTGACGATCTGGACCAAATTTGCTAAACTTACGTCGATTGACAGTATGAATATAATTGGTAAATTTTAGCCAAATCGTACGTGCCGTTTTTGAGATAATATATCAAACACGTGCACAAATGTCAAAATTTTAACCGAAACTTGACTATCTCAAAAACGAACGTGACGATCTGGACCAAATTTGCTAAACTTACGTCGATTGACAGTATGAATATAATTGGTAAATTTTAGCCAAATCGTACGTGCCGTTTTTGAGATAATATATCAAACACGTGCACAAATGTCAAAATTTTAACCGAAACTTGACTATCTCAAAAACGAACGTGACGATCGGGACCAAATTTGCTAAACTTACGTCGATTGACAGTATGAATATAATTGGTAAATTTTAGCCAAATCGTACCTGCCGTTTTTGAGATAATATATCTAACACGTGCACAAAAGTCAAAATTTTAACCGAAACTTGACTATCTCAAAAACGAACGTGACGATCGGTACCAAATTTGCTAAACTTACGTCGATTGACAGTATGAATATAATTGGTAAATTTTAGCCAAATCGTACCTGCCGATTTTGAGATAATATATTAAACACGTGCACAAAAGTCAAAATTTTAACCGAAACTTGACTATCTCAAAAACGAACGTGACGATCGGAACCAAATTTGCTAAACTTACGTCGATTGACAGTATGAATATAACTGGTAAATTTGGTCCCGATCGTATCTGCCGTTTTTGAGATAATATATTAAACACGTGCACAAATGTCAAAATTTTAACAAAAACTTGACCATCTCAAAAACGAACGTGACGATCGGGACCAAATTTGCTAAACTTACGTCGATTGACAGTATGAATTTAATTGGTAAATTTTAGCCAAATCGTACCTGACGTCTTTGAGATAATATATCAAACACGTGCACAAATGTCAAAATTTTAACCAAATATTGACTATCTCGAAAACGAACGTGACGATCGAGACCAAATTTGCTAAACTTACGTTGATTGACAGTATGAATATAATTGGTAAATTTTGTCCTGATCGTCACGTTCGTTTTTGAGATAGTCAAGTTTTGGTTAGAATTTAGACTTTTGTGCACGTGTTTGATATATTATCTCAAAAACGGCAGGTACGATTTGGCTAAAATTTATCAATTATATTCATACTGTCAATCGACGTAAGTTTAGCAAATTTGTTCCCGATCGTCACGTTAGTTTTTGAGATAGTCAAGTTTCGGTTAAAATTTTGACTTTTGTGCACGTGTTTGATATATTATCTCAAAAACGGCAGGTACGATTTAGCTAAAATTTACCAATTATATTCATACTGTCAATCGACGTAAGTTTAGCAAATTTGGTCCCGATCGTCACGTTCGTTTTTGAGATTGTCAAGTTTCGGTTAAAATTTTGACATTTGTGCACGTGTTTGATATATTATCTCAAAAACGGCAGGTACGATTTGGCTAAAATTTACCATTTATATTCATACTGTCAATCGACGTAAGTTTAGCAAATTTGGTCCCGATCGTCACGTTCGTTTTTGAAATAGTCAAGTTTCGGTTAAAATTTTGACATTTGTGCACGTGTTTGATATATTATCTCAAAAACGGCAGGTACGATTTGGCTAAAATTTACCATTTATATTCATACTGTCAATCGACGTAAGTTTAGCAAATTTGGTCCCGATCGTCACGTTCGTTTTTGAAATAGTCAAGTTTCGGTTAAAATTTTGATATTTGTGCACGTGTTTGATATATTATCTCAAAAACGGCTGGTACGATCGGGACCAAATTTACCAATTATATTTATACTGTCAATCGACGTAAGTTTAGCAAATTTGGTCCCGATCGTCACGTTCGTTTTTGAGATAGTCAAGTTTCGGTTAAAATTTTGACATTTGTGCACGTGTTTGATATATTATCTCAAAAACGGCAGGTACGATCGAGACCAAATTTACCAATTATGTTCATACTTTTAATCGACGTAAGTTTAGCAAAATTGGTTCCGATCGTCACGTTCGTTTTTGAGATAGTCAAGTTTCGGTTAAAATTTTGACATTTGTGCACGTGTTTGATATATTATCTCAAAAACGGCTGGTACGATCGGGACCAAATTTACCAATTATATTTATACTGTCAATCGACGTAAATTTAGCAAATTTGGTCCCGATCGTCACGTTCGTTTTTGAGATAGTCAAGTTTCGGTTAAAATTTTGACATTTGTGCACGTGTTTGATATATTATCTCAAAAACGGCAGGTGCGACCCGGACCAAATTTATCAATTATGTTCATACTGTCAATCGACGTAAGTTTAGCAAATTTGGTCCCAATCGTCACGTTTGTTTTTGAGATAGTCAAGTTTCGGTTAAAATTTTGACTTTTGTGCACGTGTTTGATATATTATCTCCAAAACGGCAGGTGCGATCGGGACCAAATTTACCAATTATGTTTATACTGTCAATCAACGTAAGTTTAGCAAATTTGGTCCCGATCGTCACGTTCGTTTTTGAGATAGTCACGTTTCGGTTAAAATTTTGACTTTTGTGCACGTGTTTGATATATTATTTCAAAAACGGCAGGTACGATTTAGCTAAAATTTACCAATTATATTCATACTGTCAATCGACGTAAGTTTAGCAAATTTGGTCCCGATCGTCACGTTCGTTTTTGAGATTGTCAAGTTTCGGTTAAAATTTTGACATTTGTGCACGTGTTTGATATATTATCTCAAAAACGGCAGGTACGATTTGGCTAAAATTTACCATTTATATTCATACTGTCAATCGACGTAAGTTTAGCAAATTTGGTCCCGATCGTCACGTTCGTTTTTGAAATAGTCAAGTTTCGGTTAAAATTTTGACATTTGTGCACGTGTTTGATATATTATCTCAAAAACATCAGGTACGATTTGGCTAAAATTTACCAATTATATTCATACTGTCAATCGACGTAAGTTTAGCAAATTTGGTCCCAATCGTCACGTTCGTTTTTAAGATTGTCAAGTTTCGGTTAAAATTTTGACATTTGTGCACGTGTTTGATATATTATCTCAAAAACGGCAGGTACGATTTGGCTAAAATTTACTATTTATATTCATACTGTCAATCGACGTAAGTTAAGCAAATTTGGTCCCGATCGTCACGTTCGTTTTTGAAATAGTCAAGTTTCGGTTAAAATTTTGACATTTGTGCACGTGTTTGATATATTATCTCAAAAACATCAGGTACGATTTGGCTAAAATTTACCAATTATATTCATACTGTCAATCGACGTAAGTTTAGCAAATTTGGTCCCGATCGTCACGTTCATTTTTGAGATAGTCAAGTTTCGGTTAAAATTTTGACATTTGTGCTCGTGTTTGATATATTATCTCAAAAACGGCAGGTACGATTTGGCTAAAATTTACCAATTATATTCATACTGTCAATCGACGTAAGTTTAGCAAATTTGGTCCCAATCGTCACGTTCGTTTTTAAGATAGTCAAGTTTTGGTTAAAATTTTGACTTTTGTGCACGTGTGTGATACATTATCTCAAAAGCGGCAGGTACGATTTGGATAAATTTTACCAATTATATTCATACTGTCAATCGACGTAAGTTTAGCAAATTTGGTCCCGATCGTCACATTCGTTTTTGAAATAGTCAAGTTTCGGTTAAAATTTTGACATTTGTGCACGTGTTTGATATATTATCTCAAAAACATCAGGTACGATTTGGCTAAAATTCACCAATTATATTTATACTGTCAATCGACGTAAATTTAACAAATTTGGTTCCGATCGTCACGTTCGTTTTTGAGATAGTCAAGTTTTGGTTAAAATTTTGACATTTGTGCTCGTGTTTGATATATTATCTCAAAAACGGCAGGTACGATTTAGCTAAAATTTACCAATTATATTCATGCTGTCAATCGACATAAGTTTAGCAAATTTGGTCCCGATCGTCACGTCCGTTTTTGAGATAGTCAAGTTTCGGTTAAAATTTTGACATTTGTGCACGTGTTTGATATATTATCTCAAAAACGGCAGGTACGATCGGGACCAAATTTACCAATTATGTTCATACTTTCAATCGACGTAAGTTTAGCAAAATTGGTTCCGATCGTCACGTTCGTTTTTGAGATAGTCAAGTTTCGGTTAAAATTTTGATATTTGTGCACGTGTTTGATATATTATCTCAAAAACGGCTGGTACGATCGGGACCAAATTTACCAATTATATTTATACTGTCAATCGACGTAAGTTTAGCAAATTTGGTCCCGATCGTCACGTTCGTTTTTGAGATAGTCAAGTTTCGGTTAAAATTTTGACATTTGTGCACGTGTTTGATATATTATCTCAAAAACGGCAGGTACGATCGAGACCAAATTTACCAATTATGTTCATACTTTCAATCGACGTAAGTTTAGCAAAATTGGTTCCGATCGTCACGTTCGTTTTTGAGATAGTCAAGTTTCGGTTAAAATTTTGACATTTGTGCACGTGTTTGATATATTATCTCAAAAACGGCTGGTACGATCGGGACCAAATTTACCAATTATATTTATACTGTCAATCGACGTAAATTTAGCAAATTTGGTCCCGATCGTCACGTTCGTTTTTGAGATAGTCAAGTTTCGGTTAAAATTTTGACATTTGTGCACGTGTTTGATATATTATTTCAAAAACGGCAGGTGCGACCCGGACCAAATTTATCAATTATGTTCATACTGTCAACCGACGTAAGTTTAGCAAATTTGGTCCCAATCGTCACGTTTGTTTTTGAGATAGTCAAGTTTCGGTTAAAATTTTGACTTGTGCACGTGTTTGATATATTATCTCCAAAACGGCAGGTGCGATCGGGACCAAATTTACCAATTATGTTTATACTGTCAATCAACGTAAGTTTAGCAAATTTGGTCCCGATCGTCACGTTCGTTTTTAGATAGTCACGTTTCGGTTAAAATTTTGACTTTTGTGCACGTGTTTGATATATTATTTTAAAAACGGCAGGTACGATTTAGCTAAAATTTACCAATTATATTCATACTGTCAATCGACGTAAGTTTAGCAAATTTGGTCCCGATCGTCACGTTCGTTTTTGAGATTGTCAAGTTTCGGTTAAAATTTTGACATTTGTGCACGTGTTTGATATATTATCTCAAAAACGGCAGGTGCGATTTGGCTAAAATTTACCATTTATATTCATACTGTCAATCGACGTAAGTTTAGCAAATTTGGTCCCGATCGTCACGTTCGTTTTTGAAATAGTCAAGTTTCGGTTAAAATTTTGACATTTGTGCACGTGTTTGATATATTATCTCAAAAACGGCAGGTACGATTTGGCTAAAATTTACCATTTATATTCATACTGTCAATCGACGTAAGTTTAGCAAATTTGGTCCCGATCGTCACGTTCGTTTTTGAAATAGTCAAGTTTCGGTTAAAATTTTGATATTTGTGCACGTGTTTGATATATTATCTCAAAAACGGCTGGTACGATCGGGACCAAATTTACCAATTATATTTATACTGTCAATCGACGTAAGTTTAGCAAATTTGGTCCCGATCGTCACGTTCGTTTTTGAGATAGTCAAGTTTCGGTTAAAATTTTGACATTTGTGCACGTGTTTGATATATTATCTCAAAAACGGCAGGTACGATCGAGACCAAATTTACCAATTATGTTCATACTTTCAATCGACGTAAGTTTAGCAAAATTGGTTCCGATCGTCACGTTCGTTTTTGAGATAGTCAAGTTTCGGTTAAAATTTTGACATTTGTGCACGTGTTTGATATATTATCTCAAAAACGGCTGGTACGATCGGGACCAAATTTACCAATTATATTTATACTGTCAATCGACGTAAATTTAGCAAATTTGGTCCCGATCGTCACGTTCGTTTTTGAGATAGTCAAGTTTCGGTTAAAATTTTGACATTTGTGCACGTGTTTGATATATTATCTCAAAAACGGCAGGTGCGACCCGGACCAAATTTATCAATTATGTTCATACTGTCAATCGACGTAAGTTTAGCAAATTTGGTCCCAATCGTCACGTTTGTTTTTGAGATAGTCAAGTTTCGGTTAAAATTTTGACTTTTGTGCACGTGTTTGATATATTATCTCCAAAACGGCAGGTGCGATCGGGACCAAATTTACCAATTATGTTTATACTGTCAATCAACGTAAGTTTAGCAAATTTGGTCCCGATCGTCACGTTCGTTTTTGAGATAGTCACGTTTCGGTTAAAATTTTGACTTTTGTGCACGTGTTTGATATATTATTTCAAAAACGGCAGGTACGATTTAGCTAAAATTTACCAATTATATTCATACTGTCAATCGACGTAAGTTTAGCAAATTTGGTCCCGATCGTCACGTTCGTTTTTGAGATTGTCAAGTTTCGGTTAAAATTTTGACATTTGTGCACGTGTTTGATATATTATCTCAAAAACGGCAGGTACGATTTGGCTAAAATTTACCATTTATATTCATACTGTCAATCGACGTAAGTTTAGCAAATTTGGTCCCGATCGTCACGTTCGTTTTTGAAATAGTCAAGTTTCGGTTAAAATTTTGACATTTGTGCACGTGTTTGATATATTATCTCAAAAACATCAGGTACGATTTGGCTAAAATTTACCAATTATATTCATACTGTCAATCGACGTAAGTTTAGCAAATTTGGTCCCAATCGTCACGTTCGTTTTTAAGATTGTCAAGTTTCGGTTAAAATTTTGACATTTGTGCACGTGTTTGATATATTATCTCAAAAACGGCAGGTACGATTTGGCTAAAATTTACTATTTATATTCATACTGTCAATCGACGTAAGTTAAGCAAATTTGGTCCCGATCGTCACGTTCGTTTTTGAAATAGTCAAGTTTCGGTTAAAATTTTGACATTTGTGCACGTGTTTGATATATTATCTCAAAAACATCAGGTACGATTTGGCTAAAATTTACCAATTATATTCATACTGTCAATCGACGTAAGTTTAGCAAATTTGGTCCCGATCGTCACGTTCATTTTTGAGATAGTCAAGTTTCGGTTAAAATTTTGACATTTGTGCTCGTGTTTGATATATTATCTCAAAAACGGCAGGTACGATTTGGCTAAAATTTACCAATTATATTCATACTGTCAATCGACGTAAGTTTAGCAAATTTGGTCCCAATCGTCACGTTCGTTTTTAAGATAGTCAAGTTTTGGTTAAAATTTTGACTTTTGTGCACGTGTGTGATACATTATCTCAAAAGCGGCAGGTACGATTTGGATAAATTTTACCAATTATATTCATACTGTCAATCGACGTAAGTTTAGCAAATTTGGTCCCGATCGTCACATTCGTTTTTGAAATAGTCAAGTTTCGGTTAAAATTTTGACATTTGTGCACGTGTTTGATATATTATCTCAAAAACATCAGGTACGATTTGGCTAAAATTCACCAATTATATTTATACTGTCAATCGACGTAAATTTAACAAATTTGGTTCCGATCGTCACGTTCGTTTTTGAGATAGTCAAGTTTTGGTTAAAATTTTGACATTTGTGCTCGTGTTTGATATATTATCTCAAAAACGGCAGGTACGATTTAGCTAAAATTTACCAATTATATTCATGCTGTCAATCGACATAAGTTTAGCAAATTTGGTCCCGATCGTCACGTCCGTTTTTGAGATAGTCAAGTTTCGGTTAAAATTTTGACATTTGTGCACGTGTTTGATATATTATCTCAAAAACGGCAGGTACGATCGGGACCAAATTTACCAATTATGTTCATACTTTCAATCGACGTAAGTTTAGCAAAATTGGTTCCGATCGTCACGTTCGTTTTTGAGATAGTCAAGTTTCGGTTAAAATTTTGATATTTGTGCACGTGTTTGATATATTATCTCAAAAACGGCTGGTACGATCGGGACCAAATTTACCAATTATATTTATACTGTCAATCGACGTAAGTTTAGCAAATTTGGTCCCGATCGTCACGTTCGTTTTTGAGATAGTCAAGTTTCGGTTAAAATTTTGACATTTGTGCACGTGTTTGATATATTATCTCAAAAACGGCAGGTACGATCGAGACCAAATTTACCAATTATGTTCATACTTTCAATCGACGTAAGTTTAGCAAAATTGGTTCCGATCGTCACGTTCGTTTTTGAGATAGTCAAGTTTCGGTTAAAATTTTGACATTTGTGCACGTGTTTGATATATTATCTCAAAAACGGCTGGTACGATCGGGACCAAATTTACCAATTATATTTATACTGTCAATCGACGTAAATTTAGCAAATTTGGTCCCGATCGTCACGTTCGTTTTTGAGATAGTCAAGTTTCGGTTAAAATTTTGACATTTGTGCACGTGTTTGATATATTATTTCAAAAACGGCAGGTGCGACCCGGACCAAATTTATCAATTATGTTCATACTGTCAACCGACGTAAGTTTAGCAAATTTGGTCCCAATCGTCACGTTTGTTTTTGAGATAGTCAAGTTTCGGTTAAAATTTTGACTTGTGCACGTGTTTGATATATTATCTCCAAAACGGCAGGTGCGATCGGGACCAAATTAACCAATTATGTTTATACTGTCAATCAACGTAAGTTTAGCAAATTTGGTCCCGATCGTCACGTTCGTTTTTAGATAGTCACGTTTCGGTTAAAATTTTGACTTTTGTGCACGTGTTTGATATATTATTTTAAAAACGGCAGGTACGATTTAGCTAAAATTTACCAATTATATTCATACTGTCAATCGACGTAAGTTTAGCAAATTTGGTCCCGATCGTCACGTTCGTTTTTGAGATTGTCAAGTTTCGGTTAAAATTTTGACATTTGTGCACGTGTGTGATATATTATCTCAAAAACGGCAGGTACGATTTGGCTAAAATTTACCATTTATATTCATACTGTCAATCGACGTAAGTTTAGCAAATTTGGTCCCGATCGTCACGTTCGTTTTTGAAATAGTCAAGTTTCGGTTAAAATTTTGACATTTGTGCACGTGTTTGATATATTATCTCAAAAACGGCAGGTACGATTTGGCTAAAATTTACCATTTATATTCATACTGTCAATCGACGTAAGTTTAGCAAATTTGGTCCCGATCGTCACGTTCGTTTTTGAAATAGTCAAGTTTCGGTTAAAATTTTGATATTTGTGCACGTGTTTGATATATTATCTCAAAAACGGCTGGTACGATCGGGACCAAATTTACCAATTATATTTATACTGTCAATCGACGTAAGTTTAGCAAATTTGGTCCCGATCGTCACGTTCGTTTTTGAGATAGTCAAGTTTCGGTTAAAATTTTGACATTTGTGCACGTGTTTGATATATTATCTCAAAAACGGCAGGTACGATCGAGACCAAATTTACCAATTATGTTCATACTTTCAATCGACGTAAGTTTAGCAAAATTGGTTCCGATCGTCACGTTCGTTTTTGAGATAGTCAAGTTTCGGTTAAAATTTTGACATTTGTGCACGTGTTTGATATATTATCTCAAAAACGGCTGGTACGATCGGGACCAAATTTACCAATTATATTTATACTGTCAATCGACGTAAATTTAGCAAATTTGGTCCCGATCGTCACGTTCGTTTTTGAGATAGTCAAGTTTCGGTTAAAATTTTGACATTTGTGCACGTGTTTGATATATTATCTCAAAAACGGCAGGTGCGACCCGGACCAAATTTATCAATTATGTTCATACTGTCAATCGACGTAAGTTTAGCAAATTTGGTCCCAATCGTCACGTTTGTTTTTGAGATAGTCAAGTTTCGGTTAAAATTTTGACTTTTGTGCACGTGTTTGATATATTATCTCCAAAACGGCAGGTGCGATCGGGACCAAATTTACCAATTATGTTTATACTGTCAATCAACGTAAGTTTAGCAAATTTGGTCCCGATCGTCACGTTCGTTTTTGAGATAGTCACGTTTCGGTTAAAATTTTGACTTTTGTGCACGTGTTTGATATATTATTTCAAAAACGGCAGGTACGATTTAGCTAAAATTTACCAATTATATTCATACTGTCAATCGACGTAAGTTTAGCAAATTTGGTCCCGATCGTCACGTTCGTTTTTGAGATTGTCAAGTTTCGGTTAAAATTTTGACATTTGTGCACGTGTTTGATATATTATCTCAAAAACGGCAGGTACGATTTGGCTAAAATTTACCATTTATATTCATACTGTCAATCGACGTAAGTTTAGCAAATTTGGTCCCGATCGTCACGTTCGTTTTTGAAATAGTCAAGTTTCGGTTAAAATTTTGACATTTGTGCACGTGTTTGATATATTATCTCAAAAACATCAGGTACGATTTGGCTAAAATTTACCAATTATATTCATACTGTCAATCGACGTAAGTTTAGCAAATTTGGTCCCGATCGTCACGTTCGTTTTTGAGATAGTCAAGTTTTGGTTAAAATTTTGACTTTTGTGCACGTGTTTGATATATTATTTCAAAAACGGCAGGTACGATTTAGCTAAAATTTACCAATTATATTGATACTGTCAATCGACGTAAGTTTAGCAAATTTGGTCCCGATCGTCACGTTTGTTTTTGAGATTGTCAAGTTTCGGTTAAAATTTTGACATTTGTGCACGTGTTTGATATATTATCTCAAAAACGGCATGTACGATTTGGCTAAAATTTACCAATTATATTTATACTGTCAATCGACGTAAGTTTAGCAAATTTGGTCTTGATCGTCACGTTCGTTTTTGAGATTGTCAAGTTTCGGTTAAAATTTTGACATTTGTGCACGTGTTTAATATATTATCTCAAAAACGGCAGGTACGATTTGGCTAAAATTTACCATTTATATCCATACAGTCAATCGACGTAAGTTTAGCAAATTTGGTAATGATCGTCACGTTCATTTTTGAGATAGTCAAGTTTCGGTTAAAATTTTGACATTTGTGCACGTGTTTGATATATTATCTCAAAAACATCAGGTACGATTTGGCTAAAATTTACCAATTATATTCATACTGTCAATCGACGTAATTTTAAAAAATTTGGTTCCGATCGTCACGTTCGTTTTTGAGATGGTCAAGTTTTGGTTAAAATTTTGACATTTGTGCTCGTGTTTGATATATTATCTCAAAAACGGCAGGTACGATTTGGCTAAAATTTACCAATTATATTCATACTGTCAATCGACGTAAGTTTAGCAAATTTGGTCCCAATCGTCACGTTCGTTTTTAAGATTGTCAAGTTTCGGTTAAAATTTTGACATTTGTGCACGTGTTTGATATATTATCTCAAAAACGGCAGGTACGATTTGGCTAAAATTTACTATTTATATTCATACTGTCAATCGACGTAAGTTAAGCAAATTTGGTCCCGATCGTCACGTTCGTTTTTGAAATAGTCAAGTTTCGGTTAAAATTTTGACATTTGTGCACGTGTTTGATATATTATCTCAAAAACATCAGGTACGATTTGGCTAAAATTTACCAATTATATTCATACTGTCAATCGACGTAAGTTTAGCAAATTTGGTCCCGATCGTCACGTTCATTTTTGAGATAGTCAAGTTTCGGTTAAAATTTTGACATTTGTGCTCGTGTTTGATATATTATCTCAAAAACGGCAGGTACGATTTGGCTAAAATTTACCAATTATATTCATACTGTCAATCGACGTAAGTTTAGCAAATTTGGTCCCAATCGTCACGTTCGTTTTTAAGATAGTCAAGTTTTGGTTAAAATTTTGACTTTTGTGCACGTGTGTGATACATTATCTCAAAAGCGGCAGGTACGATTTGGATAAATTTTACCAATTATATTCATACTGTCAATCGACGTAAGTTTAGCAAATTTGGTCCCGATCGTCACATTCGTTTTTGAAATAGTCAAGTTTCGGTTAAAATTTTGACATTTGTGCACGTGTTTGATATATTATCTCAAAAACATCAGGTACGATTTGGCTAAAATTCACCAATTATATTTATACTGTCAATCGACGTAAATTTAACAAATTTGGTTCCGATCGTCACGTTCGTTTTTGAGATAGTCAAGTTTTGGTTAAAATTTTGACATTTGTGCTCGTGTTTGATATATTATCTCAAAAACGGCAGGTACGATTTGGCTAAAATTTACCAATTATATTCATGCTGTCAATCGACATAAGTTTAGCAAATTTGGTCCCGATCGTCACGTCCGTTTTTGAGATAGTCAAGTTTCGGTTAAAATTTTGACATTTGTGCACGTGTTTGATATATTATCTCAAAAACGGCAGGTACGATCGGGACCAAATTTACCAATTATATTCATACTGTCAATCGACGTAAGTTTCGCAAATTTGGTCCTGATCGTCACGTTCGTTTTTGAGATAGTCAAGCTTCGGTTAAAATTTTGACATTTTTGCACGTGTTTGATATATTTTCTCAAAAGCGGCAAGTACGATTAGAACCAAATTTACCAATTATGTTTATACTGTCAATCGACGTAAGTTGTCACCGTGCTAGCTAAGCAGTCGTTGAGTAGAATACCTCAGGGTAGGCGATAAGTTTGGAAGTAGTAAGGAGGAGAAGAGCAAGAAGGAAAAAGATTGTTCTTACGATTTAATATTAACAAAACAAAACAAAGACACAAAACACATACCCAGAAAAACACATAAAGATGAAAGAGGAGGTGAGCTAGGGCTGGACCACCACGAGTAGCTTGAGGATGAGAGAAAAAGAACACTCCCTGGGTTTATACCCTGGTCGTGGCGAAAGCGCAAGCGCCTCGCTCTAGGAACCTTCGCACCCAAAAGTCCCTAGAACGACGCAAAAGGCCCAAGCCTACGTCGGGGTGGATTCAATTTCTGGCGGTGTTTCGTTGCCTTACGGGCGTAGGCCAACAACCAACCATACATTAATACACCGTGGTGTCAATAGCCCCTTCCCCTCTTTTCAACGAAACAGCGTGGAAAAAAAAATGCAAAAAAAAGAGAATCAAAATGAAATGAAGCACCACTGAAGTATTAGCACATTCGCTGTTGGTGGCTCCATCGACTAAGCGTAGTTAGTCTGGACTAAAATTAAACTAAACTAAACATTGGAAGCAACAATAATAATAAAAGAAATTACAAATCGCAATTCGCAATCAAGGTTGACAAATAAAGAAAAAAAATAAATAAAATAAACAAGTTAAGGTGTACCGATGTACCCGCATGTACAAACACTATGTCCTTTATTCAGGATTGGGATTCTGGCCAGGAATATCTAGGGCGATTTGTCTCTGGGGGGCTGGACGAAGTCGGTCCACATGATAGTTCACTTGTCTTTCGTTCACTTGCACAACATAACAGTCTCTACTAGCCGTTCGAACAATTCGAAAAGGTCCTGTCCATTTGGCCAACAACGCAGCTCTGGCGGCAGTCTGTTTAACTAACACCAAATCGCCTACGTTAAACTGTGGGGGTGGACGACGCGGCTGTAGGTGACGGCGTCGCACATAAGCCTCCTGGTGTTGCCTGGCAGCTGCTTCACGCTGCGGTGCTGGTGGATTTGGTGGCGGGTCATTAGCGGCCCAGGATCCTGGATACGGCATAGGGTGGCCGTACAAAAGTTGACTAGGCGCCTGTCCAGTAGCAGCATTACGGCGGCGGCGGATGCCAAATAGTACGTATGGCAACTGGCCGTTCCATGTGTTTGCCGGACGGTTGAGCAAGCGAATTCTCAGTCCCTTTATAATTTCCTGGTTTCGTCGTTTCGTAGAGTTTGCACGGGGGTGATACACGGAGGTGGTCCAATGTAGGATTGACCAATGGCGGCAGGCCCGTGCCCATCTGTGGCTAATGAACTGGGGACCGTTGTCGGTGATTATCGTCCTGGGATACCCAAATCTCGGAAATATCGCCGACGACATGTAATCAATTAAGGCGGCCGCACTGACACCTGGCATGGCCACTGCCTCCACCCATCGGGTGAACAAATCGGTGACAACAAAAATGTATCTATTATTATTAGGAGTGACCTCGTACGGTCCCATAATATCACATGCCAAGACTTCAAAAGGCCTGGAAGGTTGACGTGGACGCTGCTCAGCTAGAGGATGCGTAGGGCGACGCTTGAATTGAGCACATATTAGACAAGATTTTACATAATCCCGCACGTCACTGGAAAAAAGCAGGCCAATGGAATTGTTCCGAAACAGACTGGATAGTATTGTCTGCCCCGGGATGCCCGGCAAGAATCGTGTCATGGAACTCATACAGGATACGTTGCCGACTAGCCAGTGGCACGTAAAGTAGACGTTGACCGTTTTCCAGATCCTTATAAAGGTACCCTTCAAAGCTACTATAATTTAGCATCAGTTCACGTCCCAGTCGACCAATGTTGTGATCACGATTTTCCTGTGGTAAAGAAAGTTGTTGAAGAACTTGCTGCACCAGAGGATCTTCACGCTGGGTTTCCTTGATTTCCTCGGTCAAGGTGGTGAAATCCATCACCATAGCTACTGGGGAATTCGTAGTACTGGAAGAGACGTTACGAGGGAGCGACGGTGGTAGAAGTCGACTTACGTCGTCGAGGTCAGAGATTTGAGGACCCACGGGATCGGGGTTACGGGACAGCAAGTCAGCCAATTCATTGGACTTTCCAGGAACGTGCTCAAGGGTAAAGTTAAATTCCTGCAGAAGAAGAGCCCAGCGCATAACTTTGGAATGACTTTCCTTATGCTGATTCAGCCAAGTTAAAACACGACTATCAGTGCGAACAGTGAAATGGGTGTCCTCCAGATAGGGGCGATAATTGCGCACAGCCCAAACAAGCGCATAAGTTTCCTGTTCGTTAATATGGTAGTTTCTTTCTGCTTGAGTGAAACGGGCACTGGCATAAGAAATCACGGCTGGGGAATTATCGTTGTCGTTTTCCTGATACAAAACGGCTGCCATACCCACGCTACTCGCATCTGTTTGTAACACAAAAGGCTTATTTGGATCAGGACGACTGAGATTACGCGATTGAGCCAATTCAAGCTTTGTCCGCTCAAAAGCAAGCTGTTGATCAAACCCCCAATGAAAGCGTTTCTTCGTAGACAGACAATCGGTTAATGGTGCTACAAGTTCCGCAAAATTTGGGATATGATTACGTAACCAATTGCATGTGCCTAGGAAGCTTCGCAATTCTTAGAGACTTTTTGGGGGTTTGGCTATCGAAATGGCTCGTAAATGGCGTTCTTGAGGTTGATTTCCGACACTACTTACAACGTGGCCTAAATAATTTAGGCTATCCTTCCCCAAATGACACTTAGCAGGACCACATCGTAACCGATGCTGTTGTAAGCGTTCGAACACAAGCCTGAGATGATTAAGATGCTCTCCAAAGGAATCAGAGTACACAATTATATCATCTAGGTAAACCATACAAAATTTATTTAAAAACCCCACCAATACTTCCGAAAGGCCGAAAGGCATGACCGTAAACTGATAGAGGCCCCCATCAGGGGTGGTGAAAGCGGTCAATGGTTTCGACAAACCATCAAGGGGAATCTGCCAATACCCGGATTTTAAATCGATGCAACTAAATACCGTGGCGGTACCCAAATCGCGAAGAGTTTGATGTATAATTGGGAGCGGTGCAGCCTCATCATGGGTTAAATGATTCAAACGCCTATAGTCCACACAAGACCGATATTTATCGTTTTTCTTCACCATTACCACCGGAGACGCGTATTCCGAAGACGACGGCTCTATAATACCGTCGGCTAACATTTCTTCGAGTTGTTGATCCATGGCGCGACGTTTTTCGGCCGAATAACGATACGGGCGTATGCGAAATGGCTCATGCTCGCGGAGTCGGATACAGTGAGTGGTGGTGAGTGTAGTGGTAGGTATAGGATCGTCGTTAAAAATATCTACAAAATCCGACAATAAAACATCTAAGTCAGGAATAAATTCCGAGGGAAAACCGTGCTTAACGCTCTCAGTGGTCAGGGGTGTTATGGTTATGGGATTGGTTACCGCGTTTGATGGTCGTGCCGTTAGAAAGTGAATGGTCTTTCGGACGGAAGCACCAAGATGAATACATTGCCGAAATATGTCGAGAGTGGCCCTTTCTGAGGTGAGAAACGGATAACCCAGAATTACCTCGGTAGTCAGGTCCGGTACAATATAAAATTCAATCACATAATCCACCCCCTCAATGTTGCAATTCAAAATTTGTTTATGTGTAATTACGGGATTATTGGAATTAACGGCTAATTTTAAAGTGGTCTGTTGGTTAAAACAAGTTAAATTAGATGAAACTAAACCAGCTCAAATAAAATTTAAAAAAGCACCAGTGTCAATAAGTGCTTCATGTTCATTTTCATTAAGTTTAATTTTAATTTGTGGCAGGTTGGTAAATGCGGAAGTGGAGGAAGTAGTTACTGCCGCCTCCAGTTCCCGTGATTCGGGTTCTCGTGATTCGGGTTCCCGTGACTCGGGCCCTCGTGATTCGAGTTCCCGTTGTCGTTGGGAGCTACCAGAAATTGTCTTTGTGGATGGCGAGACACGGCCATTGTCGCTTGGGGTAACGGACCCGCTCCGGTGCGATTGGCGACGGCACCTGCGAGCCCTCTGGCGTTTCCCGGAGCGCGTTGATTTTGTAATACTGGACAATCGCGATGGAAATGTCGATCGGGACAATAGTGGCAATACGGTCTATTAGAAGACTCTCGATTACGATTTTGTGTCGTCGAGGTGGTACGGTGAGTAGTAAGGTTAGAGTAATCTGAGTTGTCTAAGTCGATTTCGGTTGCAAAATCAAGAAGATTAACTTAGGCTCGGGACGAAGTAACGCAATAAACAATTTAATTAAATTTAATTCGCTAACCTCACTGGCCACGTGGCGTGCAATTAAAATTTTGCGCCGTAAAAACACCTCTGAAGATTCCCTTGAAACTTGAGGTATAGCAAATAAATCCGCGCGAACACGTGCTAATCTTCGAGGGTCATTAAAAGTTAAAGAAAGGGCTTTGTGAAACTCGCCCCAGGGTAGATCCAGACCGTCATACCTTTTAAACCATTCGGCCGCGTGGTCACAAAGACAGTGGCGTGCATGGTTCACCCATTGGTCGGGCGGAATTCTATGAATACGGAATTGCTCGACCCAAGAAGCTAGAAATATCTCGACGTTTTCATGCGAAAACCCCGAAAATTTCCGTAATTCAGGTAGAGGTACCGTAGTTGGAGAACGATCGGTCAATAATCGCACCAGGAGGGATTCAAGATCTTCGCGGCGTTCACGTCCCGGTTCCGGGAGCAAGTTTTGTGGTGTAGGGGACGTGGTCCGAATTTGATTTTCGATTGGGCGCCACTGGGAGTTTATAATACCAGATTCTCTTTCTCCCAGTAAAGAGCCTAGATAAAAATGAACTTGTCTAGGTAATTCGTCAGCTACCTGCTCGGGACTATAGTCGGGTGCATTGCGCCTTAAGGGCTCAATGGTGGATGCGCTAACACGTGGCACCGGAGTGCTAAATATCGTTACCGCATTCTCAATACCCGATGTGATAACGGTAGAATGAGTCACAGCTTCGGAAACGGGGCCTTCCGTGTGAACGGTTGGCAACGCGGCCCTTGTTTGCGAGCGAGTTTCCGGCATTTTTCTTTTCTTTTCCCCCTTCCCTTTTAGAACTTATCGCCCATTGCGGATAAACTTAATTAATTGAGCCCCACGTTTGGGCGCCAAACTGTCACCGTGCTAGCTAAGCAGTCGTTGAGTAGAATACCTCAGGGTAGGCGATAAGTTTGGAAGTAGTAAGGAGGAGAAGAGCAAGAAGGAAAAAGATTGTACTTACGATTTAATATTAACAAAACAAAACAAAGACACAAAACACATACCCTGAAAAACACATAAAGATGAAAGAGGAGGTGGGCTAGGGCTGGACCACCACGAGTAGCTTGAGGATGAGAGAAAAAGAGAAGAGAGCAAACATTTTTTTTTTCTTAGGGAGAGGAAATCCCTTCGGACACCCAGCGCTTGGTTCAATCACGCTGGGTAGTGCTGGCTTGAACCAGCTAAAACCCCTCCGGACGGGCCGGGACACTGTCCCTTCACCCCGTTATCTTCAGGAGAAAGCGCTCGCAGTGTGGAAATGTGTGTAACCTAAGTCAATGTCGTGTGTCGCGGTTCACGGTTTGCGAGTTGACGCGGATGGTTTTACCTGTTTAAAACCATTTTCGGCCGTTTTAATCGATAGGGTGGGTCCTCGCCGTAATCGACGGCTCTACGAACGAGGAGGTTCGGGTGGTCAGCTGCTGTTGCAAAGAACTTTATCGCGACATCTTTGAGATGTTCATTGATGTATTTAATACTCGCGTCTTTATGTAGCTGGTTGTTTCGAACAAACCAGGGTGCGTCGAAAACAAGTCTGAGGGACTTGTTTTGGACCACTTGAATTTTGTTTAAATGCGTAAACGCTGCGTGACTCCAGACGGGAGACGCCTAAGTCATTATGGGCCTGATAATTGTGGTAAAAAGTCGTTATTTACTTCGCGGTGACAATCTGCTCTTTCGGCAGAGCAGTGGATAAAGTTGGGCGATACATCCTCGCGCCTTGTTTCTGGCTGTCTCAATATGCTTGGCGAACGTCAATCGCTTGTCCAGGGTGACCCCCAGATATTTGGCTGATGCCTGCCACTGGATGGGCTCACCAAAGATGCTCAATTCTCTATCCGGTGTTACTAGGTTACGACGTGTGAAAAGGACTGCAGTACTTTTGGCTGCATTGACGTTAATGAGCCATTCGCAATACCATGTTTCCAGATTTTCCAAAACTCTTTCGAGCTTATTTGAAATCTGGAACGCATGTTTGGCGCGCGCGAGTATAGCGGTGTCGTCGGCGTACTGAGCAAACTCGATTGTCGCGGGCTGAGGCATGTCTGAGATGTAAATGTTGAACAAATGCGGCGCGAGTACTGATCCTTGTGGTACCCCAGCCGCCAGGGGGCGACTGGTTGATCTAATACCATCAATTTTGACGCGAAAGCTACGGTCCGAAAGAAAAGAATAAATGAGTTTAATAATTTTTCCCGGATAGCCCAAATTGATCATTTTATATATGAGCCCAGAGTGCCAGACACGATCAAAAGCTTTTGAGACATCCAGAAAGACAGCCCCGGTGTTGTATTTCCAGTCGAAGCTGGTGTAACAGTGCTCTACCACCCGAAGGATTTGTTGTGTTGTTGAGTGTTGTGCGCGGAAACCGAACTGAGTGTCGGGGATAACGCCATGATCCGTCGTGAACATATTTAGCCTATGGAGAATGCATCTTTCCGCAAGCTTTCCGATGGTCGAAAGAAGACTTATGGGGCGGTAATTTGAGGGCTCTTTCGGACTTTTGCCGGGTTTTTGAAAGAGAATGACGTCCGCCTTTTTCCACGTTTGTGGGAAGTGACCTAGCCGAAGAGTGGCGTTAAAGATTGCGGTTAGATGCATGATTGCTAACATTGGCAGATTTTTCATTGACAAGTTGGTGATTCCGTCTGGGCCTGGCGCGCGACGTTTGTGAAAAAATTTAATGTGACTCGAAATTTCCTGAGGGGTAATCGGATTGACGTTTCCGACGTCGTTTTCTACTTGATTTTCCAAATGTTGTTGAACATATCTTTCTATGAAGCCAACACGGCCCAGGTCGGCATGGGTCGTGTCGGTGGTGAATTGTTCTTGCAGTGAATCTGCAAAGAGTTCGACTTTGTCAACTGGCGCGGACACGGGTCCCGTTGGTCCGTTAAGCGGGGGGATTTTGCGAGGAGCGGAATTTCTAAAAACGCGGGTCATTCTCCAAAGACTTTTCGAATTTTGCCCGTTTAAAGAAGTGAGTTTGTCTTGCCACGAGTCATTGGCGCGAACTGAGAGCGCGTCTCTCACCTCGGTTTGTCGTCGGTTCAATTCGGTTTTATCTAAAGGAGCTAAAGTCCTTTGATATCGCCGTTTTGCCCGATTTTTGTCACGAATTAAATTTTTTATAAAATTTAGAAGAGCTGGACGGTTGTTTTGCGCGGGTTTTGTGAATTCTGCTGACTTTATTGCCTAAATAATGATGTTTTCTAACTGCCCGACGGTTGAATTTAATTCCGGAATTGAATTTATAATTGGAACGGGGCCCAGTGAATTACCAACATTGCTTTTAAATTCTTTCCAGGCTACCGATTGTAGCGGACTTGGTCGATCGTTGGGAATTGTGCCCATTTGGAGTATCACAGGGTTGTGATCGGAGCTAAGGGCTGACAGTGCATAGATAGAAGGGTGTAGGGGAACATTTTTCAAAAGAGCTATGTCTAGAACATCAGAGGTCCCGTGGGTCGAGAAGTGAGTGAGTTCTCGGGGGCCCAAGGGAATGATGTCATTTCTCAGCGTAAAGTCATGCAGCAGTCGGCCGTTATTACTAACGGCGCGACTGTTCCACATGTGGTGTTTGCAATTTAGGTCGCCCGCCACAACTGTGGGGGCGTTGTCTGGGAAGAGGGCTTGGAGGTCTGGATCTTGGATAGGATTGTTCGGCGGTTTGTAAGCGGAAATAATTTTGACCGGATGTGGTTTCGATTTTGATCGCGGTTGTCTCGATATTAATCGCGGCCGGATTGGGTAGTTCGTGATGTTCGATTTCATATACTATATACTAACGAGCGGTTGGCCGTCTTCGTCGCACCGTCCGATAGGAACCGTTTTCGGCGCCGGCCGAAGGCCGGTGTCCAAAACGAAGGCGGCGAAGCCGCCTTTGTCCTATTTTCTCGAATGTAACGTAGAAATTTCGTCCTTCGGGACGTTTTTTGTTCGAAATCGGGAATTTTCAAAAATTTTTGCGAGAAAGCGACGCCAAATCGGACGTTTATCGAGTTTACGTTGCCGACAAACAAATTTAGCCACATTTTTTCCCGGATCGACTTTTTATTGGTCCGTCCGCTCGAATCCACTTCTTATTGGTCCGAAATCGAACTCGCTCGAGTCGACCCGATCGCCAACTCACGAGTTTTGACGTTTCTCGGCGGCTGTCATTTTGTTGTTCCGTCAAAAATTTTGTAAACAGTGGAAATTTTGGTCTTAAATCCGGGCTTAATTGTTAATAAACGGACTGGGGAGTAGTGTGGAGTGACCAGTACGTTGTTGTGTTTGAGTTCAGTTAAATTTTGTCAAAAATCCGATGTCAAAATTTCCGATTCCCGAATTTAGGTTAGAGCGTTTTAAAAGACACTCAAAGTCAGTGTTAAGTGTCGTGAAAGCCAGTACGAGAAAGCAGAGATGGCGCACCACGGTCTACAACTGTTTTTTTGTGCCAAACTGCAACTTTACTACTGGCAACCTATGCTGTCAACTGTCAAAACCACTAATTAAATTGACGGCGGTACGGCGACTAATTGCCCCTTAAAACTTATGGTGTTGGTGCAAGTGCTTTAATAAAAATGGACTAGAATTGTCTTGCAGTTACGTGTGTTTGAGTAACGTTAGATTTTGGCAAAAATCGAGTGCCCCACTTTCCGACCAATGTTACGTTTTAATAGTAGTGTCGTCAAAGCAACACCAGTGCTGTCACATGACAAACGGCCCAGGACTGTCCTTTGTGTGACTGTGCAACTGCTTTTTCAAAATTGGAATTTTAGAAATTTTGGAAAAATTAAATCAAATTTCATAGGTAGGCAACACGCACGACATCCGTGAACCGAGCCGACGACAAATGACGTTTGTCACCTGTCATTTTACAAACAAACCAAAATCGACTTTAAATCGGGACTTAATTGTTAGTTGGTGTCGTCAAAGTGAGTGTTGCAACGTTAAAAACGAACTAGAAGTGGTGTGGAGTGACGTTGTTGTGTTTAAGTCGAGTTAGATTTGGTCAAAAATTCAGTGTCAAAATTTTCGACTCCAAATTGAGGTTAGAGCGTTTTAAATAGACACCCAGAGTCAATTAGGGTTCAAAAAAGTGGTGCCGTCAAAGCCAGCATGAGAACGGAGGCTGTACACCACGGATTCCAACGATTTTCTTCGAAAATTGCAATTTTTTATTGTCAACTGTCAAAACCGTAAATTGAATTGACGGCCGTTTGACGACGAGACTAAAGTGCCCCCTAAAACGACTTAATTTTGGTGCAAGTGCGTGTTAAAAACGGCCAAAGACTGTCCTGGGGTAACGTGAATTTGAACAAGTTAGATTTTGTCAAAAATTCAGTGCCCCTCTTTCCGACATAAATTTTTTACGTTTTAAAAAGAAAACCGCCAACTGTGATTGACCAGACCAGAAAGGCCCCAAGTTCCCGTCGATCGAGTGAAATTTTTCGTGGCAAGTAAACTTTTTGATTTCATTAAAAAATTAATTTTGCTCTTCCTCCAGCTTTCTTCAATAATAACCAACTTCATGTCGGTTGGCACGGTAGGGAACTGTCATGATGAAAGTGGTTAGTAAACGAAAAAATCCTAGAATCCTAGAAAGTTGTAAAATTTTGAGCCCCCATTCGACTAATTGGCAATCAGAGGGTCTCCTGGTGACTGGTCCACTGTCAGGATGAGAGGTGGTGAATTTGACGTTTTTTTGTTATCGAAAATTTAAAATTGAAATTTTAGGTTATGTTGATTTTCCCTTGGGGCTAACATGGAGACAAGGTCAATGCACTAATTAAGAACGTATCCTTTTGTTTACGCAGGTGTAAGATCATTCGAGAAACTCTTTGATTTGGTAAGGAATTCTGAAATTTTAAAGTCTTTGGATTGTAGTAGAATACAGTAGAGAGCCGATTATCCAGCTCTCATTTATCCGTGATTTGGATTATCCGTGCTGGTATGAAACGAAAGAAGTATTTTTTGACCGTTTTATTAATATCTCAAAGCTTTACAGATTAAGAAGATACATATATCTAAACAAGCCAACCCAGATAAAGGACTGTGTCATGAAAGGGAACTTCAACTTGGAATTTTCTACAATTAGGCCACTTAGAAAGCTTCCAAATATCTTTTAGAAGGAGATGTCGACAAATCAAAGTTACGAGACTAATTCATGATATAAAATGAAACGAAAAATTGTAAAAAGACATAAAGCAAATAAAATTTTGTTGCAATTGATGCCAGAATAACAGTTTGACGTGTTTTTTTTTTCATTAATTTATCGAAAGTCATGTGTCATCAATGACAGTTTAGCAGTGTTGCCAAAGTTAGTTCTGTAAATTCCCTTTGTGTCGGCGAATAGTTTCCTAGATAAGAGGTTTTATCTCTAGATTTCTAAAATTTGTTATCATTTGTTGCTAAAAAGCAAGCGAACCGAGTAAAATGGCGCCGCATTCAAAAAATTTTATTTAAAATAAAATTACGCGCAATAGGAACTAAAATTCCCTAAAGTTGGCAACGCTGCAATTGAGTCAGACAGACAGTGTGGCAGGTTAGCCGGGACCCGGGAGATGGCGCGACGCGCGCAACGACAGAAAATTTCACAGCTGACGTATTTTGCGAATTGTTTTTTTTTCCAGAAGGTCTGTTAATCAATTTTGGACAACAATAATAACCAATTTGTGATTATTTCAGGGAGAGCAGCGTACATTAGAGAGAAGATCATTTCGGTTTAAAATTAATTAATTTTTAGTCCGGGAGAAAGAAAGAGAAAAAAATAGGTACAAAAAAAAAGGCGAAAGGAAGAAGAAAAAAACTGAGAAACAAAGACAGAAAAAAACAGATAGAAAGAGATGGGAAAGAAAAAGGAATATTAAGAGGAGGAAAAAAAGGAGACATACAGATCGGGAGAAAGAAAGAAAGGGAGAGAAAGAGAAAGGGATAAAGAAAAAAAAACAAAGAAACAAAAGAAGAAAAATAAGAGATGGAAAGGGATAAAGAGAAAAGCAATAAAAACTGTAAAAGAAAGAAAAGGAAAACAATGGAAGAAAAAGATAGGAAAAGCGAGATAAAATTAAGGAAACACACAGCAAACAAAAGAGAAAACGAGACAGAAAAAGCAAGAGAGGGAGAGTAAAAGATGGAGACAGACAGACCGGAAGTAACAAAGAAAAAAATAGATAGAAAAAATTGAAAAAGAGAAATGGAAAAGAAAAAAACTGAGAAAAAAAGAACGAAAAGAAACAGAAAAAAATGGGAAAGAAAAAAAATTTACAAAACGAGAAATAAAAAGAAGACATACAGATCGGGAGAAAGAAAGAAAGGTAGAAAAAGCGAAAGGGAGGATGAAAAAGAATACCAGAGAAACAAAAGGGGTAAATAAAAGATGGAGAAAGATAAAAGGAAAGGAAATAAAAAACGTAAGAAAAAGAAAACAATGAAAGAAAAAAGTAGGAAAAGCGACAGAAAATTAGAGAAACACACATAGCGAGAGAGAAAAATAGAAAAAAAAGGAGACAGAAAAGCCAAGAAAGGGAGAGTAAAAGAAGGAGACAAACAAACCGAGAGAAAGAAATGGAGAAAAATTGGTAAAAAAAAGAAAAAAAACGAAGAAAAAAAATAAAAACAAAGACAGAGAAGATTGAGAAAAAGATGAAAAAGAAGAAAAATAACAAAAAAGAAGAAAAAAAGGAGACATACAGACCGAGAGAGGGAAAGAGAGACGTAAGTATTAAAAAAATAAAAAAAATTTGAGAAAAAAGGGAGATAGGCAAAAAAAATTAAACAAAAAGGCAGAAAAGAAGAGAAAGAAAAGTGGAACAATAGAGAAACGAAGAGATAAAGATAGAAAAAGAAAGAGTTAAAGAAAAAAAATAGAAAATAAAAGGAAAACATGGCGACCCAAAAAACATAAGTACCAAAAAAACCATAATAACATGGTAAAAAAAAAACATGGCGGTTTCTCTCCTAAGAAAAATATGCCCGCCCCAGCAAAAGGAAAAAAAATTTTATTTTTAAGGGTTTAGCTACGAGCCTTGAAGGAGGCAAAAACACGGGGGCTTTAGGTGCCCCAAAAAGGGTGCTTCAAAAAAAATTTTTTTTTAGCGAACCACGAAAGGACTAAAAAAAATTCTTAGCTAAAAGTCCCGAAAGAGCCAAAAAGGGGGGGCTCAAAATGCCCCAAAAATGGAGCCCCCCCAAAAAATTTTTTTTTTGCATTCCCCGAAAATGCTTAGCTGGGAGTCCCAAAAAGACAAAAAAGAGGGGCTCAAGGTGCCCCAAAAATGGCCCCCCCCAAAAAAATTTTTTTTTTGCATTTCCCGAAAATGCTTAGCTAAGAGTCCCAAAAAAGACAAAAAAGAGGGGCTCAAGGTGCCACAAAAAAGAGCCCCAAAAAAAAAATTTTTTTTTGTAGGCCCCGAAGGGGCCCACCTAGATCCCCGAAGGGGCTACCGACTTCGAGGCGCCCTCAAGCACCCGGGGGGGCCCGATAGGGCCCCCCCGGGTGCGGCATGTGGGGAAGCAGCGAAGCTGCGAACCCCACTTGCAACATGACCCCCATTCGGTTCCAAGACAAAGATGTCTAAAAAAGCCCAACAAACATTGGGGCCAAAAAATCATAAAATTTGCCCTCCCCCACCCAAAACTTCCCTTCTCAAAAGTAAAAACAAACACCGTTCAAAGATTACTTTCAATAACTTGAAACTTCTCTACTGACGCGACGGGCGCAGCCCTAGTTAACTATACTAATACGTGATTGGAACATCCCCTCGCACGAAATTTTGTTGACCAAGATTTGAAAAAATGAGGCGGCGAAGCCGCCGAATGAAAGTTTTTACCGACCGGGACGTAATTAAATTGTGCCAATGGGAGGGTGAGAATTTTCGGAAGGGCCCCGTTTGGGGGCCGTAGTCGTTTTTGTGAATTTATTAGAGCGAGATGCGACATCGGCACGGCCGATCGATAATTACGTTACCTTGACTACGTTCAATAAAATCGACCAGTTTCCAAAATGTCAAATTTTTGCGGTTGACAGTTGCGCGTTTCCCGTCCCGAAAGTCGAAAATTTTAACGATAAAGTCGATAAATTTTAGTGAAAAAGTGCCGTGTGACATTGAAAACTTACGCCCCCACCGGTTTGTCGTTCAATTGTGTGTGAATTACCCGTTTTCGGTTGAAAAAGTCAACACTGAAATTTCCAGGTCGTGAGGCGGTCAAGAAAACGTCAATCTGGGAATATTTGAGCTAAAGTGCAACGTGCGAGATGAAGAAAGTTCGTTCCGGTAGCGATTGGACGGCATTGGGCCGTAAACAGCCGAAAAATAAGGCCTTATTTAATTAAATTTTTCGTCCGGCCGTGCTTTCTTTATTAATGGAAAATGGGAATGAAATGCACGTTGAAAACCCTGATCAGGAACCGTGATATTGTACCCTTTTTATCCAGGTACGGTAATGGGGGGTGAGCTTTCCGATTTAAACCCTTTTGGGGGGCTAATTTCGTTTTTTTAAGAGTTTCACCGAGAGAGCTGCGAAACCCGAGTGACGGTCGATAATTTCGTTACCTACCATGACGACCGACAAACAGTTTTTTGTTGTCAAAAGTTTCGTGCTTTCCGTCCGAAATATTGCCTTTTCCCCGTAAAAATGAGTGAAAACGTGACGTGTAAGATGGAAAACTGACCCCCGAACGGTTTATTGTTGACATGTAAGTGAATTACATGAAATTTGGTTGAAAATTATAGCACGCAAATTTGCAGGTTATGTTATGAAATTGTCCAGAGTGTGGCGTCATTTTAACCCCAGGGTACGATTGGAGACAGGAAACACCCGTGAAACACCCGTTCCGTAGTGATTTGTTGTTGTTTTGTGTCCTTTGAGCCAAATTCTGTACGGAGCCTTATTTTCAAGAAATTGAGTGTCCGATGGCAATCTTTCACGTGAGAAACGGCCCAGGACTGTCGTTTCTTTAACTGTGCAACTGTTTTTTTTGCCTGCCGTTTTAGGAGTTGAAAAATACAAGAAACTTACAAAGAGGTAGGCATACATGTACCGAATTATCTACCTATACCTAAAACCTGACAAATTTTCATGTTAAAAGTCAAAAAACCGCCAACTGTGATTATTTTTAACACCAGTGACATCAGAAAGGCCTGTCCCCGTCGATCGAGTGAAATTTTACGTATTAATTACAATTAATTTTGCCCCTCGACGCTTTTGTCATCAACCAACTTCATCAAATTTATTACGGCGCTGCAGTCGAGTCGATCCGTTGCTCAAATTTGAATTTCGCGCCGACAAGCTGACTAATCAGGAGGGTTGACAGATGATGGCGAAATAAAATAGTTGTTAGTTTTCTTAAATATTTGGTTGTTCTAAGATTACATGTGTCTTATTTCAGTAGTACCGAATGCTCTGCCAGACATCGCCCTACACCGTCAATTACCTGAAATTTGTGGTTGAAAACTTCTTTCTGGCAAATGTGAGGTTTTGATACAACCATAAAATGTTCACATTAAAGGTCCCCTCTAAGAAACTAGAATCAGAGCGGACCACCAAGAGAATAACGTATTTTGGATCGAAATATTAAATCCCAAAACACCACAGAACCAAACTTCTAAAGGGACCCAGGCGGGCTCTCCAGACCTCTTCAGTTCTACAAGGTAAATTTGTTTAGATTAGCTCAACTTTTGTTACAACTATATAAAATGTTCACATTAAAGGTCCTCCCTGTAAGAAACTGAAATCAGACGCGAGCCACCAAGAGAATAACGTATTTTGGATCGAAATATTTAATCTCAAAACACCACCGAACCAAAATGAAGTCGCCGCCGGGTTGCAACGAAGAGATCGAATGAATTTATGTCAACTGACAGTAATATAAAAATATGTTCATGTAACTGATTATTAATATTAAATAATAATAAAATAACATAATAAAGTGCAGCGTTAGAATCAATTACAATACAAAGATTAATTAAACAGAATATTGTTTTCATCTAAACCCAGAACGATAAAAAATAAAGAAAATAAGTGAAGGAGAGAAAATTTTGCAATATATAACATTGAGTAAGTAATCGCGCAACCAAAGGTATATTTAATATCTTATTGACAAGAAATTTTGATTCTAATATTCAATGATTTATAGACGACGTGATGCTAGAAACAGGCGGCGGGAAATCCGCAAACAAGAAGAAAAAAAGGGGCGAGGGGGGCAAGGAGGACAAGGGGGCCGAGGAGGACGAGGGGGCCGAGGAGGGCGAAGTGGCCAAGGGTGGCAAGAGAAGAAAAAAGGGGGAGAGGGGGGCGCCCCTAAAATGGTGCAAAATTTTTATCAAAATTTTTATTAGTTTTAGTTGCTTATTTGTTTGCTTCGTTTTATTTGTTCATTTGTTCTTTGGTTTTTGTCGTTTTTGTCTTAATATAATTTTAATTTTGTAAAGCATGTTTTATTCCGCACGGTGAAAAGTTGAAAAATCATTATTAAATGCGAGACACGCTTTAAAATTTACCTTACAAACCTTCTAAACAGGTAGAAAGGAAAGTGCCACAAAATGGAGATATCAACCGGTGGTAGCCGATACAACAAACCTTCTACACAATTGATTGGCATTTGCAAATGACCAGATTAGTCGTCGTACTTACAAGACATCAAGGATGTCGAGTATATGACAGGTAAACTAATTGATTAGCAGTGATTTGATAACAATAAATAACTCATTAAGTTAAAAAAATTCAAATACATATAAGTCACATGAAACAAAACCCGTTCTATTCTATTCGATTTTTTCCAGAACACTAAAGGGCTTTAATTTTGTATGAACTTTAATAAACTGTTTATACATGCAACAAGGTTATTAAGATCGTATACTTAATGTTAAAGGTTCTGTGCACTCAAACGTTTCAAGAATGTTTCGTTCCGGTAAAGGCTTCGTCGTCGAGAAGGTTTCTAATTCCCACAGTATGGTAAATTGACTGATGAAACAGTATTTCGTTTTAGTCTGTAAATATTATTAGTAAATTGAAGGCAAAGACGAGTAATAATATTAGGTACCTACCTACCTACTTCCTTGCTATGTTCACGTAATTTTCACTGCAAAAATGGTCAAACCAAATAAAGTAGGAATTCGGTTACAAAGCGCTTTTTCTTTTTTCCAAATGATATCCAAATCAGTCCACTTTTGAATATTATAATCCATTTCTTGCTCCTGTTAATAAACAATAAGCAAATTTTTGAATGCGAACATAACCTCAAAAATGTAAGGACTTACAATTTACAATTTCTTCAAAAGTTATGGAATGATTTTGTCTGGTGAACCATCCTTTAGTGATCAGCATTGGTAGTTGAGCGCATTTTGTTGTATAATAATTAATTTCCTTTTTAAACAACAAACAAAATATTTTTACTGCAAACAGTTGGTACCACTACATATTTTATGTCTAAAATTTAGGACTTTCTCTTGCATCGCGTTGGTACTTCAAACTGTTGAACTGTTGTCAATTTACAATTTCTGGAAATTATCACATCACCACTTTTTCGTAACCAAGGTTACCAAATAATTTGTTATTAAAACAAAATCAGTTGTTAGTTTCTACATTTTAGACGTAAGTATAACACGTTTACTTAATTTGTTCTAATATTTGCATTTTCTTTCGTTATATTTCAGTGTAAATTATTGTCGAAAAATGCCTAGAAGAAAGAACTTCAAAAGACCAAAAAAAAGTGGTACCAGACAGAAAGCAAGCGGCAGTTTGGGGAATGCTGAAAGTGCTGCACCGTCGAGCAGTGGAAATACCGGGGAGATTGTGAAGCCGATCAAAGTTAAGCGGCCAAAACTTTGTGCTTCAGTTCTTCCGGAGATATCGGAAACACAATGCCGACGCAGCACCCGCTTGCAGGGAAAAAGACAAGCTGCTTCCAATGACGATGGTGGGACGGTACCGACCAACAACTGCTTTTTTCAAAGCAACATCGTTGAGGAGCCAGCTGCAGGTTGTTCAAAACAACCTGAAAACGTCGCCCCTGTGACTGCTGACATTCCCGGGAATGAAAACAATGGTATATAGACTGCACATTTTTTATTAGAAATATAATTAAGCTTTTATGTTTTAGGTGGCCTTGCACCGTTTGTATCTACCCGATTGTTTTATAAAAATCGAAACAGAGGTATGTTTCTATTTATTTTAAAATGCTTAATCGTATCAATTTATTAATATTTCTGGCATCCATATTTGTTTAACCCGAGAGGTAACCCGCTGAGAAATTTTGGTGTATACTAGCTTAGACTTTTGCAAGAATTTATTAGAGTGTTACTATGAATTAGTGCGTCTTATTGGGATATTATAAGATATTATGGTAGGTAATTATTAGATTTAATGGGATATTAACGGACATTACACGAATATTCTTAGGTATTAATAAGTATTATTTTGGTAGTAGCAAATACACAACGCATGGACGTGCCACGCCTGTGCTCAACTGTTTAGGCAATTTTTCTAAAGAACGGACAATTTTTTTTAACTGAAATGACAACGTACTAATTTCTATGTTATAGCCTGGCGTACAAAACTTTTTTCTGTATAAGCGTGGAATTATTTCTTTCCTATATCAAGCCCTTTTCAAATAAATTTAGAATATTTACGTTTGAGTTTTGAATGTCTACCTATTTTAATGTACCTAAGAGGTATTGTTTGTCCTAACACGAGAGACAGTCAACCACTTTATTACTTATTATTATACTGAAATGCAAACGTTATTTATTTTTTATTTTAATTAAAAATAAATAAAAAGTGGTTGCAACCAAAAATAACCACGGCCATTTTATAAAAAACGGTGCTTTTATATGTCCTCAAATTAGTCATTTGACCATTCTCTTTTTTCTTTAAGTCGTAATAGTTTAGGCAAGAAAAGTTTATAGTTCCACACTTCCAGCTAACTCTGTATAATGTAGAGTTATTATAGGGTATTACTGTGGGATATCCATTTAATATTAAGTAAGTAAATATTGCCAATTAATACCCAGATATTAATGGGTGGCAAGTAAACCCAGGTAGTAAGTGATTCCCAGTTATTAGTATATAAAGAGGAATTAGTGTGCAACATTTTTTTCAACAATTTACCTCTCGGTTTACATACAAACTGTCCCACTGGAAACGATCCCAAGTAATAACTCGAAAATCACTCATTTTGAATAAAAGAATTTCTAATCAATATTGGATATTGTAAAATTCTTTCTTTTTTTGTTATTTTTCTTACTTTTAATAACCAAAAATAACATTAATATTTGTTTCTTTTACGAAAACCTTGGCAAATTTTACTTTTTTGCAAGAGTTCTCAAAGTATTTGTGTAATTAATTTTTACCATTGCTGTATGTAAAGGAAACTTGGATATATATAATGTGCAAAAATTTAATTAAATGGTATTAAGAACAGCACCAATATAAAAAATTTTGAATTATTAAAATCAAAACGAAATAAGTTGTAGATCGTCAAACCTTCAATAACTCGAATGGGCTTTGAAGAGTCGATATGCCAGCAAACTTATGCGTCAGTTACGAATAATCAGAGATTTGATTTTACAGTTTCTTTATCAGATCTTAATAGTTTTCATAATTTTTGGTAAGCATTTACTGATTGCACCCTGACATTTCGTATGCACATAAATCGGCCGAATTGAAACTACCATTAACATTTTTGAAACGTTTACAGTAATACAAAAATTATTTAACTGACGCATTGAGAAATTTTACCGGTTTTAAAAGAAAGCAAAATTTACCGCCAAGTTTTCCATAAAAAATTACAAAAGACAGTGTCATTTCCAGTTAAACCAAAACCGATAAAAAATTTAAAAAATCTCACAATAACCAACATTAATTACAAACTTTTTTTTCTCTGAAAAGAAATAAAATTATGTATTACTTGGGGCCGTTTATAATGGGACAGTGCCCGAGCGCTACTGAAACATAAAAAAATTACATAAGAAATTTTATTTGCTTAAATTATATCTTTCAAAATATAATTTAGTAAAAACAAAAAAAAACCACACGAATTCTTAAAAGGAAGGGCACAATTTTATGTAAAAATGGTGATTAGAAAGGCCTAAAAAAGATGAAAAGAATGGTAAGTTAATTGCGACTGAAAACTTCAAACCTCATCATATTCGAAAGAAACGTTTTGACCTGATCACTTGATTAAGGCCTTTTTAATCAACAATTTTATATTTTAAAAACGTGCCACCATTTTTAAGAAGCCGTGTGGAATTTTTAAATTCATAATTTATGAAAATAGGTAAGACATAATTTTCCATGTTATTTCCTCATTATTCAATTGCGCTAGAACCCCTTATATGACCAATTACACAAACAATTTAATTTACTGTTAACTTTATAAAAGAATGCAAAAAATATGTAACTGGATTTTTCTAGAAACTTTTCTGGTACAACCGTATGATATTTTTAAATGATTTCAAAAAAGGAAAATTTTTGAATTAAAAACTATAAATAATTACATATTTAAAAATGTATCGATACTGTCACACCACGGGGGTATGATATTAAAAAAAAAACCTTAATGTTATTATACTATATAAAAGACGACTGGAAGAGCCCCTCGCACGAAAAACGAGGGACCAGCTGGGCGGCGTGGCGAGCCGCGAAGCGGCGAGCGGAAAGTGCAGTTCGACGTGGAATTACAAAAATTGTGCCATAGACCTGAGGGATTTTCGAGTTGAGGCCCTGAAACGGGGCCCGTGACGATTTTGTGTGTTCGTGCGAAAGAGATGCCCGACGTGAGTTTCGTCGATTCCATGGTGATTTTTGAAAAAAGTCAGAAAAATTCACAAAACGGTCACCGGTCGAGAAAATATTTTCGTTGCTGGTACCGGAAAAGTGCCAAAAAAGGCCCCGAAGGGGCCTGACTTGGATGTCCGAAGGGGCTACCGAGTCCGATGGTACCCTCGAGCACCCGGGGGGGCCCGCAGGGCCTCCCCCGGGTGCGGCATGTGTCAAAATGGCAAAATTTTTTTGTAGGCCCCGAAGGGGCCCCAAACTAGATCCCCGAAGGGGCTACCGACTCCGAGACGCCCTTAAGCACCCGGGGGGGCCCGCAGGGCCCTCCCGGGTGCGGCATGTGGGGAAGCAGCGAAGCTGCGAACCCCACATGCAACGTGGCACCCTGGGGCCCCAGGACGCTCTAAAACATGGGGGCCCCAGAGGGGCCCAAAACATGGGGGCCCCAGGGGGCTCCAAAACATGGGGGCCCCAGGGGGCTACAAAACATGGGGCCCAGGGGGGCCCAAAACATGGGGGCCCCAGGGGGCTCCAAAACATGGGGGCCCCAGGGGGGCCCAAAACATGAAGGCCCAGGGGGCTCCAAAACATGGGGGCCCCAGGGGGGCCCAAAACATGGGGGCCCCAGGTGACTGCAAAACATGGGGGCCCAGGGAGCTCCAAAACATGGGGGCCCCAGGGGGCTCAAAAACATGGCGGCCCCAGGTCAGGTCAGGTGGCAAAGCAGCGCAGCTGCGAACCCCACTTGCAACGTGGCACCCTCAAGCACCCGGGGAGGCCCGCAGGGCCTCCCCGGATGTGGCATGTGGGGAAGCAGCGCAGCTGCGAACCCCACTTGCAACGTGGCACCTTCATACACCCCGGGGCCCCTGCGGGTAAACGTCTCGGCGGATACTAGGGCGTAGCCCTAGTTATTAATAATAAAAGCTCCGACATCCAGATTCCTTACTTTTTACTCATCCTGTATAAAAAAAATATAATAACTATTTTTATCAAATGCATATTATAATGTTAAAGTGGATTTCTTAATTTTTATACAAGTAGTTAAAATTTTTTTTTTTTTAAATATTAAAGATAAAAATTTATTTCGCTACATCAAATAATAATAGATTTTTCTATTTCGATTTTCAGTCAAACAAGGAACAAAAATTGCACCACCTTCAGTACAACCGATTGTATTGAACCCACTTCCTCTCGAAGATTTCGATGACGAAATGGCGGGCGTGCAAATGGAGGTGCCTCCTGCAAAGACAACCACCTCATCAATTGTGGACGATGAAACGTTAGCGGTGATGTTTCACGAATTTGATGAACTCGCCACAAACGACGATGAGAACTTTGCAAGGAGGTTGCAAGACTTTGAGCAACGCGACGATCTAGCAGCGGTCCGGGCTGTTGAAGAAATAGCCGTGGAAGCCGCTCAAGATCGAATGGGACAAAGACCAACATATCTCCTGGCTACCCAACGCGATGTGCAAATATTCAATTTGGGCAATTTCAATTTGACGTGCCCAAGCTGTGGTGGTCGGTATTTTCGTGCGGAATTAAACAGTCGAGGAATTTATTCAAAATGCTGTACAGACGGCAAAGTAAATCTACCCGACCCGCTCGAAATTCCCGATGTCATCACGGCGCTGTTTACTAGACAACACCCCGATTCAAATAAATTCCTCACTAACGTTTTGCAATACAACAATGCATTTCAGTTTGTCAGCACTCAAGTAAATTTGAGAACGTTACGAGGCAGAGGACCATATGTCTATGCGATTGAGGGAAAAATGTACCATTCAATTGGCGACATAAACCTTAACGATCAAGGCAACTGGAAATATGGTCCTTTGTACTTCCTCGATCCAGAATTTGCTGCTGGGCGAAGGATGCAATTGAACCGCAACAAGTTAGACATAGGTGTTGTGCGACTTCTTGGCGAAACATTAGCCAGGTCAAATCCTTTTGCCAGAGGTAATTTTAGAATAACTTTTTGTTACTTTTTTAAAACAACGCGCTTTTCTTACTTACAGGTTATATGCATTTAAAAGAAGTCTATGAGACACAACGACAAGAAATGGCACAACGAGGCGAACCCGGTATTCCGAATGTCCGGCTCGAAATTCTCAATAGTAATGGTCGACAATTTGATGTGCCGCAAGTACCAGAGATTGCCAGCGTGTACGTTTCAAATGAGACACGACCGCCATATCCAAATCTTGGCGTCTTTGTCCGTGACATGAACATGGGTTTACGTCGAATTATGTACTACGACAAAAATTTAGATCCTCTAATGTTCCCCCTACTCTTTCCGTCCGGCGACTTGGGTTGGCACCCCGATTTGCGACACGTAGACGGAAGGAGGAAGGTGACCCTTTGCGAATTTTACGCATTCAAATTGGCTTATCGCCCACGCCAGTTGATAAATAATGCTGGAAAACTAGCTCAGGTAATTTAATTTTTTAACCATCATTTTTGATAACTAATAGTGTTTTTTTGTTACAGCAATATATCGTAAATGCCTTTGTCAAAATAGAGCAAAACAATATTAATTTCATTATGCAAAACCAAGATCAACTGCGAGCTTCAGAGTACGTAGGTTTAGCTGATTACTTGCACAATCAAGCAGAGGTTGATAATGTACCTATGGGCCGAATGATTATTTTGCCATCTTCGTACATTAGAGGTCCAAGAGCGTATCAACAACGCTACCAGGACTTTATGGCCACGGTGGCAAAGTTTGGGGCGCCGTCGTTATTCATAACCGTGACTTGCAACCCTAAATGGCCAGAGATCGTCGAAAACCTCCCCATAAGGGATGAAGCTGTCAACCATCCCATGTTGGTGGCCAGAGTTTTTCACGCAAAACTGGACGAATTAATCGACGACCTGCTGGAAAAACACATTTTTGGCGTTCCATTGGCGTGCATGTACGTCATAGAATTTCAAAAGAGAGGTTTGCCACATGCTCATATTTTGCTAATTCTAAGAGAACAAGACAAATTGAACAATTCGGTCAGGATTGACCAGCTCATTTCCGCCGAAATTCCTGACGTAGAAACCGAGCCAGTCCTGTACGAATTGGTCAAACAGCATATGACTCACGGGCCGTGTGGGGCATTTAATCCGAGTTCACCTTGCATGAAAGATTACAAATGCTCCAAGCGCTTTCCTCAACCGTTGTCCGCTGAAACGGTAGTCAGTGAAGACGGATCTGTAACTTATAGGCGTAGAATCAGTCCACACCGTGTACCGTTGAAAGACGAGAATGGTGAAATTAAGCAATTTAATTGTCAATGGATTGTCGCTTATTGTCCATATCTACTTCTCAAGTATCGTTGTCACATCAACGTGATGGCTTGCACTTCTTTGCGTAGCGTCAAGTACCTTTGCAAATATCTAAACAAAGGGGCTGATCGAGCTTTGGTGCGGGTTGTGGAACAAAACCAACAACTGCCGCCGCAACAAAATGACGATCAGCAACCACAACAAGCTCTTCAATATAATGAAATCGAATCATTTTTGAACGCAAGGTACATGACCCCACCAGAGGCGGCATGGAATATCAACAAATTTGAAATTCACAAACAGACTCACACCATCATCAGATTGGCCGTTCATTTGCCCGAAAGACAAAGAGTCATCTTTGAACGTGGCATGGAAAGGGAAGCCTTGGTAAGAAACGAGAGTACTATGCTGACCGATTGGTTCCGGTTAAACGCCGAGGACCCGACAGCTAGACCGTATCTTTATCAAGAGATTCCTAATCATTTTGTGTGGGTCGCTAGCGACAAGCGTTGGAAAACAAGGTTGCGACGTGGTGAAAAAACCATATCTCGAATGTATTCGGTGTCTTTGAAAAACAGAGAACTGTTCTTTTTGCGAACTCTGTTGCTGCACGTACGCGGAGCCATAAGCTACGAATATGTGCGCACGTTCGAAGACACCACGTTTGAAACCTTTGAACAAGCTTGCCGAGCGAGAGGGTTGTTGGCTGACGATGGCGAATGGATCAGGTGTCTCGAAGAGGCTACACAAAAAGACATGCCTCATCAATTAAGGCAGATGTTTGCCTACATTTTGGCATTCTGCGAAGTCAACGATCCAAGTGCCCTTTGGGAGCGCTTTCGACTGTCTTTAATCGAGGACTTTACTCGAAACGACATGTCTGAGAATGCAGCGACCAATGCGGCTTTGTTAGAAATTCAAACCACTCTTCTAATGAATGGCCGTCGTCTTCGTGAATTCAGCATTCCCGAACCGATCGTAAGTAAACTCATTTCTATTGAAATTTTAATTATTTACGGTGTCTTTTTTTTCTCTTTTCGCAGGCACAGAATATTCTGGAGGACGATCCGGTGAACGTTGAAGAAGAGCAAGCAGAAGGCGAAAGATTGACTCAACTGCTAAATGCTCAACAAAGAAACGCCTTTGATGCGGTGTTGGCGGCCGTCCACGATGACAACGAGCCCCGGCGTCTGTTCTATCTGAACGGTCCCGGAGGATCCGGCAAAACGTTCGTATACAACACCATTATTACCGTTTTGAGAGGCGAAAATTTGCCGGTCGCTTCTATGGCCTGGACTGGGTTGGCAGCGGCTCTTTTAAAACAAGGTCGCACAACACACAGTCGCTTCAAGTTGCCGGTTCCATTGGTCGAAACGTCAACTTCGAGCTTGACTGCCCAGTCAGCCGAGGGTCAATTTATTAAACGGGTAAAGTTGATTGTTTGGGACGAAATAAGCATGGCGTCACGTTATGCATTTGACATTGTCGACAAAACGCTGAAAGATCTCTGTCAAAATAATCTTCCTTTTGGTGGAAAGGTTATGCTGGTGGGGGGCGACTTTAGACAGTGTTTGCCGATTGTGCCTCACGGTGACCGAACACAAATCGTTGAAGCTTGCGTAAAACAAAGCAATCATTAGCACGGTTTTGAAACTTTAGATTTGACTGTCAATATTCGTGCTAGAAACGATGAAAGTAATTTTTCACAATGGTTGCTTCAATTAGGAGACGGTACCCTTGACGGAATCCGTTACGAACAAGACAAATTGATTGCAATTCCCGATCAGTGTACGGTTGCGAGCTTGAACGAGCTTATTCACAAAGTTTTCGGAGCACTCCAAGTCAATGCTGTGCCGCACAAAGCCATTTTAACACCTCTCAACGAAGACTGTCACATAATTAATGATATTGTGTGCGCTAATTTCCCCGGTGAACCAAAGTCGTATTTCAGTGCAGACAGTGTAATTGAAGACGACGATGAAACGCTGCGGGCAAATTACGCCGTTGAGTTTTTGAACACGTTGACTCCCCCAGGAGCACCAACTCATAAACTCATTTTAAAACAAGGTGTTATAATTATGTTATTGCGTAATTTAAATGTCAGAAAAGGACTATGTAACGGTACTAGGCTATTAGTCAGAACGTTATGTAGAAACTTTATAGATGCCGAAATTATCGATGTAAAAGGTGGCTTGACCGGAAACAGAGTCTTTATCCCCCGTATCGATATAATTCCGTCCGATGCCGATTTGCCCTTTAAAATGAAAAGGAGACAATTTCCGGTCAGAATCGCATATGCAATAACGATTAACAAATCACAAGGGCAAACTTATGACGGTGTTGGGATTTATCTCAAGCATCCAGTGTTTGCACACGGTCAGCTTTACGTGGCGTTTTCGAGAGCCAAAACACTCGACAGTGTATTTGTGTTTGTCGAACCTACGACCACGCAAGGCATATTATTGGCAGATAAGCCTACGACGGTGTACACTAAAAATGTCGTATATCCGGAGGCTTTGCAATAATTATTGGGCTGAAGTAACCATTTTCGGTTAATCGTGTCCATACAGTTGATGCAAAAAAGAAATTGCGTATCAACACTTATTTCATTTCTATACTTTCTGCTCTTCCTTCCTATACAATTTTCTTCAAAACTCAAACTAATCAATTAAATTCTATCAATGTTTTTTTGTTTGCGACGTTCACTAAGTCGGTACTTGGACTAAACAATTCATCATCGAATTGTTGTGACCATTGTATCACATGAACACTCCCGAGTCTTTCTCATCGTGGATTTATAATCGAAATTTAAAATATAATTTAATTTTATATTATTCTTTATCAATTGAATTCAAAACATATAGTTTACGAAAATTTTGTTGATTGAATACCACAGAAAACCAACAACAGCAACTTTTAATTCAGAAACTGGCCGATTTTCAAATTAACGGCATATGAATGCCGTATTCAATATTTCTAAGCGTTAATTTTATCGATTATAAACCCACACTTACTCTAAAATTACTATCCATCTTTCTCTATTTGTGGCATTTATCCGGGCAGACAAATCCATAATCGGGTTATCGTGTCCATAAGGGCTGATGAATCCAGAAGCGGGTTATCGTGTCCATCAGGGCTGATGAATCCTGAAGCGGGTTATCGTGTCCATCAGGGCTGATGAATCCAGAAGCGGGTTATCGTGTCCATCAGGGCTGATGAATCCTGAAGCGGGTTATCGTGTCCATCAGGGCTGATGAATCCAGAAGCGGGTTATCGTGTCCATCAGGGCTGATGAATCCATAAACGGGTTATCGTGTCCGTAAGGGCTGATGAATCCATAAACGGGTTATCGTGTCCATAATCAGATAAATGCTCCCTTCTATCTCTTTCTTATTTTTCTTACAAATAAATATTTACGATGTCAGAATGGTATTCAAATATGTAATAGGTATGTACAATCAGTTTCAAAAGTAATGTCCGTCTCACACTTTTATTATTTAAATTTCTTCTACCGATGGTGTACCAGCTAAAGGAAACCCAATGCAATTGTTCCATTAATTTATATGCTTAGCATAAATATGACATTTAATGTCTGTGTGTTGGTTTTATGTGGAAAATAAACAAGTTTGAAATTTAAAAGGTGAACAATACTTTTCAACTCGACTGTATAAATCGTATTAAAAGTATAAATTTGTAGCAATTTTTATTATACTTTTACCATAAAGATTTTTACTTTTTTACTTAATCTTTATTTCCAATATTTAACAATATGATTTTGGCTAATTAATTTTCCAAATCAAAACTACTACAACGACATATCTATTTCATTCTTTTTGTTGCTATTTTGACATCGTTTTGCAACGACGGTGACAAACTTAACATTACGACGACGTTTTAAATTTTTGTATAAAGTTGTTAAATTTATTGTTCATGTACGTAATTGTTTGTTAATTTAATGTTAAGAGTGATTTCAAATTATGATGTATGTAAAGTTATGCACGTATGTATGCCTTCAAGAAACAACAAACGTTAAGAAGTCGATGAAATTATGTCATGGTAATTATTTGTTTTTTTTTTTTTAAAAACTTTGACATAAAAATTTGCTTTTCTTTCAGATATCAATTTAATAGCAATATGTGAAATTTCCTATATAGGTCGAATGTGAACTTTTGGTCGATTATAACAGTAATATGCTATAAAGTGAATACTTTTAGAAAGCATAATGTTGTTGTTAATTTTGCAATTAGTTGAAAGTATGGTAAAAATGTTATTAATTTTTCAAATTAAATAACAATTTTTTTTGTAAATACCTACCAATACGAATACAAAACTAGAAGATGCAAAGGTACTAGAAACTTAACAGTAAGTAAATGTTGTATAATATTTTTTTAATACATCAATTTTAACATATATAATTTCAGATGATTCTTCAACTTTTAAGAAAATCACGAAAAACTGGCAGATCCGAAAACTAACACTATGAAAACAACCAATCATCAAAACGAATATATTTTTTTTCAGTAATTCTGCGAGATTGAAAATTACAAAAATGGTGGTTTCAGACGTTTCCGTAATGTAAAACTGCTCGAAGAAGACGAGTGCTAATTCCATTTATGATCAAATCTAATTTTGATCATTGATAACATACGAAGAAATAACTGCCAAATTTAATTGATTGAAATGCAACAAAGACTAAGAAAATTAAACAAAATCGACAAACTCACAAATTGACAACTAACGTAAGTATCTAAGTATGTTTTAATAGAAAAAAATTTGACATATTTTAAATTATTAACATTTCAGATTTTCCAAGTTTCAACAAATTCTGTGTCATCTATACTGCATTTCAAAGACGTCTTTCAAAGACGTAACTCTACTTTACTATAAGTAATTTTAATTACACATTGAAAAATAGAAGATACAGACATACCTATTGCTTGAAAACGATAAAGTTAGAAACTTAGCTGTACGTAAGTATTGTAACATAATTCTCTAATGCGTCAGTTTTAATATAAATCTATTAAAGTAATTCCAGAAAAAATCACAAGAAACTGGTAAATCCGAAAACTGACACCATAGATACAATCCATGATTGAAACGATGAAACAAAAATACTTTTTTTAAAGTAATTCTACAAAATCAAAAATTACGAAAATGGTGGTTTCAGACATCTCCGTGGTGTAAAACTGCACAAAGAACACAGGTGTTAATTGCATTTATGATCGAATGCAATTTTGATCATTGGTAACATGATAAGAAATAATTGCCAAATTTTAAAGTGATTGGAATCGGTTAAAATACAGTTTCTAAGGAAATCAAACAACATCGACAAAATCACGAATTGACCGCTAACGTGCCCAAGTATGTTTTAATAGCAAAACATTAGACTTATTTTAAATTATTAATATTTCAGATTTTCAACGAAACCTGCGCCATCTATTGACCTTCATAAACGTAACTCTACTTTACTATTAATTATTTTGCTTAGTATTGATCGTAATGTCTCAATTGAAAATAATTTCAAAAACGTACAAAAGTTAAACACAATTTATGTAAATAGCATTACATATTCATAAAAATCGTTACTTTTGTGCGTTTTTGAACTAACAAAAAACGCCGTCGTAATTTTTATTTAATTTAAAATTAGTTAATAGAGCCCGGTTTCATAATCAAATTAAAGAAAACTTCAAGATTAAAGTACCCATTTTCCTTTGTTGTAAAAATGGGTAACCATGGTTGTTGTCGACTTTAAATTGAAAGTCTCCTTCAATATGATTATGAAGCCGGCTCCAACTACTGTAATATGTATTGTTTATTTTACGAATTTTATATTGTTTATGTTGGTTTCAATAAGCTTATGCTTGAAAACAAATAATAACGTGTAAATTTATGGGAACAGTTGAAAGCTAATTTTGTACATGTTTACAATACCATCATGTTAAATGAATTACGTTGCAACTAAAATAAAAATTATACAAAATTGTAAAACTACAAACTATAATAATATATGAAACGAAAAAAAATACGTTTCTATTATTCAAAAAATTGTACAATACTGGATAGACTAGGAATAATAATGAAAAAAAGACAGGAGGAAAAAAGAGAGTGAGAGAAAGAGCGATAAAGAAAAAAAAAAGGCAGGCCCCGAAGGGGCCCACCTAGATCCCCGAAGGGGCTACCGACCCCGAAGCGCCCAAAAGCACCCGGGGGGGCCCGATAGGGCCCCCCCGCGTGCGGCATGTGGGGGAGCAGCGCAGCTGCGAACCCCACTTGCAACATGACCCCCATTCGGTCCCAAGAGAAAGATGTCTAAAAAAGCCAAACAAACATTAAGGCCAAAAAAAAAAATTCACCCTCCCCCCCCCAAAGCTCCCCTTCTCAAAAATAAAAACAAACACCGTTCAAAAATTACTTTCAATAACTTGAAACTTCTCTACTGACGCGACGGGCGCAGCCCTAGTATACTATACTAAAATGCGGTTGGCTGGTCGCGTCGCAAGAAATTTTGTTGACCAAGATTTGAAAAAATGAGGCGGCGAAGCCGCCGAATGAAAGTTTTTACCGACCGGGACGTAATTAAATTGTGCCAATGGGGGGGTGAGAGTTTTCGAAAGGGCCCCGTTTGGGGGCCGTAGTCGTTTTTGTGAATTTATTGGAGCGAGATGCGACATCGGAACGGCCGATCGATAATTACGTTACCTTGACTACGTTCAATAAAATCGACCATTTTCGAAAATGTCAAATTTTCGCGGTTGACAGTTGCGCGTTTCCCGTCCCGAAAGTCGGAAATTTTAACGCTAAAGTCGATAAATTTTAGTGAAAAAGTACCGTGTGACATTGAAAACTTACGCCCCCACCGGTTTGTCGTTCAATTGTGTGTGAATTACCCGTTTTTGGTCGAAAATGTCAACACTAAAATTTCCAGGTCGTGAGGCGGTCAAGAAAACGTCCATCTGGGAATATTTGAGCTAAAGTGCAACATGCGAGATGAAGAAAGTTCGTTCCGGTAGTGATTTGACGGCTTTGGGCCGTAAAGAGCCGAAAAATAAGGCCTTATTTAATTAAATTTTTTGTCCGGCCGTGCTTTCTTTATTAACGGAATGGGAATGAAATGCACGCTGAAAACCCTGATCAGGAACCGTGATATTGTACCCTTTTTATCCAGGTACGGTAATGGGGGGTGAGTTTTCCGATTTAAACCCTTTTGGGGGGCTAATTTCGTTTTTTTAAGAGTTTCACCGAGAGAGCTGTGAAACCCGAGTGACGGTCGATAATTTCGTTACCTACCATGACGACCCACAAACAGTTTTTTGTTGTCAAAAGTTTCATGCTTTCCGTCCGAAATGTTGCCTTTTCCCCGTAAAAATTAGTGAAAACGTGACGTGTAAGATGGAAAACTGACCCCCGAACGGTTTATTGTTGACATGTAAGTGAATTACGTGAAATTTGGTTGAAAATTATAGCACGCAAATTTGCAGGTTATGTTATGAAATTGTCAACACTGAAATTTCCAGGTCGTGAGGCGGTCAAGAAAACGTCAATCTGGGAATATTTGAGCTAAAGTGCAACGTGCGAGATGAAGAAAGTTCGTTCCGGTAGTGATTTGACGGCTTTGGGCCGTAAACAGCCGAAAAATAAGGCCTTATTTAATTAAATTTTTCGTCCGGCCGTGCTTTCTTTATTAACGGAATGGGAATGAAATGCACGCTGAAAACCCTGATCAGGAACCGTGATATTGTACCCTTTTTATCCAGGTACGGTAATGGGGGGTGAGTTTTCCGATTTAAACCCTTTTGGGGGGCTAATTTCGTTTTTTTAAGAGTTTCACCGAGAGAGCTGTGAAACCCGAGTGACGGTCGATAATTTCGTTACCTACCATGACGACCCACAAACAGTTTTTTGTTGTCAAAAGTTTCATGCTTTCCGTCCGAAATGTTGCCTTTTCCCCGTAAAAATTAGTGAAAACGTGACGTGTAAGATGGAAAACTGACCCCCGAACGGTTTATTGTTGACATGTAAGTGAATTACGTGAAATTTGGTTGAAAATTATAGCACGCAAATTTGCAGGTTATGTTATGAAATTGTCAACACTGAAATTTCCAGGTCGTGAGGCGGTCAAGAAAACGTCAATCTGGGAATATTTGAGCTAAAGTGCAACGTGCGAGATGAAGAAAGTTCGTTCCGGTAGTGATTTGACGGCTTTGGGCCGTAAACAGCCGAAAAATAAGGCCTTATTTAATTAAATTTTTCGTCCGGCCGTGCTTTCTTTATTAACGGAATGGGAATGAAATGCACGTTGAAAACCTTGATCAGGAACCGTGATATTGTACCCTATTTATCCAGGTACGGTAATAGGGGGTGAGTTTTCCGATTTAAGCCCTTTTGGGGGGCTAATTTCGTTTTTTTAAGAGTTTCACCGAGAGAGCTGCGAAACCCGAGTGACGGTCGATAATTTCGTTATCTACCATGAGGACCAAATGACAGTCACGAAATTTTTAAGTTTTGTCGTCAAAAGTTTTACGCTTTCCGCCCAAAAGGTTGCCTTAATTAGTGAAAAAGTACCGTGTAACATTGAAAACTTACGCCCCCACCGGTTTGTCGTTTAATTGTGTGTGAATTACCCGTTTTTGGTTGAAAATGTCAACACTGAAATTTCCAGGTCGTAAGGCGGTCAAGAAAACGTCAATCTGGGAATATTTGAGCTAAAGTGCAACATGCGAGATGAAGAAAATTCGTTCCGGTAGTGATTTAATGGCTTTGGGCCGTAAACAGCCGAAAAATAAGGCCTTATTTAATTAAATTTTTCGTCCGGCCGTGCTTTCTTTATTAACGGAATGGGAATGAAATGCACGCTGAAAACCCTGATCAGGAACCGTGATATTGTACCCTTTTTATCCAGGTACGGTAATGGGGGGTGAGCTTTCCGATTTAAACCCTTTTGGGGGGCTAATTTCGTTTTTTTAAGAGTTTCACCGAGAGAGCTGCAAAACCCGAGTGACGGTCGATAATTTCGTTACCTACCATGACGACCGACAAACAGTTTTTTGTCGTCAAAAGTTTCGTGCTTTCCGTCCGAAATGTTGCCTTTTCCCCGTAAAAATTAGTGAAAACGTGACGTGTAAGATGGAAAACTGACCCCCGAACGGTTTATTGTTGACATGTAAGTGAATTACATGAAATTTGGTTGAAAATTATAGCACGCAAATTTGCAGGTTATGTTATGAAATTGTCCAGAGTGTGGCGTCATTTTAGCCCCAGGGTACGATTGGAGACAAGAAACACCCGTGAAACACCCGTTCCGTAGTGATTTGTTGTTGTTTTGTGTCCTTTGAGCCAAATTTTGTACGGGGCCTTACTTTCAAGAAATTGAGTGTCCGATGGCAATTTTTCACGTGAGAAACGGCCCAGGACTGTCGTTTCTTTAACTGTGCAACTGTTTTTTTTTGCCTGCCGTTTTAGGAGTTGAAAAATAAAAAAAAATTACAAAGAGGTAGGCATACATGTACCGAATTATCTACCTATACCTAAAACCTGACAATTTTTTAGGTTAATAGGGTTCAAAAAAGTGGTGCCGTCAAAGCCAGCATGAGAACGGAGGCTGTACACAACGGATTCCAACGATTTTCTTCGAAAATTGCAATTTTTTATTGTCAACTGTCAAAACCGTAAATTAAATTGAGGGCGGCCCGACGACGACTGACTACACCAAATTGCCCCCTTAAAACGGTTTAAATCCGTTTTGTGACGTTAAAAATGGACTTGGGAGTGTTGTGGAGTAACGTGAGTGATTTAAGTTAGATTTTGTCAAAAATTTAGTCCGTTGTTTCAGACAGTCAGTGACGAAAACAGACTAGAAGGAAGCTCTCAACGAGCACCTTTAACGATGAATGTCAGACCCCACTAATTACAAAAAGCACTTTCCAGATTTAAAGATGTGGAGGGTTACGCGGCAACCATCATTTTAGGTTGGTACCACGAGTAATACGTCCGGCGGAAAAGCGTTTGTTAGAATTACTAATTTGTATCTCCTTTATTATAGAATAAACATTAAAAGTGGTGTAGGTGTTTTTAAGTGACCCTTTATTTATTGGAGTTTTTTGATAGTTTCTAACCGCAAAGTTTTTGCGTGCACGCGGATCGGTATTATCGGCATCTACCCCTCAATCGCGCGTTGTCAACAGTGTCAACTGTCACCCCGCCGTCAACTTAGCGCCAACATCATTGTTATTGATATTTACTATCGATCAACACCGCAAATTTTGTATTTATTCGTGTTGATCATGTGAAAAAGCCGTTACAGTTTTCCTACGACGGCCCCTACCGAGTCCTAGCCCGCAAAGGTAAATACTTCACGGTGAACGTGAAAGGGAAACCTCAAACTATCACCATAGATCCTTTAAAGCCAGCCACAGCCCCGCACTGAGGAACGCAGTCACCTTACACCCGACGCTTCACCTGCAAGTGATAGTGTGGATTTAAGGCACCCGAAGTCCAGAAATTGCAAACTGTGATTGACCAGAAAGGCCCCAAGTTCCCGTCGATCGAGTGAAATTTTTCGTGGAAAGTCTGATTCTATTATTCAACACCTGCATGGACGCATGGAAGCTTCACGTGTTTGGGACAGTTTTTGCCGACCAATGTAGGATTAGTTTTGCTTTTCGTTTTTCCAAATTAATTCTACGTCTTTTATAGGTCGGCCGACTTTACACAACATTCAACAGGAATGAAAAATTAAGACCATAACCACCCTTAAAGCAGCTGAATGTAGACCACTTCAAGAAAGTTGAAATTTTTCTGCAATTAGGCCATTTCGACTAAAGAAAGCTTCCAAATATCTTTTTACCGCTTCAATAGAAGGAGAAGTCGACAAGACAATATTACGAGACTAATTTATGATATAAAATGAAACGAAAAATTGTAAAAAGACATAAAGCAAATAAAATTTCGTTGCAATAACACAATAACAGTTTGACGTGTTTTTTTTTTATTATTTCATCGAAAGTTATGGGTCATCATTGGCAGTTTAGCAGTGTTGCCAAAGTTAGTTCTGTAAATTCCCTTTGTGTCGGCGAATAGTTTCCTAGATAAAAGGTTTTATCCCTAGATTCAAAAATTTGTTATCATTTGTTGCTGAAAAGCAAGCGAACCGAGTAAAATAGCGCCGCATTCGAAAAATTTTATTTAAAATAAAATTACGCGCAATAAGAACTAAAATTCCCTAATGTTGGCAACACTGCAATTTCGTCAGACAGACAGTGTGGCAGGTTAGCCGGGACCCGAAAGATGGCGCGACGCGCGCAACGACAAAATTTCACAGCTGACGTATTTTGCGAATTGTTTTTCAATTTTGGATAACAATAAAACGTTAGTTAACCAATTTGTGATTATTTCAGCGAGAGCAGCGTACATTAGAGAGAAGACCACTTCGGTCTAAAAGTAATTAATTTTTACTCCGGGAGAAAGAAAAAGAAAAAAATAGGTACAAAAAAAAGGCGAAAGGGAGAAGAAAAAAAATGAGAAACAAAGGCAGAAAAAAACAGATAGAAAGAGATGGGAAAGAAAAAAGAATATTAAGAGGAACAAAAAAAGGAGATATACAGATCGGGAGAAAGAAAGAAAGGGAGAGAAAGAGAAAGGGGTAAAGAAAAAAAACAAAGAAACAAAAGAAGAAAAAAAAAAGAGATGGAAAGAGATAAAGAGAAAAGCAATAAGAACTGTAAAAGAAAGAAAAGAAAAACAATGGAAGAAAAAGATAGAAAAAGCGAGAAAAAATTAGGGAAGCACACATCGAAAAAAAGTGTTAAAAAAAAAGAAAGAACGACACAGAAAATGCAAGAAAGGGAGAGTAAAAGATGGAGACAGACAGTCCGGGAAAAAGAAAGAAAAAAATGGGTAAGAAAAATAAGAAAAGGAGAAATGCAGAAAAAAAAACTGAGAAACAAAGACCGAAAAGAAACAGACCAAAATGGGAAAAAAAAAAAATAACAAAAGGAGAGAAAAAAGGAGACATACAGATCCGGAGAAAGAACGAAAGATAGAAAAAGCGAGAGGGAGAAAGAAAAAGTAAACTAGAGGAACAAAAGGGGGAAAATGAGATGGAGAAAGTTAAAAAGAAAGAAAATAAAAAACGTAAAAAATGAGAAAGAGAAGGAAAACAATGAAAGAAAAAAATAAGAAAAACAAAAAAAAATTAGGGAAACACACATGGCGAGTGAGAAGAATAGAAAAAAAAGGAGACAAAAAGCAAGAAAGAAAAAGTAGAAAAGGGAGACATACAGACCGGGAGAAAGAAAGAGAAAAAAATAGGTGCAAGAAAAAGAAAAGGAAAAGAAAGAAAAAAAATTAAAAATAAACACAGAAAAGAAAGAGATGGGAAAGAAAAAAAATATCAAGAGGAGAAAAAAAAGGAGACATACAGATTGGGAAAAAGAAAGAATGGGAGAGAAAAAGAAAGGGGTGAAAAAAAACAGAGAAACAAAAGAAAAAAAAGAGATGGAAAGACAACGAGAAAAGAAATAAGAACCGTAAAAAAAAGAAAAGAGAAAAAAAACAAAGAAAAAACTAGGAAAACAAAGCGAAACAAAATAGACAAAAACATGGGGGCTCCAGGTGCCCCAAAAAATTTCTATTTTTTGCGGGCCCCGAAAATGCTTAGCTAAGAGCCCGAAAGAGTCAAAAAGGGGGAACTCAAGGTGCCCCAAAAATGGGGCCTTCCAAAAAAATATTTTTTTTGCATTCCCCGAAAATGCTTAGCTAAGAGTCTCGAAAAGACAAAAACGGGGGGCTCAAAGTGCCCCAACAAGGGCGCCCCAAAAAAATTTTTATTTTTTGCGGGCCTCGAAAATGCTTAGCTAAAAGTCCCGAAAGTGCCAAAAAGGGGGAACTTAAGGTGCCCCAAAAATGGGGCCCCCAAAAAAATTTTTTTTTTGCATTCCCCGAAAATGCTTAGCTAAGAGTCTCGAAAAGACAAAAACGGGGGGCTCAAGGTGCCCCAAAAAAAAAATTTTTTTAGAGGCCCTGAAAATGCTTAGCTAAAGGTTCCGAAAAGCCACAAAGGGGGGCTAAGATGCTCCAAAAATATGGTCCCCACAAAAAATTTTTTTTTTGCATTCCCCGAAAATGCTTAGCTGAAAGTCCAGAAAAGACAAAAACGAAGGGCTCAAGGTGCCTCAAAAATGGAGCCCCCAAAAAAAATTAGTTTTTGCAGGCCTCGAAGGGGCCCACCTAGATCCCCGCGAAAAGAAACAGAAAAAAATGGAAAAGAAAAAAAATTTACAAAATGAGAGATAAAAAGAAGACATACAGATCGGGAGAAAGAAAGAAAGGTAGAAAAAGCGAAAGGGAGGATGAAAAAGAATACCAGAGAAACAAAAGGGGTAAAAAAGAGATGGAGAAAGATAAAAGGAAAGGAAATAAAAAACGTAAGAAAAAGAAAACAATGAAAGAAAAAAGTAGGACAAGCGACAGAAAATTAGAGAAACACACATAGCGAGAGAGAAAAATAGAAAAAAAAGGAGACAGAAAAGCCAAGAAAGGGGGGGCTCAAAATGCCCCAATAATGGCCCCCCCCCAAAAAAATTTTTTTTTTTGCATTCCCCGAAAATGCTTAGCTAAGAGTCCCGAAAAAGACAAAAAAGAGGGGCTCAAGTTGCCCCAAAAAAGGGCCCCAAAAAAAAAAATTTTTTTTGTAGGCCCCGAAGGGGCCCACCTAGATCCCCGAAGGGGCTACCGACTTCGAGGCGCCCTCAAGCACCCGGGGGGGCCCGATAGGGCCCCCCCGGGGGCGGCATGTGGGGAAGCAGCGCAGCTGCGAACCCCACTTGCAACATGACCTCCATTCGGTCCCAAGACAAAGATGTCTAAAAAAGCCCAAAAAACATTAAGGCCAAAAAAAAAAAAATTTCTCCTCCCCCACCCAAAACTCCCCTTCTCAAAAATAAAAACAAACACCGTTCAAAGATCACTTTCAATAACTTGAAACTTCTCTACTGACGCGACGGGCGTAGCCCTAGTACTATACTAAAATGCGGTTGGCAGGTCGCGTCGCACGAAATTTTGTTGACCAAGATTTGAAAAAATGAGGCGGCGAAGCCGCCGAATGAAAGTTTTAACCGACCGGGACGTAATTAAATTGTGCCAATGGAAGGGTGAAAATTTTCGGAAGGGCCCCGTTTGGGGGCCGTAGTCGTTTTTGTGAATTTATTAGAGCGAGATGCGACATCGGCACGGCCGATCGATAATTACGTTACCTTGACTACGTTCAATAAAGTCGACCATTTTCGAAAATGTCAAATTTTCGTGGTTGACAGTTGCGCGTTTCCCGTCCCGAAAGTCGAAAATTTTAACGATAAAGGCGATAAATTTTAGTGAAAAAGTACCGTGTGACATTGAAAACTTACGCCCCCACCGGTTTGTCGTTCAATTGTGTGTGAATTACCCGTTTTCGGTTGAAAAAGTCAACACTGAAATTTCCAGGTCGTGAGGCGGTCAAGAAAACGTCAATCTGGGAATATTTGAGCTAAAGTGCAACGTGCGAGATGAAGAAAGTTCGTTCCGGTAGCGATTGGACGGCATTGGGCCGTAAACAGCCGAAAAATAAAGCCTTATTTAATTAAATTTTTCGTCCGGCCGTGCTTTCTTTATTAATGGAAAATGGGAATGAAATGCACGTTGAAAACCCTGATCAGGAACCGTGATATTGTACCCTTTTTATCCAGGTACGGTAATGGGGGGTGAGCTTTCCGATTTAAACCCTTTTGGGGGGCTAATTTCGTTTTTTTAAGAGTTTCACCGAGAGAGCTGCGAAACCCGAGTGACGGTCGATAATTTCGTTACCTACCATGACGACCAAATGACAGTCACGAAATTTTTAAGTTTTGTCGTCAAAAGTTTCACGCTTTCCGCCCAAAAGGTTGCCTTAATTAGTGAAAAAGTACCGTGTGACATTGAAAACTTACGCCCCCACCGGTTTGTCGTTCAATTGTGTGTGAATTACCCGTTTTTGGTTGAAAAAGTCAACACTGAAATTTCCAGGTCGTGAGGCGGTCAAGAAAGCGTCAATCTGGGAATATTTGAGCTAAAGTGCAACATGCGAGATGAAGAAAGTTCGTTCCGGTGGTGATTGGACGGTTTTGGGTTGTAAAGACCCGAAAAATAAGGCCTTATTTAATTAAATTTTTCGTCCGGCCGTGCTTTCTTTATTAACGGAATGGGAATGAAATGCACGTTGAAAACCTTGATCAGGAACCGTGATATTGTACCATATTTATCCAGGTACGGTAATGGGGGGTGAGTTTTCCGATTTAAGCCCGTTTTGGGGGGCTATTTTCGTTTTTTTAGGAATTTGACCGAGTGACCTGCGAAACCCGAGTGACGGTCGATAATTTCGTTACCTACCATGACGACCAACAAACAGTTTTTTGTTTTCAAAAGTTTCATGCTTTCCGTCCGAAATGTTGCCTTTTCCCCGTAAAAATTAGTGAAAACGTGACGTGTAAGATGGAAAACTGACCCCCGAACGGTTTATTGTTGACATGTAAGTGAATAACATGAAATTTGGTTGAAAGTTATAACACGCAAATTTGCAGGTTATGTTATGAAATTGTCCAGAGTGTGGCGTCATTTTAGCCCCAGGGTACGATTGGAGACAAGAAACGCCCGTTCCGTAGTGATTTGTTGTTGTTTTGTGTCCTTTGAGCCAAATTTTTGCCGTAAAATTAATTAATTTTGTCTGGGCCGTAGTTTTTAAGAAATGACAGTCATAAAATTTTTAAGTTTTGTCGTCAAAAGTTTCAAGCTTTCCGCCTAAAAGGTTGCCTTAATTAGTGAAAAAGTAAACTTCTCCTCCCCCGGTTTATTGTTCAATTTTGAGTGATTTACGTAAAAATTCGGTTGAAGAATTCGACATGGCAATTTGGAGGTTACGTGTTGTGAAGGTGTCATCGAGAAAGCGCCAGAATAAAACCAAGTGGGGCCGCTGCACCACCATAACTGGATAATTGAGGATGTGTAATGCTCAGGTACAATTTTGTTACAAGATTTATTGATAAATTTTTGCAGACGATGTCAAAAGGACTTACTCCGCCGTCAGAGAGCGCTGGAGTCGACGAGAAATGACATTTTTCGCCTGTCATTCTGTTTGCCGCAATAATTGGAAACATCCCAAATCGACCTTAAATCGGAGCTTAATTGTTAATTGTTGTTGTGCAAGTATGTGTTGGACGTTGAAAACGCACTAGGAGTGTCGTGGGCTAACGACAGAAGACGTCGACGTTTTTTTTCTTTCCGTGAAAAACTTGCCCTTTTCCGGTAATAATTAGTGAAAAAGCGTCGTGTAAGATTGAAAACTAACATCCCCGACAGTTTATTGTTAATCTGTGCGTAAATTACGCCAGTTTATTGTTCAATTGTGTGTGAATTACTTGAAATTTGGTTGATAATTTTAGGACTGGAATTTGGAGGTTATGTGCTGCCGGGCCGTAATTTTGGGATTATTTTGAAAGAATTGAGCGTCCGGGAGTGACCACCCACCCGTATTTACGTAATTTTCTTGCCCAGGTATAAGATTTTTCCAACATTAATCGATAAAAATTCTTGCAGATGTCAAAAATAATTTATTCGTCACCCCGAATCCTGAGATGGCGCGAGGGCGCAACGACAAGTATGACAGTTTCCGTTTTTCTGCTTCCCGTCCCGAAAGGTTGCCTTTTTCCCTTAAGAATTGGTGAAAAAGTGCCCTGTTAGATTGGAAGCTGACATCCTGACGGTTTGTTTTCGAATTGTGCGTGAATTTCGTAAAATTTAGTTGAAGATTTCGACGAAGGAATTTGCGTGTCAAATGTTGTGGTGAAATTGTCATCGAGCCGTCGAACTGTGGTCATTTTAGCCCCAGGAGCCGATTTCAGATGAAAACCGCCCTTCCCGTGTTGACGGAGTCGAAAAATAAGCCCTTATTTAATTAAAATTGTTGGTGCCGCCGTGCTCTGTCTTTAGCGGAATGAAATGGACGTTGAAGACCCTTATCAGGAACCGTGATGTTGCACCCTTTTTAGCCAACTCTTTCGACACCAGGTTCCCGAGGTCCGGAACACCGAGCTGACCTCTCCCAAAACCACCTGTCTCAGGTCTGGATTACCGAGTCGACCTCTCCGACACTACCTGCCCCGGGTCTGGATCACCGAGCCGACCTCTCCATAACCGCCTGCCTGAGGTTTGGAATACAGAGCCGGCCTCATAGCCCTGACCCCAAGCCCCAGCTGTTTGAGTCACAAAAATAAAATTACAGAGGTAGGCAACACAATATACACGTTTACAATTTTATTACAGTGGAAGCCTTTTCCAGATAATGGGGGTTATCTCAATTGGTTTGTTGATTGCACTGGGTCTTGAGTTAATTGCAAGGAATAAAGCGGAACGATTTATTATTAATGGAACGATAACTGCAGGTAAGTTTGAGGTTATGTGTCATTTTTTGTATGACAAACGAATGTTATTACCGACCCGGTTTGGCGGCAGATTCAAATTCGAATTTGAATGACTTTTAAGTTTGAATATGGGCTTTTAATTTAGGGGTACCTACACACGGTTATTCAAAAAACTTAACGGTCGCTTAATCTGCCGTTATTCTTCTCCAGCTCCTATTATTCAATTAATTAAGCTTTACGTGCTTTTCGTTTGTTTGTACCAGTTTGCTGTTGACCATTTAAGTGGCTCCATCTAGCGTGCGTGATTCGATGTAAGACTTATTCAAGGCAATATTGCCAACGTAAGTTGTGCCAACCTAAAATTCGGTGAATGTTTCAGAGCTCCAGACCTGGCGTGAGAATTTGTGTATTTTACTCGAAAAACTGTAAAAACAGTTCCCCCCCGAAATTTTTTAACTACGAGCCGTAACTGCCCCCAAAAAAGGGGCTCTAAAAACGGGGGGGGCTTGAGGTGCGCGATTTTTTTTTTTTAGCGGGCCTCTAAAGGGTTTAGAAAAGAGCCTTGAAGGAGTCAAAATCACGGGGGCTCTAAGCGCTCCAAGAAAAAATTTTTTTGCAGGCACCCAAAGAACTTAGATAAGAGCCCGGAAAAAGTCAAAAACAGGGGGGCTCTAGGTGCCCCAAAAAGGGGGCCCAAAAAAAATTTTTTTTTTGCGGGCCCCTAAAATGCTTAGCTAAGAGCCCCGAAAGAGACAAAAACATGGGGGCTCTAGGTGCCCCAAAAAGGGGGGGCCCAAAAAAAATTTTTTTTGCGGGCCCCGAAAATGCTTAGTTAAGTGTCCCGAAAGATACAAAAACATGGGGGTTTTAGGTGCTTCAAAAAGGGGGGGCCCAAAAAAAATTTTTTTTTTGGGCCCCGAAAATGCTTATCTAAGGGCCCGGAAAGGAGCCAAAAACATGGGGGCTCCAGGTGCCCCAAAAAGGGGGCTCCAGGTGCCCCAAAAAGGGGGCTCCAGGTGCCCCAAAAAGGGGGCACCAAAAAAATTTTTTTTTTGCGGGCCCCGAAAATGCTTAGCTAAGAGTCCCGCAATAAACAAAAACATGGGAGTTCAAATACCCCAAAAGAGGAGCCCCAAAAAAAAATTTTTTTTGCGGGCCCCGAAAATGCTTAGCTAAGAGCCCCGGAAGGAGCCAAAAACATGGGGGCTCCAGGTGCCCCAAAAAGGGGAACCAAAAAAAATTTTTTTTTATGCGGGCCCCTAAAATGCTTAGCTAAGATCCCGGAAAGGAGCCAAAAACATGGGGGCTCCAGGTGCCCCAAAAAGGGGGCTCCAAAAAAATTTTTTTTTGCGGGCCCCGAAAATGTTTAGCTAAGAGCCCCGGAAGGAGCCAAAAACATGGGGGCTCCAGGTGCCCCAAAAAGGGGGCTCCAAAAAAATTTTTTTTGCGGGCCCCTAAAATGCTTAGCTAAGAGCCCCGGAAGGAGCCAAAAACATGGGGGCTCCAAGTGCCTCAAAAATGGGGTCCCAAAAAATTTTTTTTTTTTGCGGGCCTCTAAAATGCTTAGCTAAGAGCCCGGAAAGGAGCCAAAAACATGGGTGCTCCAGGTGCCCCAAAAAGGGGGCTCCAAAAAAAATTTTTTTTGCGGGTTCCGAAAATGCTTAGCTAAGAGCCCCGAAAGGAGCCAAAAACATGGGGGCTCCAAGTGCCTTAAAAAGGGGGCACCAAAAAAAATTTTTTTTTGCGGGTCCCGAAAATGCTTAGCTTAGAGCCCCGCAATAAACAAAAACATGGGAGTTTAAAATACCCCAAAAGAGGAGCCCCAAAAAAAAATTTTTTTTTGCGGGCCTCTAAAATGCTTAGCTAAGAGCCCCAAAAGAGACAAAAACATTATGGCTTTTTGTGCCCCAAAAAAAGGGCTCCCAAAAAAATTTTTTTTTGCGGGCCCCAAAAATGCTTAGCTAAGAGCCCCGAGAGAGTCAAAAACATGTGGGCCCCAGGTGCCCTACAAAGGGAGCACTAAAAAAATTTTTTTTCTGCGGGCCCCAATAAACGTAACGACAAGCCTGAAAGGAACCAAAAACATGGGGGCTCTAGGTGACCCAAAAAAAGAAATTTTGCAGGCCCCGAAGAGGCCCACCAAGATCCCCGAAGGGGCTACCAACTCCGACGCGCCCATAAGCACCCGGGGGGGCCCGATAGGGCCCCCTCCGGGGGCGGCATGTGGGGGAGCAGCGCAGCTGCGAACCCCACTTGCAACATGACCCCCATTCGGTCCCAAGACAAAGATGTCTAAAAAAGCCCAACAAACATTAAGGCCAAAAAAAAAAATTCCCCCTCCCCCACCCAAAACTTCCCTTCTCAAAAATAAAAACAAACACCGTTCAAAAATTACTTTCAATAACTTGAAACTTCTCTACTGACGCGACGGGCGCAGCCCTAGTATACTATACTAATACGTGATTGAAACATCCCCTCGCACGAAATTTTGTTGACCAAGATTTGAAAAAATGAGGCGGCGAAGCCGCCGAATGAAAGTTTTTACCGACCGGGACGTAATTAAATTGTGCCAATGGGGGGGTGAGAATTTTCGGAAGGGCCCCGTTTGGGGGCCGTAGTCGTTTTTGTGAATTTATTAGAGCGAGATGCGACATCGGCACGGCCGATCGATAATTACGTTACCTTGACTACGTTCAATAAAGTCGACCAGTTTCCAAAATGTCAAATTTTTGCGGTTGACAGTTGCGCGTTTCCCGTCCCGAAAGTCGGAAATTTTAACGATAAAGTCGATAAATTTTAGTGAAAAAGTACCGTGTGACGTTGAAAACTTACGCCCCCACCGGTTTGTCGTTCAATTGTGTGTGAATTACCCGTTTTTGGTTGAAAAAGTCAACACTGAAATTTCCAGGTCGTGAGGCGGTCAAGAAAACGTCAATCTGGGAATATTTGAGCTAAAGTGCAACGTGCGAGATGAAGAAAGTTCGTTCCGGTAGTGATTTGACGGTTTTGGGTGGTAAAGAGCCGAAAAATAAGGCCTTATTTAATTAAATTTTTCGTCCGGCCGTGCTTTTTTTATTAACGAAATGGGAATGAAATGCACGCTGAAAACCCTGATCAGGAACCGTGATATTGTACCCTTTCCATCCAGGTACGGTAATGGGGGGTGAGTTTTCCGATTTAAGCCCTTTTGGGGGGCTAATTTCGTTTTTTTAAGAGTTTCACCGAGAGAGCTGCGAAACCCGAGTGACGGTCGATAATTTCGTTACCTACCATGACGACCGACAAACAGTTTTTTGTTTTCAAAAGTTTCATGCTTTCCGTCCGAAATGTTGCCTTTTCCCCGTAAAAATTAGTGAAAACGTGACGTGTAAGATTGAAAACTGACCCCCGAACGGTTTATTGTTGATATGTAAGTGAATTACATGAAATTTGGTTGAAAGTTATAACACGCAAATTTGCAGGTTATGTTATGAAATTGTCAACACTGAAATTTCCAGGTCGTGAGGCGGTCAAGAAAACGTCAATCTGGGAATATTTGAGCTAAAGTGCAACATGCGAGATGAAGAAAGTTCGTTCCGGTAGTGATTGGACGGTTTTGGGTGGTAAAGAGCCGAGAAATAAGGCCTTATTTAATTAAATTTTTCGTCCGGCCGTGCTTTCTTTATTAACGGAATGGGAATGAAATGCATGCTGAAAACCCTGATCAGGAACCGTGATATTGTACCCTTTTTATCCACGTACGGTAATGGGGGGGGTGAGCTTTCCGATTTAAACCCTTTTGGGGGGCTAATTTTGTTTTTTTAAGAGTTTCACCGAGAGAGCTGCGAAACCCGAGTGACGGTCGATAATTTCGTTACCTACCATGACGACCAACAAACAGTTTTTTGTTGTCAAAAGTTTCATGCTTTCCGTCCGAAATGTTGCCTTTTCCCCGTAAAAATTAGTGAAAACGTGACGTGTAAGATTGAAAACTGACCCCCAAACGGTTTATTGTTGACATGTAAGTGAATTACATGAGATTTGGTTGAAAATTATAGCACGCAAATTTGCAGGTTATGTTCTGAAATTGTCAACACTGAAATTTCCAGGTCGTGAGGCGGTCAAGAAAACGTCAATCTGGGAATATTTGAGCTAAAGTGCAACATGCGAGATGAAGAAAGTTCGTTCCGGTAGTGATTTGACGGCTTTGGGCCGTAAACAGCCGAAAAATAAGGCCTTATTTAATTAAATTTTTCGTCCGGCCGTGCTTTCTTTATTAACGGAATGGGAATGAAATGCACGTTGAAAACCTTGATCAGGAACCGTGATATTGTACCATATTTATCCAGGTACGGTAATGGGGGGTGAGTTTTCCGATTTAAGACCGTTTTGGGGGGCTATTTTCGTTTTTTTAGGAATTTGACCGAGTGACCTGCGAAACCCGAGTGACGGTCGATAATTTCGTTACCTACCATGACGACCAACAGTTTTTTGTTTTCAAAAGTTTCATGCTTTCCGTCCGAAATGTTGCCTTTTCCCCGTAAAAATTAGTGAAAACGTGACGTGTAAGATGGAAAACTGACCCCCGAACGGTTTATTGTTGACATGTAAGTGAATTACATGAAATTTGGTTGAAAGTTATAACACGCAAATTTGCAGGTTATGTTATGAAATTGTCCAGAGTGTGGCGTCATTTTAGCCCCAGGGTACGATTGGAGACAAGAAACGCCCGTTCCGTAGTGATTTGTTGTTGTTTTGTGTCCTTTGAGCCAAATTTTTGCCGTAAAATTAATTAATTTTGTCTGGGCCGTAGTTTTTAAGAAATGACAGTCATAAAATTTTTAAGTTTTGTCGTCAAAAGTTTCAAGCTTTCCGCCTAAAAGGTTGCCTTAATTAGTGAAAAAGTAAACTCCCCCCCCCCCGGTTTATTGTTCAATTTTGAGTGATTTACGTAAAAATTCGGTTGAAGAATTCGACATGGCAATTTGGAGGTTACGTGTTGTGAAGGTGTCATCGAGAAAGCGCCAGAATAAAACCAAGTGGGGCCGCTGCACCACCATAACTAGATAATTGAGGATGTGTAATGCTCAGGTACAATTTTATTACAAGATTAATCGATAAATTCTTGCAGAATTCATCGCAGATGAAAAAATCTTTGGATGGATTGACGCGTTATTTACGTATTTCTTCGGATTGGCTGGCATGTCATGTGCCGGTGTTGTGGTGAAATTGTCGTCGAACCGCCAATTTGTGGTTATTTTAGCCCCAGGGGACGATTTGAGACGAGAAGCGCCCGTCCTTTAGTAATTTGTTGTGTTGTTTCGTGTCGACGAGCCGAAAAATGAGGTCTTATTTAATTGCCGTTGCCGTCGTGCTTATGGAAATGAATCCAAATACCCGGCCTTTACCGGCAACACTGATAAGGTATTCTTTAATGCTCCGATAGGATTTTCCTTTCAAGATTAATCGATAAATTCTTTCAGTTGATCATTAACAAAATGTCAAATTTATTACGGCGACGGCGCGCCGCCAGAGGACGCTGCAGTCGATCCGTTGGAGCAGCTGGGTACTCAAATTTGAATTTCGCGCCGATGAGCCGACCAATCAGGAGGGTTGACAGATTATGACTCAATGGCGACGTAGACGACATTAAATAGTTGTCAGTTTTTAGTTTTCTTAAATATTTGGTTGCTCTAAAATTACACGTGTGAAGAACAGATCGCGCGTCTTATTATTTCAGTAGTACCTACCGATGCTCTGCCGGGCATCGCCTACACCGTCAATTACCTGAAATTTGGTTGAAAATTTTATTCCGGCGAATGTGGGGTTATGTCACCCTAAAGTTTTTTTTACACAAGCTTTCTGCAAGCAATCTACGAGAATACACCAACTTAGGGGACTTGCAACATGGAATCCAGGAGGGCTCTCCAGCCTTCTTCAGTTCCACAACGTAAATTCATTTAGATTAGCTCAACTTTTATTGCAACTATAAAATGTTTACATTAAAGGTCTCGATAAGAAAGTAGAATCAGACGCCGGCTACCAAGAGAATAACGTATTTTGGGTCGAAAAATTTAATCCCAAAACACCACCGAACCAAACTTTTGAAAGTGCATTTGGTTGAAATTTTATTCCGGCGAACGTGGGGTTATGTCACCCTAAAGTTTTTTTTACAGGGGCTTTCTGCAAACAATCTACGAGAATACACCAACTTAGGGGACTTGCAACATGGAATCCAGGGGGGCTCTCCAGCCTTCTTCAGTTCCACAAGGTAAATTCATTTAGATTAGCTCAACTTTTATTGCAACTATAAAATGTTTACATTAAAGGTCTCGATAAGAAAGTAAAATCAGACGCCGGCTACCAAGAGAATAACGTATTTTGGGATTCCACAAAATGGGGATATCTGCCGGTGGTAGCCGATACAACAATTGGCATTTGCAAATGACCAGATAGTCGTCGTACAAGACATCAAGGATGTCCTGTATATGACAGGTAAACTGATTGATTAGTAGTGATTTGATAACAATAAATAACTCATGACTGAAGTTAAAAAAATTCAAATACATATAGGTCGCATAAAACAAAACACGTTCTATTCTATTTGATTTTTTCCAGAACACTAAAGGGTTTGATTTTGTATGTACTTTAATAAACTGTTTATACATGCAACAAGGTTATTAAGATCGTATACTTAATGTTAACGGTGTACAGTCAAACGTTTCAAGAATGTTTCGTTCCGGTAAAAGCTTCGCCGTCGAGAAGGTTTGTACTTTTCACCGTATGGTAAATTGACTGATGAAACGGTATATTTCGTTTTAGTCTGTAAATATTAATGAATTGAAGACAAAAACGCATAATAATATTAATTACCTACTCTTATAAGTTTGCTGTGTTCACCTAATTTTTATTGAAAAAATGATCGAACCAAATAAAATAGGAATTCGCTTTCAAACCGCTTTTTCTTTTTGGTATACCTTCTTTTTTCCAAATAATATCCAAATCAGTCCACTTTTGAATATTACTCTCAAAATTGGAGTTTTAGAAATTGGAAAAATAAAATAAAATTACAGAGGTAGGCAACACAATATACATGTTTACAATTTTATTACAGTGGAAACCTTTTCCAGATAATGGGGGTTATCTCAATTGGTTTGTTGATTGCACTGGGTCTTGAGTTAATTGCAAGGAATAAAGCGGAACGATTTATTATTAATGGAACGATAACTGCAGGTAAGTTTGAGGTTATGTGTCATTTTTTGTATGACAAACGAATGTTATTACCGACCCGGTTTGGCGGCAGATTCAAATTCGAATTTGAATGACTTTTAAGTTTGAATATGGGCTTTCAATTTAGGGGTACCTACACACGGTTATTCAAAAAACTTAACGGTCGCTTAATCTGCCGTTATTCTTCTCCAGCTCCTATTATTCAATTAATTAAGCATTACGTGCTTTTCGTTTGTTTGTACCAGTTTACTGTTGACCATTTAAGTGGCTCCATCTAGCGTGCGTGATTCGATGTAAGACTTATTCAAGGCAATATTGCCAACGTAAGTTGTGCCAACCTAAAATTCGGTGAATGTTTCAGAGCTCCAGACCTGGCGTGAGAATTTGTGTATTTTACTCGAAAAACTGTAAAAACAGTTCCCCCCCGAAATTTTTTAACTACGAGCCCTAATTGCCCCCAAAAAAGGGGCTCTAAAAACGGGGGGGCTTGAGGTGCGCGAATTTTTTTTTTAGCGGGCCCCTGAAGGGTTTAGAAAAGAGCCTTGAAGGAGTCAAAATCACGGGGGCTCTAAGCGCTCCAAAAAAAAATTTTTTTGCAGGCACCCAAAGAACTTAGATAAGAGCCCGGAAAAAGTCAAAAACAGGGGGGCTCTAAGTGCCCCAAAAAGGGGGCCCAAAAAAAATTTTTTTTTTGCGGGCCCCTAAAATGCTTAGCTAAGAGCCCCGAAAGAGACAAAAACATGGGGGCTCTAGGTGCCCCAAAAAAAGGGCCCCAAAAAAAATTTTTTTTGCGGGCCCCGAAAATGCTTAGTTAAGAGTCCCGAAAGATACAAAAACATGGGGGTTTTAGGTGCCTCAAAAAGGGGGGGCACAAAAAAAAAATTTTTTGCGGGCCCCGAAAATGCTTAGCTAAGGGCCCGGAAAAGAGCCAAAAACATGGGGGCTCCAGGTGCCCCAAAAAGGGGGCACCAAAAAAAAATTTTTTTTTGCGGGCCCCGAAAATGCTTAGCTAAGAGCCCCGGAAGGAGCCAAAAACATGGGAGCTCCAAGTGCCCCAAAAAGGGGGCCAAAAAAAAAATTTTTTTTTTGCGGGCCCCGAAAATGCTTAGCTAAGAGCCCCGGAAGGAGCCAAAAACATGGGGGCTCCAAGTGCCCAAAAAAGGGGGCCAAAAAAAATATTTTTTTTTGCGGGCCCCTAAAATGCTTAGCTAAGAGCCCGAAAAGGAGCCAAAAACATGGGGGCTCCAGGTGCCCCAAAAAGGGGGCTCTAAAAAAATTTTTTTTTGCGGGCCCCAAAAATGTTTAGCTAAGAGCCCCGGAAGGAGCCAAAAACATGGGGGCTTCAGGTGCCCCAAAAAGGGGGCCCAAAAAATTTTTTTTTTTGCGGTCCCCTAAAATGGTTAGCTAAGAGCCCGGAAAGGAGCCAAAAACATGGGGGCTCCAGGTGCCCCAAAAAGGGGTCTTCAAAAAAATTTTTTTTTGCGGGCCCCGAAAATGCTTAGCTAAGAGCCCCGGAAGGAGCTAAAAACATGAGGGCTCCAAGTGCCCCAAAAAGGGGGCCCAAAAAAAAATTTTTTTTTGCGGGCCTTTAAAATGCTTAGCTAAGAACCCCAAAAGAGACAAAAACATTTTGGCTTTTTGTGCCCCAAAAAAGGGCTCCCAAAAATGCTTAGCTAAGAGCCCCGAGAGAGTCAAAAACATGTGGGCACCAGGTGCCCCACAAAGAGAGCACTAAAAAAATTTTTTTTTCTGCGGGCCCCAATAAACGTAACGACAAGCCTGAAAGAAACCAAAAACATGGGGGCTCTAGGTGCCCCAAAAAAAGAACATTTGCAGGCCCCGAAGGGGCCCACCGAGATCCCCGAAGGGGCTACCGACTCCGACGCGCCCATAAGCACCCGGGGGGGCCCGATAGGGCCCCCTCCGGGGGCGGCATGGGGGGGAGCAGCGCAGCTGCGAACCCCACTTGCAACATGACCCCCATTCGGTCCCAAGACAAAGATGTCTAAAAAAGCCCAACAAACATTAAGGCCAAAAAAAAAATTTCCCTCCTCCACCCAAAACTTCCCTTCTCAAAAATAAAAACAAACACCGTTCAAAAATTACTTTCAATAACTTGAAACTTCTCTACTGACGCGACGGGCGCAGCCCTAGTACTATATACTAACGAGCGGTTGGCCGTCTTCGTCGCACCGTCCGATAGGAACCGTTTTCGGCGCCGGCCGAAGGCCGGTGCCCAAAACGAAGGCGGCGAAGCCGCCTTTGTCCTATTTTCTCGAATGTAACGTAGAAATTTCGTCCTTCGGGACGTTTTTTGTTCGAAATCGGGAATTTTCAAAAATTTTTGCGAGAAAGCGACGCCAAATCGGACGTTTATCGAGTTTACGTTGCCGACAAACAAATTTAGCCACATTTTTTCCCGGATCGACTTTTTATTGGTCCGTCCGCTCGAATCCACTTCTTATTGGTCCGAAATCGAACTCGCTCGAGTCGACCCGATCGCCAACTCACGAGTTTTGACGTTTCTCGGCGGCTGTCATTTTGTTGTTCCGTCAAAAATTTTGTAAACAGTGGAAATTTCGGTCTTAAATCCGGGCTTAATTGTTAATAAACGGACTGGGGAGTAGTGTGGAGTGACCAGTACGTTGTTGTGTTTGAGTTCAGTTAAATTTTGTCAAAAATCCGATGTCAAAATTTACGATTCCCGAATTTTGGTTAGAGCGTTTTAAAAGACACTCAAAGTCAGTGTTAAGTGTCGTGAAAGCCAGTACGAGAAAGCAGAGATGGCGCACCACGGTCTACAACTGTTTTTTTGTGCCAAACTGCAACTTTACTACTGGCAACCTATGCTGTCAACTGTCAAAACCACTAATTAAATTGACGGCGGTACGGCGACTAATTGCCCATTAAAACTTATGGTGTTGGTGCAAGTGCTTTAATAAAAATGGACTAGAATTGTCTTGCAGTTACGTGTGTTTGAGTAACGTTAGATTTTGGCAAAAATCGAGTGCCCCACTTTCCGACCAATGTTACGTTTTAATAGTAGTGTCGTCAAAGCAACACCAGTGCTGTCACATGACAAACGGCCCAGGACTGTCCTTTGTGTGACTGTGCAACTGCTTTTTCAAAATTGGAATTTTAGAAATTTTGGAAAAATTAAATCAAATTTCATAGGTAGGCAACACGCACGACATCCGTGAACCGAGCCGACGACAAATGACGTTTGTTGTCACCTGTCATTTTACAAACAAACCAAAATCGACTTTAAATCGGGACTTAATTGTTAGTTGGTGTCGTCAAAGTGAGTGTTGCAACGTTAAAAACGAACTAGAAGTGGTGTGGAGTGACGTTGTTGTGTTTAAGTCGAGTTAGATTTGGTCAAAAATTCAGTGTCAAAATTTTCGACTCCAAATTGAGGTTAGAGCGTTTTAAATAGACACCCAGAGTCAATTAGGGTTCAAAAAAGTGGTGCCGTCAAAGCCAGCATGAGAACGGAGGCTGTACACCACGGATTCCAACGATTTTCTTCGAAAATTGCAATTTTTTATTGTCAACTGTCAAAACCGTAAATTGAATTGACGGCCGTTTGACGACGAGACTAAAGTGCCCCCTAAAACGACTTAATTTTGGTGCGAGTGCGTGTTAAAAACGGCCAAGGACTGTCCTGGGGTAACGTGAATTTGAACAAGTTAGATTTTGTCAAAAATTTAGTGCCCCTCTTTCCGACATAAATTTTTTACGTTTTAAAAAGAAAACCGCCAACTGTGATTGACCAGACCAGAAAGGCCCCAAGTTCCCGTCGATCGAGTGAAATTTTTCGTGGCAAGTAAATTTTTTGATTTCATTAAAAAATTAATTTTGCTCTTCCTCCAGCTTTCTTCAATAATAACCAACTTCATGTCGGTTGGCACGGTAGGGAACTGTCATGATGAAAGTGGTTAGTAAACGAAAAAATCCTAGAATCCTAGAAAGTTGTAAAATTTTGAGCCCCCATTCGACTAATTGGCAATCAGAGGGTCTCCTGGTGACTGGTCCACTGTCAGGATGAGAGGTGGTGAATTTGACGTTTTTTTGTTATCGAAAATTTAAAATTGAAATTTTAGGTTATGTTGATTATCCGTTGGGGCTAACATGAAGACAAGGTCAATGCACTAATTAAGAACGTATCCTTTTGTTTACGCAGGTGTAAGATCATTCGAGAAACTCTTTGATTTGGTAAGGAATTCTGAAATTTTAAAGTCTTCGGATTGTAGTAGAATACAGTAGAGAGCCGATTATCCAGCTCTCATTTATCCGTGATTTGGATTATCCGTGCTGGTATGAAACGAAAGAAGTATTTTTTGACCGTTTTATTAATATCTCAAAGCTTTACAGATTAAGAAGATACATATATCTAAACAAGCCGATCCAGATAAAGGACTGTGTCGTGAAACGGAACTTCAACTTGGAATTTTCTACAATTAGGCCACTTAGAAAGCTTCCAAATATCTTTTAGAAGGAGATGTCGACAAATTAAAGTTACGAGACTAATTCATGATATAAAATGAAACGAAAAATTGTAAAAAGACATAAAGCAAATAAAATTTTGTTGCAATTGATGCCAGAATAACAGTTTGACGTGTTTTTTTTTCATTATTTTATCGAAAGTCATGTGTCATCAATGACAGTTTAGCAGTGTTGCCAAAGTTAGTTCTGTAAATTTCCTTTGTGTCTGCGAATAGTTTCCTAGATAAGAGGTTTTATCTCTAGATTTCTAAAATTTGTTATCATTTGTTGCTGAAAAGCAAGCGAACCGAGTAAAATGGCGCCGCATTCAAAAAATTTTATTTAAAATAAAATTACGCGCAATAGGAACTAAAATTCCCTAAAGTTGGCAACGCTGCAATTGAGTTAGACAGACAGTGTGGCAGGTTAGCCGGGACCCGAGAGATGGCGCGACGCGCGCAACGACAGAAAATTTCACAGCTGACGTATTTTGCGAATTGTTTTTCAATTTTGGATAACAATAAAACGTTAGTTAACCAATTTGTGATTATTTCAGCGAGAGCAGCGTACATTAGAGAGAAGACCACTTCGGTCTAAAATTAATTAATTTTTACTCCGGGAGAAAGAAAAAGAAAAAAATAGGTACAAAAAAAAGGCGAAAGGGGGAAGAAAAAAACTGAGAAACAAAGGCAGAAAAAAACAGATAGAAAGAGATGGGAAAGAAAAAAGAATATTAAGAGGAACAAAAAAAGGAGATATACAGATCGGGAGAAAGAAAGAAAGGGAGAGAAAGAGAAAGGGGTAAAGAAAAAAAACAAAGAAACAAAAGAAGAAAAAAAAAGAGATGGAAAGAGATAAAGAGAAAAGCAATAAGAACTGTAAAAGAAAGAAAAGGAAAACAATGGAAGAAATAGATAGAAAAAGCGAGAAAAAATTAGGGAAGCACACATCGAAAAAAAGTGTTGAAAAAAAAGAAAGAACGACACAGAAAATGCAATAAAGGGAGAGTAAAAGATGGAGACAGACAGTCCGGGAAAAAGAAAGAAAAAAATGGGTAAGAAAAATAAGAAAAGGAGAAATGCAGAAAAAAAACTGAGAAACAAAGACCGAAAAGAAACAGAAAGAAATGAGTAAGAAAAAAAAATAACAAAAAGAGAAAAAAAAGAAGACATACAAATCCGGAGAAAGAACGAAAGATAGAAAAAGCAAGGAGGAGAAAGAAAAAGAAAACTAGAGGAACAAAAGGGGGAAAATGAGATAGAGAAAGTTAAAAAGAAAGAAAATAAAAAACGTAAAAAATGAGAAAGAGAAGGAAAACAATGAAAGAAAAAAATAAGAAAAACGAGAAAAAATTAGGGAAACACACATGGCGAGTGAGAAGAATAGAAAAAAAGGGAGACAAAAAGCAAGAAAGAAAAAGTAGAAAAGGGAGACATACAGACCGGGAGAAAGAAAGAGAAAAAAATAGGTGCAAGAAAAAGAAAAGGAAAAGAAAGAAAAAAAATTAAAAATAAACACAGAAAAGAAAGAGATGGGAAAGAAAAAAAATATCAAGAGGAGAAAAAGAAGGAGACATACAGATTGGGAAAAAGAAAAAATGGGAGAGAAAAAGAAAGGGATGAAAAAAAACAGAGAAACAAAAGAAAAAAAGAGATGTAAAGACATAACGAGAAAAGAAATAAGAACCGTAAAAAAAAGAAAAGAGAAAAAAAACAAAGAAAAAACTAGGAAAACAAAGCGAAACAAAAGAGACAAAAACATGGGGGCTCCAGGTGCCCCAAAAAATTTCTTTTTTTTGCGGGCCCCTAAAATGCTTAGTTAAGAGTCCCGAAAGATACAAAAACATGGGGGTTCTAGGTGCCCCAAAAAGGGGGGGCCCAAAAAAAAATTTTTTTGCGGGCCCCGAAAATGCTTAGCTAAGAGCCCGAAAGAGTCAAAAAGGGGGAACTCATGGTGCCCCAAAAATGGGGCCCCCCAAAAAAATTTTTTTTTCGCATTCCCCGAAAATGCTTAGCTAAGAGTCTCGAAAAGACAAAAACGGGGAGCTCAAGGTGCCCCAACAAGGGCGCCCCAAAAAAATTTTTATTTTTTGCGGGCCTCGAAAATGCTTAGTTAAAAGTCCCGAAAGGGCCAAAAAGGGGGAACTCAAGGTGCCCCAAAAATGGGGCCCTCCAAAAAAAATTTTTTTTTGCATTCCCCGAAAATGCTTAGCTAAGAGCCCCGAAAGAGACAAAAACGGGGAGCTCAAGGTGCCCCAAAAAAAAAATTTTTTAGAGGCCCTGAAAATGCTTAGCTAAAGGTTTCGAAAAAGCCACAAAGGGGGGCTCAAGGTGCCCCAAAAATGGCGTCCCCCCAAAAAATTTTTTTTTTGCATTCCCCGAAAATGCTTAGCTGAGAGTCCCGAAAAGACAAAACCGGGAGGCTCAAGGTGCCTCAAAAATAGAGCCCCCAAAAATATTACTTTTTGCAGGCCCCGAAGGGGCCCACCTAGATCCCCGAAGGGGCTACCGACTTTGAGGCGCCCTCAAGCACCCGGGGGGGCCCGATAGGGCCCCCCCGGGTGCGGCATGTGGGGGAGCAGCGCAGCTGCGAACCCCACTTGCAACATGACCCCCATTCGGTCCCAAGACAAAGATGTCTAAAAAAGCCCAACAAACGTTGGGGCCAAAAAATCATAAAATTCGCCCTCCCCCACCCAAAACTCCCCTTCTCAAAAATTAAAACAAACACCGTTCAAAGATTACTTTCAATAACTTGAAACTTCTCTACTGACGCGACGGGCGCAGCCCTAGTTACATATACTAAAACACAGCATCGCCGAACCCTTCGCACATGCGGATAGGAACAATTTTGAAAAGCCGCCGAAGGCGGCGTCGCCGCCGACCGTCTGAAATTCGTCCGGGTGGTCGAAATTGATACCGCTACGTGGTCGGCGTTTCCGTCCGAAACTCCCTCGGGACGCCGTGACCGTTTTTGGGGAATTGCGAGATAAAGATGCGACATCGTCGAAACCGCGCCTCTTCCCGTCAATTTTCCCCGAAACGACTTTTCATTGGTCCGTCCCCGAACTCGATCGAACCGGGTCGAATCGAGCCGACACAAATGACGTTTCTCGCCTGTCATTTTCTTACGCGTTAAATGTAAACAAACCGAAATCGACTTTAAATCGGGGCTTAATCGTTAATTGGTGTCGTCAAGTGAGTGTTGTAACGTTAAAAACGAACAAAGAGTGGCGTGGAATGAAGTGCGTTCGAATCGAGTTAGATTTTGTCAAAAATCCGGTGTCAAAATTTCCGACTCCACCAAATTGAGGTTAGAGCGTTTTAAAAGACACCCGAAGTCAGTGTTAGGTGCCGTCAAAGCCAGGGAGAAAGTGAGGAGACGGCGCACCGCACACTGCAACTGTTTTTTTGCTAAACTGCAACTTTACTGGCAACCTATGCTGTCAACTGTCAAAACCACTAATTGAATTGACGGCGGTACGGCGACTAATTGTCCTTTAAAACTGCTTAATTCTTAATTGTTAGTGCGAGTGCGTGTTAAAAACGGCCAAGGACTGTCCTGGGGTAACGTGAATTTGAACAAGTTAGATTTTGTCAAAAATTCAGTGCCTCTCTTTCCCACATCAATTTTTTACGTTTTAAAAAGAAAAACGCCAACTGTTATTGATTATTCCAAAACACCAGTGAGACCAGAAAGGCTCCAAGTTCCCGTCGAACGAGTGAAATTTTTCGTGGCAAGTAAATTTTTTTATTAAATTAAAAAATTAATTTTGACCCTTCAGCTTTCTTCAATAATCAACTTCATGTCGGTCGGTGCGGTAGAGAACTGTCATGATGAAAGTGGTTACTAAACGAAAAAACCCTAGAATCCTGGAAAGTTGCAAAATTTTTGAGCCCCCATTCGACTAATTGGCAATACGGAGGTCTCCTGGTCACTGGTCTACTGTGAGGATGGTGAAATTGGTGAATTTGGCGTCTTTTTTTGTTATTCAAAATAAAAAATTGAAATTTTAGGTTATGCTGGGCTTTCGGGTTTTAAACATTTGAGGCTAACACGATTCACACGACTCAATGCACTAATTAAGAACGTATCGACCCCTTTTTCTTACTCAGATGTAAGATTGTTTGAGAAACTCTTTGATTTGTGCAATTTTAAAATCTTCCGATGACCTTTCACAAAAACTGTGCCCTAGCCAAGAGACATCGCTTTTACGTAAGTTTTTACTTAGTTTGTGACATATAACGTTGTTTGCGTGCGAATTTTCTATAGGTAGGTGACCCCCGTATTAAAGCAATCGTCGAAAATTGTGACGTCCGGTCACAGACTACCGAACAAAGATACAAAAACAATTTAACTTAACTGGCGACATTGCAAGAGGTGAGCTTTTTTTAAAAGTTTTACGATTTTATTAAAACGATACATTGTTTCAGATCGAGAAAATTGATCATTTTGCAAGTCGAAATAAATATACCAGAAACTTTACGACCTACGTTAATGGATTCCGGTTGTCATATACGTCACGTCAGTTGCAGTAGAGCGAAAATAGACTTGAAATATTATCTACAATTAGGAAGGCTGTAAAGAAAGGTACTACGTTTTAGAAATTGGAATAATGTTGGGAAGAAGTTGCAAAGAGGTAGGCAACCCAATATTCACGTCTTATTTCATCTCATTTTTTTATGGTTTTAGGTTTTTTAACCCCCAGAACAGCAATGAATATGTTGAGAACGTGACAAGGAACACCCAAGACAAAGTTTCTTGAGGAATGTTGAAATTTTTCGCCCAAAAGTCGAAATATAGGTGCCAAAAACTTTACGACCTACGTTAAGTAAATTCCAATTTCAAATTCAAATTGAGTAGATATAGGGTGTCTTTAAACACTTTTAAAGTGCGTTATCTAGAATTGTAGTAGAATACAGTAGAAAGCCGATTATCCACCTCTCATTTATCCGTGATTTGGATTATCCGTGCTGGTATGAAACGAAAGAAGTATTTTTTGACCGTTTTATTAATATCTCAAAGCTTTACAGATTAAGAAGGTACATATATCTAAACAAGCCGATCCAGATAAAGGACTGTGTCGTGAAACGGAACTTCAACTTGGAATTTTCTACAATTAGGCCACTTAGAAAGCTTCCAAATATCTTTTAAAAGGAGATGTCGACAAATCAAAGTTACGAGA